>JAMJFZ010001796.1:17337500-18537500 GCA_026225945.1 Cricetomys ansorgei
TGCACTTCTTTATTTACTTTTGTTTTGTTTTGTTTTAAACAGGGTCTCTCCATATAATCCAGGCCAACCTTGAATTCATGACCCTTTTGCCTCAGTCTCCTGAGTACTCACCACCATGCCCAACTAGATGATTTACTTTAAAAGAGATGTAAGTAAAGCATTGAAATATTTCCCCGCCTCAAACCCATGTCTATATGAAGATTCTATTTCTAAAAAAATAGGGACAGTGAAAGAGCTCAGTGGATAAGATGCTTGTGATGAGAACCTGGTTACTTGAGTTCCACCCCAAGAATCCACATAAAGGGAGAGGGAGGCAACCCACTCCACAAGCTTGTCCTCTGACCTTTACATACACCAAGGCACGTGCACTCATGTGCATATGAGCACAGGAGTGCATACATTGAATAATAATACGTGCATTTTAAAAAGTAAGTATGTGTACGTTTATGTTTAACTTATTATCTTAAACATACAAATTCATGGTTTCCTGTGTAATAATTTGATGTATGTATGTTGAACATAATGATCAAACTGAGGTAGTTAATGTTTCTATCTCCTCAAACAATGTTTTTGAAAGTTTTGGTTAACACAACGTAACTAACTGTACACATTGACGTGGTCCAGTGTGCTATTTCAATATGTGTATACAGTATGTACTGATCAAATCAGGAAAATTGTTTCCATCCCCTTAACTTTGCATTTAGAACCTCTTAGTTCCTCTCTTCTAGTGATTCACAAAATACATCATAGGCCACTGTGAACTGTAATTACTCCAGCATTATGTAGGACATCAGAACATATTCTGTCTCACCGTTCTTGGGTATAGTACGGTCACCCCACACATTCTTGCTGGTTCAGGATCTCCACAGTCCTGCACCGTGCTGGCAAAAGCAGAGCATGTGCAGAGAATGGAGCCAAGGGGAGGGAAAGAAGCAGGAAGGGCAAAGCGTTTGTGTGGTAGGTAGACACAGATGTGGAAGGCCAGAGCACTCAAGTTGAGAGGGCACCCCAATCAAATTTCCATTTTTCTAGTTATTCCATGGGTCTGTGTGGAGAAGGGCTCGAGAATGGCTTAACAGGCCACTTAGAGGCTTTCCAGGTGGTGATACTGATAACAAGGACCATGATGTAGCAGAAAGCCAAAGCACTGACAGGAAGGATGGATGAAGGAAAGAGTCTATTGAACAGTAGGGCCTCTTAAGGAAAACACACATGCAAACATGCTTATATAAATCCATTGACTCCTGACTGCAGATGCCCCACATCCATTCTAAGTCCTGAGATTCATAGTCCTGCATATGGAAGTATCATCCAGGCCTGTGAAGAAGACACTGAGTCTCTCCTCCCAAGCTTCTGGTGGCTCCCGGCCAGACTAAGGCCAGTTCTTACCTAGTGTTGTCTGTAGTGCTTCAGCATTCTTCAAAATGAGTGAAGTCCTCAGCTGTACCAGGCCAGTGTCCAAGAGGAAGAGAGCCCCTATCGCACGAAGTCTGTGCATAGGGACTGCTGTGAAAAGGCGGTCATTCCTGTAGCTCTTCAAAGCAATGGACACAGTTTCAAAATGGGAAGATGAGGCAGTGGAGGCAGAGGCAGAAACGGGGGAGGGCAGATCCTCAGAAACAAACCATCTGCCGCAGGCACTGAGAAGCGGAAGGGCACGGAAGTGGGAATGGAGTGGATGAGGCCTCTTGATCCTCAGCCCTGAGTGTGTGACGTCACGTGGACCTCTGCACCCTGGCGAAGTGCTGTCAGTCTGCCTGACTACTTATTGCAGCCTGTCCCACATTACCTAATGCTAGTCGATAAAGCAAGCTGCTTGCTATCTGTGCCATACCGAAATACTCGCTCAGCTGTCTACGGTTTGAAAATTTCAAAACCCATAGACAAGAAAAGTCGGTGAAAACACCAATTCTGATAGAACTGAAGCTACAGAGGGTGATGCAATTGGGAGCAAGCCTCTGAGAGAGCCTGCCTAAGGATGGGGGCCAGATGTCCCAATACCCAGGTAAGATAGCATTTAATCTGGCCTGGCATCAGAATCCCAAGTCATCTAGTTTGGTGGCTGCAGAAAAAAAAAAAAAAAAAATCTCTGTGTTGTCATGGTAGCCAACATGAATGGATACTATCGTTTTTAATACAGTAGTACTATTGATGCATGTTGAGGGATAGGGTTCAGCTCATTGGAGAGATAAAGGGCTAGACAGGAAGATGCTAGGCATATTTAGGTTTCTGGTTCCTCAGGCAATAGCGGACCGTCGGGTACCCGGAAGGACCGCGATTGGATTCAGAGTACGCGGCTCTAGTTCACAGGTGGGGAGTAATTAAGCGGCACAAAGACTCTGCTGATTTTCTTTGACTCTTGTCTTAGGACCGAAAATGGAGCCTGGCTCTAGGGTTTGGAGGCTCCTGCATCATTGCTAGGCTCGCTTTTTATCGGCTTGTAAGCTTTGCCTGAATACTTTCAGTTAACAACGGGTTACTTGTCTTTATAATGGGCACATCTCGGTCAGCTGAGGTTTGAGACTCGGCCCAAGTCCTTGTGGTCCTAAGTGAATTCGCAATATGCTCCCTGGGACTCTGCCCTCCCACCTTCCTGCAGGAAAGCAGCGAACTGCCCGAAGACACAGACTGAAGACTTTCTCTACCCCCAGTATTGGGTTTCATTGTCCTTGAAGTACAGTGACTTCATCCTGGACTCTGGAGTCACACCACCTCATCTCCTCTGATGCCTCCTGTAAACGTAATTATGTAATGTCTTTACCCTCTGAGCTCTAGTTTCTTTGCACATACAAAGAAAAACAACTCTAAAGCTAGAGTGGATCAAATAAGAGCATGTATGTAAAGCACTCTGACGTAATGCTGTTGTAAGGCCAGACCATATTATTTTTTTTCGATATTACTACTAAATTTTTTTTGATATTATTATTTTTCTCGATATTATTATTAAATTTTAGGATTAAATGATTTTGTTGAAATCTAGCGATGCATTCTTCTACCATATCTGCAGTCAGAGAAGCCTTAACATACTCTAGGGAAACTCAGCCTTTGGCCCTTGGGTGAAAGATCATACATAAGCATGTATCTTAGTGGAAAGGAGATGACTTGGAGAGTGACAGCAGCATGATTTTTCAGCTTTTTATTATGTCCACTCTCAACAGAGAGCAAACAGATTCCTGACTTGCTAAGGCAGATAGCCTGGTGACATTTCTTTCAGAAAAGCTTGTTAAAAGCTCAGTAAACAGAAGTGATGGAGGAGGTTGTTTAATTGCTCTCCTTGATTCACAGCAAGCTCAGGAATAGGTTTAAGATTTGCAAGCATATGAACCGTATTTACAGGAGGGGTAGTGACATGGTGTTCTCTGTCACTAATGATAGCTCATGACTAAATTAAATAACATATAGGAGTAAAGAGTCAGTTTAGGGGATTGGAGAGATGGCTCAGTGATTAAGAGCATGTACTGCTTTTGAAGAGGACCTGAATTTGGTTCCCATACCCATGTTGGGAAGCTCACAACCACTTAAAACTCTAGCTCCAGTGGGATCCAATGTCTGTGACCTCTCAGAGGTTTCTTGTACTCACATTCACACACACACACACACACACACACACACACACACATGCAAACATATTTTTTAAAAAATTAGTTTAGCTTCCAGAAATGAGTACAGAGAGGTCACCCAACTAGAGGACAACTAGCTTCTAAAATACAAAAACTTAGACCTGGTATGGTGGTGTACATCTTTAATCCAAGCACTTGAGAGCAGAGGTAGCTGGATCTCTGCTTTTGAAGCCAGCCTGGTTTACAGAGAAAGTTCCAGGATATCTTGAGCTACACAGAGAAATCTCTTCAGAGAGAGGAAGAGAGAGATAGAGAGAGAGAAAGAGAGAGAGAGAGATGATTTGCACTAGGTTTCCTGGAAGGTTCATTCATGACGTAGGGATGGAAATATGGCAAGCACTCATTCTGGGTCTGGCCAGCCTGTCTGGCTTCCTAGAGAAAAAATAATTGCAAAACATTTCCCTATGTTGTTTTTCAATCCTTCCTTTGATTTAAAAGCCATTCTAATGAATTCCTTTTTGCTAATTTAGTAACAACAGTTGATGTCTGCTTTATAAACATAGGACCCTCAAAGATTCTCTGATCCACTGTCCTTTATGCGATTGTCACAGTCTACCAAAGAATTCCCTCGTGTTCTCTAAGAACTGGTTTCTTCTTGCTCTAAGGCATTGATGAAATCAGTATGGATAGCTGCGACCTGTGCAGGGAGTCACCAGATGGTGAAATTACTTCTAATTTCCTAATACAATTTATCTCAAGGTATGTGTTTGCTGATTCATTACCAGAAGCTCTGTCACCAGCCTCATGCTAAAACACTGCCTTTTAAAACCCAGTTTGCAAAAGATCTTATGGGGACAGGCTTCGGACGTGATCAAAGGAGTTCTTTTGTGCAGGACTCAGAGGCATGCACCCTAACCTCAGGACAATTTATGTGCAAAAAGCCTGAAGCCCAACAGATATTCTCAGAAGGGGACTATTTTCTGAGTGGATGCAGCCAGCATGTAGACTTCATTGCCGTTCTGTCAGGGGCCAGTGACATAACGCGCTGCTGTTGTTTGCGCGCAAACCTATCATGGATTATGATCGACACTTCTTTGATGCTCTAGGCGCCATTCTCAACAAAACCCTTAAGCAGTGGGCTCCAGCCGGTAGCCATGTGAGTGGCAGGGAGAAGATTTCACTTTAAATTTGAAGGAAAATTATGAATTAAATTATGAGGGGGCTTTAAATATTTCTACATTTGCAATAGGAAGTGTCTGAGTAGTTTTTACATTTTAACCACTTATTTTGGTAGTGAGATTAAAAAAAAAAAAAGGAGAAAAAAAAAGGTAGCATAATGAATCCTAACGTCGTTATTAAAAATACTTATAAATACCAACCTCTACCAAATGGAAACCAAAATTTATTTATAAGTATTTGCTCTTTCCCCTATGCGTCCAGCTCTGATTTTCCTCCTATGTATCAGTTACCTCATGGTGTGTAACAAACCACCTGAAAGGTAATGGTTCAACCTTCCAAACATAAATGAGCTCATAAGACAGTGGGTTGACTGGATTGGTCTGTTCCTCTAGGCTAGGCATGCTCGTACTTCTGTGAGGACTGGAGGTCCTGCTTCAGGTTAGCTGTGCTGCTTTTTGATTCCTATCACGTGTTTGGGTTGTTTGGCTGGTCTAGAATGTTCTGAGCTGGCATAACTAGGCTTTCCTTATTTCCCCCCCATTTGCAGTCTAGTTTGTTCATACAACCATGTCAAGGTTCAGAGAAACAAAGGAACGGAAGGAGCAAGGGAGGGAGGGATCAAGGGACAGAGGAGGGGAGAAACAGAGACAGAAAAGGAGAGACAGAGCTAAGAACTAAGTACAATGTCACATCGAGATTCTCAGGGGCCCTGTAAAGTGACTAGCGACGATGGAAAGCAAGCTAGTACCGTCTCACATTTAAGAATGTCGCAGTGTTTGGAGTTGAAACTTTGTTGGTGTTTTCATTTCTATTTCTATCTCTGATGTTTGTTTTTAGCTGGGCGATTGTGGCACATGCCTTTAATCCTAGCACTTGGGAGGCAGAGGCAGGCAGATCTCTGTAAGTATGAGGCCAACCTGGTCTACAGAGTGAGTTCCAGGACAGTCAGGGCTACAACAGAGAAACCCTGTCTAGAAAAACAAAACAAAAAAACAAAACAAAAAAAAAGTGCATCCCTCCCATTTCTGGTTCTTGGGTATAATGTCAAATGAGAAGATAGGGGAGAGATAGTGAATCAGAAAGGAGAGATCTGGAAGAGAAGCGTGCCCACAGGGAGCATCAGAAGGAATTGTGGGGATTTGGCCCAGAGATGTATGGATGCAACTTTGGTATACAGAAAAATTGCTGGTGAGAGAAAACAGGGTTTGGAGCAGAGTTCTTTCAATTTAGGAATTTTTATTCCTTTTGATATTCTATGAGCAATGCAGGCAAAGAACAAAATTTCAATTAAGTTACTTTCTGGCTACTGGGCCATGCATTTTTAAACACAGCTGTGCAAGATGGAGCTTTGTGGAGTCCCAGGACTTATTTAAATCAAGCATTTAAATTTCTAAAGGAAGTCAGTTAACACACACAGAAAGCTCTACTAAACTGGAGGAAAAACAAAACATTGATTCCTTTTCCCCCTCAGAAGAAGAATCAATCATATTTAGATGTTTCACGTTCCTGTGCACCATCCGATTCAGTGTGTTGAAGGGCTGGGCATTTGTGGTGTTTTTTGAGGACTTAGTGCATTTAGACTTTTCAGCTTGTCATAGAAATTCCAAGAGATATTCTACTGGCTACTTCTTGGTGGGAAATGCTTTGTTTCCAGTTTTTTGTACATTTGACAGCTCTTCTCTGAGTCCACACTCATCTCCATGCAGCTCTTATCAGTGCCTAATTCTATCTATAGTATCCTTGGAATGAATGGGAGCGTCCCTGGAAGTCAAAGTTCAAGGGTGTGGTATGTAGCCCAGTCTGTATACAAATCCCAGTGACTTTTGTTGTTGTTTTGACACACGTGTCTCTATGCATTTATGGCTTAGAAATCTTGATGTCT
The DNA here is from genome assembly GCA_026225945.1 of Cricetomys ansorgei. Taxonomy (NCBI): domain Eukaryota; kingdom Metazoa; phylum Chordata; class Mammalia; order Rodentia; family Nesomyidae; genus Cricetomys; species Cricetomys ansorgei. The sequence goes on from JAMJFZ010001796.1 coordinate 17,344,122, forward strand.
ACCAGATTTGGCCTTGGACTTGCAGTGATCCTTCTGCCTCTGTCTCCCAAGTGTTGGGATTATGAGCTACCACAATTGGTCTGATTTCACTTTTGACCAACTCTGTGAACTTAGATTTATTTAATTGTCTGACTAAACTTGTTTTTAGTTCTAAAATGGGATTAGATTCGCATAAGTTTATAGAAAGATTTTAAGATAGTGTGTAACCAGGATAAAGCAATGTTTACTTTCAATGCCTCAAAAAACACAGTGGGCTGCTCTTTACTGAGCTGGTGTCAATATAGTGCAGATTCAGTCAATACATGTGCTTAATATACAGTGCTAGGAAGCCACTGAGCCAGAAGAGACTTCTTTTATTCTAATTGTCATTAGGAGAAAACTAAGTGAATAGCTATCAACATAGGTAGGACACTAACTGTGCCATTGGGGCCATTTAAAAACAAATCAGTCACCAGATACAGCTTTTGTTTTCCACCTCTCAAGGCATTTGCAATTTAGTTGAGAGGGGAAAGACAACAGGAATCAATAAAAGCATCAAATTTTATTCATAATAGCCAAGACATGGAGCAACCTTGCTGTCCATAAACAGATAAATGGATGAGAAAATGTAGTAGCTATATACAATAGAATTTTGATCAAGTGTAAGGAATGAAATTACAGTGAACGGAACTACAGATCATTGTGTTCAGAGAAATAAGCCAGACTCAGAATCTATTGCATGTTTTCTCACGTATGTAGAATTGATTTAAATGTCTTCATATACATAAGACATGGAAATAGAAAGCGGATGATGGGAAGAAAGGAAAGGTCATAAATAGAGTGGGAAATGGAAGCAAGAGCAGCTGAGGGACATGTGTAACCCAAAAGCAGAAGGGAAGACTATTTACAGGGATGAAAAGGGACCAGTAAGAGGGACTTGGTGGGAAAGCAGGACAATGGCAGGTTATGAACAAAGTATAATTATGTATAATACAAATTATCACAATAAAACTTACGAATTTGTATGCTAACTGAAAATAAAAATAATAATGATGATGATGATGGCATGGGAAAAAAATAAAATAAGTGTAGAAAGTACATTCAAATGTTAAGTATGGAGTTTTAAGACTGAGAGGAGTAAAGTCCAGTCTAAATTCAAGTCAAACTTGAAAACTAGCCAGGTTTTCAAGATACAAAGACAACAAAGAGCACTTTGAAATCTGTCTGGACTAGAAAATAAGAATAAATAAATAAATAAATAAATAAATAAATAAATAAATAAATAAATAAATAAAAAATACAGGCTAGAAAATAAGGTTAGAATAAGAGATGGGGTTGTTGCTGGTCAGACAGGGAGAAGGCAGATGATGCAGGGCTTTGAAAGCCAGGAAGAGGATCCTTGATGAGGCAGAAACCTAGAGTATCAGCAATCATTTCTGAACAAGTGAGAGGAATCATGAAGATTAGTGACTGCAACTATCTCCAGAGTTCTAGACCAGAGCCTTGGGCCAAATGCTGGCCAGCAAGGAATGACAACATACGTTATCCTCGTGTTGACAGGAGCTAACCACATGTAGAGGTGGTGATAGAGAAGGAGGAGGAGGAGGAGGAGGAAGCAAAGGAGGAGGAAGGGGAGCAGCAAAAGGAGAAGGGGGAAGAAAGAGGTTGTTTTTTTCAAGGACTCCTCACTATTATGACAGTGGAGAGCTACAGTTTCATACAATAACCCCATATTATCCAGACTGACCATTAATATTCTAGCTCAAACAAAGACTGGGGATGAAGTTTTGGAAGGCAAACATTTCCCTGTTGGATACTGGCTGAATGAACTAAGATCAGTTTTCCTATTGACAGCTTCTCACAAGCCAACGGTCTGCCTAGTAGTTGCTTATAGGCAGTATCTCATCCCTCAGGTATCTCTGAAATAGAAATGGGAACAGCGTGCCTCCTCTGGAAGATTGTACAGTGGCTGCAATTTCTCTTGTACCTGATCCCTATAATAAAACAGAGGACAATTTCTCTCCTTATTCTTGGGCAAGGGCCAAATGGAAAAGTGGAGCGTTGGATGGAATAGCGCAGGTCATCCCCTCAATTACCAATGTTCATTTTTGCCTTCCCCAGACTGTCAATTACAGATAAACCAGCCCTGAGACATTGTAGGACAACTCAAGGTCAAGCAAGTCTTCTGATTCAAGGGGCCATGAACATGTGGTACTGGACTTTTCTGCCAGATAAGGATGAAAACCCAGATATCTATCTATCTATCTATCTATCTATCTATCTATCTATCTATCTATCTATCTACCCATCTATCTATCTATCTATTTTTGACTTCTAAATAAGTGACAGAAAGCCAAAGAGTTGAGGAAAATTTGGAAGGGAAAGCTCCGTTAGGCTGGGGAGGTAGTTCCGTAGTTAGGAGCACTGGCTGCTCTCCCAGAGCATCCAAATTCTGTTCCCAGAAACCCTGTCAAGCAGCCCACAACCACCTGTAACTCCAGTTACCCAGTTACAAGTGATCTAACATCCTCTTTTAGTTTCCTCAGGCAACTGCACTCCCAAGCACATACCTACACACACACACACACACACACACACACACACACACATTCATACATAATTAAAAATAAAATAAATCTGAAAACCAAAAATCTCTCTGTCATTATTGGAGAATGGAGGAGGTGAGAGGGAATGTAGGAGTCCCCATTTATCCATGACGGACATGTGCCAAGATCTCCACTGGGTGTTAGAAACTGCAAACAGTTCTAAGTTCTGCATAGGATACATTTATTCCCATGCATGCATACCTATAATAAAGTTCAATTTGTAAATGAAGCACAGTGAGGTTTTAGTAACTAATAAAAAAAAACCATGACAATGTACAATTACGTACTCTATGCTGCTGTATACCATAACAAAAACTCTGTGAAAGTGGTCCCTTTCTCTCAAAAGGGTCAAGGCAAATAATATTTTTGCATCATATTTAACCATAGATAACTAAGACTGTGCAAAGTAGAGCCAATAATAAGGGTAGAGGGCTAGAATAATGTTTAGGCACTAAAGGGTAGTCTTACAACCAAAATGTCAAGAATAAGAGTAGACGATTGTGCTACTCTTGAAGAATACTGGCACTAATAACAGGTTTAGAAAAGTTGCCTGAAAATACTTGATTTTTCTGTAAGAATCACTATTTTAAAGGAAATTATAAATGATTCCATTGTATTTATTGAAGGGACAGTTATTAAGGGCCTGTCTCAGGCCAGACTACTGTTTCCTAATCCTGAGGAAATAACACATAACCAATGATACAAGTCCTTGCTCATCTGAAATTGTCATGAGAGTGGGAGATGAATAGCAAGCCCATGAGAAATGCACTATCAGGTTACCAAAGTGCTACAAAGAAGCATAGGAATAGGATGAAGAGGGATAGAGCTAGATATGTGGTATGCTCTTGAGAGATTTAGGACTAAGAGCACACCTCCCAAGACAGTGATGTCTGAGGGAACCAAGGTTCCAAGGGACATGTGGAGATTCCTAGTGGTGTAGAGGGACATTTTAAATCTTTTAATCTGAAGCATGGCTGCTCTAGGGTAGAAAGAATGTTGGTACATGCCTTTAATCCTAATGTAGCATACATCTTTAAACCCAATTCAGAAGACAGTAGTGGCACACATGTTTAATCCCAGCTCAGTAGAGAGAAGCAGGGAGTTGAAGCAGAGTATGGAAGCAGAGAGGGGAATCAGAGCTCAGAAAGAGGTGGAAGCAGACAAGAAGCAGTAAGAGCTCAGAGAATAGAAGCAGAGTATGGAAGTAGAGAAGAAGCAAGGCAGAGTGTGGAGAGAAAGGGAGGTGGAAGCAGATGGGAAGCAGACAAGAAGCAGAGAAGCTGAAAGCTAGTTCATTCAGTCAGATAGTTTGAGTGCAGTCAGCTCACAGACAGTTCAGACAAAAGGAGGAGCCAAGAAGAGCAGAGCCAGTTCAGAATAAGCAGAGAGAAAGCAGAGAGTAAAAAGAAGTAGTTTAGAAGATGGCTGGTCAGAGTAAGCTCAGTCAGCAGTAAGTCTCCGAGGCTGAAACATTCTAGGTATAGGTTTGAAGGTTAGATTGTATGAAGGCTGAAGCCTTTGAGGTCCAGGCTATCATCTTGAAGATTAGATTGTATGAAGGATGAAACCCTTTAGGACCAAGGATTGAATTTGCAAAGAATAAACTGTCTTCTGCCATGAACCCATGAGAATAATTAATAAATCAATACATACATCTATGTTTACAATGTGAAGGAACTAAGACATAGGGACTAGGGTACAATGTGGAAGGACTAGGACACTCAGTTCAAATTTAATTCTATACAAAACAAATATTTTCCATATATGTCTATTCTAAATATTATCTAGAATGTTATTGGAAGTTTAAAATCATCATTTTATGCAAACTTCAACCTGCTCTGGGTGTGCTGTAGTTTTATTTGTGGAATCTGGCAGCCCTGGCTAGTCTTGCAGAAGGAGTACACATAGTGTGTACAAGGAACAGCAAAGAGAGTGAATGAGCAAGAGAAGACTGGTAGGAGGTGTTGTTGAAAGGCAGCAGGCGCTTGTCACAGAGGTACCTGGAATGACTTTTGCCTTTTCCTTTGAGGATAATGGGAAGCCAGTGGGAGGCTTTGAACATGTAAGTGTTAAGATTCCTTCAGTCAACTCTCTAATCAATTTCATTCAATATTCAGTTATTCCAACAACTTATTGACCACCTATTGCATTTATTGTATTAGGACAATATTAGGAATTTATTTCAGCTTTCCAGGTACACTTTCACTATGTGGGGAAGATAGCACTTAACAAAGCATTAATCAGTAATAGGAACATTCGGGGCAGCAAGGGAGGCTTGGTTCAGAGTACCATAGATGGATGGATCACTTGGGTCAGAAAAGTCTGCAGTGCATTTTGAAGGAGGATGAGCTAGCTGATCCACGAAGGATAGATGGGAGTGATTCTCTCTTCTGTGTTAAGCATATAGATGTCATCCTCTAAGATGTGAAGAGTGTCTAAGAGTTCTTGGAGCATTTTAGGTTCTGCATTCAATATCCCATGATTTTCCGGTGCAATGAATTGTGGGTTGAACATGAATACTCCCAAGAAAGAGCTGAAACTCTGTAGACAGAGTCAAAGTAGACCTTTACTCTTACATACCACATGCATAGCTCTTACCTACAGCAGCAATGCAGACCTCATTAAATGTGTATTGAATAAGACAGCCATTGCTTTTTCATCAGGATTCCTGCCTCTGAGAAGTTAGCATCCAGAAAAATTATTGGTAGACCACAGGGGCTGATAAATGTTGGTGGAATAAATAGCCAACCTGTGCATGAATTTGAAAAAAAAAATTACCACAACGTGCTTCTGATGGAGTAGTCAACTCCATCAGTCAGTTTTAACATAACCCATTTTTTAAGCTGTCTGAGAAAGTACAGGAGAGATTTTATGCCTATTACTTTTATGAAATGGCCAGAGAATGTGCTATCACAATGGGATATTATTTTAGTCTGAAGCCAGGTGATGGGGATCTAGGATCTCCTGGGTCTAAAGTCAATTCTAAGAAGTATTACATATAGGTCATTTAAGCCTGATTATGACTGGATTGGTCTGTGTTCAGGTCATGCTGTAAAGACAGCTGGCATTCTCAGAGGGAGGGGCAGAAAGAAATCCCCAGAATATGCATTAGGCTTTTGTAGAAACTGCCACCTAGAAGTCTTTGAATAATAGAAATTTACCCTCTGACAGCCGTGGAGGCTAGATACCAAAAGATAGAAGCATCATCAGGGTCATTTTTTTTTCTTCCCAGGCTCAACCAGAGATCCCTTCTTGTTGCTTCCAGTAGCTCCAGGACATCTTTGGCTTTGGGGAACATCAGTCGAAACTCTGTTTCTGCGGTCACAATGAAACTCCTCTTCTGTCTCAAAGTTCCTACCAGTTCACTCTCATTTTGACACTGGGGTTAGGGTCCACCCAGATGATCTTAACAGAATCTTCAATTGTACCATCAAAGACCCTGTCTCCAAAGGAGTTTATTCTCATAGTTTCCAGTTAAGGCATGAGGATAGTTTGGCACTGGGGAGATCATGCACTCATTTTGCTCCACCACCACCACCCAATAAAACAGTGAGAGAATCAAAAGCAGAGACAAGTTTGTGAATAAAATTAAACTTCTGAGAAGATTGTTGGCATTTTATTGTATTACAAACAGATACTCCAGGAAATACTATCCTTGCCCTGGCCATACAACCTCAACTCTCACTATTCTCAAACACATCTGTGGCTTCTATCTCCTTTTCCCTCTCACTTTCTACCTGAATGTTTTTACTGGCTGGTAAGCTCATGTTTTACAAATGGCAGGTAAGTCAAACTAAAATATGCAGTATTCAAAACTATGAGAGGAAAGGAATCTAGTGAATAAGAATTGGAGGTAAATATCCCTCCAGTTTCTTCTTTTGGTGTTGTAGTGGGGAAATGCAAGTTCTATTTAGTATTTTCAAGGTCTCTATTGGCCTCATCCTTAACTGAACACAGCAATAACTTATCATTGGCCAAATAGTATTGTTTTTCCTTCTAATCTACAGATGTTTAGTAGGATCACCTTACCAATAACATAGCTGTATCAAGACATTTGGATCAGGGTTTGCTTCAGGGAAGTTTGCAATGGAAGATGAAATCATATTCACACACTTCTACTTATTGAATATGTATTATTCCAAGTGTCATGGTAAGGAATTTGTCCCAATGTATTTATTTATTAGCAATGCCCATTTGACTCCCACATTGCTATTGTGTCACTGAACTAGAAGTGCAGACACGGGAAGTATCTTGCTTAAGAATGAAAGCTGATGCACAATCTCCAAATGAATCAAAAAAGCATGCCCTTAACATCTCTGTTATAGCATCTTTCTCTAATGAGGCCCTCATGGCCACCAAGAAACGAGCTCTAAGACAGGTCAGTGCATAGAAAGTGTACTTTAGAACATTGCAAGTATCACTATCCATGGGTGTGTGTGTAAACAAGTAAAGAATGATCAAAGGGAGAAATTGGACTGTGATACAGTCACAGGTGCCTCATCTTGTTTCAGAGGAAGGTCAGAAACTAGAATATCCTTTTACATTTTTCCTGAGTGAGGCAAAAGGACAAGTTCCTTGTATGTTCCTATCATAATAGTGGATGTTCACTATCAATGAGAAGAGAACATGACAGTGTATATGGTGGCTTTGTTTAACATAGGACAATTTTCTGGAGAATAACTGTAAATCTTCACCTATCAACACTGTGAGTTGCTACTTAGGCACTTACTACTTAGGTACTAAGATTGGAACCTTAATTGCATTTTTTTAAAAGTCCTCTCCGTTACTCTGTCAAATCAACCATTTATGCATAATGCAGTCATAAACGGCACCGATATTTTGTGATCATGTGACCAATGCCACGCCTTTATGTTATAAAGTAAATTCTTTACTCAATGTGAGATCAGTGGGCTAGATGTTCTGTAAGACTTTTGATATTACTGCTGGTCGAGGCACAGTGGGAGGGGAAGACAAAGCCATGTACACTAAAACGTAATTTTAATATCTACCACGAGCCTTTCATGGTGAAAAGAGTCCAGTACAGTTACTCTACTACCCTGTGACAAGTGTTTTCAGTGGATGATGTCATATAAGGGCAGTAAAATAAAACTTTTATTTGATCTTATGGAGAGCATCAAAGACAATAGGACTCCCTTAAGACAAGAGATTTGATCTTTATATCTTTGTTCAACAACCAGTCAGTGAACTCTAGCTGGCCCCAGTAATACTTTGAGAGTGACGGCTATGGCTTTCCTCAGCTGCCATAGATTTCCCTAAGAGTAACTCATCCGAAAGCTCCCAGCCTCCGCTACCCCAGGGAGAGGATCTGGAGGCCTAGCACTGACTAGGGCTCATTTATTTTCCAAGAAGTTTGTCCTTTTTGCCTCTCTGGAGAAAAAGGATTGGCCCTGAACGGCCCTCACTCAGGGAAGTTAGCATATTGCTGTTGTTTTTAGTAGGATCTATTTCAGAGGTGACGAGAGGAAGGAAGAATTCACAGAGTTAAATAACTGAGCTGGTAAATGAATGTAAACCTCTTTTGCAATAATCTTTCTTGGGAAGAAGAGAGATTATGTAGAATTTAGAGAGGATGACATAGACTACCTTTCTTTCCCCAATGAGTGCACTTCTAAAATAGGAGGCTCAGGTTATGAGGGAAATTCGAAAGAAATTTTCTTGTGTGTGAATCTAATTAGTCCCCAGGGGAGCTGAATCTATAACGCTGGCTTCATTAGTACCATCCCCGCTGAACCAACTGGCTGGAGAGCAACCAAGCTTCAGGCCAGTATTAGCAGTCAAATCCTAGATTACTGGAGGGGTCAAGTTATTTACTAAGTCAGATGAGGTGGCTTTGTGTTAATGTTATATACAAAATGTTCTATCCTACTGTGTGAGATCTGACACTAGAAAGTCGGAGGGTGGTTTAGTATGAACTTTGAGAATGTATTACTATTTGTGCCACCTAAACCATGATTTTAAAAAAGTTTAATGAAGATGAATTTCAGGGGCTCAGAGATATTTTGGTGGTGAGATATATTTGAAAAAGGTTAGTAGATACAGATATGCTTAGGTCTTCCATGGCATCTGTCTTAGTTAGGGTTTCTATTTCTGTGAAGAGATGTCATGACCATGACACTTTTATAAAGGAAAGCATTTAACTGGGGCTTGCTCAGGGTTTCAGAGGTTTAGTCCATTGCCATCATGGTGGGAAGCATAGCGGCATGCAGGCAGACATGGTGCTGGAGATGCAGTCAAGAGTTTTACATCTAGATTGGCAGGTAGCAGGAAGAGGGAGCAACACTGGGCCTAGCTTTAGCTTCTAAAACCTCAAAGCCCAATCCTAGTGACGCACTTCCTCTAACAAGGCCACCCTTGCTAATAGTCCCATTCCCTATGTACCTTTGGGGGCCAGTTTCATTAATACCAGCACAGCATCAAATCATCAGGTTGTGAGTGATGATACTTTCTGAACATTAGTTTCAGTTCTACATCTATTCAGTGTGTTAAGTATGGAGAACTGAATTCACTCTATTGTGTATATAATGGATGAGGACAGACAGAATGCTCATCAGTTCATGAATTATTTGAATAATTTACTGAGTCCTAAGCTTTAATATATTATTTCTTATGATAGTAAGATCTGTCCTCAGTTAATTTGGGAAGGAGTCAAACCCTTGAGCAGGGCTAGTAATAAAACCTAAGACTCTTTATGCTGTGAATAGGGGAGAAGATGGATAGGATTCTCATTCTAAATAATAGAAAGAGCTCTTTTCTATGGTATAAGAATCATTAGGTGTGCTAGATCCGATGAAAGCCTGAGGCAGGAGGATTACAAGTTCAATGAATGCCTGGGCTACAGAGTGAGTTCAAGGCCAGATGTGTAACTTAGTGAGATCCTGTCTCAAAGTAAAATAAGAATAGAGGGCTGGGGATATAGTTCAGCGGTAGAGCACTTGCCTGGCATGTGTGAGGCCCTTTTTTAAATCCCCAGTGCTGGAAGAAAAAAGTTAAAACATACAAAAAGGAGAAAGAAGTATCACACAGCAGAATAAGACATTAGCCAAACAAAATGGAGGCCAGACAGGTAGACACTATAAACAAAAGAGAACCTAGAATGACCTAACACTGACATTACCTCTGAGTGTCTGCAAGCTGCTGCTGCTTGTGCCTCTCAGAATGCTTCCAGTGACTCTCATTTTTTATCCTCCAACAATCTGAGCCTAAATGACACTTTTATCAAAAAGCGGAAGCTACTGTTAGGTAGGTAACAGCTGTTTCTAAAGGAGGTTATCATGGTTAACCTGAATTGCCAACAATGACTGGATTGAGAGATTTCTAAAGATCAGTGAAATATCCTCCCCAAAGTGTGTGTGTGTGTGTGTGTGTGTGTGTGTGTGTGTGTGTGTTTCCAGAGATAATTGACATGTGAGAAAGCAACTGAGAAAAAAGCTTACCCTGAAAGTACACAGCAGCATTTAATAAGTAGAGAATCATGGATGGAATCCAAGCAGAAGAAGAGGAAGCCAGTCAGTGTATGCAAGTTCTACTCTTGCAAAGAACAATCCTTGCTGATCCCTGGACAGCAAACTTAGCTCCTTCAGTCGTTCACTGAAGACTCACAGCCGTGACTTTTTCAGGGCATTCTTGAGGCTTCAATCTGATACCGGGGCTGCATCATTGGTTTTTCTTGTGTTGAGGTTTCCAGTTTCTTGGACTGAATAGATATGAATTTCTCTGGCTCTTCTGCATGCAGATGGTCATCCAACTGAGCAAGCCAGTTCAATAAATCCCCTTTTAATTACACACACACACACACACACACACACACACACCCCATTCTGTTCCTTCAGAGAACCCAGACAGATACTTCCTATTACTTTCTCTGTCTTTGATTGTTTTCCTCATATCAGTTCTGCAAATTTGTGGTGGAGATGACGATGAGGATGAGGATGATGATGACAACTTATCTCATTCACTTGAATATAAGCTCTATGAAGACAGGGTAAATGCTCATATTACTTTACAGTCAAATCCCCACATCTGGCTGGGAACCAATCCTAAGTGTGTTGAACAAATGACCAGACTTGATGAGATGATTCATAAAGCAAGCACAATGCTTCAGTTGAGTGAATGGCTGGAACTTGGTCCTGCCCGTGCCATTAAGCAGCTCTATAGCTATGACTTTCAACCTCTCTGGATATCACTGTGAAACAAGATGTCTGAAGTTTATTTTAGATATAGAGTTATGTGACAGAACGGACTATACCTCCTGGCATTTTGTGAGTGTGTCTGTCCACAATTGAGCCTCACATGAAGCATTTCTAACTGGTTTATGTACCTTAGTTTTCATAGAATTGCTTGTTCTGACGCAAGGCATCTCTATGGCCAAAATTGAACAAGTTCTTATTGGAAAAATATGTCCGTGTAATTAAACTCCAGTAGTCACAATTTCCAAAACCACTTTACAGAGAAATATGACCAGTCCGTGTAGAAATCCCCAATACAAATTAAATTAAACATCGGGGTTCATTTGAAATGTCAGAATGGTTACAAATGATAAAAGAAATCCAAAGTTTTATGGTCTGTTAGAAATTTTCAACTACTTGAAGGAATAAGAGTATTTACTGAGGTATCAAGTTGTTCTTTTGTGCTAACAGAGATATTGAAAATTTAGAAATTCCCTTGGCAGACTCTCTGGTAAAGACAAAGGCATCACATCTCCATAATATTTGTTCTCTAAGTGGAGACACAGTGGAAGACCACAGAGAGGGGCCACTGGGGCTCAAGGAAATGCATGTTCCCTGGAGCAGAGGATGTATTGATGCTATTTTCCTATTACAGTAGAACAAAGACATGTCAGAGTCTCTTGGCGCCTGTGGTATCAGCAAGTCTTTGGAAGTATTAAGATGTTTTCTAGTACTCAATAGTTAAGTCTTAGCTATCCATCTGATCATCTTTTACTCTATTAGTTTCTTCCGGGAGCAAAATATAAGTAAGCTATTTTACTTAAGTCTTAGGACTTACACTTTTTTTTTTTTTTGGATTACTAACATTTTCCTAAGTGAGTTGGAATCAAACATTTGGTGAACAGAATGGCATAAACATGACTCATAGCACAGAAGTGGCGAGCTGAAGGTGAGGGTGACAGGCTGCAAATAACCGTAAGTGCAAGGACACAGGACTTGATTACCTGAGAAGGGCTGGTTCAGAAATGAGAGTCACACAAAGTGGCCCAGCTACTGTGTGTGAGTGTGGATACCCGCTGCCTTTCTTTATGGCACGCTGTGCTATATTCACCACCAGTAAGAGCCCGTATTCGGAGAGAGATTAAAAGTGCTTCTGTTTTTTTGAGAGCTGACTGGAAACCTGTGACGAACAGAGTGTATCTTAGCAGAGGCAGGCTTCTTTAAAAAGCTGGATTCCAGCACAGCTATTGAGACAGCCCTTTCAGCCAAGGTACAGTGGTTAAGGGTGGATTTACTAAGGCCTCAGCTTCAAACCTCAGGAAGAGCAAAGGGAAAAAGAAACATTCCTACTTATGAGTAACTGGATAAACTCTGGTTTATCTGCCCTAGCACAAGTGTTTATTTCCATCCTTACCTTAGAACTCATCAGGATGAAGTGGTCATCCGTCTCTCTCCTGTTCTTCCATCCTTGTGTCCACTCCTATGTTTCTAACTCTACAGACTCTTATGACTTCCCTGCCCCTTTTTCACTCACAGTCAGGACAAATTCATTTTATCTCGGTCCAGAATCTTCTATACATGTATTAGAGTTTCATTGGTTTTATATGTATTATGTATTTATATATATGTTACTTATATATGATAGAAAGCATGTAGGTAACAGGCTACATAGAATATCTGGTAAGGGCAAAAACATAGATAATGTGTTCTCTCTTCGCAAATTGAGAATGTCATAGATAACATTGTGAATATTTATCTGGTGGTATGCTGTTCTCAGTCACATATAATACTGTGCAAGTGTGAAGAACTGGGTACATGAATCCAAGGCCCTGGCCTCCTCCCACAACTCTAGCTAAACACATACTCAATTTCTGCCAAAATACATTATGTGAACCTGAGAGATTAAGCCTCACCTTGCTTTTTACATCCTAGCCAAGGACCAAGGAAGTATAGGCTTTCTATCTCCTTTGGTTTATTTCATTCATTCAGTTTTCACTTTCTATACTGTGCAGACATTGTACTAGTTGGATCAGCAGTGGCTAATGAAGCAAACCTCTGTCTTCATGGGGTTAAGAGTCTAGGACCAACACTAATACACAAATATGATTTCTACCTCCTCAAGGTAGACTGCTCCTCAAGGGAAGCCAACAGGGTCCTGAGATAGAGAATAACTGGTAAGTAGATCTCTCTTTCTCATAACAGATAGGGCTCTAGGGCCTGTCTGTAGAGATAGGAGATAAGGATGGAGAAAGGGGGCCCTATTGGCAGGAGTTCTAGGCAGAAGCACTAGGTATGAAAACTGTGATGAAGATGACAAGGCAGAATGTAGAGAAAAATAAAAAATTTAAGATTGCTGACTTTACCCATCATTGGTCAACATTTTCTTTTTAATTTTATATTATCTTGGGGAGAGGTGGAAAGAAAGGGAGAAAGGGAAGAAAGGAAAGAATGAGGAAGAGAGAGAGAGAGAGAGAGAGAGAGAGAGAGAGAGATTGAGATTAGACCTGGTTCCCAGATATCACAAACAGAAAACAGGTGTTTAGCTTAGACTTCCCAGCCAAATATGTGACTTTTTTGTTGAAGAGCTAGTTTGAGTTGAGAGTTGAGTTTTTCATCTTTTATAAGTCAGGTATATGTTTTAATGCTTTGTTGGTTTTTTTTCTTTTCATTTCCATCAAACCTTGCCAAGAAAGTAAGCTATAATCCATCAGGTGCTCTTTCCATCTACCCCAAGTGGCATCTGTTTATCTCAAGGAACATTCAGGTAGCTCTCTGGAGTCATCAAAATACAAAACAGAAAACTTCGGATTCTTGAATAGATTATCACCCAAAAGAACAGCCAAAGCTCATATCTGCCTCTGTGCTGAGAACAAACTGCTCAGTGTGTTGTTTAATTGTAATTAATTTCCATTTTCAGTGTGTTACAACTTCATTACCTAATTGGACATTTCCAGACAACTTTCTGTTCTCATTCACAACCAAAAAACAAACAAATCAAAAGCCAAAGCCAAAAACAAACAGACAAAAAAGACCCCTAAATACCCCCAAACAAAACAAAACATAAAAGGCCCCACAAATCCATTCTTCATAGGTTGAGAAACAAATAGAAATATATATGTATTCTCTTTCTTGGATGTCAAAAGAGGGGTCCTACACTGCCAAGTTGTGTAGCCTGTTCCGTGACTTGTAGAAGCAGCTTGCACTTCTTCCTGAACCATCAGAAGAACATGGTAGGTTTATTGTGACCAGGCCACTGAAGCTGAACCCAGAGATGAGATATTAAAATTAAACTCCCAAAGAGGAAAACTCATGGGAGAGAAAATGGTTGGGTTCCTAACTTCTGTCTCTGTCCTTCTTTACTGTGGCAAAGGAAAACATGACGAAGCGGATGAATTGGTAGCTCTGGGGATCCTAACTTCAGATAGCCTTTTCCCAGCTGCTAAGTGGCTCTCAGCTTCCTCAGAAGAGGCTACCCAAGGGTCCCAGGGATACTTACAAGAGTCCTTGGTGGATGAAACACGTAACTGCTGGCTTTAATACTTAAGGATTTGAGTACTGCTTAAGGAAAATGCAGAGAGTTCTTGGGGAAGTCATAACTCTTCTTTCATGGAACCATAAGTGTATCTTTGTAGTCAGGTGGGTCTGGAATCTCTGGTATTCCCTTTTATAGAATAGTAGGTTTGCACTTCCACTTTGGTCATTCTGTGAAATAAATGAATATAATATTACAAATCTCTAGGGACAAATCAGAGACTATTCAAGCTATAAGAAAACTCCAACTATTTGCATAATGAATGAAAAAGCAGTGGTTTACAGCAATTCTGAGGTGTGGTCAAGTTCTCATGAAAGTCTGGTAATTGTTTGAGGTGGCTTAGTCACTGGGACGATGCTCAAATATTCAGCATTTGTCACAAATTCTGCTAATGCCTTTCTCAAAGTATGTGCCTTGGAGTACAAACAAAAAGATGTTTTGTACAAAAAGAATTAGCTAGGCAAACAAGTTTAGGAAATAGGGTGTACTTTCTAGCTCTTCTCAGAGCACACTAAAGATCCATGAATCTTACAGTATATATAGAATTACAGTATTTAGAATATTTTAATATATATTTGATATATAATATACATATATGCATACAATACTCTCTCTCTCTCCCTCTCTCTCTCTCTCTCTCTCTCTCTCTGTGTGTGTGTGTGTGTGTAATTTATCTACCTTATCAGAGTTGGCCCAATATATTTGGGCAGCAAAACCTTAGTCTGTGGACTATCTACTTGGTCCAGAAGACCCCAGAGGAGTGCTCAAATGCTTCAGGGGCATAATTCCAGCCAACAGTCAAAGAGAAAATGTACCAGAGAAGCTCAGAGTACTAAGTGATTTTCACTGGCCAGCACAAACACTAATAGAAGAGTGCTTGTAGTTAGGGTAGATCTGTAGAATTTATTGGCCAAACTTAAGGGAGAAAGACTAAAATATGTGCTTGGTGTTGGTTCTGCCATTTAAATAAATTCTTAGATACATTTTTAACTTTGTTATATTATGGGCTTATTGGACCAGACAAACTTTTATTTAAAATGCTTATTAAAAATTAAACATTTCCGTCAGGAGAAATTCTAAGTATGCTCTCTCTGTTACTTTTTATAGCACAATACCAAAATGCTATCATTGAGGAAATATCAAAGTGTCACAACCTAATGAAATTTAGCCTGTGGTTCTTGGAACTGAGCAATCTGACAGCCAACTAGCTTGGTAAGCTTGAAGCCTGATCTGTGAGTCAGAATAACAAAGCCAGCTTCACAAGGGTGTGCCTAGCAGACGAGGAGTCATTAGGAACCCTAACTGGACTTGTTAGCCAGCACTCTTGGGTATTTTCCAATGAAACTACTAAGTTTCTTCAGTGATAATCAGTTCATATGAGTTTATGAACCAAGCAACAGTATAAATGAAAAAAGCAGGACACAAAGAGGTAGTAGCTATTTTGAATCAGAAAGCACAACTAAAAACAAGAAGATAGCCAGGCAGTGGTGACTCATGTCTTTAATCCCAGCACTCAGGAGCCAGAGGCAAGTGGATCTCTGTGCATTCAAGGCCAGCCTGTTCTACATAATGAGTTCCAGGACAGCTAGAGGTACAACAGAGAAACCCTGTCTCAAAAACCAACAAAACAAAACAAACTCAAAACAAAAGAAAAAAAAACAAACAAAAACCAAAATATAACTATATTATCTAAATAAAGTTGACTTATGGTTTGCATTAGCCACACAGCCTCCTGGTGGGTGACATGTATCTTGATTTAGAAATAGAGGAAGAGTTAAGAAATAGCAGATGGGGTGAGAGTTCAGTTGGTAAACTGCTTGCCATGCAATCATGAGAACTGCAGTTTAATCTCCAGAAACCACAAAGAAAAGCTGGGCATGGCAGGGTAGCCTTGTTATCACAGAGCTTAGGATGCACTGGGATAGGCAAACAAATCTCTGGCTCTCACTGGCCAGCCAATCTAGCCTACTCAACATGTTTCAGACAGGATCTTTTACATACACACCCAAATGCAATGGTGTCTGAGGAATGACACCCAAGGTAGACTTTTGATCTTCATTTGTCTGTACTTGTTTGTACGCAAGTGCTTACACAAACATGTATACACACACACAGGCACACGCATACACACACAGAGCTAAGATGGTTCTAGAAAGTAGTGCCATTTTGCTATCTAGTAAGATCAGGGAATAGAGTAATTGGCTTCTCAACATGATTTATGATTCAGGATGACAATCTATGAGCTTTATTTTATAAACAATATGCAAATTTGTCCTTCCTGTGAAATTAGCAAGAAAGGAAATATATTTATCATGTAAACAAGCCTGATCATCATCAATTCTTCTGATGGCTCAGAAGCCTCCAAAGGAACCCTGCAATGCTCTTGAAGTTTCTTTGCGACCAATAGTCAAACTGCCAGAAAAATCCAAACAGATTGCTTTGAATTTGACAGTACATGAGTTTTCAATGGCCAAGGTAGACCTGCAGATTTTTTTCAGCCAAACGAAAACGCTGCTACTCAAAACAACAGAAGACTGCTAAAGAGTGACTGGATGATTTGGTCATCATAAGGGAAATTAGAAGATTATTTAAAAGAATAGACAGAGAGCTGCTGTAGGCTATCAGACAAGAGAAGGTTGCCATGGGTGGTACTTTCTTTTAGAAAGAAGTATTAAATTAAGGTGACTGCCCACCATCTGTAATGGTAAATGTGCACACCTTCCTAGACACACAAAAAGGCCTGTGATCCATGCATTTTATTCAAGGACATTTCTGAATTTTCTTCTGCTCAGAATTTCAAAATAGGAAAATCCACTTGTGTCTTTTCTAAGAGTGATGATGTTTTTTTCTTTAGCTTCAGGAAATTTCCTACAAAGCTTGTTATTGTGTCATGCATGGATTGTACAGCACAGAAATAATGTGTTCCCTGGAAGAACAATAGTACTGCTAGGATTGACTTCACTCTTTCTGTAGCAAGACACTGAGCTGGGAGCTTTGCATATAAAAGTATTCTTTCTATGGCAAGTCTTATTCTACAGACACACAGATTGAGCCTCAGAGAGGGTGGATGCATCTCCCAAGGTCACATATGACAGAGCTATTTCCATAGGATTTGAATCTAATCCTATGTTCTTTGCAGCATCTTCTCTAACTAAATATGAATTTGTGGAAATGCAGATGTCTGAGGAACAAGTGGATTTGAAGAAGGTGGCTGGGATCCATGGGAAGCACTAGACTGTAGTTTGAATAAATTGAGAAAGACATTGAGAAAAAAATGAAAGTGGGGTCTTGAGCAAAGAGGGCATGGTGTAGACTAGAAAGGGCTTCGTGCTACTCATACTATCTGTACTTCAGTAACTAACAGAGATTAGTATTTGTATCTATTAGATTGTAGTCTACTAATAGCTTAACATATAAGGAATGAATAGAGTCCTCCAAGAATTTGTGTCCAATTGCTAATTCCTGGAATTATATAATAATATAATCATATTTTGACTAAAGGTTTTTGAAGGTGTAATGAAGGTAAGGGTCTCCAGATGACAGCATCCTGAGACCATTCTTAATCTGAATGAGGGACCAGAAAGGGAGAAGACCCCTCCCCCGCCACATCCCCACACACAAAGAGAGAAATAGAGAGAGAGAGAGACATACACAGAAAGACACAGAGAGTAGAGACACAGAGAAATGGTCATGTGACGACAGAGAGGGATACAGGAGGGTTGCATCCAGATGCCAAAGAGCAACCAAGGATTGCTGGAAAGCTCTCCCTACAGCCTGCTGAAGGACCAACTTTGCCGATGCCTTGACTTTGGACGTCTGCTCTCCAAAACAAGAGAACAAATTCTGGTTGTTTTACCACCACATTTGTGGCGATTTGTTACAGTAACCCTTGGTGACAGATATCATTTCTTTTCTAGTTATCTTTCAGGATCTACATCCTGTAGCTCAGATTCCTCTCAGAACATTCTGACTTAGGTGACAGAAATATGTCCTCTAACTGTGACCTCTTTGTGTGTATGTGTATTCACACGTGTCTACATATATGCAGTTATGCCAACACATATGTAACTCTTTGTATAGAGGCCACAGATTGAGATGATGTATTTTCTTGGATAGATCTCCTCCTTATTTATATCTCGAGGCATAGTACATCACTTGCTCCGAGGATCCTGTTTCTATCTTCTAAGAGCCGGGATTGCAGGCAGGCTGCTGTGCGCAGCTGGCATTCACCTGTGGGCTTGGGATCCAAACACTGTTCCTCACACGTGCAAGGCAAGCACTTTACTCACTGAGCAGTCTCCCCAGCTCCTATGTACACACACTCTCCAGTGATAGTTTCTATTCACTTGCTGTTAAATAGTTGAAACTGCCATGAAAAAGCAGATCATTACTTTGAATTCCTTACCAATTCATCAAGGTTCTTCTTTGAATTCATTCTGGGCTCTAACTGTACAAAAGTTGTTCAATCTTAGTTTCCTGGCCAGTGAGCTGGGCTTGTGATGATGGCTGTTCTTACTGTCGTTGTGTTTTTCAGCTCTTAGGCAAGAGAGTGGGTGGTCTGCAACTAAGAAATATGAGGTGAACCCAACACAAGTAACGGGGAACCCCAGATACTTTGAAGTATTTATCTTTTGGTGTTAAAGAAGTTATAATGATCTACATAAAGGGTTAATGATCTTCCATGAAAATATTCTGGCTTAGACTCATGATGTAATGCCCTGTGGGTACCTTTCAGCAAGCCTGCTATGGAAACAAATCCCAAAGGTCTTAGAAGATGTTCTGAGATACACCTTTAGTGTTGCCACAGATTCAAAAACACACATCTTGGATCTCTAATGAGAGCTGAACCACTTTTCCCCACGGGTTGAACTCCCCAGTCTAAGCTGGGAAAAGTGGCACTTGAATGCATTACATCAAATATGAGCAAGTCAAAATGAAACACGCATACCCCAGCAGAGAGTCCCATCGTCACACTTTCAAAAACCATCCCCACCATCCTTGTATCAGTTTGTTTCCTGTTTCACTCTGTTCTTATAGGGTTTATGGTGTTGTTCCTGTCGCATTTCATCTGACCTACCTCTTTTAAATATTTGCTGGCGTTGCTAGGAAAAGGGAGATTTGCTAAGATTCCAGCTGGGGAGGGAACAGTGTTGTTCTCTCTTTCTTAGAGAATGCACAAAGTTATCCCCGCTTTTCTCATTCATTCGGCTCCCTCATCAAATATGTATTGATGGCCTCTTTTAGAGATTATAGAAACAGAAGTAATTGAAACAAAGTCTCTCCCCATGGAGCCTATAGTAGAGTCAGGCAGAACTAACAAAATACAAATAATGGCTAAATATGGAATCACGCAGATGGTGATATGGGCATGGAGAAAATCCACTATGGGAGGTGGGCAGAGAGTGATGGTGGGGGTGTCATAAACACCACAGATGGAAGGCTGTAACATGGAAATTCATTCTCTCATTGTTCAAAAGGCTGGAAGTCCAAGATCACGGTACTGATCCGTTTGCTTCCTAGAGAGAGCATTTTTCCTGGTTTGTAGATGACTGTGTCTTCACTGTGTCCTCACATATGGGGTGGGGGAGTGGAGAAGTTTGGGCAGAGGAAGAAAGAGTGGGGAGGGAGGGATCCAGCATTGTCTGACACTGTCTCTTTTTATAAAGGGACCAATCCTATCCGCCTAGGGCTTTACCGTTAGGATTTCATTTATCTTAGTAATTCTCTTACTCTAAATAACACTCACTTAAGGGTTTGAACTTCATTCTGCATGCAAACTTTGGGTGGATTCAATTTAGTGCATAGCAGTGGGATGATGGGGGTTGTTACTATTTTGTTTAGATAGTCAAATCAGCTTCCCTGGTGTTTGATTTGGGGGGGGGGAAGGAATATTGTGATTACATGCAGAACACTTTCAAGACATTAAAAAAAAAGCAAAGACAAAATCCATGCCTGGGAAGTTTGAGAAACAGACAGACAGAAGACCCAAGACTGGAATGCAGGGAGCCATTGTATGGAGGGAGAACACGAAGTTGGGCTCAGAGAGACTCTAAAGCAAAGGTAAGGCAAATGCCTCCCTTGTGGATTAAAAGTGACACCCTAGGTGGAAGGGTGATATGGTCTGATTTAGTTTTAAAAGATCATGGATTCTGTGTCAAGAAGCAGAAGAGGGTGGTGGCAACATACAGAGAACTTACTGAGTTTTCTACGATGACTCAAACAATTTTTCTCCAACCTGTACATATACCTCTCATTTTACTTCCAGAGGCAGATGGGATTTCTCCTCCTCCTGAATCAGAAGATTCTTGGGATGGGCTCTTACCATTAAGATGCTGGAAAAGTGGCATTCTTGTGCTTCTGGACCCACACCTAAGGAAGATGGACAATTTTTGCTTCTTGACACCCAGCTGTCCTGTTGAGAAGAGGACGAGGTGCATGGTGACAGTACACAGAGAAACACAGACTGTGGTTCACAGTCCTAGCTAAGCTTCCTGACAGCAGTTGGCACCATTGTTAGTCCTGTGAATGTGTCATCTTGGACTTTTAGTCCAGTCAAGTCCCTGGATGCCTGTAGCCCAAGATAACATAAATGGAAAGGAAAAATTGGGTCAATTCATTCACAGTATTAGAAGAAAACAAAATATCTATCCACTAAGCTGTTGTTTTAGGATGATTCTTGTTTGTTTGTTTGTTTGTTTCCAAGACAGGCTTTCTCTATTGTAACTCTGCCTGTCCTGAAACTCACGCTGTAGATCAGGCTTGCATCGAACGCACAGAGATCCATCTGCCTCTGCCTCCCGAGTGCTGGGATTAAAGGCGTGTGCCTTTGGGTGATTCTTAAATATTTCAATAGATAACTGAAATACTGCTTTCTCGTTCTCTCCCTTTTCCTTTCCTTCCATCCCATCCTTCTCTCCTTCCCTTCCTTCCTTCTGCTTCTCTTCTCTTTCTTTCCTATTCTGTCTTAGATACCATCATCACAGGATGACCTTTGCATCTGTTTTACATGGATGGGGTTACACATAAGGAACACAGGCTAAATTCTGTATCTTAGAAAAAATAGAGAGAGAAACTACCCATGTATCACAGAGTGAGATAACATGAGTTTGGGGAAAAATATAAACTTTAAAATAATACATTCTTAAAAGTAATTCTTGGCCTGCTATCAAGCTATTTATCTCAGAACCAATCCTGAGATCACATACTTCACTTGATGACACTCTGAAGTAAGTGAGAGAGAGAGAGAGAGAGAGAGAGAGAGAGAGAGAGAGAGAGAGTGTTTACCAAAGCTGTGTGTTGGATTTCTGATGTACCACAAATTTTGGAGCTAAAAAAAAAATATTTCTTAGCTCATAGCCCTACAGGTCAGATGTCTAGGCACAACAGTATCCTTAGTGTTCCAAGAACTAGAGTCAAAGGATCAGTCAAGTAGTGTTCTTCCCTATGGGCTCTAAAGAAATAATCAGCCATCAAGTTAATTTAGGGTACTGGCAGAACTAACTCCATGCCGTACAGACGCAAAAGTGAGGTCTCAGTTCTTTTAGGCTGTCACCCAGGGACAATTTCAGCCTCTCTGGGCTGCCTGATTCACTGACACATGGTCTTTCCTATTTTCACACCAGTCAGATGTGCCTAATTTTCCAGCTCTACATGACTGGCTTCTGTGATAACTGGAGGACACTGAAAATGGCTCATGATCTTAGGTCAGGTCCACTTGGACAGTTGTCCTATCTTAAAGTGAACTATGGCACATAGCATAATTCAGTCATGAGAGAAAAAAGTTTATTTCCTTTACAGTCTTGGGGATTATACAAGTAGGGTAAATGTAGTCATAGGAGATGATGTTGGAGACCATCTTAGAATTATATGCCACAACTTGAGGGTTATTACTGTTTTAAAAGAGCTGGCCAACTGAGTGGACCTGAGGCCTGTTTGGTCAAACTGATACACATGCTTTGCCAGTGAGTGGCTGGGTTAATGAGAATGGCTTAGAGCTATGCACCTCCCCATCACAGTGAACTGAATCTGAGCCTCATTAGAGAAAGACCTACTAGGCAAAAACAGAAATCAGGCAAACTTAAAGAAGACATTGTTGCGGATTTCTTGAGGGCTGTAGTAATCAAGGGTGGAGGGCCTCCACTGCTCTGCTGGGGGACTTCCCACTACTTACTTGCACATTGATTTTCAGCTTCGACCACCTGTGTAGAAGCACAGCTCTGAAGGAGGAGCCATTTAGTCTGGACTCTCCATCCTTGGAACAGCAGAGGAATAGGAGAAGCAAACTATCCTGGTCATACTTCTACTCTGGGGAGAAAAGTTTGAGTAGCTTCTTAATTTTTTTAAATGAAATTTTAACTTTTCATAAGAAGCATGGTATTTTATAATCCATGGCTAAGACTGAATATTGTGAAATTAGTTTCAGTTTTAGCATGTCTTAGTCTTAGACACATTCTAATAATTTCTCTTTCAAAACAATGCAATGGCATTTACAAGCTCCCCTTGCTTGGTTGCTGCCAAGAAACATCTTTCTATATCTAGTTTATCTTATTCTCTAAAATCTTCTTGGTTATCATGATCAGAATTATAGTCGGCTGCATTCTGGGTACCAGGACCTTTATGGAGAATTCAATTACTTCATTTTATAGCATGTCTGGACAGCAACCGATGATAATTAACCCAGGTTTGTGTTTATAGGACTATATAGATCATAAAAATGGGCATGAATGAATTTGACACTAGTGACAGCTGAGTGAAAGATTTAACTATGTATTTATATAGAATTTGCTTCTAGATCATTCTTTTAAAGAGTGATTTCCCTTTCTCTTATCCCCTTTCTTCATTATGAGAAGAAGCTTTGCCATACATTCTCATTAATGAATGAATGGTCCATTTGGGTGGGAGCCTGAAGGGCGGGGAGTGCAATTTTTGCCAGTATCTAGGCAAAAGGCACATTGGAAAATGTATATTGTAAAGAGCATGGGTTTTCTCTCTGTTTCCCAAAGAAGTCGAGGTTACTTCTACATCAACATTTTTTCACACACTATTCTGTTTGTGTGAAATGTTCTTCCACATTTCTGAAGGGTTCAGTGATTTCTGTTATTGTGGCTGTATATGCTTATATGCTACCTCTTCTCTGAGGCTGCTTTCTATCCTGTCTAGAACTGGTTCATCATCGCTGTCACACTTCTCTAGATCTTCTGCATAGCATTTATAACCAAAATGATGGGATTTATAAATGTCTTTTCATCACCTAAAAACTTTCACACTATTTTTAAGTAGCTGGCTTAGGAAAGAACTGGTGACAAATAAATTTTTATATACCCGAAACACTCTGGATATCCCTATAGAAAATCAGGGCCAGGCTGCTCTCCTGAGCTTAACTAATTTGCTGCTGTATGACTGTAGCCCTCACCAGACATGGGATGGGAGCAAATTCATTCAAGAAGGAAATGGAGAGAGGCAGACAGAGAGATGGGGAGTCAGGGACCACTATCCTTGTATAATGGTGGGTGCTAACCTCCTCCATCCCCACCAGAATCCTACCCAAACAAATTCTCCTGGATCTCCATGGGACTTGCTCTTAGAATTGGGAATTTTAGCTGAGGGAGCCTGCCATTTGTTCTATAGAGAGATGATTGATCAAGCTGCAGAATGGAGAAGTTGGCAAAGGTGCAGATAGGAGAGAGGAAAGGGATGATCTGTGTATGGATTCCAGAGGGTCTGGCTCATCAGAAAACACTTAGTGTTGCATACTATTTATCCTGGAATGTCTAAACTTGGGGAGCTTAATGGAAGTGATGAGGCCAATGAGTGGGGCAGGCTGTGGCCTGATTATCTGAAGGGTTAGTGCACACGAAAAAAAAAGTGCACAGAAGCTAGAAGAGTGTTCAAGACTGGTGACAATGGAAGCATACCTAACTACCTGTCGCGTGTTTTAATGGGATCCTTGGTCCTAAAACACACACCCCTCA
The DNA here is from genome assembly GCA_026225945.1 of Cricetomys ansorgei. Lineage (NCBI taxonomy): Eukaryota > Metazoa > Chordata > Mammalia > Rodentia > Nesomyidae > Cricetomys > Cricetomys ansorgei. Next base: position 17,368,396 of record JAMJFZ010001796.1, read on the forward strand.
TCAAGACTGGGCCCTGCCAGGATCAGACAGCTTAGCGGATGTTATTCTAACAAAGAATTAGAGAACAAATTCAGCTCAGCAGTAAGATGTGATCACAGTAGACTGCAGCCTTGTACAATCCACTTGAGGCTTTGTTCAGTTAAGGCAGACTATTTGGTCAAGTCATGGCACAATTTGATAACTATTTGTGCCAAAGGAATTTTTAACATAGTAAGACAGAGATCTAAGATTTCACTGATGAGATATATATTTTTTTAAATGTGAAAAAGGCAGTAAATGAGAGAATGGCTCGAGGAAATATTGTTTCTAAGAAAGGCACAATAAAGAAGAAGAGGTCTCCAAAAAGATTCCAAAGCCCTGCATGGATCTTTCTAGTCAATATGACATTGCAAACATCAGGTGTCCAAAGTTGAATAAGCAAGACACAGTCAACAATCAAATCAAAAGAGTATATTGAGAGCAGTACTGACTGAGTACAATGAACATTTGTAAGAAATAAGGGAAACCAAAGACATTGTATTTAACTTAGAGTGTTTTGGCAAGAGGGTGCAACCTGCCTGGGGAAAGATTAATCAAAATTTGTTCTTTCTTATCTTCATTTTATCTCTAGGCAAATGTGGGAGTGCTATTGGAAGGATATTTAATTTGCATCAGTTGGAGAGATCTTTCAAGTTCTTGGAGCAAAGATAATAGGTGTTTATTTCTGTCCAAAGTTATGTATAAAGTTAATAAATACTCCAATTAAAAGACCTGTTGGTATATCTCCCCCAAAACACACATCCAAGAATGCTCATGGCAGAATTGTTTATAATCAGAAGCAAGAAATAAGCACCAGAGGTGTAGCTCATTGGAAGAGTGATTGCCTAGCATTGTGTGAGGTACTGGGTCTAATCTCCAGCAAACACACACACACACACACACACACACACACACACAGTGGAAAGAAGCCATCAGAATGTAGAAAAGATTGCTGTAGGATACTATACAGCAATGAGAATGCAGAAATACATGCTATGTGATTAATTTTACAAACATTATGTTGTCTATATTAAGACAGATACAAAAATCAATTATTGTATGCATAAATTGCTAACATGACTGCTCCATGGTATGGAAAGGTTTTATTGTAGATATCAGAGAGGGAATAACCAGAGGCACCTGGAGAAGTCCTGAGCAGAAAGAAAAAGCAGACTGGAAATGCCACGACTAGGGAACTGGGAGAGATGGAGAGAGTAGTGGAGATAGAAGGAGATAGAGCAGAGTATGAGAGACAGAGGATTTGAGAGAGCAGAGAGTAGTAAGCAACGAGAGTAGCAAGATAGCACTGGAGAGCACAGGGTGGACAAGTCATGCAGATTGTAAAGAGCAGAGGCTTATAAGAAAGGGGCTTTGGACCTAACATTGTACAACTCTCTTTATATAAAGTTCAAATCTAGCCAATCCCAGTCTGTGGTGTCAGTTAGAATGGGGTTATAAATAATTTGTCCTTGGGGTATAAAGGCTGGAAGGAGGTATTGAAGGACTAATGTTTTGGATACAAGTGAAGGAAGTATGAATTTTGTAAAACTATTAAGGATATATTTTCAATTTGTTTAGTTTTTCTATATGTACACTAAACTCCAATAATATATTTGTCTTGTGGGCAAGTAAAGAAACATTTCTAAAATCTTCTGAAGTTATTTGGAAAATCATAAAAATGAGTATATTAATCAGAATTTCTTTACCTATCAAATATCGATCCATATATATAGATATAGATATAGATATAACCCACCGTCTATCTATCTATCTATCTATCTATCTATCTATCTATCTATCTATCTATGATTCTTAGTGTTAGATGTCAACTTGATAGGATCAATAATCACCTGGGAGATGGGCCTTAGAGCATGCTGTAGCAGTAGCATGCAGCTGTAGCTGTGTTGTAGCACTTTCCTCCAAGATTAAAACCTACCTATAGGGAAACTCCTTAAGACACAGGATGTTAAAACAAAGGTGAAACAACAGATTGCTTTAAGGAGAAGCAAAACATTCCAGCCTGCAGGAAGCTCTTTAAGCTCAGAAAGTGAACAACGTAAAGGCTACAGGAAGTTCACTGGCCATATCCATAGGCTCCCCCATCACCAAGCATGTATTAGCAGTGAGCACTGCTGAGAGACACCCTCAGACCAGCTGAGCTGCCTGGAAGAGGCATAGACTGACCAAATTGCCTGGAAGGGGCTCAGACCAACTGAGCTACCTAGAAAGGACACTCTCCAACCAGTTGAGCTGGCTACAGGTTGTGTACTATGCTCTAGGTTTCCAGTTTTTATGAACTGTCACTCATGCCTAGGGTGGGCTTTTGGTGATGCTGCTGTCTTTGAGTCATCTCAACTGTGGTAGTAACCCCGATAAAATTCACTGATTCACTAAGTAGGACTTCAGTGGTATCTGTACTTTGATCTGTCTTCAGTGCCCTGTCTAGGGTGGGTAAGCATTTGTTCATATTCCCACAAGAATAATGTCAAACAGTGATAGAATTATCTTGAGTACATTAGTTGGTACAGGAAGACCCATTTTAATTGTGGATGAGACCATTCTCTGGCCTGGGGATCCTGAGCTATATAAAATGGAGAAAAAAAGACAAGCACTATTCCTGTGGATGAGCTGTGACCAGCTGCTGCAAGCTCCTGATACCTTGACAGGATCATAGCTTGGAACTGTTAGCCACGTTAAAGCCATCTAGAGAGATTTATTGGCATGTCTCTTCTGCAAATTTCTTTGTCACCAATTTTCCTCTTAAGTAGTTGATGATCCAACAAAATCAATCTCAACTTGCCATGAATGAGTAGATAATTATGTCTTGGCTATATCTACTTCTAAGTGAAGTAGAAAACCAGGCGTACTGTGGATTCTGCCCATAGGGAAGTTTTCCCTTCACCAGAAGGGTGCTGTAATGCTATAACCTCCACTTTTGTGTGCTGTCTGTATATTGTATGGACCCATATATAAATCGGTCTAAATCTTCTCAGTCTTCTGGTGGTAGGGGAGTCTTTGTGAACCTGCAAGTGCAAGCTGGGAGGGACAAGGCAGTGCAATAGGAGTGGGGAGCATAAAGATTTGAGCCACTTCTGTATGCAACTTTCTCAAGTCTTCAGGATTTGATCATGCCCAATCAGTTATATTCCATTGTATTGGATAAATCTAGTACATGGTGGGTAGTTCAAGTTGCAAGATAACTCAATGACCTATGGTTAAGGACTTCTAAGATCTGTTTCTTAAAAAGAGGGTAGTTAACACAGAGTATGGTAGGGCTTCGGCCTAAAATCCTATGGTACCGTTCTCCTTTGGGTAGGGGGCTTGACAAAGGCTTCAAAACAGCTTCCTCACACACCATCGGATCTCCTGGGTCAAATGGCCCACATGGTAGAGCAGCTTGCCCAGCATTCTGGACTTGTGTCAGAATTTTCTCTTATTCTGCTCTCCACATATCAGTTTTTCAGATCACTAAGTGGACAAAAACAACATCCCAAAGGATAAATATGTTGCCTTCAAAATCTAAACATGTCCTCTAGACATTGTGTTTTTCTTTTGTATATTAAAGGGACAGATTCAACAGCTTACTTGTCACCTTAAGAAAGATGTCTTTCTCGGTATTCCTCATACCATGGAACCACTAGAGATTATGCTGAGGTAGAAGGCCCTTGAAATTTTGTTGGATTTATTTCTAGCTTCTAGCATACATATATTTTACCAGTCCAACTGGAATGGAAGCTAGTCCATGTTCGCTGAGTTCAATCAGCATAATTCTTCATCATAATAGACCAGTGTGGTATCTCACGGAAGGAAAGTTTAGTTTGTACTATGCAAACTAAATTATGGCAAAGGATTAGAGAATTTATATATCCCTGGGGTAGGTTGTAGTACTAAGACAATGGAGACCCAACTGCTTCTGGTGACTCTTATTGTCAGGGACGGAGGAGAAGGAATTTGCTATATTAATAGCTTGCAATACAGTAATGGTGTGTTAATTTACTCAAGCAATGAAACCACCCCTTGTGCAGAAGCTGGAATTGGAGTCACCACCTGGGTGATCTGTGGCTCTCTAAGATCTAATTTTCTTTTCTATAATTGAATGCAGTTGTGGTGGGAGTCACTGTTCCTGTATCCTTCAGGTCCTTAGTGGTAAGATTCTCATTGTACTCCTCTGGCATGTAGTTTTGCTCTTGATGTACTGTTTTTCTAGGTAGAGACACTTCCAGTGGCTTCCACCTGGCTTTTCTTACCATAATAATGCCAGATTCACAGGCCAGGGAATCATTATGAGGATTGTGTAAGCTGCTGAGATTCGTTTCAATACATTTGTGGACCTTGGAGAATAACTGAGGATTGAGTTTGGGGGCCTCTTGTGCCCACTGTGATATAGACCTGAGATAAAGGTCTTCTTCAATAAGCCCTTATTCTAACTGGCGAACCACACTAGCATCTTGAAATAAGTGTCAGTTCAGAGATACTATCCAGTAGCCCACAAAGGCCTGATTTTCTTTTTCTCAATGTAAAGTTACTCTGGAAAGTGCCATAGGTCACTTCGGGAGGCTGGAGTAAAATTAACAGGATACATTTTTGGCAGTAGATCAGTATTTTCTCAAAAAGTTTTGGTCTCTCTTTCAGTTAGAGGGTTCTAAATTTACAAACTGGCTGGCTCAAGTCCAGAAACTGAGTGGCCAGACTCTGTTTTTTTCCTGCTGTCATTCAAGCTCACTTCTTATTCACTTGCTCTAATCATTTCTACTTACAGTGCTCAAATAAAGCTTTGGGAAGTCTCCTGTCTATTTTGCTTCTGAGGAATACCTACCTTGTCAACATGGCAGTACTACAGACCTACACAGAAATATGCTGACTGCTGCGCTGACTCTGTTGTGTGTGATTGGTGCCATACCCACACATCTACTTATAGCATTCAAGATTCTATTCGTCTGACTCATTGCCCTCACTCACACAGATAATATACTGCAAGGCTGAGCATTCAGTTTGTGTTGTAGTTCACCCAGTCATGGGATGACAGTCTGCACATGATTTTCTGCAGTCTCATCCTTGTGGCTTCAAAAGGTAAGAGACAACTTCAAAGCTTCAAGCTTTAATCCCTGCTCTTGTGGGATAGATATAGGAGAATTAAAAAGTTAAAACCAGCCTGACTACACAGGGAGACCCATTCTCAAAAGAAAGGGCACTTTCAAGCACACAAAGAAGTTTTCAAGTAATTTGAACATTTGGATCTTCGTACACTCATTTCTTTCCCACCATTTCCAGCATCATTCATTAGGTGAAAAAAAAAAAAGCTCAAAAGTTTATGTGCATGGTTCCCCAGATCCTCACTTCCTGTAAGGGGTTGATTAAAAATACCTAACGGCAACATTTTGTGTATATCTAATGCCACGTCTATCAATATTCTCTTAACTAATGAACATAGTTGCTAGCAGTTTGAATCTCATTGGAAAGCCAATTCCAGAAATACTCAAATAAACTTGGACAATTTATCCTTAAAATTTGGTTTTCCTCTCGAACTCAAACCAGTCTGGGCATCAAAATCCTGTTAAGTCAGTGTCCTCCAGAGAATAGAACCAAGAAACATCTCGTAAACCTGTCTATGCAAAGTTGGTTCATGCGATGCTGAAGGCTGACGAGTCCCAACACATGAAGCTGGCAAGTTGGAGACCTAGGACAGCAGAGACCCAGAAATAATACAGAGACCTGGAAAAACGTAATGGTTTTTTTCTGAGGTCAGAGGTAAGAAGAAGCCAGATCCATCTCTGAGGGAGCAGTGGCTCCTCAGTCTTGCACTTTTTGTTCCTTTCTGGACTTTCGTGAGCGAATGTTTGACCCACAGCTTGAAGGGACTTCTGTTCTACTCAGCTCATCAATTCAAATGCTGAGTTCCAGAAACACCCTCAAGAGACAATGAAGATAACATATGACCAAATACTTGTGTACCCTGTGGCTCAGTCCAGCTGATCCATACAATTAACCACCACAGTGAAGAATGCAGGACCAGGTTTGAAAATGGACTTAAAATTACTGGTCCCCTGGTACACATACCTTCATCTTTTCAGCCCAGGTTTGTAAAGCCCGTGGTATGGTGAATATCATGTCCGTGTTTCTGTTACTTATTTGCCAACATTGAGTTAATTATCAGGAAGACTCTCCTGGCTGGACTGACCTAATCAGAGGATACTTAAGGGAAAATGAAAGAAAGAGAGAGAGAGAGAGAGAGAGAGAGAAAGAGGAGAAGAGGAGGAGGAGGAGGAGGAGGAGGAGGGGACGGGAAGGAAGGGGAGAGAGAGAGAGAGAGAAAGGTGGGGGGGAGAAAAGTGTGCGGGGCGGGGAGTGTGTCACTGTTGGTCTGTAAGGCTGTCATCAGTCATGCTATAAACTGCCAATGGGAACTGCTGCTGGCTTCCAGGAGCTGAAATTAGTCCCTGTGGGGCAGCTAACACGGAAACAGGTAGATTACAACCACGAGGCAATGAATTCTGTGAAAGCCTCTGAACTTGGAAAATGACTGCTCATGTCTGATGAGAATGAACCCCTCTCTGACACTTTGAAATCTGTTTGTTCATGAGAATCTCCTGACCCGGAAACTGAGGAGATAACTCTGCTACAGTTAGTCACCAGATATGTGTTAATTTGTTATTCAGCAATGGGAAATTGATACAGTAATGATAATTTTTAAAAGAAGATTAAGAAGGAATTGATCCTAGTGGAATTAAAACTTGCTTTAAAATGTTGATTGCTGGGCATGATTGCACACATCTGTAATCTCAGCACTTGAGAGGAGAAGGCAGAAGGAACAGAGTTCTAGGTCATCCTTACTATATGGGGTCCCCTAGGCCAGCCTAGGCTATTTGAAACCCTGTCTCACCCTCACAATGCTTATTCATTGAATCAAAAAGTAATGTTTAAAAAATTACCAAAAATGAACAAGTAGTGCTATTGTCAACTACACAAAAGCATATTGCATGCAATACAAAAGCATCCAACATAATTTTGGGGAAATTTGCTAAATATCTGTGTATAAAATTGCAATCTCACCTTCCACCAATGAAGTTTGAACAAACAAAACTCACATTAGACATTTAAGCCATAGAGTTATAATTTTTACCATTTATATTGAACGTAAAGTTCTAAATGTGACTAGGAAATCACCTTTAATGTGGCAGAAAATTTAATTTAAATATTAGTTCTCAGCAAACAAGTTTATGGCAATAAATGGAAATTTTAAACATGTGTCATTAAGAAATGAATTCTCTAGCAATTGTGCATTATCATCATGGTACCCAATTACCTTGGCTTTAGCCTGTAGTGTACTGGGGGAGGGTCATCTATGGGACCTCTTTAGCCAGTGACTCATCAACATGTAACCCATTCCTGACAGTGAGGGTTTTACTTGATGGCATAAGATGTTTAATTGGGGGCATTGTCTCCTCCACTATATGACAGCTCCTCTAAGTTCCTTTCTTGTAAGTTCTATTTCAGGACGCGTCTACAGTAGTAGGTTTCCATATGGCTTTTCACAAAGCCTTTAGTGTCAATTGTCCCTCCCCATATTCTCTCCTTTACTCTGCCCTCTCACCCCCCTTCTTGTTTTATCTGTGTTTCCCCTTTAGCTCTTTATACCATGATATTCTATTTTCCCCTTCCTTGGAAGGTCCTCTACTCTCCTCTGGTCCCTTACCAGCTACCCAACCTCTGTGGTTATTCTGATTTAAACACACATATCTAAAGCTTAAAATCTGACATTCACCTATAAGAGAAAACATGCAATGTTTGTCTTTCTGTGTCTGAGTTACCTCGCTCATGATGACTGTTTCTAGTTCCACCCATTTACCTGAAAATTTCATAATTTTACCACTTACTTATGTCACTAAACATGGAGCTGGTGCCCAAATAGGAACTTTACCCCTACTGTGTTCATTGTGCTGGAAGATATTATGCACACTAGCAGAGAGGAAAAGTATCATCTTTTTAACCCAGCTACAAACACTCTGAATGCAACGATGACCTGGCTGCAAGACATACTGGTATAATAGTGGCTCAAGTGTTATGGGAGTAACCATACACTTTTTGATTGGATTTGGTTTGCTCTGAGATAGTACCATACCTGGCACTGCTAAAATACTGAAGCACCTGAGATTAGAAAGATCATGGGCCATAGGGGAAAATATACTACTGTTATCCTGCTAAATGAACGTAGCAATAAGATCATTCCTAATGATATATTGCTATACCCACAGGTGAGTGCATCGCTTAACCCACATCAGAGAAGCTTCTTCTTGCAGCAAATGGTAATTAACACAGAGACCCACAAGTGGACAATGTGTAGATAGTGAGACTTTGGAGCATTCATCCTTAAATGTCTCTGTCAAACCCCTTCTTTCAAGGCTCATGGTGCTATGGATGACCCCAAGGAAACAGTATCTTTCAGATATAACAGAACTAATGGACATATGAAATTACTGAAACTGTGACAGCACAAAAATACTGGCACAAGTTCAAATCAGACAAAATCCCAGCATGGAAAAGGGAAAGTAGACACAAGGTTTCACCCCTAACCAAGAACATATTTGTAATTAATACCTGCTGAGAAAGGGAAAATCATTCTTCTCCAATGGAGTGATATTGGGTATATCAACCACATTCCAGGGCAGGCTCCATGTTCAGGAGTAGTTGGCCAATACAAAATGGACTCCATGGTTTTTGTGTGTGCTGTTGTTCTGATTTAGTATTTTTTGTTTTATTTTTATTTTTTTTAGGGAAAGAGAGGGGAGGGGGAATCCAGTTAAGTGAATTTAGATGGGTAGAGAGGTAGGGAGAATCTTGGAGAAGATGAGGAAGGGGAAAGAATACCGCCAAAATATATTGTATGGAAAGATTTAAAGATAATAAAAGTGAACAAACTTTCAGAAGTGTTTCTAGGGGAATAAAAGGATAAAGCTTGTTTATAGTCTAAATTAGGCTAAATGGGTGGTGGTGACCCATCTTTCATTTCTTGGAAATCCTAGCATTTTGGGGCTATGCTGTCTCCCACAGTAAAAGATGTAGTTCCCTTGAGTCTTCCCTTCAGTGTTTTTCTTGTGGTCCTGGGGATGTACCCAGGGTCTTGCACATGTTAGATCAGGCTCCAAGAAGACTACATCCCGAGGCTTCTCTTCACTCTTAAAATACTTCTTCTCATTGAGAGAGTAACCCGTGGACTGGTATCTAGTCCTGGATAGTAGACTGGATTAACCTCCTACTGCACAGGCTCGCCTGTGTCTCTACTCCACATTTAGTCCCATAACTCCTTCTGAGCTGCACCTACAATTACTGAATCTAAGCTTTCCTGAGATCCTCCAGGGAAGACCATCTCTATCCCATTTGCCTACTACCCTCAATCCAGTTTTATCCACAAGGCTCACTGGGATCACTCACAACTCCTTTACCCACTTAGCATTTCGCCGACCATCAATAGTCTTAAATGTGCTTTCATTGAATAGTAATTTTAAATGTTCTGTTGGGTGTATATCTTTTCTGTGTTGTGAGTTTATATCTTTCCTCATGCTCTTGAAATAAAAATAATAGAGGCACAAGAAAGGGAGAGATACAACTTTTAAATCACCTTAAACTTATTTTAAATGTAGTTACTGATTGAGTCTAGCCTGTGAAACCATTGTACTTATGTTGATATCCCTGAACCCTAATTCCTTCATCTGTAATAAGGGTGCAATAAACATGACCTGTATGCTTAGAGATCAAAGGGAATTATTGTGTCCTTACAAAGAGACTTTGCAAAACACAAATATTACACATTTGAGATATGACTTGCTCATTTCACTCATCTCTTGTCTTGTAAAGGAATTCCTCAAAGAATATATACCTGTTCTCTTCTAAACTTATTTCATGGAAAACAAAACATGATATGATTCTTTCAATGGTCAAGTAAGTTTATTTAAAACAGAAGTTTCTTCTTAGATTAGCTTATTGTACTATTTTCTTTTTATTTCAAAATGCCATGAGTTGTATAGTAGGCAGGACCATTCCTGAATTTTTCTCCCAATAAGAAAATCTATTAGCTGATAAAAGGGAAATATATGCACTTGTTAAACCTCGAATCAATGTGCTAATTGAAGACAAATATTTCTTTGCTGTTGTCAGATCATAAGGATCACTCTGTAGCTTGTTCATCAGCCTCCAGAGGAGGAAATGTGATGTTGCTCCCACAACCTGATTTTTGCTGTTCTTCCAGACAGACCTTTTCCTATAATGCTTTCCCTTAGGCTTCCTAGCTTGCCTAGAGGTGAATTTAAAATTATCAATATGACTGAATTTATCTCTCTCATTTGCAGCAGAGACTCTATGCAGCTTATGTTTTGGTGATTAATAACGAGCTAAGGCAACTTGCCTGTGGACTGGAACAGGATTTCCTGTCCACTCATGGAGGCATTAATCTGGAAACATCAGCAATAGACATTAATCATTAATGTTAAAATGCAGTGCTGTGACTAGGCAAAGAATAGAGAGAGTGCAGAGAATGTACACTGCTAGAAAACAAAAGAATTAGCACCTATTCCCAGGCTCTGGAATTATACTCCTTGAAAAATCACTAATATACCTTCATCTATTACTTTAAGTGTGAAAAATCAAAAGCCCTTACTGATTTATATTCAATTTTTGTCCTCCATGTGTGAGAATGAGTAAACTGAAACCCAGGGTATTTGAGAGAATTCGTGATACCTCCTATAGAACATGATTAAGGACCTTTGGTTATTTCCATAACCTAACCCTCTACTTCTTCAGAAACTCACAATTCTTGGTGCTATTTTTTGATGTTGTTTAGTGGGTTTGAAAAAAGCTGTCTGTAATTAACATAAGATTCTCCTGTTATATTTCTGCTTGTATTAACTGATAGAGCAGAAGAGTCAAATAGCAAGAACTTACGGAAATTAACATTCAAATATATGCCTTTATTCTAATAAAAGTTTGGATCTTCTTGGCTAGTTGCTAAAACAATCTGTCTGAGTACAGGAGTCATTTAAGATGTGGAGTAGTTAGACATTCATCTGTTATTCTATATAGATATCTGGGCTAACTCTGGCTCTGCTGGCTTACTAGCTCTGCTTGGTTCAGCTTGGGTCAGTTGGCTAGGCATGTGAATCTTCCCTTGTGTGTCTGTAGTTAGTTCTCCAGTGGATTTGGATGGTCCCACTCAAATGTCTACTTGTTGATTACCCATCATCTGGGTGATAGTTCTCTTAACATTCTGGTCATCTAGACTGAACCTGCTTATGGTATTAATTGCTGTTGCAAACTGTGGTCAAAGTATCAAGTGAACAATTTGAAAGGAACAAATACTTATTTTATAGTTCACAGTTTCAGAGATTTTAGCCCTTGGCCCGTGGCTCCTTGATTCTGTTCATTTGTGTAAATCACAAGACCAGCCCAGATTCAAGGATGGAGATAAGAGTTCAAATCTTAATAAGAGGAGCTTTAGTGATGCATTGCAGGTTCCATGATGTATGAAGATAGAGACTGTTGGTCAATTTTGCAAAAATTCATCTCAGTGTCTGGATTCCTAGGCTCTGCTCTGAACATCAATGTCCCTCTTTAAAACAAACAAGCCTTTTAACCCTATTCAATTATCCTTAGAAAACTTAGGAAAATTTCTAATCAGTTCCATCTCACTTACAGCTTCCCCCTTCTGTAGGTCTCAAGAGAAAAGACTTCTTTAAAGCTCATATGTTTCAAAATAAGGTGAACGAGGCTGAACCTTTCATCATTCGTGGAAACATAGGGCAGTAACATGAATCAGGGACAGACTTAGCATCACGGCATTTGTGCGCCAATGTTACAGGCTAGTAGGCAAATTTGATCCTCAAAATATGATGCTATGAACTCCAAAACAAACTATCACTAAATCCAGTCCCTCCACAAATATTACCTATTACGTACATATATTACATGCATAAAAATATTAAGCACACATTTTTGCCTAAACATAAACAATAAAGCATTCATTTTATTGGAGGACAAAATAAAACTGTCCTGATAGAACACTTTCCCAGGAATGGTTTGGAATTGGTGGTAGGAAGCAAATAGTACATTTCATTATTTATGCATCTCACATAACCATGTACTAAAGCCTTCATAGCAACATTCAGATGAGGAGAACTTAACGTTCAGATCCCACATTAGCACCTTAGTTTTTGAAGATTTTTTTTCCTTAGAGACATCTTGGTTGTGTGAAATTCAGTAAATAAAGAGTAGGATAGACCCCCAAAACACCTGGATTCAGAAAGTGACTCATGTTGAAAAGAAACTCTATTTCTTGTCAAAAAATTGGTATGGATTAGGTCATTTAAATGTTTATCCTTTAACAAGATTTATCAATGGACTTCTAGTTTATAATGGTGATTCTTAAATAATGAGTTTTTTTTTTCTCTCGAGTTAACTTCTTATCAAGTGCCTATTAAGTGCTAAGCACTCAGGTTGTATTAGTGAATAAAGCAAAGATCCTTGTTTTGTGCAGCAAAATCCAAAGGATTCCCTGTTTTATGAGTTTTCCTTTTGGGTGACTCAGTGAACCTGGGCTACTACAACTGAACAGCATAGGCTGGGTGGCTTCAACAATAAACAGTTGATCTTCATAGTTCTGGAAGCTGCGAGTTCAAGGTGAAGATTCTCTTCTTGGGAAGGGGTTCCCTTTTGGTTACAGACAGCTGCTTCCCTATAACCTAACATACACAGGTGAAGTTCTCCTTCCCTCTCCTTCTCCCCCTCCTGACCTCCCTCCCTCTTTCTCTTACACACACACACACACACACACACACACACACCTTACTATGTAGCCCAAGTTAGCCCTGCTTTAACTCTTAAAATGGAATTCACATCATAAGAGCTTTACCTCCCTGTGACAATTAATATTGATTGTCAGCTTAACAGGTTCTAGAAACAGAAAGGAATCAAATCTCTGATATGTATGTGAAGGACTTTCTAGATTAGATCAACTGGGATGGTAAGATCCACCATACATGTGGGCAGCATCGTTCCATGGCCTGGAATCCTGGACTAAATAAGAAAGAGAAGTCAGTTGAGCACCAGTGTCCATTGCAATGTGACTGGTTGGCTTATGCTCCTGCTGCCATGACTTCCCTGTTCTGATGGCCTGTCCCCTCAAACTATAAGCTAAAACACACCCTTCCTTCCCTAAGTTGGTTTTTGTCAGGCATTTTGTCAGAGTAATGACAAAAGTTGCTAATACACCACCTGAACTGATCATCCTAAAAAGACTCTACCTTCCAAACACCATCACTCTAGGGGCTAAGAGTTCAACATATTAATTTGGAGAAGACACAAACATTGAGTCCCTAACAGTGACACTAAGTAGATTGTGATTAAGAAATTTTAAGTCAAGGGGGAGGCAAATATAATGTTACAGGAGAAGTCCTGTCATAGACTTTTGCCCCAGGAGGTTTTCATTTCTGAAGTTATCAATTGCACCTCCCCTGCAAAGTAATCCATTTAAATTATGAGGTTCTGGAAAACAAAGACATAAAATACATCTTAAGCAGACTGGGGACCTGACAGTGTCTGAGGAGGAGTATGGGAATTTGGGTATTCATGGCTCCCAGAAAGGTCAAGTTTGGAACCTGAGGAAGAGGTGTTCATAAGCTTCTGGAGGGGTTCTGGGGCCAGGGCCCACAGGAAGCTGAGGGTGTGGCTGGCTGGAGCTTAAGGAAATTCCAGAGCTCAGAGGCACTGCCTTAGGGACGCCACAGTGTCTTCAGCCTGGGCTTTATTACACAAACAATAACCAAAAGCCCTGACAAGACAACAGAAAGAAGTCATCTTGAAAGTGGGAATATTCCAAAATAAAATAAAATAAATAACATGTAAGTGGTTTGTTTTGTTAAAAAGAAAAAGGACGATGTGAGCCTTCAGGCCTGGTGAATGAAGGAGCCATTCTGGAGAGGGGCTGACACTTAACTGCACAGGAAGCAGGCGGGACTCCACGCTCCCTGGGGAGCTGCCACTTGAGAGGAGTCCAAGTTTGGACAGAGCTGAGACTGTGGAGGAGGCTGGGAATCAGTGTCTCGCAGTGGAGAGAGAGTGAAAGAGGCTCTGATATAAATATGAGATGCTTGGATCTAACGCATGGCTTTGGCCACAGCACAGGTTAAATCTAAGTGACGTTTAGGAGTTTGGTCTTCCTGACAGCCATGTCATCCATCTCTGTGTGATATTTTCTGCCACAGAACAAGTTCTGGCTCATTTACATCCAACAGCAGCCAAAACCAGTGTCTAGTTTTTCTGTTCTTTAAGGAATCATGTTAGTTAGGATAGGTGAATAAATGTCTAATCTGATCATCAGGACATGTATATACATCATGTCACACAGATATGCAAGATCCCTCATGTGATGCCTATCTATAGGGGCAAGGTATATATACTGAGAAAAAATTCAGAAGCTAGAACTAAAGCAGATACTTCATCAGGAGAAGGACCACCAGGTAGAAGATGTTCTCGACAGAGCATCTAGCTGATCTAAAAGGAAAAGTATCAAGATTTGAAGTCTCTCTTTGAGGTTCTGGCTCCAGCTCTCTTTTGTTTCCCTCAGATTGCTACAATTCACTAGTTTCATGACTTCTTTTATCACAGTTTACCCTTTGTAATCTGTAGCCATCGGTCAGACATCGCTCACTGAGTTCACAGATGAGAGGAGACCAGCGCGTAAGCACTCAGTACAAGATGGCTGTTGTTTTCTGCTCAGAAGTCGAGAAAGTAAAGTTGCTATCAATTTAATGCTTTCCAATTTAATTTCAAAGAGGCTTCTAAGGTCCAAGCAGGAAACAAGGGAGAGATTATGTCAACTAGAACTGATGGGGTTTATGTGACAAGTAAGGATGGATTCTATGCAGACATGGATCCTTCTTATTCGCATTGCTCAAGCTTTTGATCTGTCAAAAATGTTGGAGGCTGGGAAGGTGGCTCAGTTAGGAAAGTGCTTGCCTTACAACAAGAGGAAACAAGTTTGATTCCTATAACCCTCATTAAAACAACAACAACAACAACAAAAAGCCAGGCATGGTGGCACATGCTTATAATCTCTGAGTTGACGAGTCAGAGATTTAAGGTTTCTGAGGCTCATTGGCCATCTAGCCCAGTCTACTTGGCAGTAAGAGACCCTGTCTCAAAACAAAACAACAATAACAAAACAAGCCACTCCTTCAACCTAAGGGTGTCACCTGTAACACGTGAACATACACGCACAGAGAGAGAGAGAGAAAGAGAGACAGAGACAGACAGAGAGATACAGAGATACAAAGAGAAAGAGGAGAGGTGGTTATAGTTAAAAAATTTTAAAGAATTCTGTAGAAGTTTTTCCAGCATCCAAATAAAATAAAATAGATCCTTACAGGGCCGACAAAACGTCCCTACAATCATCATCCTGCCCATAAACCAGATGTTATAACTGATGAATACAGCTTGACACAGTTGACAGAGCCCTAGATGTTTGAACAAGAAGCATATTTGGAGGACATACATAGGGCAATACTAAGGAGGCCTCACTTCCAGGAAAGGGTTGGATTGTTGTTTAATTTCAAAGAAGACTGTGATGAAAATCATGTCTCATGCTTGCTCTTCCCAGTGACCCCTACCAACTGTCACCACCCATGAAAACTAGAACTGTGAGGCCTGCAGTTTGTGTTGGGTTGATTTCACCAAAGTTCCCAGCTCACTGCTCCCCTCTGTTAGCTAGAAAAGAGCTCAGCAAAGTCCTACCAGTTACTATCTGCTTAAGGCCTTGCAGGGACCCCAGGTTGGGTACAAAGGGGAAATACATGTCTAGCTCAGATAACTTCCATACAAAGGAATGAAAAGTAGACACAAATCACATTTTGAGAAATGATCCTGGTCCAACCTCAAATGACAGCAGATATTTCTATAAAATTTGCTTACGAAGTTTTGAGGTTTTGCTTGGCTACATTCCTGAAGTATAGCCTTTGTCCCAGGACTTACTTGTGGTAGAGGAAACTGATCAGTCTAAATAAAGGAGACCCTGCTGTCTTGGAAGATAGAAGGAATTCAACTCGTTGGAATAAATTAAGCCATGATTTCTCAGGGTAGAGCTCTCATTTACTTACTAGCCATTCATTAACACAATTGAAATGCACCTTGTTTGTTTGCTCGCTTGCTTGTTTAAGTGTTTAGGGACTTCACTATGTAGCTCAGACAGGCCTTGGATTCACTGTGTAGCCCTAGAGGACTTTGGATTCAAAATCCTTTTGTCTTAAGGCCCCCAACTGCTGATATTACAGGAATGTACCACCATGCTTGCTAATAGCTTAGAAATGAATGAGTATCTGTTAATAAGCTAGGCACTGATTAAGGACACATCTGGATTCATCCTTAACAAGGACTTGAGTTGATTTGGGCAGTGAGACTTGAAGTTAGATTTCAATTCAGAAATCAGATGATAGAGAACATGTGATTTTTTTTTCACCTGAATGCTTTTCAAGTGTTTCAAATATGAAAATATTTTTCCATTGATTGCCTGGCCACTTGGGCTGCTGAAGCTTATAATTTATGCTTCTCCTCTCCCAGCTGACTCGACTTCACTTATCCCATCCTATATGCCTTCCATCACACTTGGCACCTTCTAACATGGTATATTGCTTATTTATTTGATATTCACTGGCTGTTGCCTGTTTTTCTGCAGAGACATAACACAAAGACAGATTCCTGGCACTGTTGTTTGTGGGTACTATTCTGTATACCCAGAACAGTGCCTGGGAGCCTGGCAGATGCCCCGTGAAGATTTGATGAAATGCATGAAGCCTCAGCATCCATGCTGTCTTTCCCCCCACATGCTTTACTCCCTATCATCTTAACTACAGTATTCCCGACAAAGGGTGCATTGTTGGTGGGCTGTGTATTAAATGACCCTTATTATGGTGAGTTGTGGGGATGTTCTCAAGGCCTAAGGAAGGTAGAGATATTTTCTCCTATTCAAAGCTGAATGACACAGGTCCAGGAAAATGTACTCCAAGTTCCTTAACATCCTTTTCTTTGATATCAGCTTCCCAGGGCCTCTTTCTCAGCACCAGCTGGGGAAAATTCCTGCTTCTCAGCTTGACCTATTCCAAAGTGGAGTTGGGAAGTCAAAAGAAAGAGATTGAGAAGAAATCAGAGTAAATAATAATTAACACTGACAGCTGGCTTTCTGACCACCTAAACAATCTTTTAGACTAAGTCACATATTGCCTATGCAAAATTGGAAAAAATGAGGGCTGAGGAACAGACTTTTACTAAACCTTGCTCAGTGAGGCTAGGAATGTAACTCCATTGGAAAAGCCCTCGTCATGCCAACATGAGGACCTAGAAGCCTAGAACCCATATATAAAAGCTAGGAATGGTGGCACGTGATAGTAATCCCAGCTCTGAGGAGAATGAGTGAGGTGGATCCCCAGGGCTTGCCAGCCAGCCAGCTTAGTCTACTGCATGAGGTCCAAGGCAGTGAATGACATTATTTTTAAAATAGTGAGCAGCACCTCAATAATGAGAAACAACCTTGTTGTTCTCTGTTCTCTATACATTCGTATGCACGTGTACTTGCACACACACAGGCATGCCTGTGAGCACACGTGCACACACATATAAATACACAATGCCCTATAAAATAAATGTAGCAAAAGTTCTTGTGGCTAGTGGAAGGCTTAGCATTTTAACTGAGGTCTGTTCAGTTCCAAAGTGAGTCATATTTTCTATCCTGTTCATTCTAAAAGGATTTGGAAACAGGTTTCCTCTGGAAATATGGATATACTAGTCATGAAACTTCTACTTTCATTTCTGGATGTTCAAAGACTTTCGCTTTCTGGTTCTCACTGTGTTTTTTCTTTGGAATTTTCCTTCTAAAGTTGAGGATTAGGTAGCTAAAATCCACTCAGAGATACTTGAGAGCATAAGCCAATAAATAATACATATTCCAGTTTCTGAAAGGCATCAGAGTCTGTATAGAAAGTCAAATGTGAATTTTCAGATTAGTACTTGATTCCAGAGCCACATGAAAGAGCAGACACTTGGAGTATCCACCAGTCCCTTCCTACTGGAGGTGGCTGCTTATAGTTTGCTAGTGACTGGGCTTTGGAAAGGCCAGTGGAGACACACCCCAACATGCTTTTCCAGGTTGGAAAGCAATGATCTCTCCTAGGAGGCACACTCATGCATCTGTTCTTGGCATTACTTTAGAGGTTTAAGGGGAAAAGAAGAAAATTTATTGGGAATCTGTCTGCACAGTGACTTAGAAAAATGAAAGAGAGAATGACTTAATGAGACCAGGGTAACAATAACACCATTTTTTATCATTAAAGATATAAACAACTATTTCCCAAGTTTCCCTTAGAGGAGGCTCTTCACACAAATTGTCCCAGCTTGAGTCCCATGACTGAGATCCATTCTCCACAGAAACTTCTCCCTCCGGCCCCCAGGGTTCTAACAGTGACAAATAACCCTGAGGCTTGAAAGCCAAAAGCTTTGGGCTGGGAAAACAAACAGACTTTTACTCATGCAGAATCCCAAGGTTCAGGTTTCTTCTGACCCATGGTAACAGTGGACACTTGCTGGCACTTGACCAAACTAAAGAGTCTGACTCCTGACTCGTCTATGGCCAGAAATGTCTTGCCCTGACAGCTCCTCACTTCCTTTCCTCTTTCCCAACATTGCCTTTGTTTTCTAGACAGTCTGGCTTCAGTCTTTTGGCCCCCACTTCTAAGTGTCTGTTTTCTTTCCAGTTTTCCTGTTGGCCCATCCTTTGGTGGCAGTTAGTCTTCCAGAGTGGACCACTGTTGCAACCTGTCTTCTCTTAGGATGGTAAGCAGAGAGGGCTGGCATCAGGTTCATGGAGCAGATGCAATGACTTTCAGACGTTCTCAAGTGGGTCACAAAGGAATGAGACTGTTCTTAGAACTGCTTCAATAGTATCACTCATTGCTTGAAATCTCTCCTTACAGGATTAGACAGATGGCTTAGTGACCAAGAATATGTGCTAGTTTTGCAAAGAACTTGATTTGAGTTCCCAGCACCCATTTCACTATCTTGCTTGCAACTCCAGATCCAGGG
The DNA here is from genome assembly GCA_026225945.1 of Cricetomys ansorgei. Lineage (NCBI taxonomy): Eukaryota > Metazoa > Chordata > Mammalia > Rodentia > Nesomyidae > Cricetomys > Cricetomys ansorgei. The sequence continues at coordinate 17,387,527 of JAMJFZ010001796.1, forward strand.
GATCAGAAGCCCTCTTCCGACCTTCATGGGCATCTGCACACATGTGCTCATACCTTTCCCCCCACATACACATAATTAAAAATAAAATAAATATTTAAAAATACTGCTCATCAGTCTCCTGACAAATGTGGTCTTATTCCTCTATGCATAAGAGTTTAAGTAAAGGTAAATAAAAGTATAACTTCCTGAGAATTCTTTCTCTCCTCCTCACTTAATTCATACTTTACATTGTGGGTCAATGTCACCTCCTCAGAACTCTCCCTTCTATAGTTTTATGCATGCATACATTCTTTTTGTCCTTAATAGTGATTAATGTAGTCAAAGCTTTTAGTTAATATGTAATACTTTGATTGTTGAGTTTTTCCAATATATTGTAAGCTGAATGCTCATTTTGTTCCTCCATGAATATTCAATATCTATCATATTGCCTCAGAACAGTGAGAAACAGATGTTTAGCTGAGAGATTATCTAGTCTTTGGTATCACCTGTTAGAACAATACATCACTGGCTAAGATAAGTAATGGAATAAAGCAGGTGATAATTATAACATTTAATGGGTAGCACCATGAACCTTTGTTTATCAAACATAGACCATGGGCAGAAGAGAAGAAAAGAAATCTCTGACACTCCACATCTGTTCACACTTGTCCTGTTTAGTTCATCATGGAACAGACAGCCGTCCACAGGCATGGGAGCTTTTGGCAACAGCCTTCAGACTGCAGCAACACCATAAGCCACACCTTGGAAGAGGGAGAGAATGGAAGCTGACTTGTTGGATTGAGGCAAAGAGCTCAGTAAATCTGACTACACGGTATGAGAAAATTAGATGTGAAAAGCAAGGGCCCACCCAACCTGAAGGCTGCACATGTTCTGTTAAGACATTTTGACCTTACAGAGGATGGAGGCATGAGGAGACATGCTCTGGTGGATGGGTAGATCTTCCCTTACATTACAGAATATAGGAGGAAGACAATGGATTCTTTGGCTTTCCGTTACTACAGTAAAATGCCTGACAAAATCACCCTATAAAGAGATAAGGAGTCTTTTTACACACGTATTTGCAAATCCTAGTGTATACTCAATTGATCTTTGTATTAAAACAGATGTATTTATTTTATTTATGTGTACGAATGTTTGCCTACATGCATATATGTGCAACAAATGAATTCCTGGCTTGTGAGGACTAGAAGAACGTGACAGATTCCCTGATCCTGGAGTTACAGATGGTTGTGAGCCACCATGCAAGTGCTGGGAAGTGAATGGAGCTCTCATGCAAGAACAGCAAGTGCTCTTAACGGCTCAGCCATTTCTCCAGCCCCCTTAGTTGGTATTTAAATGATGATGATGATGATGATGATGATGATGTGTTTATGATGTGTGCGCAAGAATCCAGCCCTATGCACGCCATTTGCACATATGGGGGTCTAAGGAAATGGTCTCTCTTTCTGCCATAGGATTTCGGACTTGAACTCAGGTCATCAGGCTTGCAAGGCAAGCACATATACCCACTGAGTCATCTCAGCCCCTCATTTGCTCTTTTTGCCTAGCACTGTGGCAAAGAATCACATACTGGGGGGAGTGTACATTATAGAATGCTACTCATCTCACACCAAAGAAGCAAAAGGAAAAAGAGGAGGGTTGAGGATCCTATAATAATCCAAAAGACTTTCCAACAGGCCCCACCTCTTAAGATTCGAATGCCTCCCAATGCTAACATCCTGGGAAACAAGTTCTTAATACACAGCCCTTTGGAGACCATTCAGGATTCAAATATTAGCAGTTGGGGCATTAACTTACTAGCCCTGTTAAGGAGTTGCCAAGACAAGTGGAAGTCTCAGGAAAGATGGAGCTGTTGCCTTCAGCGATGTGCGGAGGTGAAGGGAGACTTCTGGGTGGGACTAATAAAGAGAAAGATTTATTTCTACTCAAGCAGCCAGGATGTTCAAAGCTCATCTTTCATCTTCTGGGCATGAAACAAAAGCAAGAGAACACTGGGTGTGTGGGGATAAGAACCCAGAAAGGCAGCTGTTCTTTCTCTTTTCAGAGTGAGGTTTAGGGTCCTGCTGCATTTCATGTAATGGACAATGGCACCAACCTCTTATTCATGTTTACCACATTGCCTGCTGTCTGGGGAAACTGCACACATACAAAAGAAATTCCAAAAAAAGATACATGAGAGAAAGGAAATGCATTCCATTTACCACAGGACTAATTTGTGGTTCAATCGTCATGATTAATTAGGACCCCCTTGGAATTTTTTTATGAATTCTCCATGCTTGCCTCTCCTGCTTGTGAAGCAGATCTTCCTCACATACATAATGATTTTTCAGATTCACACTGCAAAGCTGCCTCTTCCCTCAGCACTCAGGATTATCTCGGATATTCCTTCTGCAGTGTAGAGATGGCTGTCTAGAAACACTACCCATGCTGTACTCTGGTCGTCTCCCTCTCTCTCCCTCTCTTTCCCTCTCTCTCTCTCTCTCTCTCTCCCTCCCTCCCTCACTGGGTACTCCACAGTTGCAATGCTAACCCTGGGATGAAATCCCAGCCATCACAAAACATAGTCCCAAACCCACTGGGTTCTTTACATTCCCAAATCCCTTACTAGCCCCCTTAGGATAGAGAAGTTGTGTCTCTCCGGAGCAGAGCTGAGGAATACACAGGTCAGGACTGAGTAGAATGCAGCTCTTTGTATGGGACTCCCTGCACGAACTCTCAGTGGGTGGCCAATTCAAGGTGATTGTGAAATGAATGACCTCAATCAAATTATTCTTAAATTTTACTCCCTGTCCATTTGAGTTTTTCTCTTCATCAATCATGACAACCTTGCCCCAAGTAGGATAATGGAATATAAAATAGTAAGAACTTGCTCCAAGTCCAATATACAATATAAAGGCTATGTAGACATTGGGGAAAATCTCTAAACTTTCCTTGTCTTTTTATTTATTTATAAGAAAAGGAGCCTGACCTACCTGTCATGTTAGCTATGAAAATAAGATTTTATGGAATATGTGCAAGTACTTTGCAAACTTCAGAGTGCTATGCAAATGTAAAGGATGCTGTTAATGGTGATTTCCAAGGCCTGGAGCCCACTGAGCTCCTTTCACAGAACACTATTTATCACTGCTATTTATTCTAGGTCATTGGTGAGGCGCTTCACCTGGGTAGAATCGCTTTAAGATTTTTGCATTATTATCTCTTTTGGTCCTGTCCATTGTTTCCTTAGTCTGTTTCACCTGTGTGATGGTTAGCTCAAATGGTCATCTTGATACAACCTAAAAATCACCTGAGAAGAGAGTCTCAAGGAAGGATTGTCTGCATTGAACTCGCCTGTGGGCATGTCGACAGTGGATTATCTTTTTTTATTTTTTTACTTTATTGTAAAAATAAACTTAGAAATTAAATAAAACATTACTACCAAAATTAAACAGACCCAGAGACCATACAACCTAATGAACTTATATAGAATTGGAATTGACATTCAAAACTGAAGCTGTGAAGCATCATACGAAATTTATGAACTTATCCACCACCAAAAAAAAAAAAAACCCAAACAATTCACTATCTTAATTAAGTTAACTGGTGTGGGAATACCTAGACCACTGTGGGCAGCACCATTCCCTAGGCAAAATGTTCTGAACTGTGAACCAGTGTAAAAATAAATCTGAGTACAAGCAAGTGAGCATGTATTGATTTATTTCTCTTTGTTCTTGACTACGGAGATGATGTGGCTAGAAGTTTGAAGTTCTTGCCTAGACTTTCTCACAGTGATGAATTGTAACCTGGAATTGTGAGATGAAATTAATTTTTTTATCTTCTAAGTCGCTTCTTTTTTCAGGGTATTACTGCAACAACAACAAAAAAATGAGAACAATATTCCACATAGCTGTTCATATAAACTTAAATATATTGTTAAAATAGTAGCAAGAGTACTATGTAAGATGATGAATTTGTATATAAATTAAAATTGTATATTATAATATACACTGTTGATTTATAATTATATTGTATATATACTATAAAAGCACAATAAAGTAATTGTGTGTGTGTGTGTGTGTGTGTGTGTGTGTATTATATGGTCAGTACGAAACTCAAGAGGCCTGAGAGTCACATCCGACCATCCTCTTCACATTTATTCTGTGATCTGAGTCAATATTTCTCAAGGTGTTCGGGTGATATGTGGGAACAAGAGGTTGAAGGTGGCAAACTTTGAGTTGAAGAAAGTACGTTTTTTGTTTTGTTCTATTATAAAATGAATGTGTACTGGGAATATTTCTGGAGGGAATTTGTGCATCCTTTGGAAATTTATTGGCTCATAGAAGGCTTCTCCAAACGAAGTATCTGAGTAACTTGTGCCTTTATCAAATTCTAAAACATAGGATAGTGTGAGTTTGCTCCCAGGTACTTGAAGGCATTAAATGGCGATGTGTGAAAGTTTAAGCAGGGTGCCCCTGACGGAACACTGCAGTGAGAGTGTTCAATGGTGATAGCTAAGAAATGTCAAGGTGCCCACAGGGGAGTGCAGCCTTTGAAAAGCTTTAACAAAAAAGTTATGCCTATCCACACAGGGGCATAGAAGTCCTTCTCAGCATCCAGAAACCTATTAGGGCACCCTCCCTACACCCTCTGATTATAGTAAGAATACTAGCTCAAAATACTAGCTCAAAAGAGACAGCTTGAAATACAGAAGCAACCCAGAGCTCAAGAAAAAACTACAAATGGATCCCATATAGCACACTGGTTAAATTGAGTCAGCTTTGGTGAAGAGGAAAAGTATTAATATTAGTATTAGTATTAGTATTAGACTCATTATCTAGTCTTCATAGTTTGTTATCTATGACTATGACATATATATGACATTCTTCCCCTAAATCTGGATCTGAGTGGAGATATGAGTTTCTGAATTCCAGGGAAGATCAGAAGACCATGATCTAGCTGGAGGCTTTCTGATAACGGACAAAGATGGCAGTAGATTCCTCCTATCATAATCCAAATGGACCCGACAATTACTTGAATAAGAAAACAACAGTTCCAGAGAGTTTAGAAAACAACACAGAGCCCACATAAAAGTGTAAATTGATGCAATAGTCTGTCTGGCCATTGCCCACTGTCACCCCTGGAGAGCACTTTCCTCCACAATGGATCCTTTGCTTCTCTCATCCCTGGAAGTTATCCACATTTTTCTCTGTAATAATAAACTCTGTCTTCTATACTATGTCAGCGTGCCCTGCCTCAATTCTTTCAGTGGGGATTATAAAATCTGCGAAGCTGAGAGGAGGCCAGAGCAAGATCCTGGTAACAGGACCCAATCACCTCCTTAAGTCTCCCCTTCATAACCCTGCGGCCTAGGGGCAGCACATGAGCTTTGGGAGGAGACTGAAATGCAAACCATAAAGTAATTCAATCAACAAGAGAAGTGAAAGAAAGAGGTGTGGCACAGGCCTTTAATCCCAGTGGCCAGGAGGCAGAGGCAGGCGGATTTCTGTGAGTTCGAGGCCAGCCTGGTCTACACAGTGAGTTCCAGGACAGTCAGAGTTACAACAGAGAAACCGTGTCTCTAAAAAACATAAATAATAAATAAATAAATAAATAAATAAAAGAAGAAGAGAAGTGAGAGTTGACTTACTAGTGTCACTCAACACCATGTTGCTAAGAACTGCACTGGCTGAGACACTGATTACAGAAATGAATGTGAAGGCTAAGCCTGCTTTCTCCCTCCTCTTCATTCCATTGATCTTTCCTATGTGCTTACATTCCATCTTGCTTTAAAGTGATGCTTTAATGAGCACCTTGAACCCTTAAGCCTGGGATGTAATGGGCACTTTCTGATCTAGTGAATGAATGAATGATTGAAAAACCACAAAAAGTCATCAGGATTAGAAGAAAAAGACTTTGAAGTTATTTGCTCTGAGAAAACACATCACACATTCCTAAGAACAAAGCTAGCGATAAGATAGTAAATAGTATCAGAATACTGTTAAAGGGAATTTTTTTTCTGACAGAGATACACCCCTGTGGACTGTGTCTTATTATTTCCCAGGCTTCTCACTTTTCACAATCACATTAAATCTCTCTTGCTTGTCACTGAACCCCCTGAAGATCAAGTATATGGGAAATGCCCAGCATTTGTCAAGGTGCCTGTTATTGCAACCATTCATTTTCTTCCTTCATTTTTTCCTTCTTTTACATCTGCCCTCCCGTGCAGAAAAGTGAAAACAATTTTTTGTGTGTGAGATATTGAACTTTTAGGTGACTGTTGGAAGTACCACCTCTCATTCATTTTGAAAATCTTCCTCCAAATCATACTCAGAGTTGATGAAAAATTTGACTCTGTTTTTAATGCAGTCAAGATAACTTGGCAACAAAGGGCCAAGTTTAGCACAGAATAGGAAAGTAGGCTATTTGTTCAAACATGGAGAAAGCATAGATTATATAGAGCCATCTCAGCTCAAATATCCTTCTGTGTTTAACCCCAAGGAAGGCAATGGAAATCTGATTTATAGTGAATTGTGTCCACTTGACTGAGACCACTGAATTGTTTGGAGTATGTATGATCCAAGCTTCAACCTTGAGTTTGGCACAAAGCTTGTCTTCTAGAGAAGAAAGAACACAGAAGGAAATGCAAATGTAATCATGTGTAGCACCCAACCCAACTTACTGATAAAACAGTAATTTACCTATAAGATAACTGAGATACCCAGAAGAGCTCAACTTTCTAGATATCTTCCTTCATATCAGGAGAACTGAGGACTCCTGAAGTGCTTATCCTTCCAGATATGTCCCATAAGAGCCTAACATAGGGCTGATGCGCTGATAGGAAAATGTCTGGAAACCTTACATCAGTCTCTCAGTTGAGCATGGCATGGATGCTATGCCTTTACAAAGGTAAAATATTCACCTATATAAGACACCTGAATGTGATGAGGATTTTCTTTCCATATGTCATTCCATCCTTCTACTATTCTTCCTCCCTGATCTTATAATACACAGTGTTTTCTGTCATAACCAGGGGACAGCATCAGGCTGACGCATAGTTAAGATACTTCATGGCAACTGCAGAAGGAATGGATATCCAATATCTCAAGTGAGAATCATGTCCAAGGAAAGTATGTCACTCCTCCCACCCCCCACCACACTCCACTCTCAAGCACCCCAAGGATCTACATCTCTAGTGAAAGAATATTTCATGACTTAGGCCTTTGGACCAAACTTAGAGAACTTCAGTCTTGTTTTTCTGGATTTCACAAAGATTAAGAGACTTGCCCAGGACAACAGGGATGGTTATTTCTGGAGCTGTTTTCCTTCTTGTGAGTCATCTTGAATAATGTAACCCTGAGCCTCAACATACAAAATTTATAATGGAAAATGTTCTGATGAACAGTCCGAGAGTAAGAGGTGGAGTAGAGGATGATGGACAGAACTAAATGAGAGATGTAATAAAACTAGATGTTGATGATTGACATAAATGTTTTAGAGTATCTCAGATATGGCTTATGCTTGTCATAATAAGGTTGAAGCAGGTGGATTTTTCCTGTTGAATTGAAACTACTAAATGGAACTGAGATTTTGTTGACTAATTTTAAAAACATTGTATTAGTCAACGTAAACTTAATGTCATTGATGTCATTACTCTACATATAACACTGGATATTTATAATTAGAAAATGTGGTTGAACCATATATAATATAAGTTTTAAAATAAACTAAGTAAGTCATCCTATAAAGTGACACGGCAATTCCAGGAAATAATTTATACAAACACTGTAAATCTGTTCATGAGAAAGAAAATAACAAGAGTTGTCTACTGAGCTAGCAATACTCTTGAGTCCTTTTCTGCCTATACATGGTGACAGAAAATTCAAAAATAAATCCTAACCAAAGAATAGCAACCATGCATAAACAACATATATACTTCACACTGTAAAAGAAAATGCAAAATTGTTTTCTTGGATCAGATGAAAAATTTCCATAACCAAGGATTCTATTTTTCATATCCTTTATCTCTTCTATTTGAAAATGAAAGAAGAAATATAATTCTAATGAATACTTTAAAGCAATGAATAAATATTTTTTCTTCTGTGGTATCAGAGGAGGAGAGAAACTGTTTGGAACTATGAAGAACATTAGACAATGTCATGTCAATTATCTTCATAAATATTTTTACCCTGCTGAGTGTTATAATATTCTTTCATCAAAATTTTCTTTGTACTCTAACACTGGGGAATGATGGATAACAATGATCTTAATCAATAGAACTAAAGCCAAAGCCAAACTTTCATCATTAAATCAAGTCTTTGTGGGAACTATTGGCCATCTAGAAACCAGTGGACAAATATCAGCTACCCTCACATAGATGCTTCTAGCACTGCCTAGCATAGAAAGACTCCAGTGGTAGGCTCTGATGCTAACTCTCTATCTGTGGGCACACCACAATATTAGTAACAGACTGTGAAAATGGAGTCAGTAAGACTGAGGAGTCTATTTAAGAAATTAACATCACTGGGTGGTGATAGCACATGCCTTGAATCCCAGTACTCAGGAGGCAGAGGCAGGTGGATCTCTGTGAGTTAGAGTCCAGCCTGGACTACAGAGTGAGTTCCAGGACAGCCAGAGTTACAAACACAGAAATTCTGTCTATAAAATAAAAAAAGGAAAAAGAAAAAGAAAGAAGAAAGAAAGAAAGAAAGAAAGAAAGAAAGAAAGAAAGAAAGAAAGAAAGAAAGAAAGAAAGAAAAGAGAGAAAGGACACTAACAAAGGGCATGCTATTGTTGACATATTCCAGAATATATGACCACAATATTTTGGAGATTTAATGTTTCTGAATTTGAAAATATAATATTCTAACAAAATATTCTGCAGGCAGTGATATTGACAATGCAACCCCATTGTAAGAATCCAGCTATAAGTGTTTCTGGGGGACTAATTTCAAGGAGTTACTGAATGTCTTTGTAATTGCCTAGAAAGATGGCTACTCCATAGAAGTAATTTTAGACTGAGCATATGAGAAAGACCCAGGGTCAAGGCTTTGTAGGAGACAATCTTAAGAGAACTGGAGAAAATGAAGAGCGTACAATTCGTGGAGGAAAGAAAAGGAAGGAAAGAGGTATAGTTCTTGACTTTAACAATGTTAAACAATGCTTGAAGTACACAGCCTAACAGAAAAATGAGTATTCATCAAAGCTCTTACAACAAGAAAAGGTTTAAGTACAATCGACTTTCCTTTGAAAGACCTTCTGCCAACAAAAGTCACTTGAAAGTGGGAGATTGAGCCACTTGAAAGGCTATCGTAGATGACATTGCTTCCCCTGATAGTCATCTTATTTTAAAAAAATAAGAAAAAAAACCCTTTTAAATCCTAGATATAAACACCATTAAAACACCATATTGAATTTAGCACCTCAATTGAAAATGGTTTGTTTTTCTGTTTATTTGTGCTAGCAAGGGCATCAATTCTTCCCCAAATTACAGAACTGGTGGTCAACAGTTCATTGTCTTCTAAATAATGTAATGGGGCACAAAATGAAAATCAGAGTGAATTTGAGCTTGGCTGGATGGAGGCTTTCAAACTCAGCTATTCAAGAGGGGGAAAACACTTAAATCCAATCAAATAGCTTGATTAAAGTTTTCTGCTGTTGCCATTGGTGTGTTGGATGTATGTGCCTTAGTGTACACATGTTTTGGTGGTAACAGATAGTTAAGGATAAGTGGGGTTCAGGGAACTAGCCCATTCCATTCATTTGTGTTATCTAAAATAAAAACAACTAGGAAGAAACATCTGTACACAGGCACGTAGCCTTGTAGTTCTGCAAGCCAGAACATGGTTTTCACAAAGTAATTATGTAAATGAAAATTACATAAAGCTCCAGATGAACTCTTGGTTTTCTTTCTTTATCGAATTTCTTTGCAGAATCATAGCACAGAGCCAACGAAAGCCCCCAAGATTCCTGGTGAGGTTCATTAAACCTCTTCTTTTCAAAAGTCATTTGCCTGAAATTGAAGTCTTTATCCATTAACCTTACATGGTCCCTGTGACTTCCTTTGCAATCACAAAATACATTCTCTGTCCAGATTAAAGAATTAATAAATGCTCACTGTGTTCAAGCACTATGTGATTATGAGCTACAACACCTTTGTTTTGGGTAGAATTCACACTCCCAAGCACACCCTTCTCTAAATTCTGGCAAATTTCTTCTTTTACTCATCAATTTCCTTTTATCATCCGACTGTGAAGTGATCAAACTTGTCAGAATTTTTATATCCCAAATATCTCTGTCTCTACCCAGACCACCTCAAGCACTCAGAACATAAAAATCCAAAGTGCATTCAAGAAATAAAAGGTAGATTTAAGCAACGCAGAGGTGGAAAGCTACATCTTTGTGGAGGCCACGTTCCCGGGGGGAAATGTGCCTTTCGTAGGGCTGTTTGCAGTTCTGTTGTATCTGACGGAAGTTTTCCTTTATTGACGTGTGTAGCTGGGAGGATGCCTCCTTGGGGATGAATCACATCCTGCTTTGGTAACATGATAGGATGTTTTAAAGAACAGATGGTCCTTTGCTGAATTTGGCCAGAAATGAATTTGCTCTTTATTTCTCTTTCAACTTCAGCAAGTTTTAGTTGCGTTAGGATAAGAGCTCCATAGGGGTGTGGTCAGAGACCTGAAAGAAATGAGTGAGTCAAGGCTTCCATGAAGGGCAGGTTGTGATTCTGGAGGACCAACGAGAAAAGAAAGGGACATTGGCTGTAGCTGGAAGGGCTGGCGTGCAACAAGGAGGACAGAGAGATGTGAGATGAGTTGAACAGGGTTGTCCAAAACTGGGAGAGGAATCCGGAATGTAGTAAACAGAGGCAGCACTGAAATCAATACTTAGACTTTAGACATGACAATGGGGTCAACCTGACTCTTTTCTGAGCCCTGGCATTTTCTTTTCCCAGTCACCAATGGAAGCAACATCGGGGCACAGGGAGAGGGCAACTGTACTTTGTCCAAGCATAACCCAGATCAGATTTGAGAAGAGGAACAAATTGAACCCCAAAGCCCTTCTGGGAAGAGAGTGAATCTGCTATGGCATAATGCATAATGCTTCCAGCATCAAGTATATAAAGAAGTACCAGGGGCAACTATCTCTAAGTCTGTGCCACATGACTGTGTTTGTTGATCGTATCTTAATTAAACGAAAAATAAGGAATCCTGAGTGCAGGCACTCCCTAATCGGAAACATCCAACCAAATAGGAAAACGTATCATTTTGATAGCATTGTCATGAAGCAAAGACAAATAAGCAGAGTATATGGTCTATGAATGTGCTGAGGGAGCTATCACAGTTTAAAAACAAAAACAACAACAACAACAACAAAAAAAACTTGTCCTTAAAGAATTTGGACTCTGGAGCTAGCTGTGCTGGGTTACTATATAATTTGCTGTGTCATTACTTGGCAGAATTCCTAACATGAACAATTTAAAGGAAGGGAAGATTTATTTTAGCAAACTCTTTCACAGACTTCAGTCCATTAGCATTGACTCTGGTGACTCATGGGTCTCTGGAGGAGGCAAAACATCCTGATGATGGGGGGCGGAGGGAAGCTTTTTGACCTCACAGTAGACAGGAAGCAGAGACACCAAAGGGACTGTGGAATGGGAAGTAACCTTTAGAGGCATGTGTCTGTAGTGTTAGGCTCCTATGGTGGCTCAGCTAAAGAGACAAGGAGGCATATTTCATAAGTGCAAACCCTGCCAGACCTCAGCAGAGGGAACCACCATCCTGGCCAGTGTCAGACTCACAGCAGAACCTCGAGTGTCTGTGCTCAGGTGTTTTATTGATTCAGAACTCCTTAGGTGTTCTACTGATACCATGTATGATAGATCATATGCAATTAAACATCCCCTACAGAAATCCAACACCTGCAGACAATTCAAAACACCAAGGCCTAGGATAGCCCCTCACCCAATAGTGCATAAAACGATTTCAGGCGTAACTAAAAATAAACTTCCACAACATGCATACACTAACCTACTTCCTGCAGCAAGACCCCTCCCCCTAACATTTCCAGAAACTTCTACAATAATGATTTTGTGTGGGGACATTTCCTATTCAAAATGTAACAGTTTGATTCCTGGCTTTTTACTTCCTGACAGAAATCTTGCATACATCTTCGAATGACTTGTGGCATTCTCCTATTCAGTGAAACGAATGTGGTAATAGCAACCCTCAGGTGGGGATGACGTTAGTTAATATCCAAAAAGCACTTTGTGGGGCTCCTGGCATGGAGTTACCATTCAACAAGGAATGGTAGCTAAGCTGGGATATAGTTATTATTCCATTATGGTTGCATGGAAAAATGGCTTTTCAGCAAGGGTACATAACCTTGATAACGAATGATGTGACTAGTCAGGTATTTGGAGTAGACATTTGATCTCTTCTTTACATTCCATCCTGAGATAATAATAATCCAGCATCATCAAGAATTCTGAAACACGCTGGTCCATACTTTGATAATTTCATGGTAGGGGAGGGTCTCTCTAAGCTTAACCTCAGAAGGAAAATTCTGGAAGAAAAGGAAAATGGATAGGTTTGACTAGATGAAAACCAGAACACTTACAGGTCCCAGAATACAATAAAATAATTCATCATAAGCAAAGCTGGACATAAGCAAAGTAAATGACAAAGTAGGAAAAATATTGACATTATTTGAGGCATATCAAGTACAGTATATCAAGTGTTAATGTTTTAAGACTAATGTATATAATGCTTTCTGTAAATCATGAAACAAATCTACCCATTGATTAAATTTTAACACTTCTACCCAAAAGTGTGGCATAAGACACTATGAATTTTTAATTTATGATAAAAATAGATACATAGACAAAAATGATTCATCAAAGCGATGTGATGAAAAGTGAGGTAAACTTTTTTCAGTTTTCCAACTGGCAGTGATGTTTACATAAGGTCAGTATTGGCGAGATATAGGGAAATAGGCGCTTCCCAGACTGTGGTCAGAGTTTAAGTTAGCTCAACCTCTGTACAGGATAATTTGTTATGTCGATCGATTGTGAGTGTGTCTGTATGTGCATGGGCACACTGTGCCCTGGCACACACACACTACAGCATTCATGTGGAGCTCAGGAGATGACTTGTGGGAGTCAGTTCTTCTACCAGGTGTGTTCTGAGGATCAAACCCGGGTCATCAGACATGGCAGTAAGCCGTCTCTCTGGCCCTGACAATTTTTTTTGTTTGTTTTTGGAGAAAGGTCTCATGTAGTCTGGGCAGACTTTAACTTACTATGTAGCTAAGAATGACCTTGAACTCTTAATCCTCCTGCCTCAGCATCCTGTGTGCTGGGACTACAGATGTGCACCACCAGACTAGGTTAAAGGCATATTGTTCTCTTTTTTGTAACTCTGGGGAATTGACCTCAGGACCTTGGACCTTCCAAGGAAGCACTCTTCTGACTGAGCTATATCTCCAGCTCCTCTGCAGGATGATTTCTTAGTGAATATCTATATAACCTTTGACTTATATTTTACACTTCTAAGATTTTTTTTAATTTGTCTTAGATGTTAAAATAAAATAAATTTACATAACAAGGATATCTTTCATACCATTTTAATAATATAAAAGGCTTGTATTATCTTATGTCACAGAGGTTACTAGTTAGATCAATGTCTAGAGCATCTTGGCAGCCTTGAGAGTGAGACTTTCAGATCTCTGACTATAGCTGCCCTAGGCCCTCAGCTGCTGTGTTCTGAAAGGCACGCTTAGGGAGAATCTAAAATAAAACATCTGTACAATGCTCAGCAGTGCATCTTTATCTGCAGGGGATGCATTCTAAGCCCTGTGGTGGAGGTCTAAAATGACATATAGCACCAAACTAATACCAGTTTCCTCTATGTATATAACTCTGTATATAACTATGAGAAACTTTTACCTTTGCACTTAAAGGAAGCACTTTATTCTTCTTGGCATATCTGAACTGCTGGTTGTTTTATATTTGGGGCCATTATTAATATAGAGGTGTGTGTATGTGTGTGTGTGTGTGTGTGCGTGTGTGTGTGTGTGTGTGTGTGTGTGTATGTGTGTGTGTGTGTGTGTGTGTGCGCACATATGTTGACAAAACAGCTTCCATCTTTCCTGCCTCTGAAGCTGTTTTAATGTCCATCATGCAGCCAATGACAAGTCATCCAGCGGACCTGGATTGTTTCACCTGGCCTAGGGATGTGAACCAAAGCACAGAATCCCAGCTGTGCAGGCAACACTCTGGTCTTTGGTTCTTCCTACCTGTGCCCTGGACAGACTTTGTGTTCAGGACTTCCAGCTCCAGGGAAGCCTCTTCCCTATAATGTTTGCTCCAGCTTGGCTTTTAAAAGCAGCCTGCTCTCTCTAGCCCACCCTGATTCTTGTCCTAAGGTGCTTCTGGGAGGCAATTTTCTCTGCTATTTTACTCTTAATGGTGGTGAATAGACTTTCCATCTTCCTATTTTTCTTTCTGTCAAAATAGTTTTCTAAAAGTCTTTTCTTGGCCCTTTATAGCCTTGACAGCTATAAACAGCCCATCTGAATCGTGCCCCCTGATGTGTCCCTTCAACCTTCTGAAGACAAATTCCATCTCGCCTGGAGATACCTCCCTTATCCTTTAAACAATGAAGAATGCTCAAGATCTCACAGTCCCCAGATACATACAGCTTCTGAGCATCACCTTGTCTCAGGCTTCCCTTGAGACAAGAAGAGGGCATTGCTATGCTTTGTCTGCCCCCTCTGCCATCTCTTCTTACCACCCTTTGATCATGGAAAATAGGTACCTTCTGCTGGCTTCCAGTGAAGCCTTGTTTACCACATTTGAACCTTTTCTTCCTCTAGCCCCACCAGTCATATCTCATCCCATCTGGGCACCAATTTGTGGACCATCATATCACAAGCAGAAGAACACAAGGCTTTCTGTATATCAGAAACATGTGAGGAAAAATTTCAAAGGATAAATTTCCCCACCCAACTGCTGTGGCCTGAACATTTGTGTTTCCCCATCTTCCTAAATCCATATACTGAAATATTAAGAAATAAGGTGATAGTATCAGGTGTTAAAGTCTTTGGGTACATTATTTGGTTCATGAGAATAGAACTCTCACTAGAGGTGTTAGTGCCCTTATGAACGAGACTCCAGAAAGCTTTCTTGTTCCTTCTACTGTATGAGAAATAGCCAGAGAATGCCATCTGTGAACCAGACGTTGACTCTACTGTGCATTAGTCTTGGACTCCCTATGTTCTAAAACTGTAAGAAATAAATCCCTCTCATTTATAAGCCATCCAGTTTATGGTCTAGTCATTTGTCACTCATAAACGGGGATATCTCATGAGAAATGTTTCATCAGATAGCTTTCAGGCTCACGTGGAAATCATGAAAGTCTAATTGCACACACTAAGATATCTATATGATGCCATTAGATAGTATACTCTTATGGATCTACTTTGTACATGTAGCCCATGGTTGACCAAAATATCATTATGTGTTACTTTTGTTATAGAATCTATCTTAGTTGCTTTTCTGTTGCTATGATAAAGCAGTGTGACAATTTTTAGAAGAAAGAGTTTATTTTGTGCTTATGGTTCCAGAGGTATAGGGTCAATAATGGTACCAGTAGGATGTAGATATTTTGGCTGAGGCTGGAAACTAAATGCTTACATCTCAAACCACAAGTACTAAGCACAAAGAGAACACTGGAAGTGGCATAAAGCTTTTGAAATCTCAAAGGCTGTCCCCAGTGACATACTTCTTCTAGTAAGGCCATCTAACCAATCCTCTTTAAACAGCCACCAACTGGGGACAGGTATTCAAATGCCCCAGAATATGGGAAGCATCTCATTCAAACCAACACAGAGTCTGAGTGGACTACACCCTTACTCACGTTGGTTCTTAATCAGTAGGTCTAGTAAATCTTTGACATAAAGATTCAGTGGTCCTCAAGTGTTGCAGTATGTTGCTGTCATGGCTCACCAAAGGCAGGGGGCATTTTCATATATACCAAACCCTGCCATCAGCAAAGGGAACCACCATCATGACAGGTGTCATACTGAACAGTGGAATCCTGAGAATTCCAACTCAGGTGTTTCTACTGATCCAGAACTCCTCAAGTGCTCTACTGATAGTATATGCAAACCATTACCAATCAAATATCTCGCACATAAATCCAACAACTGCAGACAATGCAAAATGCCAAGACCTAGGCAGTCCCTCACCCAACAGTGCACAAAACAATTATTTAATACATAACAAAAAACACATTTCCATGACACTCAAGTCTCAACATCAATATAACCTGGGGAATTTTAGAAAATATATATGCTCAGAGTGATGCTTATCCTGATATAGCTGTGTACGAATAAAGGGCATTTCGGTTTGTTCCGGACATAGAGAATGAGAAAATGGAACAAAATGTAAAACATCAAAAGTAAAATTGCATACTGATGTTACCTCAACTTCCTCTTTTGTGTATATTCTTGATTTTTAGGTGACTAAATTCTGTTAGCATTTACTCGATATTACACAAATATCTGCCATGTATAGTAAGAGCTCAATTCCTATCTCCTAACTTTTCCTCTTTGTTTTTCCGCCCTCTCTGACTCCTTTATCATCAGATAAAAGGGATACAGGTTTTGACCTGCACCAAATTTAATCAGTGTCCCTTTGTGAGGTCAGATTCCCGTACAAATGAAACCATTAAAAAGAAAATAGGGAGGCAAACCTCAAGCCACAAGAAACTTCCCCAAGACCTTTGCCTTCTTTAGTCAGAGGGTTCCAACTCATTTGACTAGGCTGATTCATTTTTAGGATTTTTTTTTTAATGTTGAATTTTAAAAATCCATCCATGTTCATTTGACTTAGAAGTTCTCTGGAATCTAGCAATTTCTCCAATAACTCTCTCCAAAGTAACCCTTATTCTATTTCTAATCCGTGAGACTGACTGATTTTCTGCCCCAGAATGATGTGGAAGACAGAGATCACAGGAGTCTTATCACGCCTCGTTTCATCCTGCAGTTCTGCCACCTACCCACTGCCCTTTCAGAATTCAATGCTATTTTTCTTCCATCTGATTCATGCCGAGCAATAATTCTCTGGTCCCATCACTCAAGCTCAGGAGCCTCTACTGTGTGGTTAATGGGAGCCTAGCAATTACTTCTCCATCTTCACTTCCTGTTCTTACCTGACACTGCCTTGCATCGTGGAAACTTCTTGACTTTATCTAATTTGGAATATCTTGCTTGGTTACTTAGCCATCCTCACATCAGAGGGTCAGGACTCCTCTACCTTAAAGGGAAACTGACTTCCTCTCGCTTTCCCCGTGAGCACCTAAGAAGTTGTGAATGAGTATGGTTATATCATGTCTCCTCAAAAGAGCTCTCCATTATACAAAAGAGGTTCTGGGGCACATCAGCAGTAAGCACAACTCAAGGTTAGTTGAGATCAGCATTGCTTCTTCTGGGGGAGTGTGCAGGAAGCTGGGATGCTTATTGTGGTAGTGGTCTAATGCTTCGCACCAAACTCCTCGGAACATAATGGTCAAAGGGAGCATATGTAGATGATAACACAAGCCGTGGGGTGCCCCTGTATAGGGTCACTCAGGGAAGATTTGAGGAGGAAGTAAGACCAGGGTCTGTTGTTCCTCTTTGTGCCCTTCTCTCCAAGCTGACACTGCCCATTTTGATTCACTTGTTTCTTCAGTTGTCTGCCTGTGAGCACCAGAGCTGAGTTTTGATCACATTTTAAAAATCTAGTCTGAATTCTATCATCTCCTCAAACATGCTTGTTTCATGGGGTCCCTAAGAGAACTTGAGAAATGAAAATCTACTTACTGTCTAATTACAAATTTCTACACAAGGAAGCACTCTGGAAAAGCTTAGACGCTTGTCACTTTCCACTCCAGAGTTGACTGGACCTGTGCAGAGAGGAGGAGAGAGGATAGCAAGGTCAGACCAAGGATGCAGGCTTAGGCTCCACTGGCCTAGCCACTGCAAGAAGGGAGCAGGGGTACACGACTTTGTGACGCACCTCCTTTCACTCTCTACTGCTTATACATCATTGGTCTCTTTCTATCCTTAAAACATGTGGAGTCCTTTGCTTTCCCCCTAGCCTTTGTATTTGCTACGAATGCTCTTTTGTAAGAAAGCCATTTTCTCCTCCGCTTTCTGGTCAGAATTTGGTCATCACTTCCTCTGTGATGTTCTTTGCTCATGCTAACCATCGCTTTGCCCCTGATCTTCTCACACAGAATGTTTTATATTCTGGATGGTCCTTAGGGTCAGCATGAATGTGTTTGTCCTCCTGTTCAAATGTCAGGGTACTGTCTTGTTCATCACTATGTGCTTGGCATCTGAAATAGTACTTGGCTCACGCCAGAAACGCAGCTAGTATTTGCTGTCGCTTTCCTGGGACCCACTCTAGTACCCATAGCCCAAAGTTTTTTATATCAGCATCTCTTCTTCCAGAGGCATGTGGAATAATGTGGAGTGGCACCTGTATTAATTGTCTAATAATGTGTATCAAGCTCCTCAGAACATAATGCTTAAAAGTAACCTTCACTTATTGAAGTTTCTGTAGTCATTTAGAATGACTGCAGCTAGTTTGTTTTGCTATGGGGTTCTCCTATGGTTGTAGTTAAATTGCTGGTAGAGCTAGAGCCTTTTAAAATTAAGAGAGCAGGAGGCTTTATATGGAATAAACGTCATTCACATGGCAAATAGCAAGAGGGTTCAGTTTCTGTGGGCAATTGGCAGGACCTTGATTCTGACTGTTGGGCAATCAGTGAGGGGAGGGATGAGGCTGTATGAGGGATGTAAGAAAATTCTAATCGAGCAGGAAGAACAAAGTACCTGGAGACAGAAAACATAGGTGGCACTGAGAGTTGTAGAAAATGGTTAAGAGTCAGAGGAAGCTACACCGTGCCCCAAAGTGTGCCATAAGCGGGCAGAATTCAGTGATGGGGGTCCACAGGAAGACCATTTGAAGATTAAGGTAGAAAGACACTCATGAGGATATTCAGCTCCAGACTTAAGATACTGAAAGAGGACTGTAATCTCGCAGAGAGTTTTATCAAGTGTTTATCGCCCCACCCCCTTTAGGAAAATAGTTCTTTATTACCTATCCTTATTTATATCACCATTCTTTACTCCCAGGAACAATTCCAAAGACCGGTGTTCATTCCTATTTTCTGAGCTGTAAAAGTCTCCCTTCCCCTTGTTTTGCTAGGAAGCTTGAAGTGTCTTTTTGTTGTTATTGCTGTTGTTGTTGGCTTTCCTCTTGTAGCTAGGAGAGAGCACAGAAATGTCTCTAATAGCAAACACAAAACCAACAAAACCTCCTGCACGTTCTAAAACTGCTAGGACCAGCCCAATCTCTCTATTCTACCGGCCACACAAACTCCACAAGACATTCAAACCCAGCATCCCCACTTTATACCCCACTTGAAACCAGGGTTGTGTCTCACTATTGTGATACATCTGTCAGTGGAGGCACCAATAGTACCCCTAATTTAGGATCTAAAAGTAGTTTCCAGCCTTTAACGTCAGAGACCTTGCTGGTTCACCAAAACACCCCAGCCACAGGCTCTTCACCGAGCCATCTCAGACTCTGGATTTGATAATATCTTTCTACCCTTATATCTGTATCAACCTACTTTTCTTTTTTATAAGATTTATTTCAAAATTGTGTGTGTGTGTGTGTGTGTGTGCGCGCGTGCGTGTGTGTGTGCGCACGCGCACATGAGTGCACGTACCTGCGGAGGCCAAATGAGGTCATTAGATCATCTGTTGCTGGAGTTACAGGTGTTTGTCAGCAGCCTGATATGGGTTCTGAGAACCAAGCTGGTCCTCTGCAAGAGCAGCAAGCTCTCTTTACTTCTGAACCTACCTCTCCAGGCACCCCCACCTGCTTCTTTGAAAGCCTCTTATATGCACTGGCTTTGCATTTTTGTTCTCTTCACTCTGTCAGTTCTAGCTGTGTGCTTTGATTTAGTACATACACACTCATGATTTAAACTCTAACTCATGCTTCTGGTTGCCATCTCCATCTTCCAGGCAAGAGCTGGCACTGGAACTTTAGGCAGTGAGATCGGCTGCTTGTGTGACTTCACTTCTAGGATCCCCATAGACGCAGCACCCTCCCTTGTCCATCTCCACTAACTTTCCTCCAAAAATTCACTTCTTATAGAGTACTTGCTATCTCAGTGACGACAGCACCATCTCCTCGGTGCATATTAGACAACCAAATTCCACCATGATGTGCCTACCCTTTCCTTCATCTACCAAACCCCAACATCCTGGTTTGATTCCTTGACACTGACTATTGCTTCTTCTCCATCTCCTTTTCCCCCTCTCTAGTTCAGTCTATTACTATTTCCCTCTTGATTCCTTCAACAGCTTCTTCTCTGCTCTCTAATCTAATTATATATATATATATGATATATATATCATATATATGTATATAAAGTTCTAAATTCACAGCAAAATCTTCTATATGCCCTGTGCATAGCTTCTCATTATTAGTGTCACATCCCAATCCCCAGAGTGGTACACTTAATAAAACTGACTAATCCACGTTGATAAATATAATCACTCAAAGCCCATAGTTCACATCACAATTTTTTCTTTCTACAGTTTATGAGCTTGACTCAATGTGTAATGACATGTGTCTATCATGACACTATAGAATCACGTAATAGTTCCACTACCCTTGTAATCCCCGGTGCTCTCTGCCTGTCCCTCTCTGTGTCCTATCAACCCCAGCAGTCTCTGCACTTGGCAGACATTCTGCATAGAGTGTCAGATAGTTACATCTGAGCTCTGTTTCTTTATTTTCACTCCTTCTTAAAGTTTTCTCCCACATGCTGCCACAGTGCTCTACAAATTTGATTGTTTGATAGACGGAGTGCCTTCAGTGGTCCCCACTGTCACTGTCTGAAATGGAACCACCATCACATCGCAAACTACGATGGTCTGTGAGTTGGTAGCTGCACTCCTCCACCTCTAATTTTATTTCTTGCTTTAGTAGTCATCCCCAGTGTCATGTACTTGCGTGACACAGCATGCTGTTTTCTTTCTCTGCTGCTCCCAA
Source organism: Cricetomys ansorgei (assembly GCA_026225945.1). Taxonomy (NCBI): domain Eukaryota; kingdom Metazoa; phylum Chordata; class Mammalia; order Rodentia; family Nesomyidae; genus Cricetomys; species Cricetomys ansorgei. The sequence goes on from JAMJFZ010001796.1 coordinate 17,408,624, forward strand.
GGAGGAAGCTCCTCAGGCTCACCTTGGGCTAAGCTCTTCTAAGATGACTTGCCTGACCAACTTCACCTGCCCTGATAAGCCAGGCACCACACCCACAGCTGCTGCACAGCCCTGCATGGGCCTCTGATACTGTACTTACCCCTGCCTGAGAGACTGGCCCTTTTGTCGCTGTGTTATCCACACCCCTTATTTGGTGTGTCACGGAGCTCGTTCACCTTCCTGTTACTGGACTGTCTGACAGACTTTGTCCCTTTTTTACTTCAGTGTCTGAATAGAAAATACCTTCCACCATGCCTGATGGAAATTAGTAGGAAGTGAATGACTCAAGAACCAAATTCAAGGCCAGCACCGAAGATCACACAGTAAAGCTTATGAGTGCTAATGATACCAAAAAGGAGAATCATGATTTGGAAGCAGCCACTTCAGGAGTGGCGTTCATAGGATGCTATGGTGTGAGGAAGTTACTTCCTCTGAAAGTGACGATGATTCACCAGAGGAAACTTCCGTTTCACAGTCTTTTGTGCACAGATATGTGGTCATGTGACCAAGTTCTGTTCAGTAGGACTTAGACGGAATTTTTTGTTAGTGTTAAATTTATGTAAAGTATCCTGAATAGAGCATGCCTTCTTCCATTTTCCTCCTTCCTAATGGGCAGAATATGGGTATGCAAACTAAAGATGGAGGGACCATCTTGGACAATGGATTCCTGAGAATGCAGAACACTCACGGAAAAGCAACAGGACAGAAAGAATCAGGGTGAGTGATATCATGTGGTTCCATTCTGGATGTCTATAAGAGAGAGAAAAATAGTTCTGCTTTGTTTAAGTTATTGTTGTTTGTGGACACGTATAGCAAATCGAATCCTAAGAAATACAAACAGCTAGGAAAATAGTCCAGATAATTTTAAGCTTTTTATTACCTTAAAACCCTAGATTTTAAGATGTAATAAGTTTACTCACTCAAGATTTTACTAAGCCAGGACTTGTGGTAGAAACAGGTGGAGTAAGTTTGGGAACATACAGCTGCCAATGAATGCCAGGGAAAGCCCTTGAAATTCTGAGCAAATGATGATGCTGGTGAATTTCCACATGGCTTCTGACGGGATTACAGTCTTAAATTCTTTCCTTCCAGGAAAGTGCATAACTCAGTTGACTGTGGTGTGGACCAACCATAGAGATGATGTAGTGGCTGTTGAGTTTACAAAGAAATTTCAGGACAAGCATTTTGCTTGAAAACATGAGACCCTATAAACCTTAAAGATATATTTTGGGGGCTCAGGAGATGGCTCAGTGTGTAAAGGCCCTTGCTTTGCAAACATGAGAACCTGAGTTCAGATTCCAACATTCGTGTAAAAACCCTGCACATGCCTGTAACTTCAGTACCAGAGTTAGGAGAGACAGGATTGCTGGGGTTTACCTAGACAAAATGGGATTGTTGGGGGAGGGGTACTTTGCTTATTTGTCCTTGACACACACAGCATTTATCAGACAGTAAGTCGATGCGGGGGCTGTTGTAATAACGGTGCTAGTTGTCTTGCTTTATGGAGTCCTGATGTCAACAACCCAACAAACACCTAGTGGTGATCAGCTTCAAAGGAACTGTGTTTAAAAAAAAAAAGGCAATGGCAAGGAGAAACAGTGGCACTCCTGGGGACAAAATAGGTTTGAATAGGACTCTGTAAGTCTGTGTCCAAAAGGCTAAGTGTCTGCAAGGCAGGGAGGAAAGGAGCATGGGAAGGGATGGGAAAGACTTGGTCTACATGCCAGCTTGGCTCTGCACTCTGCTGGGACTGGGGTGCACTGAAAATCACCTCAGTGCTGCCTTTGGCACATCTGTGTCTAAGCTTGCCAGGGTTGATGTCAAGACTTGTCTGGAAGTTATGAGCCACATCCAGCCCCAGGCTGGCCTGGGCCCGTGGCAATCACTCAAGGAGTACCATTGATGTGGAAACTGAAGCCTAGAGAAATTGGGAATTCACAAAGTTCACAGATAGCCAAGTAGTCTAATTTGACTAAGTCTGATCCCCCAAAATAGACATCCTTGATAAAGGTGAGACAAGGGTCTTTTCTACCCAGCTGACCTCGACCTGTTCTGGTAGAAAGATAAGGAGTGGGAACAGATCGGTCTGTGGGTTTGTCTGCATTGTTCTATAGCAGGAAGCTGGCACATTCTGTCCCTTTTCCTGTCTTTATGTTCATCTCCTAGAACAGGCATATATTTACACACGCCTTAAATCTAGGGGACTTCTCATTCTGATGGCTTTGGTGACTGTGACCTGCAGCTCAACTGAAGCCAGGAGTGGACTATGGAGGAAATAGCCTTAGCCATCTCCTAATATGGAAAGGCCAAATGATTTGTGATCCAAACAAAACACCTCCCCATACACACACCTCTGTGAACTGGTTGAGAGAAAAAAATCCCTTGTCCAGTAGCTAACTATGAAATTATTAATTCATCAGACAAAGGAACAACACGAGAACCAAGCATTTCTTTAGAATGCTTGCTGCATTTCCTTAAAGTGCTTATGCCCGTTGAATACAGCCAAACAATTCTATTGACTTAGGTGAACAGAGAAATGCAAGAGGTTCACCTTGGTCTTCTTTCATCTCCCTGAACAGGTGTCTAGGACCTGTAATCAGGTGTGCTGATTCCACAGATGTGCTGACCATGGTTTTCTAGACCACTGCCTAACCTCGCGCAGCTTCTTAACTTCCAGTCTCTTCTCTCCTCTAAGTACTCTCCTGTTTACTTAGTCCAAGAGAGCAGTCACTTGCAAAGCTAGCTAACTCGTGAATATCCTGGGAAGTACTGGAAACACTATGTATTACTCGGGAGTTTGATGTGTTCTAAGTTTCCTTCCACTGGGTTTTCTTGCAGAGTAAGTTGTTGATCTTAGTGAGATGCCATATGCTTAGAGACTCAATGCTTATCTTGGAAGAAATCAATTGCAATGACTAAGACAGATATAATTGGTATTTCTTCAATCTGGCTATTGGTGACCAAAGATGAGACTATAAACTAGAGCAAAGTCAGTTTTTCAGTCATTCTGAATTGATTCCATTCAAATATTTTCAAATACAGTAGTTGCAAAACTATGCAAAGTGGCAATTACCTGTTATTGCGTGAACCTTCAAGGATGACGGAAAGATGAGTCGGGTGCCTTCGTGATTATCTCCACTCAGAGGGGGAGTTATGAGATAAGTCACTCAATGTCAAACTCGAATTTCTTTAAATATACACATTACAATTTGGGGGTATCAAGAGGTATGTTTTAGATTGTAGGATGTTAGAATTTGAAGGGACTGTACTTTTTAAAGGATGGTAGTGAAGTTAGCTTACAATGTTCATGAGAGATGACCCTAATAGTTGCCATGTGCTGAGGGCTGGGGCCAGAAATTAAACACCTCTCCAAATGAGGATGATCATTTCTAGAAGCCCTTCAAAGTCTTCTTCCTACGCCCTTCAATAATCAGACTGTAGATTACTGGTTGCCAAGGACTCTTCTGGTATTGCAAATAAAAATGTTTGATGTTTCATTTATGGGAAAATGTCTTCAGACTTGAAGGGGTAGTTGCTTTCCACAACTATTCTTGATTCACGACACACACTCTAAATGAACAGCAGACTTGCAGGATAGTATGTAACATCAGACTTGTAACATGGTGAGCAAGACCAACTTAAAATCCCCTGGTGCTCTCCTGAAGACATTATAGCAATTGCAAATTCTCATCAATTGTTGGGTCAGACTCTTTATTAGTGACTAGTAGGCAACAATAAGATGCATCTTCAATACTATCCCATCAGCCTCTCCAATCTCTGTCTGCTCACAGATTTTTGCTTTTCTCTACTTCACTCCTGTAACCTCTCCTGGCAGATCAAAGCCCTTTTGCAGTTCACTTTCCCGATGACTCAACTCTGAGTGTAGAAAATTCTTTGAAACTCATTCTTTAAAAGGCTGATCCCATGTGCAGGTTTTTTTTTTTTATTGTAACCCTAAACTCTCCATAAATCACTAGAGTGTCTCCCCATAGTGTCTTACACTGGCCCTGTGCCTTTCTAAATAATGCTGCTGTTTTATGAGCATATGCATATAAACGTTTGGGGTTGGAGCCTCTTGCTCATAATTGATGCTATGGTCTCAAAATTTCCTGGTGTTAGTCAGATAAAAATATAAATTTTGAAATATAGCACTCAGGTTTATGATCTGGTTAGGTTGTGACCTGCATAATAGCTGTTGGAAGTTTGATAACCTTTGCAGACTCTGGGGAATGGATACCTGACAATATCGATGTGAGAACAAGTTAGAGCAAGAGGTGTTTTCCTTTAGTATATAATGTATAATGTATGATGTATGATATATGTATGTTAGGATATATACATATATATATAAACATACATATATATACATTTGTACATATGTTCACGTATACACATAATATAGCAATCTGTCGTGTCTCTATTTTGCTAGTACTCTGTTATTTGCTTAGAGGGAAACCACTGAGACAGATCTCCTTGTCAGTCATCATTGGGAAGCCATGGCCAACTCCGATCCTCCTTCTCACCACATGTATCCATCTCTCACTCCTATCCCAAGCAAACTCTTCCTATAGGTCACTGGGAGCTCAAGATGAGTCATCAGGAAGCTCTCACATGCTTCCTCCTGAATTCCTTCACTTTCTTACCCCATAATCTCAATTCTGGTCTGTGCTGGGGCACATCTTTCCGTGTAGCCCTCTCAAGTATAGACTGTTCTATCACGCACTCAGAGGATAGCCCATGGGCCTGGAATTGAGAGACATCTTTGTTTGTTCCTTATTGTTCTTTCACACTGTTCTTGCCGTCTTCCCTCTGTCCTTCCAGTTGTTAATCCATTTGCATTTGACTAAACCACTGGCTAAGCCTCCTCGTCACGGTCATCTATGGAGTCCAGAGTCACTACTTTTATTCCTAGATGACTTCAACCCCAGGTTTAGTGTCATTTTTTTCTAAAGCCACATCTACCATGACTCTTGAGTATTTCACATCTCCTTTCAATGGTCCTTCTAACCCCCGAGTTTTGAGACCCTTCTCTGCCAATGGCTGTATCCATATCCTGTGTCACCTGTATATTCCATGGTCTTGGCCTTTCCAGTTACTGCTGTTGCTGTAACAAAATAATAGAGAAAAGAGACTCACAGAAGGACAGGTTTATTTTGACACATAATTTTAGCTAATACAGTCACTCATGGCAAGGAAGACATAGTGGTGGGTGGGTGGTCTCACTGTATCTGCAGTTAGGAAGCACAGAGATGAATGCTGGTACTCAGTTGTCTTCCTCTTGCCCCTCCCCTTTTATTCTGTGGCATGGTGGCACCCCCATTCAGAAGGAAGTTTTCCCTCCTTAGTTAAACCTCCATGGAAGCATTCTCACAGAAACGTCTAGAGGCATGTCTCCAAGTGACTCCAAATTGAGTCAAGTTGATGATGAAGATGAACCATTGCACCTTCACACACTTGAAGTACTTTCCTTTATGACTACACTCTCTCAGCTTTTGAGCTCACGCCCTCTGATGGACATCTCAGCTTCAATAAACTCTCGGTCCTACTGGGGCCATGGAAGTTTCTAATGATATCTATCACAAATTCCACAGGCTAAAACAGTGGAAATGTGTTTTCCACAGTCCTGGAGGACAGAAGTCTAAAATCAGTTCAAGTCAAGATAACAGAAGGGTTAGTTCCTCCCAGAGGCTCTGGGAAGAAAATCCTGTGTGGTTGTTTTCAGTTTCTCATGGTCACCAGAATTCCATGCCCTGTAGCTTTGACTTCAGAGCCCATCACTCCACTTTCTGCTACTACTATCCTGTTGCCTTCTTCTCTGACTCTGACCCTTCTGCATCCCTTCAAAGAATCACTGGGATGACATACAGACCACACAGATAATGCAAGACAGTCCCTCACCTGAAGATCATGTCTGTAAAGCCTGTTCAATCACATAAGATGATGAAGACTTATGCAAGGATTAGGACTTGGCATCGTTTAGGGCATTACCTAGCCTATAATGATGGTGTGTAATCAGTGGCCATTCCACATTTCCTTCATTTTCCAGCTTCTTCATAGCCTCTTCATTCTGCTTAGCTTTCCACAATGACCATTTCAACTATTCCTCTGTATAGCATGGAGGCTCCCTCTTTCCTTTCTTGAATTATTGTGTATATCTACACACACACACACACACACACACAGACACACCGCCATATTGGTTAATTGCAACACAAGTTTTGAAAACTTGTACCAAGAAGCTGGATGGCACTGAAGAAAAACACAAATCTATGTTAGTATCTTCCCTTTAAGTTTTTAACCAGAGGCTTTATAACGACATAACCAAGTACACGATTTTTCTCTAGTCTAGGCACCTACCCACACTCCCACCCTTGGCTAACACCTTGTGTGCCTTCACTTAAAGGTGAGAGCATCCAGGAAGCTCTCATCAGCAGGTGAGAGGTTAGTCTCTTTATGCGCACAAAAATGAAACTTTGCCTTTCTCCAGGATCTTAGGAGAAGACTTCCTTTCTGAAAAAGACTGTGCCCAGCTTTCTCACTGTTTCCCAGGTCTCATGCCCTCTCCTAGGCCACAGCATGAGGGATTTGATCTCCCTCTTTCTAGCATGCACTCTCCTTTCCCCATGCTATTCCATCTTTCCCACCAAGAAGCAGTGTTACTTGAGAATAATGGCGTTGTGTCGCATAGATGTCCTGTTTGTGATTGAGCACTGCACAGACATTTGTTCTCTGCACTTTGACCAGTTGTGTATTTCTGCATTAATTACTTTTCACCACACAAAGAAACTTTTCCGATAAGGTCTGAGAGCTGCATTAATCTATGGGTTTGGAGATATGAATTTAGGAAGGAGTTTGATATTATGTCCCTTTAGCAAAAGAATAGCAGCAGAGTCACCCTCGAGGCCTGTGAGCTTCCAGCCATGGGTTCTTGGCCAGATTTATAATACCAGGCACATGTTTTCTTTTGTGGATGGAACCTTAAATCAAACCAGAAGGTGAATTATTAATTAGAATGTTACCTGTATAATACTCGTGCTGCTAGTACACTCATATCTTGCCATTCTGGTCATTATTACAGCCCACAGGGTTCTTAGCTAGGTAAGACTGTTGCTGAATTGTTCCTCCCAGCAGTCTACATACCAACTCCCTGTACTTTGAGAGCTAGTCAGCAAGGAGAAGGTTCCTGGCCTGACTTCCAGTTCTGACTCGATTTCCTCAGATCCTGTAATCAACATATGTGGTGTCTTAAGCAACTAGGTCTTAACCTTGAGTTCTAGTGAGCAACCAAGAGCAATGACAGTAGCTTGTTTTTGTAGAGTCTTCAGGACATCCCTGACTAACAACTGATGGGAAATATCCTACACCTATAGATTTAGGGAAGAGTATTATATTTGGTAAGGTAATTGCAGCTAAATTTGTGCATGTACATATGTGTGTGCATGTGTGTGATCTCAAACATTCTTACTGTTAGTTTCCTCCTTTCCCTACCCACTTTACCCTACAGAAAAGAGGCTCACCTAACAGGGAAACAACCCTATGTCTATGACACGGTAGTTCAAAAGTGAATTCTAATCGTGAGACCACCTAAGAGTATTCACACTTTTCCAATCAAAAATATAAAAGTATTTTTAAAATCTAACACATCACAAAGTATGATTTTTTTTAACTCACTCAAGACTGGTTCTATATAGCCATTAAACCTAAATTATTCATAGCAAACACACCAAAAAAAGTTTTTTTTTTCCCAGTCTGGTATTTAATACCAAAGTTAAAGCTTTAACCAAACTGATTGTTCCACAGAACAGCAGATTCCCCAACAAGAATATATCCCCACTTATCAAGAAATGACATTCTTTTGGGGAATGTGAATATCCTGTCCAAAATGCCAACTCTGCTCCTGAAGTCAGGTTGGAGGGAGTCCCTTTTTTCATGCTGACACCCTCAGGTCTGAATTACTCATCAAAGATTGATTGGTCACGATTCACCAGAAGTAGAGGACCCGGAGCACGATGCCATGAATTCTAACCACTCATTCTGTAATTTGAGACTTCTTAGATTCACATTTGTGCCTTGGCAGGAAATTTATGATCTACATAAACAAGAAACTCATTTTTCTGTAATTTGAATATGGCCTTCATGCCAAAGATTATAGCACCAAGTTTTGAAAGGCACTTTGGAACCAAATTAAATCTTTAAGATTCTTGATTCAAGCTTGATGAAGTTGCCAAAAGTGTCTTGCCTGTTATAGGTTTTTTGATAAATAATGTAAAGTGTTGCACATCCTTTGATTTATAACTCCTGTATCTGGAACTCCATCCTAAGAAAATATTCTCATGCACATAAATAAATGGGAAGTAGTCAGAGCTTAGGGAAATAAACAGGCCTCTGCTCTGGACCCATCTCCTGCACTTATAGCACATATACTTTTTAAAGCCCTGTTCTCAGTTTTCCCGACTGTGAAATGAGAATAACATTTCACAAACTTAGTATCAGCTGAGATTTAGAGATGTTAGAAATACAGCCTACCCCTAGGCAGTTCGGGAGTATTACCAATGGTAGCTTTGGAAGGGCTCACATTTCTAACGTGTGTATAGCTTCTGATGTCAAAGAGAGTGGTAAAAAGAAGGTATCCAGCAACAAGGAGTTTTGAATGAATTTTTGTTGTGTTTCTATTTTATTTTGCTTTGCTGTTTGTTTGTTCATTTTTCTGAGACAGGGTTTCACTGCTATAACTCTGGCTGTCCTGGAACTCACTGTGTAGGCCAGGCTGGCCTTGAACTCACAGAGATCCGCCTCCCTCTGCCTCCTGAGTGCTGGGATTAAAGCCATGTGCCACCACTGCTGGCCTTGCTTTTCTTTTCATTTAAATTTTTTTTCATACAATTTATTTTGATCATGTTTCCCCTCTCCCAGACCCTCCCAAATTCTACCAACATCATTATTCACAATAGACTCTCTTTCAAACAAAAAATGAAAATCAATCAAACAGAAAACCAATAAGACAAAATGTTAACAAAACCAAATGAGACATAAACCCCACAAAACAAAGTAAAACAAAACAATAAACACGGAGTCTGTTTCGCGCTGGCCAACTACTCCTAGGCATGGGCGCTACCTTAGAGTGTGGGTGAAACACCTAGTGATGCTCCATTGGAGAAAACTGATTTTCCCTTTCCCAGAAGGAATTAGTTGCAAATAGCTTCTTGATTAGGGGTGGGACTTTGTGTCTATTTCCCTTCTTTGGTGCTGGGATTCCATCTAGTTTGAACCTGTGCGGCAGGTTGCCACAGTCTCTGGCATATGTGTGTCTAACTTTTTATAAGCCCACATAAGCCTCTTCAGCAATAAAAAGGCATCACAGAAGAATTTTTAATGACTTAGAAAAATATTCACAATAAAATGCTGCCTGAAATTCTGTCCCTAGTTACAGAAGTGAATACAGGTACTGGAGCAAAAATTCGTATGAATAAAAGATAGGAGAATACTGGGAGTAGGACGATTTAAATAGGGAAAGGGTAGGGATGAGACAGACAAAATGACAAGGAAAGGGAACCAAAATGAAGGGGTATGACAAAGCTGTGTGGAAACCTATAATCTTGTAATGAAATTATATTTATATATTACCTATGTATTATATATGTTATATTATATTTACATATTACCTATGTATTATATATTATATTATGTTTATATATTACCTATGTATTATATATTATATTATATTTATATATTACCTATGTGTTATATATATTATATTATATTTATATATTACCTATGTATTATATATATTATAATATATTTATATAATATATATATATTATTTTTTAAAGTTATAATGGAGATACCCTGCAGGGATAGAAAATCTGTTCTTAGGTTATTAAACGAAACTCCAATTTGAGGGGTATTGTATTCCCCTATAGGTTGGTGGTCAAGGGGGCCCCAGAAGGCTCCCCAACACAGTATAATTTCTTGCTATTCTATAAGACATGATCCTACTGCTGAAGACACCACACATCACACTTTGGTTGCATAATATAGAAAAATCAAGTTGGAACTGATCTGGAAGCTTCCTCTGTAGCAGCTGGCTTGTATTGTCCCAGAAAGTGCTATGTAGGTTGCTAGGGGAAAAGGCCCTAGCAATGGAACCCTGTGAACAGTGAAACCAACCTGCCAGGCAAGGTGTGTCTTTTTGTACAGTAGTGGCACTACTACTAAGGGGATGGCCAGTGGCTCCCTAGTTGGATTTGAGGCCTAATTTACAGAAGAAAATCCATTCTTTCTACTATATATCTGGGCAAAAACCCCATAACAAAAGGGGGAATCATAGGCCCTAGGAGGTAACTGAATACTTTCATTTAGCTAAATTGACATAGCACCAAACTGCCTTAAAATATTTATGTTTATACCATAGACAAATGCTACTCTCAGCCTTGATTGGGGAAGCTGACCTTCAGTGAAGAGTAGTGACTATAGACACACAGCTTCAGAAGGTGCTGAATCTATCAGTATGGATGAGTGTTAACATTAAACAACACATGTATACCATTCCCTCTCTGCACGCACAAGACTTGAACAAGAGCAAGCCAGCCAAAGTCTAAATGCATGGGCAAGGTTCATGAACCCTACTTGAGAAGTTGGTGGCAACTGGTGCTGCTGGGTGACAGCACTATGCTCCAGGAGTTGATCCTATGCTAGTGTCCACATAGGCAGTACCAAGTGGACTGTGTGTTTTAAAAACAAAGCACCCCTCAAAAAAAAAAAAAAAAAGCCTTTAGCCTCAGCGCTCGGGAAGCAGAGGTAGGTGGATCTCTATGAGTTTGCTGCCATCCTGGTCTACAGAGTAAGTTCCAGGACAGCCAAGGCTATACAAAGAAACCTTATCTCAAAAACCCAAACCAAGCAAAAACAAAAAGCACATGATGTTGGTAAGGAAAAGTAGTGATGGGGATAAGGGAGGAATTTGAGGGGAGGGGAACCAGCAGGGGATGAATTTGATCCAAACACATTATATGAATGTATGAAATTTTCAGACAATTATAAATTTTCTTTTAATTAAAAAAAGAATCAAGAAAACATATATGCTTGATAAATAGATTTACATAGCAGGTTTCGTGTGTCATCAAGTTTCATATTTGACACTTAATTTACAAATCAGAATAGTAAGGCCTGTACCCATAGGGTAGACAATAATGGTTGCACCGTAATAAAAACATGAGAGAGTCACCGTAACAAATACCGTCACTATATGCACAACTAAATTTTTTATATGTAAATTGTTTTATATGCACAATTGTAAATCTTGGTTGTTTTTTCCCCAGAGAACTCAGATCATAGCCAGTAGGGCTCAAAGTTAGATATTTAGCCACTCTGAATATATTTGTCTTATTTAGGTCAATAACCTTATGGAGAAATTGTCATTATTCAGGGTCTAGGGAGATGGTTCAGTGGGTAAGAATATGTGATCTGCAAGCATGAGGACCTGAGTTCAAATCCCCAGCTCCCATGTAAAAAGCTGGGCATGGATGCATGTGCGCTGGGAGTCAGAGATAGACCAATTCCAAGCTTGCTGGTCAGCCAGCCTTGCTGAAACAGTAAGCTTCTCATTCAGGGGGTGAACTAGTCTCCAGGTAATAATGCAGAATGCAATATAGAAAACCACCTGATATCCTGCTCTGGCCCCAACATGTTCATGCATGTGCTTATTATACCATGAATATATGTACACAAACACACACACACACACATACACACACACCATACTGTGCACACATATTCACTAAAAAAAATCTCATTTCTCATATTTTGCCACAATAAAGCTTTTGCTAGGTGTGAATAACTTCTTGGGGTTCAGAATATTACACACACACACACACGATCCAGAATTCATGGCCATATGAAACCTATGCTGTGCAAACAGCAGCAAACTGTTACCTTGTCATTCCACAGATGAGGAGACAGATGAGCAGAGAGGCAACCTGCCTGAGCCAGTCACAGAGACTTGTGATGGACTGGGGATCTAATCCCAGATTTTTTAACCTAGTGCAGTTATACAAACCTCTGCCTCCGTGGACTTCCCAGTGACACTGTTCCCTTCAAGAAGGGTGCCATAAGGACCAGAGGTCCATGCAAGCTTGGAGAATTAGTGCAAAGGTGATGGGTACTTTAGAATAAACAGATCTCGTATGCTGAGACAGTGATGGTTCTAAGCTTCTGACATGAATCTCTAGCAGGTATCAAGTTCAAGCAGAGTAATTTATTTTAAATGGTTATGACGATGACAGGATAACACTGCAATGTAGAGTGAAGCTCTGCCAGGGAAAAGCCCCGCCCCCTTGTGGTTGTATGCCCCTTGGACTTCTGGGAACAGCTTGGAGGGAGGTATAGAAGAGGGACGGACAGAGTTGACAGCAGTTAGAGTTACAGCACAGGTGTTGCAGGACAGAGGAGGAGAGAGCACAAAAGCGATGATAGGAGAAGCAGGCAGAAAAAAGGCTCAGGTAAAATGCACTAACTGGGGTTTTAGAAAAAGTTACAATTTAGATCTTCTCAGTAACTGCCGTGCTGGGAGAAGCTGAGCCAGAGTGGGTTTGAGTTAGTTCAGTTCCCTAGACATAGACAGATTAAGACAGCCAGAAAAGGGCTGTAAAGGTTTCTCTTTCCTTCTTTTCTTTTTCTTCCTAACTCTATGAGCTAACTGAAGTTTAAAATGCTACAAGTCAGAAATCTAACAGCCGAGAACAGAGGGGCAGAATCAAGATGCCAGTGAGAAAAGTAACAGCAGTTTTTGAAAGCCCATACTCACACGGGCAAAAACAGCCAAACCCACACCCTCTTTTAGAAGAAAAACTGTTACATTTGAAATACATTTAAAAAAATACCATCTACACTACAATGTGATCTACAATAAAACTTGGGCAGCATTGGAGGTAAATGCAGCACAAAGCTCTGCAAGAGCCTGGCGAGCAGAGCCAGCTACCAGCTTGGCACAGCATCCCAGCCTTTGTTCGGTGGACACAAACCATGCCATGATATTTGAGTCACACCCCACTGGCCTCTCTAGGAAGCCTGCAGGTGAGGCCTCTCCTGCCCATGTGCTTTGGCCTGGGTAGAGGTTGGTTCAGCTCTTAAACCTTAAGAGAAAACGGAAGCCATATTCTTCACTTTGCAGCTTCTCCCACGTAATGGGTGGTCCGTTTGGATGACTCTTCCCTGAGTTCTAGTTTACGAGTTCTCACAAATTTCAGAGCACTTCTCAGTCAGGTGTCCTTTGGTATCACGCCTCCTTACTGCAATTGTTTGTGCAGCAATTTCATTTCCATTAAACCACGTGGCCCCTTCTTTAAATGCTTGCCTGCTCTGCTCTTTTCATTCAAATTCAGTGATCCAAACTCCGGATTTGTTTGTGTCTCTTTCTTGTTTCTCCAGCTTGCATATCTGATTCTTCTCTCACATTTTATCTTCCTTTTGCCATCAGAGTCAGTTGACTCCGAATGCGCATTCTCTGGCCTCCTCACATGCTCCCTGCCTTCTGTCTCGGAAGGAAGCCCCTCCCCTCCGCTTCTGCCTTCCGTTCTGGTAAAACTCACTGGCTTGGTGAAGGTCACCTTCACATCCTTGAGTGGCACACCAACCAACCACCTCAAGGCTTCTGTTGAGTTCTGCTCCCATTTTCTACAGCCGGCTCAATGAAAGGCTGGAAGTGAGTTATTTACTGAGAAGGCTAAGCAGTGAGATGACTAACTTGAACTTCTTTTCCAGAATAAGAAGGCACACCAGAGAAGGGCTGCCTTTTGTGCCTTCAATCATTCTTCAATATGCGTGCTGCATAGAGCCTGCATATCAAACATCATTTAGGGCAGCCTGCGTGAGTGCGTTTACCTGTGTGTCACAAAGGGACACACTAAGGGTCTCTCAGACTTCCCTGGCACATCACCATTAGCATCTCAGCTATATTTCCCTGGCACCCCATTCTGGAAGGACTGATCAACAGCTTTTATTTCAGTAGGTGGGCTTTTAAAATGTGACAAATATTTGGTGGATTAACCACTTCCTTGCTCTGTGAAAAACAGCTACACATTAATACAGCATGCATGAATTTGAAATTGAATTATCTTAGGCTAGAGGTTTGTGAGTATATGGTGTATTTACAAGTTGAGCTGCGATAATATTAAAGCTGCAGTATCCCACAGCACCCCCTTTGGATTTGCTTTGGCACATGGGGGACCCTAGCACACAGTTTGAGAACCATGAAGATGTGGCTTGTGTTCCCTTGGTGATGGACTTTGAACCCAACTATCAAAAAAGACAGAAGCCACGTCCGTTATGGAGGGTGAAGTTGGAGTCATAAGGATTTGCTGGTTTAGAGTGGTAGTTCTGTTAATGATTTCAGGGCCAAAATAAGGTCAAAATAAAACTTAACAACTACCCAGGACTAATTTGTTATGATACTCTGAGGAATTTTAAATTAGAAGACGGCTCAGTGGGTAAAGTGCTTACAGCATATCCATGATGAACTGAGAATGGATTCCCAGAACACACAGAAAAGCTGGCATGGTGGTGTCTTCCTGTAAGTCCAGTCATAGGAAGGGGGTTAGAGATAGGTTGATCACCAAGGGCTGGCTGTTAAGCTAGTCTAGGCAAAACAACAAAACAGCGAGTTGCAGTTTCAATGAGAGCCCTCATCACAAAAAATAAAGTGGGGAGCAGTAGAAGAAGATGCCCAGAGTCAACCTCTGACCTCCAAATGTGCACAAATGGGTAGGCACACTTATACACACATACATACAGACACACAAATAATAATAATACTTTAAAGTAAAAGTAAAATCAAAAGTAAATGAATTGACAGGAAGAAACCACTTTATTGCCGTCACTTAATTATTTTTTTAAAACTGAGGTGTCACATATAGTAAAATGTGCACAAGCTAGGTGTTCAGTTTGATGAAGTTTTAACATATGTAGGTATTCATGATCAGCCATATCAGACCAAGAAATAGGGCCACCATGGCTGGTGAAGCCATGGACTCTGGCGGAGACCCTACTACTGCGGCTTTTTAAACCAGTATAATTAGTAACTGCACTCTAAATACTTATCCTTCTACCCACAGATAAGTAAGGCTCTCATCAAAGAAACTTATTTTTGCACCTGTATATTCATTAACTGTTCTCTGCTAATGCCAATTTCTTACTTTCTAGCATCATAATGTAGCTATGAAATATGTTAATGTTGGGGGAAGTTCAGTAGGGGGAGGGGACATGTTGGAATTTTCTTACGACTTTGCAACTGTGCTAAATCTAAAATTCTTTCAAAATGCAAAGCTACAGAGATAAATAAAAGCAAAACCCAGGCCACCACCACAACCCAGGATTCACCTTTGGTTGTAGGTTTAATTTGTTTGGCTGTTTTGTTTTGTTTTGTTTTGGTTTGACAGGGTCTCATGTGCCCCTAACTAGCACCAAACTCACTCCAGAGTCAAAGATGGTGTTGAACACCCCAATCAGTTGTCCGGTTGTTCTTAAGTTAAACTTAATTTTTAATTGTGTGTATATGTGTGTACATATATGTGCTCGTGTGAGTGCAAATGCCTTTAAATTCCAAAAGAGGGTATGGCTCCTCTGAAATTGGAGTGACGGGCAGAAGTGAGCTACCTGACAAGGGCACTGGGAATCACTCTATAAGAGCAATGCATGCTCTTCATTGCTGAGCCACCCCTCCAGTCTGTAAGCACAGCACTTGGTTTATTTGGCTAGAGATCAAGCACGGAGCACTCTACAGACTGAGCTACACGCTCAGCTGTGTTTAGCTCTTTTTCAAAGCTGTCTGTTGACTACTTTGTTTTGAAACCTATCCAAAACTTTTATTATGAGAATTTTAAAATTAGAAATGTAGTGTGCATACCTTCAGGTAAATGGAAATAAGCAAATTGTATTTTTTAGTTAGACTATAGAGGGAGAAGTTTTGGGGTTCAGATCAATATTAAAAGGAAATAGAACAAAGGTTTATATTTTTCTAAATAAAACAATAAAACATGGTATACTTCTGCAATGGTCTACACTTGTTACCAAGTACTTGTTACCTCACAATTCTTGGCGACTTAACCCCCATGCAATAACATTTCTCCAACTTGTTTTGTCTTATCTTCATGTTCCTCTTATCTCAAACATTGTTTGTATGATCTTGTGTGATCCTATTCCCATAAACATCCCCAACTATCTAAGATTTCCCCAGAAGCCCATTTGTGAGGGAGAGGTGGTAGACAAGAAGAAATTAAGCCAGGGGACACAAAATCCAATGACCACACAATTGGTAACAAATGTAGACCATTGCAGAAGTATACCACGTTTTATTGTTATATTTAGAAAAATACAAACCTTTGTTTTATTTCCTTTTAATATTGATCTGAACCCCAAAACTTCTCCCACTGTAGTCTAAAAAACACAATTTGCTTATTTCCATTTACCTGAAGGTATGCACACTACATTTCTAATTTTAAAATTCTCACAATAAATTGACACAGCCTCAAGTGAGGTCCATGACACAGGAGAGAATATGCTGGAGCTCCGTGAGCGCCAGCTGGGGAAAAGCAGGGATTGTTTTCAGCTGTAAGAGAAGGGTAGCAGCACAGAGGATGAGTTCTGAAATTAAGAAGTCTTTATCAAAATCACCTGGCCTCCTTATCGAACAGAGCAGTCTTGCCTTTGGGCTTTCCCGAATTATCAAACTAACCTCCAATTGCTTCCAGACAGAAAGCAATAAGAAGTGCTGAGCCAGTGCTAGACCACACTCCAGTGGAAGGCAACAAATTAAAGACATTGGTACCCAGTGTCTCCCAAGTAACAGGCACTCCCTAAACTGAGCACTTCCATGGACCTCATTTACTTCTCAGGAAAATCCAAGCAGCTGCTGTCATCATTAGCCTGAAGGAGGGATGAAGAGGAAGTGATTTGCATGCCTAGAGTTAGTGTGAACAACACTGGGCTGAAATCTTGATTGTCCTGACAACAGACACGAAGGCTCTGATATCCCAGGGCCTCTGCCTACCCTACTGCCTCAATACCTGGGTCTGGCTGAGGCTTGAATAACAGTAATCAAAGTCAAGGGATGTGCTCAGGGGATGTTTGCCCTCTGCGGTGATAGGTCTGTGTTTCAGTGGTGCTGTGGAGCCTTGACTTATAACCAAACAGTTTCATTTAGGAACACCACGCAGGACACAGAAGGGACATAACTCTCAGTTATTGCGGCCCAACTCCTAGAATCCGGTTAGGAGATGTCACAGATGTCGTTTTAATTAATCATCACACCAGGCCTCTGAGGTTGAGAAAAAAGAAACCTTCAGTGTGTGAATAAGTGGATGCTCAGCTGGGTGACATAAGGCTTCTGTTTCGGAGCTCAGATCTGAACTTCAGGTTCAGCCTTTTGAATGTGAGCTTTTCCTATAAGCCTGGAGACAAAGGGATGTTTTAAAAAAAAAGACTATATAGTGTTACATTCTCAACTAACACTTTAAAAAATGTTGAACCATTTTTTAAAACTTGACATTTGGGACTCCAGTCTAGGAGCCATCTTTTATTTATTTATTTTAAAAATTGTAAAATCGTTTTCCAGACACAGCAGGGCAGCTCCACATGCGAACTCATAGCATTGTGACAGCATGCATAAGCCTGAGAAAACCCTAGCACGGAGAGAGGATGTGGGCATGAAGTCCTACCTGTAGTTAAGGGGCTATGGGCAAATGAGGTCCAGTTGTCTTTAAGGGTTCAGCCCCTAGTCGGTTGACCACCCTGTAGTGGAAGGCCACAAACTCAAGAGTATTTGGGTGGTACCAATTGTACTTGATGGGTTTAAAAATATAAAAGGATACAAAGTTGGGTGGATAGGGAATTGAAGTTGGATCTGGGAGAAGGAGGAGGAGGTAAGGAGGGGAGTGACTATAATCAAAATAACTGTGTGAAGTTACCAAAGGATCAATAAAAGAAGAAAATATGTATTTACATTATAAGAATCATTAGGAAAGGAAGACAAGGGCACAAGGCAAACCTGAGGCTGCCCATTGGTCTGAACCATCTTTGTGAGAAGGGTGGGTGGGTGCCTCCCCCACTTCTGCCAAGATGGAATATGATCATGACCAAAAAATAGCCCAGCATTTTGACTTACCAAGAAACAGTTTGAGTCTCTCTCCAATAATACAGCAAGAATCAACAAAAGCACATAAACTAGACAAGATTTGGAGTTTCAAAGATCTGGAGAGGAACTGCCCAACGTAACCCTTAACTGAATGAAGAAGAGGCTGCTGTTTCGGACAACTGTTTTCACAACTGTTATAGGGTAATTAACTACTCTCCAATTGCATTTGAGGCCTGCTCCACAGAAGGAAATTTCGTGTCTTATGCTATAACTCTGCTCAAAAGCTCATAGCTGGGGAGATCATAGGTCCTAGGGTAGAATCTGCTATTTTTTTTATCTTGCTAAGTGGTAATGTTGTCAAAGTCCCTTACAAATATTTATGCTTATGTACATAGACCTGACATACTCTCAGCCTTGGTTAGAGAAGCTTCCTTGTGCAGTGGACAGTAGTCAATGGAGAGATACATAACTGTGCAAGGAGCCAAGAGTAAGATGCTGAACAGTCAGTCCTCAACAGACATTTATATCAACCTCCCGTCACCAAGGCTTGGAACACCTCAACAGAGCAGACAGAGCTAGTGCAAGAGCTGGTGGAAGGGAAGGAGTGACATAAAGTGTTCTCTTCTGGATATGACATGACTATCACAATCATGAACTCATAGCAGCTCTGGTTACCTGCACAACACCTACACAAAGGTCAGTTCAGCCAAACTCCCAGCGTAAATGATTTAGATGACCTTCAGGCTCTACCCCATACTGAGGAGCTATTGGCAGTGGGTAGTTGCCGGGAGAGGGAGAATCATTCTTTATTGAGGATGTGGCCACTGGTAGGTTCTCATATTCCAGTGATTGGCTCCCACAGTGGTAGAATAAGCTGCTTATTCCATAACAACCAGGAAGCAGAGAGACAGGAAGGAGCTGGGGACAAGATACCCTTCAAAAGCATCTTCATGATCTACCTTCTCGAGCTAAGTCCTTCTGCCTAGTAGTCCTCTCAGCTCTGAATTAATAAATTGATTCATCTGTGGATGAAACTCATGACTTCATGATCTGATTGCCTCTCAGTGGCCCCACCTCTGAACACTTCTTCCATGGGAAGCATAGCTCTGGGACACATCACTGAAAAAACTGGGGCATGTCTCCAATGGCACTAGCTGGCACTGTTTTGGAGTGAACTATTCCTCAAAGACGTGTTCAACAACAGCAGATCAATTATTACACAATACAGACACATAATTACGTAATACAGATGCAGTCCTTCTCCTCCGTCTTTCAGAACCCCTCTACCATACTACTTCTTGGAATGTGCGGTGATATGAATGAGAATGGCCCCCATAGGCTCGTATATTTGAATGCTTGGTCACCAAGGAGTGGATCTGTTTGAAAGGATCACAAGGATTAAGAGATGTGACCTTGTTGGAGTAGATGTGGCCTTGTTGGAGGAAGTTTGTCACTGGGGGGGGGTGGTCTTTGAGGTTTCAAAAACCCATGCCCCCTCTTCCCCCTCCTCTCTCCCCGCCCTGCCCCCCACTGTCTTCTTGACATGGTAATTGAATGTAGCTCTCAGCTACTTCTCCAGCACCCTCTCTGCCTGCCACCATGTTCCCCACCATGATGAAAATGGACTAAGCTTCTGCAACTGTAAGCAAAGCCTCAGTTAAATGCTTTCTTTTGTAAGAATTGCCTTGGTCATGGTGTAGCTTCACAGAAATAGGACAGTGACTAAGACAGAAGAGATGCCATGGAACCAACCAGTAAAACAGAAACGTGGGCTGTAAAGATGTGATTCTAATAGGACAAGGAGATGTGTGTTTGGAAGTAATAAATAAAATCTGTGTGGCCAGAGCACACAAGGGAGGCATAGCTCTGAGGGGCCACTGGCATATCTAGCCCTGGCCGGGGCTCCCTCAGTGCGGCACTCTTGATGTTTGGAGTCACGTGATCCTTTGGCGTGGAGTTGTCCTGTGCACTACAGGGATGTGTAGTACCTCTGGTCTCTGTCCAGAAGTTGTCAACTCCACCACTCCAGCTGTGTCAACCACAGATGTCTCCAGATATTGCCAAACACTCCTTGGAGGGCCAAATCTCTGCCAGTTGGGAACCACTGAGCTATGTTCTTTCTTTGTATTCTGTGGAGCATCTTTGGTGTTTTAATAATCTTTTTCCTCTTAAGTTGGTTTGATTTAGCTCTTACTGCTGACAATCCGTGGAGACCCTCGAGTTATCTTAACATTTGTGGCAATTTTAAATACATCCCCGGCCCTGTGCTAAGCAAGTGCAGATACCAGGTGCTTTTATACTCTCAATAATTCTGTAAGGAAGATACAAGGGTTTTCTCTTCTCTTTGTGGAATAGAAAACTGATGGCCCAAGAGGAAATGTATCCCCACTCACTGAACAAAAACAGATGCTTGGTAACTGCTGCCAAAATTCATTACCCAATGTCAGTGACAAATAGCGACACTCTCTTCTCAGTTTCTTTAGGAATATTATGTTGAACCACACGGGATTGACATTTTTGAAGGTCAAAAAGGCCACATACCTGACATCTCATTTGGTACAAATGAAAATTTCCCATCATTTTGCCAGGAATGCCTGCTACCATCCAATGACCTTGCCTGTCTTTTAAGCTAAATCCTAACCCTCCATCTCTGGGGCATCTTTGTGGACCACTAGACCTCTTGAACTCATGAAGTTGTGTGGGCGTGCTAACGGGCTGTGACCAAACATTACGAAGTGACTTAAGTAGAAATTAACTTAAAAAATGATTTTAGAAACTGAAAACCTCAGAAGATGGTGTCAGCAGAGTTGGACATTTCTGAGACTTCTCTCCTTGGCTTGAAGATGGAGGTCTTCCCGCATCTTCACACAGTCTTTCCGCTCTCCTCATCTGTCTCCTGATCTCCTCTCCTTTAAAAGACACCATTCATATTGGAGAAGGACCCACCTGTTCTTATGCCCTCATTTAAACTTCATCATCTCTTTCAAGACCTTCTCTCCAAACATGGTTACATTCTGGTTCTGACATTAGGGTTTGGGTGGACACAATGAAGTCTATAACTGGAGATCCCACTCTCCTGGTAGTACCCAGTGCCTGCTGTCGTCAGACTTATTTGTCCAAACCGTTCCTGTTTTATGGGATCTTCAGATGATCTGTTTTACATGGATGTGTTCATACCTCATTTTAAAAAAGTCTCTCTGTTTACAGAAAGGGCTTCTTCCGCAGTACCTAGCACAATGGTAAGTAAAAGTCCCCTGAGTGTTAAGTTGCAACCACTTGAATATTGATAAGGATTTGAAACAACAGTATTTATTTAAAACATTCCAAGATTTCCCCCATCTTTATGTTTCCAGGGCTCCCTGCTCTTAACAACCAATTTTTATGCAGTCAAAACACTTTGAAGGTCTCTTGAAAACCTTTATTATTACCTTAATGTTCTTCTTGATGAGCAAGCATCGATGCTATCAAGAGCGGAGCTTTAAAAACACTCAAAACTGATTTGCCCTGCTGGAGGCCCTCGAGATTTTCAGCTCAAACTGCTGATTATGTAAACATGGTCTCCAGGATGGAGGGGGAAAGACAGTAAAAGATTAAGAGCAAAACAGAACATGCAGTAGCTGGTGAGTCCCAGCCCACAGGCCCACTAAAAATAGCCAGACAGCGGGACCATTCTCTCAGCCCAGCAGTGAGGCAGACTCACATCCCTGCGTGGAGAAGGAAACACAGGTTTATGGAATAGATGTAAATGTATTTGTTCTGAGGAGAGCTTCGCAGGCCCACATAGGCTATGGGCTTTACGTGGCTGCATTTCTGGACATAGAAAGATTTAGAGATCTACGGGCAGCACGGTTGCTAGCTTCTTCTAGTGTGTATAGAAATTTCCCATCTATGGCATTTTTATGTGACAGGAGGGGACAGCAAGCAGCTCCCACACCACTTCCCTGAAGAGCTGCTCAGAGTGTGGTTTTCAGAAGCACAGCTTTCTTTTTGTTTATTTGCCTTAGGTCTTCCTTATTCTGTGCTGTTAGGATCCACCTATGGCCTACAGATGTTGCGATACAGCTGGTTACTCTGTGTCAAGAAGGGTTGGGAAGGCAGTGTCTCCATGGGGTTAGAAGGATGATGCTATTGAAATTGGAGTCTGGGGCGTGATGGCCTGGATTCCCATTAGACTCCCACATGATCAGGCTCAGTGGTTTTAGGTAATTTTGTGGGTAGAATTTCTCTTTTTAATTTTCTTTTTGAGAGTATTGCTAATCTCTCATTTGTAATCCTCCTGTCTCAGTCTCCTGTGTACAAGGATTACAGTTGCTGTGCCACATGTCTGACATGCTTCACTCAGCTCTGCTTGTGCTGCGTTTTTTAACAGGGGAATAATTTCCCTCAGCAAATAGTGTGCTGTGCTAATGAATTCATAGGCATAGGGGTTACTTAGAACCTTACCCTAGGAGCAAAGAAGTAATTAGTGGCTATTGCTAGTGCTGTTCTATACGATCTTAAACTGATTTCCTCCGTGTCTTTCTGCGACCTTACTGTTCTCCTATTTGGCCATCACCATCACAAGCTAGTACTTTCGACAGTCAAATTAAAAAGCCAAGTTAGCTGAGTTTACTGTAGCAGGTATGGATTTCCTCCTGTGGAGAAGGCCTCCCTCATGTCAGGGACCTTAGGGAACTGAATACTGTTGTTTAGCTAAATTAACATAGTGTCAAGCTCCTCTAAATATTCATGTGTGTACTCACAGACTAATGCCTTCATCAGAGAAGCTCCACTTCCCAGTGAATGGAAGTGAGTGCAGAGACTCATGAATAAAGGATTCAGAATAAGTGACTTTCGAAGGCTCAGTCTAAAAAACACATATAGACCATCTCCTTTAAAGTTCAGACTGAATTGTGGAAGAAAGGGTAGAAAGTATTTAAGAGCTAGAAGATAAGGAGAAGAGCTGCAAAATACCATCTTCTGAACAAGACACACCAGATGCAATCGTGAACTTACACCAAATACAGTTGTCTGTGCTGAACCTCCACAAGACTGGGTCACTCAATAAATGGGCCAGCCAATAACCAGGCAAGGAGCCAGGAGGGACTCAGGGAGATCTGCCCCTCACTGCTAAACTATTTGCTACTGATACATTCTGGAATGGGTGCATTCTTGTCTCCAGCTGTCTACCGCCGGTGAGCTCGCCATGCTCCAATGAGTAACTCCAAGATGACGGTCACACAGATCACTGTGTCTACACTCACTGGTCAGAAAACAAACCCAAAATTCATGAATCTGGGAAAGGGACTGGTGGGCCATTGATGGGGTGGGGCCTGGGATGATAGGGATGGGAATAAGATTAGAGGGAGTAAGGAGTGAGAATAACCAGACTGCATTATATGCATGTTTGAACTTTGTTGAAGGAGAAACTTATTTTAAAAAAAAAGTTGAGTTAAAACCACCTGTCACATTAAAACTACCTGAGATTAGAAGCCTTTCTCCCAGAGTAGGGAAGTGAAGGACTACTCTATGGAGCCCAAGAAAGGGAGGGGGCTTTTGGGTTTTATAATGGGGGGGGTTGGGTGAGAACATACAGTATATGACATGAACCATAAATAGACAGAGAGAGAGAGACTTAATGCTGTGTATCTTAGTTTGGAGTGCCATAATAAAGTGGCACAGACTGGGTGGTTAAACAACTGCTTATTTCTTGTCATCCTGGTTGAGAAGTCCAAGGTCAAGGAGCTAGCATGTTCCGTGTCTACTCAGGGATCTCTACAGACAAGACGCTAAGGTACAATGTGCTAACAAAACTGTGCAGAAAATAACCAGAGGTCCTTGAGGACCCAGACACACAGAAACAACCTCAAGGTCCATAGATGCCCTCATGGTAGGTGCAGAAATAATGGATGGGAAGCTGTGGTGGCAATCATTTGTTAACTGTTTCGAGAGCAGAGGCTATTGCTTCATATTCACATCCTGTAGCACAGAGCCTGGTGTATAGCAATTAAAATTTATATTCTGTTGATCACAGTTTCTGAAACCAATGCAAGATTTAGACATGTAAAGCTTCGTGGAGGGTGAGATGCAAGTATTAGCTTACGCCTAGGTGTGGTGAGAAGCAGTGTGTGCCCAAATACAATGGCATAGGATGGTAGGGAACGTGCTGTGATTTGAATATGAAATGTCCCTCATAGGTCACTATATTTGAACGATTTGTCCCCAGTTGGTGGCACTATTTGGGAAGACTGGGAAATTTTTAGGAAGTGGAGCATATTAGGAGGAAGTGAGTCACTGGGGATGGGCCTTGAGGTTTTGCTTAGTCTAGCTCCCATTGCTATTCACTCTCGGCCTCCTGGCTGCATATGCTTCTGCTGCACACATCCCCACCACGATGGGCGATATCCAATCGTCATATGGAAGCCAAAAATAAACCTTCTCTCACTTCAGTTGTGTCTTGTCAGGTCTTGTGCCCCATAGTGAGAAAATAACTAGTAACACAGCTTAAGGAGTGACTGGCAATCAGACAGGGCCAAACAAAGCTGGTGATTTTGCCTGGGGAACTGTGGGGACTGAGAAAGGACACAATCTCCCCAGAGCAAGGTCCTGACTAGGTGTGTTTGAAGCCTCTTCTAAATGCATTGATGTTTCAGACTTGATCTTTCCAAAGCATGAGAGTTTTCTCAACAAATGTCTTCACAAGAAAGCTGGGGAGTCTTGGCTCTGATCAGCTGGATGCAGACCGTGGCTTCATAGGGTTTAGCTCTGTGAATTTCACTCAGCGACTTAGTCTTCACAAGCGCCTGAAAGAGAAACAATCCGTCCATGATCGAAGAAGAAACAGAGAAGTGTGCAACTTCTGAGTTTTTATCTTGCCGATGGTGTCAAAATGTGACTTGGAGGAGGCACAGAAGAAGAGAGAGGTATTGCTTCCTGCAGGAAGTGCCCCACCGAGTCCAGCATGTTCTCTCAGACAGAACAAGCTCAGAGGCCCTAAGGCAAGAAGCACAGAACAGACTAGAAGACCTAAGAGGAAGCCAGCTGGATCCATGGAATTAATATTTATTGGACACCAACTTTCTGTCAGGCGTATAAGGAAGAAAAATATAGATCCGAGAGCCACAGTTGCTGTTCGGAAGAAATCTCCATTATTCACAGGAGGCCAACAAAGGAGAACAAGTAATGACAGAGCAAGAGGATGTTTGTGTAAAAGGGCTTCGCAGTGGCAGCACTCCTGCCTACCTTCCTTGGGGGAATGCTAGAGGAAGCCACACACAGGGGCTGGCACTTGGACTGGGTCTTGACACCCCACAGATGTGAAATCAAGAGAGAAGCAGATAGGAGTTTACAGTCGAGAGCTAAATTATGTCTTAGCAGGTTTGTAGCCTCTGGGTAGGACAGTAATCTGATAAAATGCTAGTGATTCATCATTTTAAATAGATTTCTGTGTATTACTGTGTTTTCCTTCTTTATTTTCTCCATACTATTTTTTTTCCATACAAAATTGCTTTTTGGAAGTCAGCAGGCATTTTGCCAGCAAGGGGGAGTGTGGTTGGTGAGGAATATGAAGAACTGTCTTCTTCCTATGTGGAAGCCAGGAAATCTGACCCTGCTCTGGGTTCAGTCCAAGAGATGGTAACAGTTGGTAGAAATGGCCACTGCTACTGCTAGGAGAGGCTCAGAAAGAGCAAATGGGAGGTCTTGTACTTACAGCCAGGGCAAAAAAAAAAAAAAAGGGTTCCAGAGAATTCTTTTTACCTTAGTGTCTAACCCTCTTACATCTGAGTCACTCTACAGAGAAGGAAGAAAAAGTGGAGAGAGAAAAAAGCAAAGTAGAGAATTTGGCAGGAATGGGGTGGATGGGTAGTTGAATGGCAAGATCTAGCACCAGCTAGTACAGATTCATATTT
Source organism: Cricetomys ansorgei (assembly GCA_026225945.1). Classification (NCBI taxonomy): domain Eukaryota; kingdom Metazoa; phylum Chordata; class Mammalia; order Rodentia; family Nesomyidae; genus Cricetomys; species Cricetomys ansorgei. The sequence goes on from JAMJFZ010001796.1 coordinate 17,434,676, forward strand.
TAACGCTGCTACTCATCAAGTTTATGACTTTGGGAAGTCTATCCAACTGTTCTTACTGCCTCCTCCTCTATTTAATGGTGACAGTGATAAAAACTACACGTTAGCCTTGCAAGACTTGGGAGACGACAGACAAAAAGCAAATAAAATAGTACCAAAAAGATGCTAAAGATGCAATCAGCATTAGTCACCATCATGTTTCCTCAGCATCCTCCCCTGTCCCTTTTTATTGGCCATAGTTTCTGCCTTCCTAAAAGAGGTGAGGTCACAGAGGGAAAAGACCACAGGATAACTGTGGGATCATTCCCCATCCCTCTGACCTCAATCACTGATTCATGGATGGACATGTGCTTCAGCTGCAGATGGTCCAGACTCATTTTGTGGGTTTTATTACTTGAATTGACCTCTCTTCTGAAATATTGTGTCTTTACTACCCTGGAGTGGCCATGACTCTCTTGGCCACTGTATGGGCAAGAACAGTCTATGGTTGCAGAGGGTAAAATCTTACAAAACACCCAGAATAAAAATAGTGTGTGCTAGCCTGTGTGTGGTCATAACACACACCTTTAATTGCAGCACTTGGGAGACAGAGGCAGGCAGATCACTGTAAGTTTGAGGCCAACCTGGTCTACAGAGTGAGTTCCAATATAGCCAGAGTTACAACAGAGAAACCCTGTCACAAAAACAAAGAAGGAAAAGTAGTGTGTGCTAGCACAAGATTCTAAGTCTCCCAGCAACCTATAAGTCCTTATTTCTTTGTATCTGCAGTTAAATCTCCATCATGCTTGCAATATACCTCTCTTTGTCTAAGGCTGTATTTGACTAAAAAGTTCTGTTTGGCTAAAAAAACAAAGGACTCAAGAAATAATGGTGCCCTAAGCAGCTTGTAAAAGCCTTGACTCTGCTAAGGAGAGGTCAGAAAAACAAACTCCTGTAAGGAAGAAATAGAGTAATATTGTGTGAAGTGTGAAGGAGACCTGGAAGTTTATGACAAAGGCTGGCATTGCATAAAGGACTCAGAGGGCTGTTCTGAGAAAGATTTTCAAGGTCCTAGATCTCATTTTAGTTCTAGATTTGGAATTTCTATCTGATTTTGTTTCTGTTGCCATGTGGTCTATGGACTATTTATACTGCAGACTATGATCACGAAGAAGTTTTCCTAATGAATTAAATATGGAATAGTTCTTTTCTGACTGCTCTATTATGGTACCAATTAAATACTGAGTTATTTACTCCAAACTGCAAGTCAGATATTGCAGAAAGAGAGCAAAGTAATAACTGAATAGTTACTAAGAAACTATGCTACTACTTTTCTCAGTTTTGTAACCAAAAGACTTGAAAGAACAATTTGTATATTTTTATATTGCTTTTATTTCTTATTTTATTTTTAATGTGTTTGCGTGTTTTGCTTGTATGTGTCTCTGAGCCATCTGTACTCCTGGAAATGTCATTGGAGCTGAAGTTATGGATGGTTGTGAGCTGCCATGTGAGTCCTGGGGATTGAGCCCAGCTCCTCTGCAAAATCAACAAGTGCTCTTAACTGCTGAGCCATCTCTCCATTCCCTTGAAAGAACAATTTCATGAATGAAAATCGTGTCTGAGCCCATGGCTTCAATGTGGTCACTTTGTGACTGGTTGGCCCCTGAACTTGGGCAGAACATCACAGTGGTAGGAGAATGCAGCAGAGGCTGCTCTTCACTTCCTGGGGGATAGGATTAGGGGAAAGGAAGTACAGATAAAGGCCAATGAAAGAAAAAGCTCACCAAAACAAGTCCCCAGGGACTGAGTTCCTCCACTGATCCCCCTCTTACCTCTTACCACTTCCTAACAATGCTTTCATACTCTGACTCTATCAAGGGACTGAGCCACTCATTGTAGCAGAACCACCATGATCTGATAGTCTCTGGAGCTGCCTTTACAGACACACCCAGAGGTGCTTTACATCTCCTAGATGATTCTTAACGAAGCCGCACTGCCAAGGAAGATTAACCACCGCAGAAACCAAATGTCTTCATCAGACTTTCTGTTGGCACTCATTATTAATTTAAATGAACAAAGATGATTGACTTTTTTTTAAAGCCTTTAGCTTCTCTTCTTTGCACAGCTCCCCCTTCTGCCCATCATAAGGACAAATGACATCAAACCACAAGAGGCCTAGTTAACAATCCCAATTTCACAAAATGCTCTAAGGGAATGTACTCAGAATGGAAGGATGAAGCATCAGAGTCAAAATGCTGGCTCTGGGAAGGGGAGACAGATGTAGAGCTAGAGACAATCTCTTAAGCACACCTGCCCACCGAGTCAGGCAAGATGAATTAGAAATTATTATTGCCATTTGTTCATTAACACGATCATTTTAAATTCTGAATGGATGTGGCATGGGTGACTATTTTAAAAACACAGTTTTAAGATTAAAAAGCAGCTATTATTGTAATGTCATTAGAATAATGAAGGAGGCAAAGAAAAAGGAGAGGGAGGAGATCTATTTATGTGTTGCCATCCTCTAGGAGACTGTTAAATTGCTTCAGAGCTGAAATTAATGACTTGGAGGTTAAAATTATTAGTTTCATACATGCAAAGTAGTAGCCGTACAGAGGTGCCTTAAATCTCACTAATGACTAATTTTCCAGTTATAAAAGTGAAAATAAGGGGCCAAGCTGTTGAGAATATAAGGGCAAGACTTAGCAGATCTGAATAAAGTAAGCACTAAGCTTATTCTGCTGGGAGAAAGGCACACACCCCTGGCCTTGTCACCATCACAAGAAGCCACTGGTGAGCAGCAAAGAGAAGGGGACTGCAAGGAGAAATGCCTGGGCACCTATGAGCACGAGCAACACAAACAACAAATCTGTTTTGTCCAGTTACAGAACTGGCCCTGATTCAATCTTTGCGTTACCCCTTTATTACATTAGATTGCTCCAAATGGATACTAAAAGGATCCTTCCAAAGTTCCCCATTTGATGGCAATGGATGGATTTGGGGATATTTTTTTCTTTTCTTTTTTTTTTTTAGTATACGTTAAGTGTACGAAATAATGCGTCTCTTTGAACATTCTAACAAATGTACACAACATATTTTGATCATCTTCACAATCTCACTGTCATCTTTCGTCTTCTCTCTTCCCTCCTGACAATTATCCTTCTCTTCTGAGACATGGAAATTTGGGTAAACGGATGTTATTCTAGCCGGTGTCTCTAGCTTCTTCTTTGACTTTTGCCAGATGGAACCAATCATTCTCTTATCTCTCACTGTGAAAGGTTAGACTTTCAGAAGCAAGAATTTATTTCCACACTAGCCTATAAATTCACTTCCATCTTATTGGAGGGACTCCACATCACATTCTCAAAACCAAACATGACCTTTGAATTTACATTTAAACTACTGAATTGTACCAAAGCCACCCCATCATGATTGTACCTTAGGGGAAACAGGTATTTTAGAGAAGAGAAAAAGCTCTCAGGGATGGAGAATACAAGACAGAGGCTTGAGGTTTGGGAGATGGAGTGGGAGAGTTTTGAAAAAGAAACTGAGTACCAGGGCAACTATGTTGGCATAAGCACCTCTACCTTTGGAGAGATGATTCTAAGAAGTTCTGCCACGCGCACTGAGTGGAATTTCTTTAGCAAAACTTCTCCACTGATGCTGTCTGCCTGTCAGTGCTCTGTTGCATTGCGTTCGTTTCCTCCCGTCAGGATCCCTTGAAGCACATATTTCATTCCTATTCAACTGTGCTCATTAATCATTCCCCAGAGCACATCTACAGGATGCTGGGGTGGGCACAGTGTATCAGATGCACATTATCATGATTTAGCTCGTAGATACAAGAGATGACTACATGTCCACTGTTGCCTGCCTTGACCATGGGAACCAGATGAAAGCCCAAATCTGCCTGGCTTTCCTCTAAGCAGTCTTTGTGAGCTAATTAGTGATCCTCTCCTGGAAAGACCAGCTGAGAGGTAGCTTTACCATGATAGAGACTGCTTAGGTTGTTCAAAGAGAAGAAACACAACTCAAACAAAACTGTGAGCAAACAGATCTCCACGGTTCAGAAGGAAGGCCAGAGCATGCTGGGAACTAAAGACAATGAAAACAAATGAAATCTATGGCCATGAAACCTGCTAGAAGGCTCACTGTGGCCTTTTGCTTCAGTTCCTTTCCTTGACTATGTGTGTTGCAGATAGAACTTGTTTTTATCTTTTATTTAGGTCATGTATTTTTAATTCTAATTATACAAATGTACTGAGAAAAAACTAAAGAATAATAATTTAAATTTTTTCTGTTATTTTCAATAGAATTATTTTCCTATATCGAAATAAGCACTGAGTTATAATGAGACTTAAGGTAGGAGATTTCAATAATTTCATATTCATACTTGACGAGACTCAAACAACAAACATCAGTTATATGAAAAGCATTCTATAAGTTTCATTTTAATCCATGGGATATGTGAACAAGGATGCCATGATATCTCTCTGAGGCTGCTATGGTTAAATAGCATAGCTGGAATGGCTTATCCACCACAATTACTTCTGCATTCTGGAGGCTGGGAAGTCCAAGTCAAGTTGCTGATGCCTGGTAGAAAGCCATCTACTGATGCGCCACCGGCACCTGGTCATGATGTTCCCATTTGGTATAAGGGGTAAGTAAGGCTGCTCACCTGTAGCCCGAGGCCATCTTTTGTATGGCCTTCCTGGTCTAATTACCTCCCAGTTATACTACTTTGTCATTATGTTTCAACTTACAAATTTGGAGGAGTCTATTCAGTCCACAACACAGACTTGGACTGAGAATGTTAACTGAGTAGGAGGGGAGGCGTGGCAAGTATGAGGTCCTTGGTGTGAGCTGCAGCCCATCCCTAGCAAATGAGCCAGTGTTAACTGGCGGCAGGCAACAAGGCAAACATAGTAGGGACCCTGGTTTGATGAGTATGGGCTCCAGAACTGGTCGGCTCAGCTCAGGACAGCACCTGTTGTCACTTTTAGATTCCAGAAGTAAGAATGCATAGTGCATAAGTTTTTAAGATGAAGATTTTTGAATAGCCACCCTAGAGATTCTAATATGGTGCATATCAGGAGGCTCCGGGCAATCGACATTAAAAACCAGCCCCTACTCCTCCAGTCACAATGAGGTGAGGCCAGAGATCTGAGGCTACACTGCAAGATGCCACACAGTAGGACTGACATTTATAATGTTCATATGAAGTAGGCACAATAATCCACCTGCCACTACCAAAACATAACTTACTGCTTACACACTTGGGGGAAGGGGTCAAAACACCACCCCACCTGTAGCATTGGTCCTAAAAATATTTAGAGGATTTGAAGTGTGTCCAATAGTTTGATTTTCCCAAAATATATTTTCTTCCATTCCTTTTCTACTATAAAAAGAGGTACATGGACCTCTGTCCCTTCAAGCTCTGCTCCTAAACATTTTCCCTCCGTACCCTGCCCGTCATCAACCTTAGTCATTTTCCTGGTCTGCATGGAAAACACGGTGTGGCCTGCTTTTAAAGCTCAAAATTTGCTGTCTTTAAACGTGTCATTCTCCTCACATAAGGGTTGGCTTCCATGACTCACTACTCCCCCTCTGAGATGTCCTTTTCACAAAACACTCCAACACCGCCCTTACATCATCATTCGGAACAGCACCCTCTTCATAGGAAAGGGATGCTCTGAACTCCCCGGGAGACTTGACATTCTCTAAGCAGGACATCAATAGTACCTTTTGCCATCTCTCACTGAATGAAGGAAATGAAGAGGTGGTGTGATGGTGCAGAGCTGCTATGAGTGACTATTATTTAAAGACAGTGCTTAAGTCTAATCGAGCCGTGGGAGGGACGTAGAACCCTTTATAAAAAAAAAAAAACAAAAACATTCAATCTCTTGGCAATCTGGCCCAACGCCATGGGTTTGTTTTTTTTCTATCATTTATTTCTATGAAAGGCGTTGGAGAATCTCATCTCTATTGTGAAAATAACCAACTGAAGCAGCTGAGTTCACACCATCTACTCTGGAGCTGGCAGAGTCTTGCTGACCTGACCCAAAGGAGTCCTCAAAACCAGTGAGTGCTTCAAGTCTGAAACCTCTAGATTCCTGGGAGTCAGCACACTTATTCTTACCGCCTCCCCATCATAGAAAACCATACACACGCATGTCACCAAACTAGAAAGGATGCCGACTGCAAGTCCCAATGGCATTTTGTCGCTGAGAAAAGTCCATCTCTGTTCCATATGGATGTAAGCATTTATTCCAGAAAATTATTGTTAGTTTGTTTCCAAAATAATAATACACAACAGCAAATAAAAATGCTCAAATCTAAAAGGAGGTAGGGAGGGAGGGAGGGAGGGAGGGAGGGAGGGAGGGAGGGAGGGAGGGAGGGAACAAGCATTAAAAGAAGACTGATTTTAAAATGATATGATTTACTTAGAAATGGGAATATACTGAAGTTCACCACTGTATTTAAGAACTCTATAATTGCACTTATTAACTATCAGGCCTTTATTTTGACATTATGAAACAGGTTTACTTTATATTTCTGGTTGTGAACCTAGCCTTTAATGGCTGAGCGATCTCTCCAGCCTGAGACAGGTTTATTTTAAGACTTACTTTTTTTAATTGTATGTGTATGGGCGTGTGCCTATATGTATGTATGTGTACCATGCTCATGCCTGGAACCCAAGGGAGGAAGAGAGTGTCAAATTCCATTCCCTGGAGTTGCAGACAGTTGTAAGCTGCCATGTGGGTACTGGTAACTGAACTTGTATTCTCTACAAGAGCACGGAGTGTTCTTAACCACTGAGGCATCTCTCCAGTAACCTAGGAATCAAGGTTCTTAAAGTCATACCTACGTGTATTTCACATACAATGGACATCTTTTTGGTGATGTTTCCTGAGTTCAAATCAGAGCTCTTCCATAATGATAGTGCAATCTTGAACAAGATGCCTTCTATTTTGTTCACCTTCCTTCCTTCTTATATGAGGGTGCACCTTACAAAAGTGTGAGGAGCATATGAAGTCATTTATATACAGTGCTTGGTGGGCACTTAGTACTCCCTACCACTACTATGTGTGACCGCTGAGGCATAACACAAGGGGAGAAGGCAGGGCCTCCGTCCTCATAGAGATTACAGTCTAATTGAGGAAATGTATATTACCAGTCACCCAATAATTACGCTCAGTCAATGCTCAGCAGCCCACTTGAAGTGTTTTACAGAGAAGATGCTGTGAATGTGATCAGTGAGAAAAGGACCCTGGGGAGATAAGGGAAGCATCCTCAATGAACAGGCTTTAGACTGAAACTGGAGGAAGAAGTTCCACCCAAGGAGATGATGGTCGAACCTGAGTGGCAGGATTTGGGGAAATATGGGGAAAAAGTTATTGATTGAATGACACAAGAACGATGAACTCGTGGATGGACTTTCCTGAGACTGCCTTTCTGCACAGAGAAGGGAGGAAGCTTTATCATGTGGCCTAGAATTGGGAGTAGGGCAAAACTTTTTCACAGCAAAAATAAACTCAAAATAATGCTCAAAGAAAAAAATATAGATACCGAAAACTGTAAGTTTCAGGGGCCAAAATTAATAATTTTGGAATTATTAATAATTCCAAATAATATAATATAATAATAATAATTAATAATTTATTGGAAAATGCTTTCCTTTTCATTTGCTTGTTTTCAGGTTTTGTGTTGATCTGTTTAGTAGATTTCACACACACACACAAACACACACACACACCCACAAGATGCAAGCCAGATGTTATTCCTCTGGACTCCAGGGAGCTGAGACTGACCTTTCCCAATCCTCAGGAACAAAGAAGACAGGTACTTGATTCATTGTAGACGCTGAAGTCTTCAAAAGTGTGCTGACAAGGGGAGATGGGGACTTGGTAGCTTCTTGGGGGAAAACAGGGTACCCTGGAAAAAGGGGAGACAGAAATTTCAGAAAGGCAAAACAAGAGAGACAGATGGAGAGGGAAGAGAAGTGTTAGGAGGTGTTTCTGGGGCAATGTTTTGAAGGGCTGGGTGGGGAGAATGCTCACTCTTTGAATGGCCAGTGAGGTGAAGTGCTTGATGCTGTATTGGCCAGGACTTGGCCTTACATCCTTTCACACCTGCTTCTTTGGATCTCTTATAATACTAAAGGTTTTGTCATCTTTGACAGAGTAATCCTCCCTCCCTAACTAATTCAATAAATGTTTATTGAATTGACTGTATTTATGAAAGTATTCTGGATATCCAGAGCATGTATGTATCCAAATGTATACATGTATATATACATTTTGGCCTACATGGGATTTTGTGGGATTATATTTACCTCTGGGAAAGAGGCTAAAGAGATACCCAAAGTAGAAAGGGAAATTGTCATTAACAAGGACAAGAGATACCTCTATTGTGGGCTATTATTGTGAGCAAAAGATCGCCTGTAGACAGTACCGAAGTGGAGAGTTCTAACTTTATATCCAAGATGTTCCCACTCCTCAAAGACTGTCTGAATGCACAGTTTCACTCCACCCCCACTTCAATATGAGGCAAATGTGAAGAGCTCCTTATATATTCTGCTTTAACAAAGAGGTCTGATTGCCTTGAAATTGGACAGGTAGAAAAGTGTAGAAGCTTGGACTAGGCTAGTGACAGCAGAGGTATAGAGGAGACATTAGACTTATGTATACATTTAGGAATCAAATAAACGAGACGTGCTGACTTCCTGTGTGTTCAGAGGAAGCTGTGGTGTGAGCTTGTAGCAATATCCATCTTGTGGTGTTGGTTCTCACAGAGTAACCACAGGGATTGATTGAGCATGTCATTTACTGCAATGTGAACCACAGTAGGAGGAGCAGTTTCTGGGAAGACGACAGGATCCATATTGAACATGTGGGAAAGGATATGCTGATGAGGCAGTCCATGGGATGGAGAGGAGACATTTAAATATAAGGATCTAAGATATATTAGATGTTGAACTTGACATATAAATGAGAGTGGCTAGGATTCAAGTCGATGCCCAAGTATGAACGGAAGGAGGCCCACCAATGATTCCCTGGGGTAACACAGTATCTGAAGGATGGATAGACAGAAACAAATCAGCAAAGGATACTGAGGAGTGACCACAGAAATTGTATGAATACCCAGAATTTAGGGTGACATTATGTCAAGATGAGATGTTTGAAAAATATAATCTCCATGAACAGAGTAGTATGCTCTGTATACCCAGAATGCTCTCATAAATACAGTCAATTCAAATAAACATTTATTGAATTAGTTAGGGAGGTAAGATTACTATGTTAAAGATGACAAAAGGTCAATTTTTATTAGGACCACTAATCTAGAACTCACTATATATAACAGGTGTGTGGCTTGATGGCTATATGCACTAGTTATAAGTTATAAAGAGAATGAGAAAGGTCAACTTGGTGAACAAAGTATACAGGCATCAGAACTGGGTATGGATTGGAAGCATCAAGGAAGCATCATCTTTGAAGTTTGCTGTTCTTTTCATTTGCTTTTGAAGGCCCACAGGTCTTTGATGACAGGATGAAACCCATAGAGACAGACCAGGAGCATATTAAGAGTGGGTAGCAGTGGCCCCCAGGAGAACAGTGATAGAGGTCATGGGCTCCACCTCCTAAGCGCCCTGCCCATGATTGACACAGGAGGGAAGGAAGATGGCAGCTAGTGATTTGAAGCTCTGCTTGTATCTTAAAGTTTCTTCTTTCTCTGTGAAGTGCGAGACGAGGCAATCTACAAAGAGAGAAGGTCATTGATAGAAACCTCAGCTTAAGAAAACGCAATGTGTGAAGTGGAGATTTTGTAGAGTGAAAGATGATGATGATGACTAGGACACTGTGAGATTTCTTTTGCTTTGGGGGAACCTATTGATCATTGCTTCATGGGGGCATTGATATGTTAAGTAAATATTCTATAGTTGTTCTCATTTGAGGGTTTTAGTACAGCTAAAAGGTACAGTTGGCTTCATTAAGATTTGAGGTTTTATTCTGTGGTTGGTACAGGAGGATGCTGAATAGCAGATGTTTTCTAGTGACCCTTCCTCTCATGACATTGATATGGGTTTTTCTGAATCTTTGTTACTAAGCCCTTCCACCTGCTATTCCTTTCAGCTCAGATTCCTATTTTGGGAGGTCCACTTCATTCAGAACCCTTCTCAAGTGATCTCCTTGGGTGAATGGAAAAATGGTTCTGGTTCTTCTTCATGTTTGGAGCTTGTACTCATTCTGCAGGATGAACCTTAGAGGATCCAAGTAGCTTTTATCATCAGCATTCTCCCTCTCCTTGTTCCCCTGTTGAGTTGTCCCTAACCTCCAGGTCTCACTCAGGATTCACTATGCTGAATCTTCCTCTTAGCTCAAGGTCCCCTTGGAAGAAGAACTACCCTATCCATTTGCATTGAATAAAGATCATTTTCATTTGACAGGAATAGGAAATGTTCCAAGAGGGCTGGGAACAGCAACTGAAAGCATCCTTGGGCTGTAAGGAAGATTTCTCCTCCATCTTCCTGGATTTGTAATTCATGAGGCTGAAAGTGAGAATGGGATGGAGCTTAAGGCTCTTATCTTCAAGGATCGGCCAGGTTTCACTTGAAGGCCAGGTGCCAGAGGGAAGAGATTAGAATTAGAAGAGAGTTGCCTGTCAGAATTTAGGAATGTATACTGTCCAGGAAGTACCAGGAGTTAGAGAAGACACAGCAGACAGTTGGGTCCTGCAAGTTTCAGTGTGACCAGAAGTCGATGTCCATAATGCAAGCATGGGGCTCAACTTCCTCACGAATATCTGGTCCTAGCTGCTCCCCTTGGATGAAGCAGCAGCTGATGCCAAGGAGTAAGTCACCTGATCTTTTCCAATAGCAATGTGACTATGTTATCCACATTACCTTTCCCATCTTGGGCTCCTGAAGTCCTGACTTGTGAAAGTGGTTTACAAGGCTGGTAGTCAGACCTCTACCTCCCACTTCACAGCCATTTCCCATCCCTTTCACTCACCGTATTCTCTCTGTTGTGAAGCCATTGCGTGTACAACTTGTCCTACTAGAATACTTCTCTTCTCACTTGCTGTCTAGATGATCAACAGTCAGCTTTTCTAAGAACTTAATTCAAACTTCTCTTACTCTAAGCCATCTCGCTCATATTCCCTGACTGAACTAATTCTTTTTATACATGATCAAACAACATTCCTATTCTTATCATAATTATAACTTCCCACTGTTCGTGGAATTTTTTTTTTCCTTCACAAGACTATAGATTCTGTGAGGATAGGAACCAAGTGTGTAGCACCGTTATGTGGCACTTACTCTTGGTCTCGGTAAATACTTGCCTGATATATGAAAAGAGTGCTCCTCTTTGGTTGCCCTTGGAGTCCGGTGTTTGTTTGGCTGAGGTCCTACATGGGCTCAGCTGTTGAGCATGACCTGACCTCCTGGGTTCTGCTACTCTAGACTTTCCACTGGCAATGGGATACTGTTTGGGGCTGGGGGGCTGGGCTCTAAGAACTCCAATGTCCCTTTAATTACATTTTTTTAGGACTCGTCTGAAGCTATTTTAGTAGTTGACTTTTGTGGTTTGGCTGTGGTTCAGCAATTTCCCTGAAACACAGGGGCCCTGGGACTGTTTCCCCGAGAAGCTGCGATCCCGGTCTTCTTGGATAAGAGCACATTGTCTCTTCACAACAGGCCTTCAGAGATCTGTTTCTTGGGGAAGAGCCCAGGAGAGGCAACAGCTGCAGAGTCTCTGTGTTCTCAGGGGTGCCAGAGCTCAAAGGTCAAGAGGCTCTTTTTTCAGAAAGATACCCCATTCAATGAGGACCAGCCCCACCCCCCCAAAAAAACCCCTATATCTCTCCTGGCCTCTAAACCTAACTTCCTGCCCTAGGCTGTGAATGCTGCTCTTCCTAAGTGGCGCTGTGCTATGAATTGTAATGTATATGGGTGTGAGCTCTGATGGTGACTTGAGAGAAGAACCTTCCTAGCTTAGTGACTAACAAATTTTGTGCTGCATTTGTGTGTGTTGGCTGAATTCCTACATGGGCTCAGCTGTTGAGCATGACCTGACCTCCTGGACTGTGCTTCTCTAGACTTTCCATTGGCAATGGGATATCTAGTTTTCTAGTTGGTTCTCTGGGAGTCACACATGAAAAAACTGTGGCTGTGCTGAATTGATTATACAAATAAAGCAGCTGAAGTAAAACACACATGCATTAGCTGTTTCTGCAGGGCTGAGACCAAAATACCTGAGAACAACATAAAAAAAAGAATCTTTTTGCTTTTGTTCAGGATTTCAGAGGTATCAGTCTGTCACTGAATAGCAGGCTTGGTGGAGCAATGCAGCTCATACATGGTGGCTGGAAGTTTGAAAGAGTGAACTTTAGAAGAGACCAAGGAGAAACGTAACTAAAAAGGAGGCATCTTCAGTGGCCTGCTTCCTCCAGCCAGGCTCTGCCACTCACCTTTTGCCACCTCCTAACATTGCCATTATGTTATGGTGCGTCAAGAAGTCAGCCCGTTCATTACATCAAAGGTTTCACCATCTAATTTTCTCCAGATCCTCTACTTATCTTTTAGGTAATTCTCAATATAATCAAGTTGAAAATCAAGATTAATCATCACAGTAAGCAATCTTTATGCAGGAATCTGCATTTGCTCAGAGAAGATGTTTAAGCCGTCCATCCATCCATCCATTCTTAATTCATCAACCATCCACTGACCACCAGGCAGTGAGGTTAGAAGATAAAGCAGGTAAAACTTTTCCACGTCACATTTCTTTTTCCCCAGACATTTCAGGTGTGTTCGCATTATCTATGGGCACGAATAAAACTTAATAACCTTTCCAATTTATTTGGAAGCCAGCTGAGATTAACATCGTAAAAGTATAGTGCAAGGGAGTGATGAAATCCTACTTGACTCTCTGGATCCCACTTTTCACATCTGAAAATATGAGATCAATTACCTGTCACATGATTGCTGTTCCGTTTTTACAAATATAAAATGAAACCAAAATTTTCTAAAAGGTCTGATTGGTCACTGCTCCCCTTTTCATTAGTGATATTTTACTCCAAAACTTAGTAACATAAACCATCATTTTATTATTACTCACAATTCTGTCCATCATAATCGAAGCAACATAATCGAAGCTAAGTAGGACAACTGTGTTCTGTAGGCATCTAAGCTCACTCAATCATATTCCCATAGTAGGCGGGAGGTTCTGCAAGATGGGAGCCAATGTCTGGTGCATCAAATGGGAAGCCTGGAAATCCAGGCTATAGTCACTAGGGTACCAAGAGGTGGACTTTGCTGACTCATGGTAGTTGGAATTCTGACATGATATCTCAAAGTCCCAGCATATTCCCAGAAACCCCAGCAAGAGGTGTGAGGCTTATTTTGAACTCCCCTTGAAAGGCTCAGAATGTTATTTCTATCACATTCTGTCCACCAAAATAATTGACTGACAGCAGCTCAGATTCAAGGGAAAGCACGGCAGATTCAGCCTTTCTGTGGAAGAACTGAATGGGCCACGTGGAGGCTGGGTATAGACACCATGAGAATTAAAGGTCATAGTGCGAGAGACCTTGTTTTTGTTTTTGTTTTTGTTTTTTTATCAGTTGAATCATGAGAAAAACAGGTACAATTGCTCAGTATTATGAGTGATCTTCATCATGGGTGGAGTGTGATATAAAAATATTAAATAAGGTTTAAATAATTGTATGAAAAAAATCTGTGAAAACTAAGAAAATTTCAGAAGACATTGAGTCCGAAGTAGAGTTAGAGCAGTGGTTCTCAATCTTGCTAATGCTGTGACCATTTAATATAGTTCCTCATGCTGTGGTGAACCCAGCCATAAAATTATTTCTGTTACTACTTCATTGAAGTAGTTAGCCAATTTGTGGTCTCAACAAGGATGAGAAGGAGGCATTTTTCATTGGTGGAAGCCCTGTCTGACCTCAGCAGAGGGAACCACTGTCACGGCCAGTGCCATACTGGACACTGCAACACCGAACATCTGAGCTCAGGTGTTTTTATTGATTCAGAACTCCTAAGGTGCAGATCATAAGCAATCAAACAACCCCCACAGAAATCTAACACTTGAAGACAATAAAAAAACAATACAAAATGCCAAGACCTAAGCAGATCCTCACCCAACAGTGCACCCAACAATATTTTGAACATAACTAAAAATAAACTTCTACAACATTTCCCTTTTTCTGTCTGATATTTAAAAAATTGCTGTATTTCTACAACACAATTCACCACTACACCAGTAAAACCATTTCCAAGAGGAACAATTATAAGACTTGCTATTGCACAGGACCAAATGAAACAAAACATCTATCAAGGTTTTCACAATGTCTTTGGACAGCAGAAAAACATTATCAATGTCCGATTATCTGGAATTTACTCATGATCTTCTGGGCCCCTCCATAAGGCTTGGATCACTTCTCTGACTCTGCCCTCATAGCACACACAGCTTGCATTCCAGGTTCTGGCTGGCTTCACTCCTCTGGTGCTGCTGTTCTTGGCAGTCAACCCATGGTACTTGCATTTCTAAAATGCTACAGTCCCTTGCTGCAACTGGGCTGCACTTTCACCAATAGCCTTTCCTGGGCTCCCTTCATTGTGGCAATCCTCAACTTCTTTACATGACTCCTTCAATCTTGGCCTTCAACTGCTACTGAGGCTATACTTTTACCAATGGCCTCTCCTGGTCTCTCACAGTGCCAAGCCTCAGTTGCTCTCCATGACCCTTTCATGTCTTCAAAACCATGGGTAACTCTTACAGTACCAAGTTCAGCTGCCAGCATGAGATACAACCTCAACCAGTTCTCTAAGACAGTTTTTGTATGCTGACTCTCATGAAATACTTTCCAGATTTTAAAACAGAGTCTGGTTTGCTGGAAAAAATACTGATCGCTTTGTCTGTAGGAAGGGTTCCCTCATGGTGTGGAGTTACTGCTTGTGCACAGATTTGCAGAAAACAAAACAAAAACAAACAAACAAAAAGAAAACTTCTGTTTAACTAAGTGGCTTCTGGGTTCTAAGCCCCACTTCCACAGCATGGGGTCCCGGGCCTCTGGGAAGGCCTGAATCTGACAAAATCTTAGCAGTTTGGCATCTTTTTCACCGCTGCTACAGGGAAACATACACTCCTCTTCATTAACCTCAAACACAGACCCACTTTGGCTCTTCACACACACACAAAGCCATCAACAAATTCAGTTTATAGAACAGTACACTCTGGTTTCCATTCCTAATGCTCTGGCTGCCACCAGAGGTAGAAGGTGGCTCCATGATTAGGAAAAGCGGTGGAAACCTTGTTTCTTCCCTGCTCCCAGCTGAACTCTTTGTTTTCACCATGAAAATTCATCCGAAATATTTGTCTGAAACATGGCTCTCACCTTGGACCTTCTTCCTCATTTCCAACTCTCTCTTACAGAGCTTTCCTTCTCATTCATCTCTGTCCTATGGGAACTGCTTTGAGTGTACTTCACTGGACTCTAGGAGACCTGGAGTTTCTTTCTTGTTCTTCCTTGTCTCCACTTTGGATTAGCTGGCATGATGTTCTGTCCCACATTGGTGTGCCATTTGTAGCAGTACACTGCTGTCGCAGCTTAGCGAGGATGACAAGGAGGCATTTTTCATAGGTCCAAACCCTTCCAGACCTCTACAGACAGAATCACTATCATGACACGTGCCATACTTGATAGTGGAACCCTGAGCATCTGACTCAGGTGGTTTGTTTTTTATTTTAACAGTTCAGAACTCCTCAAGTGAAAGTCATAAGCAATCAAACATCCCCCACAGAAATCCAACACCTGAAGACAATACAAAATGCCAAGGCCTAGGCAGATCCTCACCCAACAGTGCACAAAACAATATTTCGTACATAACTAAAAGTAAACTTCCACAACACTTCCTAACTGTAATTTTGCTACTGTTATGAATTGTAATGTAAATATCTGGCATGCAGTTGGTCTTAGGCAACCCCAGTGAAAAGGTCGTTCAACCCCCAAAGGTGTCTCAACGGACAGGTTGAGAACCACTGGGTTAGAGGAACATAGTTAGGAAGGAAAGGCTAAGGCAGGCTCTGTGGTGGTGGCTTCTTGGTAGATAAGACACTGACACTGTGAAGAGGAACAGAAGGAAGGCACAGGGGTGGGGATCCAGATGATCAATGTGGGAAAGAGGGAAAAGCCAGAGTCTAAGTGGACTTCGAGTCTTAGGCTTCTCTCATTGTAAATGTGTAAAGCTGTTACTTTCCTTTCTCCATGGCTTGGTCTTCTGTCTTTTCTGGTTGTTCAATTCTTTGTTCATACCAGGGAATGAACCCAGCAATTCCCTAGACAACAGCCATCACCCACCCCACCCTAGTTACAGGACTCTTAGCTGCAGCAGGAAGCAGCTCACAGTCCCTTTCTTCCAGCTGAAAGCCCTGGCAAAAAGATTCCGGTGTTCTGCTTATTACACTATTTTTACGCCTCTGTGGTACCCACTGGGTGATGGGGAGTGTTACGAACTTGCTTTTCCATTACTGGATTCTAAGAAACAGATGATTGGCTTCCTCTGTGCTTGCCACACAGAGCATTAAGAGGTTCTCCATCACCCTTATGAAATGCACAAAATCATTTTGATAGGTTTCTTCCAAAGCTGCATGTAGTAGCATAAAGAGCAACTTGTTCTGTTCCTGGTATTACTGGAGAGTGATCCTATTATCTGTAACAGCTAATGTTCAACAGCTCATCGAAGCTCTCTAATGGGAATAAAAGTGAAGGCATCCATTGGGGGTTTGGTGCTTGGTCCATGTCTTGGTAAATCATGTAGTGCACACTTCTTGGCAGGAGACAGAAACAATCTATATTGTAAATTTGCGCAGGAAACTAACCTTCACCTGTGAGCCCAGCCCCTGTCTCTGTACCCAAGCCATTTTTGCCTCATGCTTTCCTTTGGCCCAATAGCCTGTGCACAGTGTGCTAATTTTGTGCTGCAGAGGGAAGGCAGTTGGTAGCCGAGGAAGATTAAAGATTGCCCTGGTGACAAGTTTTAATTAGTATGAAAATGGAGGAAACCTTGGTGTGGTGTGAGGAAAAGGTTTCCTTATTCCTACCTTACCAGGGAATCAATTTCAAAATCATAAAAAAGTAAAGTCTCGGATTGCAGACTCAGAAAAGATAACTGCTCCTAGGTTTACCATAAAATGCAAATATCACTTAAGAGCTGCCTTTATGTTCTGACTATAATCTTTTATTCTCTTTCCATTATAAAAGCAAAGTTTTCAACAGAAATGCCTTCAGAATCTACCTACAAGGACCACAAAATATTTTTACTGTATAATAAATATACAACATATACATAACCAGGGTTTCCTCCTTTTGTTAAGACAGGGGTTCCCTATGCAGCCCAGGCTTGACCTTGAACTTGTGTGACCCTCTTCCTTATGCCTCCCAAGTGCTGGAATTTCAGGCCTGTACTATCATGTTTGGCTTGCTGGAATTCTTTTACACGGCCTATCTTCTGCTCAACCCTTCAGCCCAAATCCAGGCTCAACAACTCACTTGCTGTGTCTTGGATGAATTATCTGGTACTTCTTAACTTCTTCAGTGCTAATGAAACATCTATCCATATAGCAGCTTTGAACATTAAAGTAATTAATATAATTTTAGCACAATTCCTGGCACACAGAAAGATATATATATATATATATATATATATATATAATTTGAAATAACATTCAGCCTACAGATTTTAATTTAATCTTCAAAACAAGACAAACAGTGGGGAAATGGAGCCACGTCGGAGTTAGGGTTCTGTATTCAGAAGTTACCATGGCATTGCATTCTGGCTCTCTTGTCTTATTAGCCGCAGAATCTTGGCAAGCTTCAACTAGTTAATGTATCTTGGGTTCACTTTACTAATCTACATAATGGGAACAACAGTAATGTAAGTTAAATGTGAGATTTATGTAAAGAAGAAGACCTGGTACATTGCAATGCCACCATCGTGTCTTGAGGCTTCAAGGTGACAATGCACTGTGCTATGCTAATATGAATACAGGTTCTGTTCAAGTGCATCTTGGCATATGTCAGGGGTGCTTTCATAGGTCACCTGGAGCTTGCACCCAGGCTTTCAACTCTTGTGTCTTGAAAGTCCTAATCTATTTCTGAATGAGGAACTATGAACTTGCATTTTGCACTGGGCCCTCTGAGTTATGTAGCCATTCCTTCCTGTGATTTTTGGAACTCATTCAAGAGCCCAGTCACATATAGGTTATTATCACACTGACCCTTACAGGAAGTATGCATTTATTTTAGGACATTCTTCAAGTCTGAGCTTTTGTATTCAAGTTCTAAATTTTATTTCTGTTACTAGAGCTCTTTCCCTATGATCAGAGAGAAGAGTTTGGGGTTAAACCGGGTTCTTATCTAGTCCCTGGCCTCCTTAGACCTATGGATTTAGCATGGCACTATGGTCTGAATGTTCAAATGTCTGTAACATAGCCCTATTCAACATTGTTGGGAAGTGGAACCTGATAAGAGGTGATCAGCTGATTGATGCTGCTGTCAAGGAAATGAGTAATTACTACAGAAGTGGGCTTTTTATGAAATCTAGTGGGGCCTTTTTTGTTCTCTCCCTTTCCTTCCTTCTGCCATAGGAAGGCATGGCATGAAGGCTCTTGCTGGATGCTGGTGCCATGCATTTGAATGTCCTATCTTCCAGGCCCATGAGAAATGTACTTACTTTCACTATAAATCACTACCATAATAATCTAATCTAACAACCCAAAACAGACTAAGACATCTGATTTGGTTTGATTTTGGCTTGATATGGCCTCACTGGCTCATGTGTTTGAACATTTGGTGCTCAGGTGGTGGTGCTGTTTGGGAAGGGTGTGAGCTTTAGAGTAGTGGTACTCAACCTTGAGAGTTCAAATGACCTTGTCACAGGGGTCTTCCTAACACCATCTTCATATCATATATTTACATTCTGATTCATAACAGTAGCAAAATTACAGTTATGAAGTAGCACAAAAACAATCTTATGGTTGGGGGTTACCACAATATGAAGAAGTGTAATAAAGGATCACAACATTAGGAAGGTTGAGAACCACTGCCTTAGGGGGTGAAATGTTGCTGAAAGAAGTGAGTTACTAGGGGCAGGCTTTAAGGTCTTATAGCCCAGGCCCATTCCTTGTCTATTACCCGACTATGGATGAAATACAGCCAGCTGCCTCCCCTGCCAGCCACTATGACTTCTCCACTATAATGGACTCTGTCCCTCCTTTCCTGTTTAGGTTGCTTCTTGACAGGTAATTAGTCACAGCAGTGAGGAAAAAAAGAATGCAACACCTGAGTGTGGAGTTACCAGGAGAGACTTGAACATTTCCATCTCCCTCTCACACACTAGACTGGATGATGTGTTTTAGAGGCACATTTGCTGTGCAGAAATCATTGTACAGACTCAAAAGAAAGAATGAAATGTTATTGAATGTGTAATAGCTTCTTCTCAATGAAGAATACTAAGTGTATTAAATTATTCTTATCTAAGAGATTGGGAATTTATATGGAATAAAAGTCTGCATATGTGAAACAAGTAGGAAAACTGTATTACACTGAAAATTCCTGAGTTGCTAGATCAATTTCTAATGACAAATATACAACCTATTCCTGATTCAAAACCTACATGAAGCAAGGGTACAATTGATGTGTGTGAAGTGAAACACACACACACACACACACGTCCAGATTTCCATATTAACACATTAGAGATAGGAAATGGACTCATGAGCTAACAGAAAGAACCAGAAGCAGTGAATTCAGAGGTGATTTCAGAAGATCTGTGAGATTAAGAAGGAAGTTTAAATTTCTGGAGGTCTCAGAAACAATGAGTCAAGATCAAACACATGAACTATTAATGTTCAGTTAGAGAACAGAAGTTGGTTCACCAGAAAAGAAGCCATAAGCCACTCACCATGCATGGCACATGTCCTCAAAGTAGTTAGTCATGAGCTTCCCCTATTCAAAATGATCAAGCAACTTCTCAGTCTACAAACCTCCCAATAATTTAGTACCTAACCACTCCCTAACCTAACCATTCTCTATGTTTCCTGCCTCCTTCCACTCTAAACGAATTGTTTTGATTCTTGAATATGTCTTGTATATTCCTGAAGAACTTTCCTAGCATTTTCTTTGTTTTTTACTTTATCCAGTATTTTCTTCAAAGGACCAATCCTCAGATCAAATTTCACCAGCCACAGTACATATGAAAGACAGAGCACCCAGCTTTCGTCTGTCTATAGCTTTGAAAAACATCTTATTATATATTTATTTGCTCAATGACTTACTTCATGGTTGTTTTTCCTCCATCAGAATATAGACTCTGTGATGACATGCATAGTTTTCTGTTGCATTCAGTGGGTATCTACAGGAGCTTAAAGCAAAGCCCAGCACAGTTAATGCTTGATGCTTGGTCAATACTTGCTAAAAGAATAAATGAATGAATATGTAAATTATTTTTAAAAACACTTAAAATAAAGAAATAAATTAAAGGAAAAACAGCAAACAATCTACTCCACTTTAAGAGATGTATGAGAAGGGGAGACTTGAGAAAGAATGACGTCACAGTGAATGGACTGCACTTTGACCAAGAATTTTATAGACAACCGTGAGTCAGGAAGCTTATAAACTTCTGCACATGGGAAATCTGTTCTGTCTTCTCCTTCTACAGTCGTGCTCAGTAACATCCGCGGTGACTCATTCATTTCCTGTGATGGCTGTTGTTGCATAGAAGTATTTCCTAGGTTTTCCCTGGCTGTTCCCCTCAGCATGGTACCTTCATGGTTTACCAAGTGTGCTAAAAACTGCTAGGCAGTGGTGGTGCACACCCTTAATCCCAGAACTTGGGAGGCAGAGGCAGGTGGATCTCTGTGAGTTCGAGGCCAGCCTGGTCTACAAAGGAAGTTCCAGGACAGCCAGAGCGACAACAGAGGAACTCTGTGTTGAAAAAAGCAAAAAAACAAAATAAAACAAACAAAAACAAAAAACTGAAACTACTTGCTACCTTGGGACTTGAACTTCTCTTGTTACGAAGGAAAGCTGATTCCATACAATGAAATTAGGATAAGTAGGAGGAAGGAGAGCCAACCAACTGAAGAAAATGACTAATTCAATTCAAGAGAAAATATTATACTAACAAGGCCCATGGAGTTCTCAGAATCCATGATAGATGCTGCTGCCATTTTAAACTCTCCACCCTTTCTCAACATCAAATTATACAATATATCCTGCGGCATATGCATTGCAGCAGGCAAGTGGTGTACGAATCCCTAACCTTGAGGTTGTGACTTACTTTGACCTATAGAATGTTAGTACATATAGCCTGAGGAGAACTTCAAACTCACTTATAGCACAGACTGTACTGTGAAGAGCTTTGTCTAGAAAGCCCCTGGTCCAAGCAAAGCATATTTATAAAGTTGATTGGTCTTTGTTATTTGTCAGTCTTTGCCATTCTACTGGTTCCTTCAGAAACATCTGGAGGTATACAGTCCACCAATGGCATCTGCCAGTAAATACATATGTGTGTGTGATATCTCAACAAAGCAATCCCATTTCAGGTCGTCTCCCAAATATAGAAAATGTGTGTCCATAGGCTTCTAAATTCATGACTTTCAACTCATTCAAAACAAGATATATAAGAGCAGCAGAAACCCTCAGTGAGAACACGTGTTCCATCTGGAGTCATCTCTCCTGTCCCTAGTTCTATCACAGCAGTGCAGGTGCTGTATTTTGTCTCAATAGGGTCATCAGTCTGTATGGGTGAAGACTCATCAAGCAGAAGGTGGCAGAGCACAGCTCACATCAGCAATTTATCTGAAGCCCAACACCAAAAAACAAAGAAAGACTCATAATGTGAGTTACAGGTGCATCAGCTCCATTTCGGGGGACTTCCAATAGGTTTTAATTTATTTTTGCATTTAACAGTGGTATCAGCCTTAAGAGAAGAACCACTGAAGTCATTTTTTTATAGTTCCTGAAAAAGAATTTGAAAGGATTTTTCAGGTCCTCTTTTTTCTTATTTTAAAGATTGACATCTGGGGTTCTACAGTCTCATTTCCAAACATAGAGAACTATTTCCCCTCAGGCCATTGATGCCCACTCGTGAATTTCTTCATACTTAACTCCATGCATTCGGTCAGCTCACCAGATGTGTCCCACACAAACTCCAGAGCTCCTCTTTCTACTTTTCCTCTTTTCCCTGCCAAATTCTACACCAAACCATGCAGGCCAGATTTTTCTACACTAGTGGTTCTCAACCTTCCTAATACTGTTCCTCATGTCATGGTGACCCCAACCATAACACTATTTTCGTTGCTACTTCATAACTGTAATTTTGCTAGTGTTATGAATCATAATGTAAATATATGATATGAAAATGGTCTTAGGTGATCCCTGTGAAAGGGTCATTTGACCCCAAAATGGGTCACAACCCACAGGTTTGTGGTTCATACACTTCACAGGTTGTGAAGATCTAGACCTTCAGAAACTTCTGCAAAATATCTGCACATCTTACAAGACCACCAAACAAGGACTTCTCAGAACTCCTTTGCTTTCTTTTCTCATTTATTCCAGTTTGTCTTTATTAGTTCTGTCTTAGAAAACCCCTTAGGTTTCAGGCACCGTGATATATCCTTCAGGACAAACTCTGAACCTGTTTTCATCTAACTACGAGCTTTCCTCTACAGTCAACCGAACGACCGATTGGTCTCCAGGAAATGGTGTACTGAACACTATCCATGGCTTATGATGTTGCTGCTTTTAGAGACAATATCAATTCCTCCTATGTCTTTCCTCCCATCATGCCTCCACCCACTCTGAACCCCAATGCTCAATAAATTGAACTGATTATGCTGCTGTGCTGCTTAATGAGGTACTCATTAGCCATACGGGACCATTTATATTAATTAGGATTATTAAAATACAAATTTATTTGGAGTTTTCCAGAAATGCGCAGGGCTGGTGACCTCCATATTGGATGACACAGATACAGACAATTCCCATCATCGAATAAAGTTTTGCTGGATAGTGACAACCTCAAGATTCTAAAGGTTGGATAATTTATTAATCTGAAAGACTAAGAAAAGTTAATTGTCATTGGATGAGCTCACAGGATGAAGAAAAAGTTTAAAAAAAGAGTGATTTTTGTCACTTTCTTTTTATTTTAAAAACTATGTTTCAAGATTTTATTTTTAGCTATGTACATACGTGGGGAGAGTCTGAGCATGTGTGTGTAATGCCTACAGAATCCAGAAGAGGGCTTCAGATCCCCTGATGCTTTAGTTACAAACAGTTGAGAGTAGTTCAACTTCAGTACAGGTATCCAAACTTGGGTCCTCTGAAGTTTCCGTAAGAACTGTTAACCACTGAGCCATCCCTCCAGCCCCTGGCAGTAGATGCTATTGGATGGTACAGTCAAAGAGTTAAATGTTGAATTCCTTATTCCAGTGTGACTGTATGAAAATGCAGTGTGGCCTCTGAGGTAATTAAAGTTATATAAAAAGCTGACAAACTAGCTCACTGAGTGCTCGCTGGGACCTATGAAAGCTACTTGAGGTCATAGAATGGGGATCTCACTCAATGAGGTTGGTGTCCCTAGGTGAAGAAGAAGAGATATCAGAGTACTGTCTCCCTGACAAATGAGAAAGAAACAAGAAGACAGCCCAAAGAGAGAGCCTGGTGTGCTGATATCAGGCGTGCTGACATCTTAATCTTGGATTCCTAGCCTCCAGAATTGGAGGAAGTCAAATGGTTCTTTAAGCCATCCTGGCCCAGACTTAAGTCACAGCAGTCAAGAAGACACAATCAGAAGTGTCCCACCAGAGACTCTACAAACCTACTTTCAGCTCAAGCTGTCCAGTTGGCTTTACTGAGTCTTGGTGGAAGAGCTATTCTTGTTTCAAACAAGAAAGTAAAAAAGTTCATATCCGTAAAAGGTAGGTACCTTTTATATTATTCTAGTGTAGAGAAAGATCAATATCACAACTTCTTTTTCAACTTCTGAAAGACATTGCTCATTTGATTCGGCACTGCTGGATCTTGTAAATCGATAGCTCCTCTTTGAAGAATTATTCTCAATACTCAGCAAATATTTTCTAATATCTCTCATCTTAAAAAACTTGACGCTTGTAGTCCACATCTTCTTCATACCACCCCTCCACTCCACCTCCCCTTGAGCACCAACTATTGACCAGCTGTCCATACATTGTTTCTATTTTCTCACCTCCTACCCACCTCTATCCTACTGCAGTACGTGCTAATTCTTGCATTTTCCTGATGCTGCAGTCACCTAACGCTGCCTATCAAAGCGTATGATCTGAGCTTCCTTACTTTCTTGTTTGAAACAGGAATAGTCCTTCCATTGAGCTTCAGCAAAGCCAACTGGGCTGCTCAAGGCTGGAGACCAGAATGATCTGAAGGTTGCTTTATTCCCATGCCAGGCAGTAAATACTGGTAAGAATCAAGACATACAGATTCTGGAACAGCTGTGGTCCCTTGTCCATCTCTCAAAAGATCTGTGTGGTCTCTCCATAGGAGCTTACTAATATGGAATCTTAAATCAATCATCTTCTTTTACATATTGGCTTAAGAAAACTGAAGTGCATACCTCAAGAGAGAAGCCCCAACACCAATGAGTATAGAAAACTTATTCTAAAATCGAGCAGTAGAAAACTACTGTGCCTTACACTTCCCAATTCAGTGATCATGAATTCAGATCAGGGCAGAAAAAGGAAAGATTTTTTTTTCCTTCCTGCCATGTCCATTGCCTCATCTGGAAGGTTCAAAGGTGGGGTGGAAGTTAGGCTGGAGTATACAATGCTTATGGTAAAATAAAACTCAAGAGATGGTATCTGGATTCCAGGAAAACCAAGTACAGAACAGAAACAGAAGAGACTGAGGCCTCTGAAACCCGTCCAGGAGGTACCGTTTGGAATCAGCATTTGGAAGTCTGTACATCAAAACTCTATCACAAGGTTTCGTCTTGTTGTAGGGCTTAGTAACCACACTTACCCTGATGGCTCCAAAGTCCAGTCCAGGTCCAGAGCCTTATCTTAACTTTGGCATCCTCTGATTCAAACTCACCATGCCCAGAAAAGTAACCTTAGGTTTCCCTATCATCCTCCACCCAACATCTGTGTCTCATCTACAAGTGAATTTTATTCTTCCCTCAGTACCGTTTCAAAACTATCCAGGATCATGTTATGGTTAAAGCATTTTGTCTCTGAACAACACTGACATCCACCTTGCAATGACTCTCTGATGACACAGCCCAAAGAAATAGCTTCCTATTACATCTGTCTCAAAGGAGTTGTTATTCTATTAAATGACATTAACCTTGCTTAGTAGCCTATGCTGCATGATGCCCCACCTTTTTTTTTCTGTGTTAGGCTGACGATGTTCTTCAAGGTGCACAGTTCTTTCTAATAAGAGGTATTCTTTATAATGTAATCATCTAATTTGAAATTATTTATTGAATGGCTATCATTTGCCAGTCATTATTCTAGTTGCTGGGGAGATAAAGGTATATACAACTCAGCTTCTAATAGGAAAATACAGACAATTAAAGAAAAATATGTAAAGTGTGTCAGGTGGTGATTAAGAGCTGTATGGGGTGGGGGATAGGGAAGGATGGGACAGCCTGGGCCAAGTGCTGCTTCCCTCTGTCACTCATGGAATGTGTTCCTTTAAGGAGATGGCAGGGCAGAGAAGTGGCTGGTGTGAGGGTACACGAGGGCAAGTGTTTTAGGCAGAGGGAAGAGGAAGTCGAAGGTCCCGTAGGCTGATATCTGCTTGGCATATTTAGTAAATGACAGGAGGCTACTACAGGGGAATGGTGTAGATGAGGGAAAGGGTAGTAGAGGAGAGGCTAGAGAAATGGATCCAGACATAGTTGCTTATTGGTACAAACTGTAATGAAGGCAGACAGAATGGTCTTGTTTTCCAGAATCTGTCACATGACAGATAGAGGGCACACGTTACCAGAAGCAATGAGAGTGCTGAGGTATGTGTGAATATCTCTTGGGGTATCTATTGGGGAGAGGAAGAGCATCTCATGTCACACCTGCACACAGCTGTCACCAATATGGACATCTGTTACTGTTTCCAATTGAGTTCAGTATTCACAGGAAGAGTGGTCAGTCTGGGTTCAGGTCACAAATCCAGTACTTCCTGTCTTGTCTAAGTGACATCCCGCAAAACACCTAACTTCTCTGGGCCTCTCTTCTCATGTGTTATTGTGCCAATGAATAGACTGAGAAAATATCTAGTGATGTCTGCCACAAGTAAAGGCTACGAAAACTCAGCTTACCAGGCCGACACCCCTCTGCGTCTCCTGACCCTGCTTTGTTTATCCTCCACTGCAGCGATGAACATATGACAGGATACTTCTTTACGTCATTGCTGTCTGTCTCCTGCAGGCTCTGTGAGGGCTGCTTCCCTCTGTTCTCACTCACTGGTTCATCCCAAGTGCCTAGCAGATGTCTGCAGAATAGTAAGTCTACAAGCAGCATTTGTTGAATGGCACCCAATCACGAGCCTTGATACTGGCATATACAGCTCTGAACTCTAGTGCAGAGTGCTTATACTGTCATCACAGACAGTAGGCAACACTGAATGCGCTGGATTTGAAACCCGACACGTTGGATAGCTCTAATGTTGGGCCTCTTTATCAGAAGTAGTAGATAGTTCTATATCAACTACAGACTAGTAAAGTCCCGTGGGGCCTCACCCTGCCAGCTACTCCACAGCTGAGAGCAGAGAACAGGTAGTTACATTCTAGAAATGTCTTCCATTAGTAACTGCCAGACAGCCCTTTCCTCAATGTACATGGGTCCCCACCCTAAGTCACATATTTCTACTTATAATTTCTCCAAAGGGCTCTTCCAGACACTTCATTTTCTGGAATTACAGTAACTGTGTGTGTTGATAACTGTGTGTGCTGCCTTCTTTCTTATCCACCTGAGACTCTGAATAGAAAGCTCGAAGAGAGTGAGATTTCCTATGGCCACATTTGGCTTAAACAGAATGAACTTCACAAAGAGCATCTTGCTCGTTTCTTCCAGAGCTAAGAGAGACTTTCGAAGGCTATTGAACAAAACAGCGGTTGTCTTGAGTGTGCCATTCCTGTGTTGTCTTGGGAAAGGACAGACTATGGTTATTCTTGCACAATCCAGGTGTAGCTAAAATCTCCACACACAGCTCTTGCAGGCAGAAATTAAATGGAGCAAATAGAAAGAGCAGGCTTTAGCAATTGCAACTAATATTATTATTATTATTATTATTATTATTATTATTATAGTAAGAGACTTATGCATTTTGTTTATTCTGCTTAATAAGATTTGTTTGTATAGTTGGCTACCTTTTCTTGCTCTTTTTTTCTTCTTCTTACCCTAATGTTTGTGGCTCAGGCACTGAGAATCATATATGCAAATCACCAGCTTTTTCAAACTGTGATGAAGAAATTGTACCTTTAATGCCTTACCTCCCTCCTTTCCCACCTTCCTCTTAGATTGTCTGAGTTCCTAAACTCACCTTCCAAGATACTAGTCTTCACCCTGTTGTCACCAGAGCCTTTGTGCACAGGGATAACCCAGGGCAGCAGCATTCAGGAAGTATGGCTGGTAGAGCCACAGGAGCCTGCAGGAGGATTTGCTCCCTCCTCCAGGGAAGAGAGGTTTGTGGGATGAGTTCAGCTTCCTGAATAGAGATCTAATTTAAATGAGGATAGATTTAAATAATAGCAGGTTCTGCCACTCCCTCTAAATCAAGCCTGCCAGAAACTGGAAGGGTAGAGTTTGCATTCATTATAAAGCTGGGGGTGGCTGGGGAGGGTGGTTTCCATTAGTGGAACAGGAAATGTGGGTGTTCCTTTGGGAGTGAAAGGAAGAGGTACTTCCTCTGGTTATCAACTTGGACATAAAATTGTGGGAGGGGGTGGGAACAGCACTGACCTGTGGCAGTAATCCGGGAATCTCTGGATGTACTGGAGATGTCACCTGGGATCTGCAGAGCTGAACGGGCATACTCTTCAACAAAGCCTCATAACTAAAACATCACAGTTCATGCCAAAGCCCTGGTGTTGGTGTAGAAAACAAGCAAGGGATGAGAGTAAACTCGCCCACTGAAAGGAGACTCACACCCAGGCAGGCAGGGAGGAGTGTAAATTCCACCTCCAGAAGAAGTAAATTGTTTCCTTTTTGGCTCCTAGAGAAATTTACCTTCATCAGGTTGATAAGTGGGAAATAATAAAAAGAAATTCTATTAACTACAAAATGTGTGGTGTGTGTGTGCGCATGTGTATCTTATGTGTAAGAGTGTGAGTGTGTGTGAAAGTGTCTCTGTGTGTCTCTGTGTGTGAGCATATCTGTGTGTGTATGTGAGTGTGTATCTATGTGTGTGTGTGTGTGATTGTGTATAATTAGGTTTGTCTGAGTGTAAGTCTGTGAGAGTTTGAGTGTGTGTAAGAATGTGTGTCTGTGTATGTGAGTGTATGTGTGTGAGTGTGTCTGTGTGTATGTGTATATATCTCTGTGTGTATGTTTGTGTGAGTGTGTATGAGTGTATGTGACTGTGTTGTGATTGTGCGTGTCTGTATGTGAGGTTTGAGTGTGTGTGTAAGAGTGTGCCTGTGTCTCTGTATGTGTGTGTATATCCCTGTGTGTGTGTCTGTGTGTATAGTGTGTGTGAGAAAGTCTGTGTATCTATGTGTGTGAGGGAGTCTGTGTGTCTGTGTGTGTGAGTGTGTGTGAGCGAGTGTGATGTGAGTATGTATCTCTGTGTGTGTCTGTGTGAGTGTGTGAGCATGTGACTCTGTGTGTAAGAGGCTGTGTATGTGTGTATGGGAGAGAGAGAATGTCTCCCTATGTGTGTGTCTGTGTGTGTGGGTCTGTATATGTGTGTATGTGTGTGTGTGTGTATTTCTGTGTGTATCTGTGTGTGTGCCTATGTGAGTGTGTGAGAGTGAGTGTAAGTGTGTGTGAATGCTAGAAGGTGGTCAAGAGAGGAAAACAAGGCAGCTAAGAAGGGGGTTTGTGCTACCACTCTGGGAAGGTGAGATCACTCTCACTGTTTGTGAGGCTTTTCCTCATTAGAAGGGACTAGGTGCAAACTGCAGAAATTGCTTTCATTCTCATAACAGATGCCTCCCCCAAGCTGAAGCTGGGCTGCTGCCCTGAAGCTGATATCGGATCTTTTATGTTGTTCTAAATTAAATTCAGAGCAATTCAGCCCATGCCACAAGTCCTATTATGTGGGCTTCCTTGCACTAAATCTGTGTTTATGGGAACATAAAATACATGTTGTCCCTCTCATTGGATTTCATTATTGATGATGAATTCTAATATGTGCCCATCAACTGCCTTTTTAATCACTGTCAGTCATTCTTTTCTACTGCAGTCAGATTTGAAGCAGCAATGATGGCTTTAAAATAAGGCTTTGACTCTGTTCAACTGTATTTAGGGCTAATTAAGAGTAAATAACTATTCCCAGTGAGGAGGACAGCATCCAAGCAAATCCTTGACAAATGCAGCCTTTCCCTTGGACAAACGTATTCACATCTTCTGCCAGGAAATATTTCCATTATAACTATAAGAAAATCTGTATCCCACCCCCTGTGGACAGTGTCATGCTGCTTTGATACAAGGAGGGGAAAATAAGTATCAGTCAAGGCCAGGAAGTAAAACACAAGAAGTATTTAATTAAGAAAGAAAAAAAAAAGTATGTAATTCACCACTTCGTTCAATGTATTCCCATTCCATTTGATTCCTATCCTCAGCTGTGTGAAGCAAATGAATGCAATCACAGGCTCTTAGCTCCCACTCACGTCTGACATTTCCCCTAAATCTTCCTCCTCCCTCCACTCCCACGCCCCTATGATGCCACACAATTCATTCATTATATTCTGAAGGTTACAGTCAATTGCTCCAAGACAAGAATGCAAAACGGGTAAGATCAGACTTCCTGAGTTATACAGGTTTAGGTTGATTTCACTTCCACAGGCTCTTGGGCAGTGGATGGCTCACCGAAACAATTTTGCTTTAACTGGCCTTCCAATTCCTTCTTTCGTTTAATGCTGAGAGTTACAGCTGTTTTGAAAATTATATATTTTAATTTTTCTATGTTTGTTTCCCGTTGGAAGCTTACTGACATTGCAATGTATTTCTTCTAGCTGATAAAATGAAATTTCTTTTTTGTAGGGGGAAGAGAAAGGAAATGAATTAAAAGCTACATACACTCAGAAAAATGGGACGGATATAGAAGGAGAATGAGTTTGAGATGCCCATGTGGAAACATACAAAATAGCTTTCTTATATTTATCTTAATTTATGGAAATGTAAGAAAACCCTGCTATACAGTATAGAGTTAGAACAAATTAACATAATGAAAAAAACATTAAAAATGCAAACACACTGAAATAAGAATTTCTTATATCCTTTCAAAAGAAGAGTAGCTGAATACCAACAGTATAATTACTGACCAGGACCCCTTGCACAGTTTTCTAGCTAAGGTTTCTTTAATTTAAAAAAAAAATTATTTTTAAATTATTTATATGCATGTGTCTGCATCTCCATATTTGTGCCATGTTCACATGATGCCCACAGAGGCGAGAAGAGGATGTTGGATCCCCTGTAACAAGAGTTAGAAGGTATTGTCAGACACCTGGTGGGGACATTGAGAATGAACCCTGGTCCTCTATAAGAAAAGCAAATGTTCTTACTCATTGAGAGACATCCCTTCCATCCCTAGCTAAAGTTTCTTAACTTGAGCTATTGATGATTCTTCAAGGGGGTTAGAAACAATAATAATCTTCAAAAGTATCTTTCATTAATTGGTGACGATATTCTAAGTTTCTCTGTAGACTAAGTACAACATCTGAGATCACTAACCCTACTCATGGATCTTCCTTGGGCTCCGAACTCTATGCCAGGTTAAGTACTGTGGAGTCAGAGACAAGAGTGACGGCTGCAGACTTCGAGCCTGCAAAGCTCATATTCCGATAACTGAGATGTCCACAGCGTACAGAAATATTCTATGTTAAAGTTGTGTACCCTAAACTAGGGGTTTAATTCTTATCAGATGGGGCCTGTTAGAGGAGATCACCAATTGACTTTTGAACAAAAAGTGACTTTTGAACAAAAGTTGGATGGGCAAAACAGAGGTAGTTGAAGATAAGAGAGATGAACCACACTAAGGACTTGAAAACTTCAGTTTTAGGGAGAACAGAAAGCTTGACTCTTAAGTAGCTTGATCTGCCTTCCATGGTGCAAAGCTCTTTGCCTTTGTGGAGAACTGGTTCTTAGACAGAGCTGCCAAATAAAACTTCAGATGGCCAGCAGATTTATATTTTAGATAAACAGCCAATAATTTTAGTATGACACAAATTTTGCACGGGACATATTTATACTAAAACAAACACAATCCTTTTATTTGAGGCAGGAGCTCCTGAAATAAAACACTGTGTAATCTGAGAGTAACTCTTAACCTGGAACTTGTTTTCCTGCTCATGTATCTCATCACTTTCCAAGCTGGTTCCTGGGGACCCCTCATTGTGAGTTATAACCTGAGTAGAATAAAAATTTAAGCCCATAGACAATGGTTCGTTGAGGCAGGGTCTTACTACATAGCAGAAATTTATGCTGTTCTACGAGCTGTAAGTCTGAGGTTAAAGGTTCATGTTGGGTGTCTGGTGGAGGTTCTCTTCCTGGCGTATCAGTGGGCTCTTGTTGCATCCCTACAGGTGTAGGGAGAAAAAGCTCTGCTGTGTCTCCTCCTTAAGCTACTAATTCCATGCTGAAGGTACCACTCCTTTACATCATCACCCCTAAAAGACCCCACTTCCAAATACCGTCATACTGTGAAGCAGGGCTTCGACATGAGAATTAAGGGAGACGGCTGGTGAGACAGCTAAGTGGGTAATGGACCTGCCACACTGAGTTTAATCTTCAAGGATCACATGGTAGAAAGTAAGAACCCTAGAAGTTGTTTTCTGACCCCCCACATGTATGACCTCCTGACCTCCACACATGTGGCATGTATGCCTCCCCACAATAATAAATAGAATTTTTTAAAAGTGAGAGAGAGAGAGATTCAATCTACTAGAAAGCAGAAATGGGTGATTGTGCTATATTGTAAAAGTGTAGTAAACTTTGAGTTTTGTTTTATAATATACTTGTTTTAATTTGGTTGAAAAACTACATTACTGTTGCCTCAAGTCCTCAACAAAGTTCATATTCTACAAAATGTTTTTTGTTTTTTACAGGGGTCAGACGAAAGTCTGACTCCTGACAAGTTTGTAATAGGCTTTTGCTTACTTGTGGTATAGTTGGAGAAGTCTAGCCTCAGATGTTTAACTCAACTAGAAGAGATGGATCAATACACAGAAATCATACTCACGGCCTTCTTAAGCCTTGGGAACAGGGCTTGCATCATGCATTGCTTTAGTAGTGAAAGTCTATGTTCTAGAACAACTAAATAGATATCTCTTCTCCTATCCCAAGGACAACTCTCCACAAATGTCCGTGACCATTCTGAGAGATCACAGCATTTCTTTGTTAGTTCACAAAGTTAGTTAGTTTTCTGTTGCCATAATTATTCTATACAACAAACAATTGCAAAACCTCAGTGATATGAGATAATACACAATAATTCTTACTCGTGATTGAGCTGGCTAGGCCATTCTGCTGATGTTGGCTGCACTTGGATAAGCAGTCTTTCTCATGTTGGCTGAGGGTTACTCCAATACCAGGCAGTTGGCTGGCTTCAACCTAATGTCTGCTGGTCTTGGCCACTCCAGGCTGGCCTCACTCCACATCATCACTCAGCAAGCTAACCCAGCCTTGTTCCCAGAGCAGAGGAAACAGAAAGTAGATATGAAGGCTGCATATGGCCAGGGTCAGAGGTCAGACTACAGTCTTCTGGCCAAAGTAAATCAAGACAACATCCAAGATTGGTGTAACAGGAAAATAGATGACTTTTTGGATGGGACAAGTAACAAAGCCACATTGCAAAGGGCACACACAGATTAGGGGGAAATGAAGAGTTTTGGCCACTTTCTGAAGCAGTGTGTCACAAGTAGATATTCAGGCTAATATTTTCATAAGAACTCTCTGTTTGTATTGTCTTTTTCCAAACTTCTTAAAGAGGTCAAGGAAGCTTATGGGATCTAAGGTGAAATTCTGATATGATAGGAAGGATTCTAAACCCTGTTCGTGCACAAATTCAGCTATTTATATGGACTCATTAGAGGAAAGGAATGTAGATCTTCCCAAACAGTGACTTATGGTGGCCGACTGGGGGGGATTAAACTCAGCCAGATCCTTCAGCAGAGTGAGATAGATTTATGAGAAATTTATAAGAGCAATCTGCTTGAGCAATACTTTCAATCTCATGGAGACACAAAGGACCTGTCCTATATATGGAGGAAAAAATTATTTAAATCAGCAATAGTTATGTAGAGAGAAAATGAATCATATTTTTGAAAATAGTTCATAAAAGTTCAGTAATGATAAGCCAGACTTATAGCCCATAAAATGTAGTTTTGACTGGCCTACAACTCACTACATAGACCATTCACAAGGATCCATTTGCCTCTGTCTACTGAGTGTGGAAATTAAAGGCTTGTGCTCACCACATGTGTATGTATGTATGTATGTGTGTGTGTATATATATATATATATATATATATATATATATATATATATACATACATACATGTATATATGCTCTTTGGGCATATGCTTCTCTTTATTTAGAACTCAAGATGGAGAATGGGAGAAGGAAAAAAAAGGGAATTAGCTGGCACTGGTGAGATGGTTCAACAAGTGAAGGCACATTGCCACCAAATCTGAGGTCCCAAGTTTCATCCCAAAGACACACATGGTAGGAAAGAATCAACTCCCTGGCTCCCGCAAGTTGCTTAGAGAGGACAAATGGCATGCCTATATTCACATGACCAGTGACTGCTAATGCCCAAACCAGAGCCCTAATTTCCTGCTATCATTCACAACAGACCAGTTCCAACTCAGGTACCCTCATCTTTACAATGTGTGAATTTAAAGATCTGACTCCTATTTAACCTCACATGAATGCCTTGCTCTTTCTTCATGATCTCATTCTGAGAGGGTTTTATTAAGCCAAAGGCAGAGAGAGACCTGTTCTCAGGGGGAAAGTCGGGATGGTACCAGGAGCACAAACAATACTGTAAGTCCAGACTTACAATTAAGGGAAAGGACTGTAGTCAGTGTCGGGATTTGGGGATATGGAAATGGCAGCGCCTGGGGCATCATTGCCCAGTCACTGTTACCAGCATCAGAAGTGAGCTAATTCTGTAAAAAAAATAAAATAAAATAAAATCCACAAGGACTCATTCATTCACCTCACACATCTCCTCTACAGTTAGGATAAACAACTTTCAGATGCAATTCCTGTCAACTAAAAGAAAAACACTCACTGCTGCAGCTGTCAAATATTATTTGAAAATTCCCTTTCTGTGTTTCCTCCCAAAATACTGCCTTTTGCAAGAAGTTTCCCGAGTATAAAACCATCCTAATTATTCTTTGACCAATTGCTTCACAGTTCACCTTAAGCTAGACAGTCTACCCACCCTAGCAAGGTAGTTCCAGCTTCAGCCAGGGGTTGTCCAGAATAACAACAGCTGCTGAAGTGAACTTTGTTCAGGGTGTCAGGGCATTTACTTCACAGCTTGGAGACATAACTAACTGGCTGGAAATGCCTTGGGAGAACATTTACAGAGTGGCTAAAAGATGCGAGTGGAAATATGAAGTAATCATTTGACAGTCTAGTTCTGACCGGATTCATGAGAGAAAACGGCTCAAAACAGTTGCAAAAGTTAACAGTGTCTAAAATTGCCACCCAGTTCCCTACATAGAGTTCAGAGTTCAAAGCCTCCCACTTCCCTCTCTTGACTTTTCTCTGATTTCCAACTGCAGGAAGCAACACTTCCCTCACTTCCCACCCCAGTCTTCCTAGAGGCAGGGTTGAGACACAGAAAAGGCTGAACTGAGCTTCACAGGTCCGTGCTTCTGTAAGATGCTTGCCTCTTTGAAGGAAAATGAGGGCAAAACGCTGGCATTTTGTGAATAGATCTCTTGAGACAGTGCTAAGTTATTTTTCAGAAGGATCTGGGAAGAGGCGTTTCATATTGAAGTTGGAAGTTAGAGTTCCAGCGTTTCTATGAAAGCGGCATTTGCCATATGAGGTGTAGTTGAGAGAGATGCATCTCTCATCACAAAGAGCTTTTCCGTCTCACGGGATTTAGTTGCTTCAATATATGAATAGGAGATAGACACCAGGGCCGCTGGCCAAGATGGCTAGTTATTGAGGATGCTGCTTTGTGGAAAGGAAATCCTGACTGGCTTTGACAACTCAACCTTGAGAGCCCTGAGTTGTTTCTAGAGGTGCCATTCATGTTGTCAATTGATTGAGGGTGAGGGAAAGAAGCTACACTCTCCATGTCATTCCATAACTGGCCTGCTAGGGGACATGCGACCTCTCACCATCTGGCAAACCAAAGAATCTGCCCCTCTTCACCAAATATGCTCAACTACAAATGTCACTGACACCTCATGGCTACAGAGGAGGTGGGGAAGGGAAAACCAGCTCCCCCTATGGCTGTCTAAAGACAGCAATCACGTGATTCAGGAGATCCTCACTTCCTTTTGGGTTGTGAAGTTGCCCAGTTTCAACAGATGCCTTTGTGTTGGTCTTCGAGACTGATCTGGCTTTCCAGGCTAGCCAACAAGCCCTCTCTTTTCCAGACCAGCATTCTCTCCTCTTTAGCCATGTGTTCCCCAACTGGGCTAATGTCTTTCACCAATCTTCCAAGGATGAGACTATTTATTCTGCCCTCTCTACTTCCTTTCTTGAGAAAAGACATCAAAATCAAGCCATCCAGGTACATTTCAACTGTAAATGGCTATGATTTATTTTACAGCAAGGAGAAATGAGTGAGGGCATGTTCTGTAACAATTGAAAGTGACCCCTGAGAATAGTAACACTTGCGCATCAATTCTCACTTTCCTTCTGACTGTCCATCTTCAAAAATAACCCAGGAAATGATCCTTAGTTATTAGCAGTGCAATGTATACATATCAAGACCTTGTTAACTATCTGTCTGGTAAGGACAGTAACTTCATTGTGAGGATACTGTTGAAGAATAAGAACCCTCAGCTTCAAGTTAACTGCTTGCTTTAATTAGCAACCGAGCAGGAAAATGTAAACTCAAAAGGCTAACACTAGAAAAATCAAATGGAAAAAATAAAAATAGGTCTGTGAGAGGTGACATAGGGAGTGGGAAGAAAGATGAACAAGAATAAGAAAAATTATTATTTAGACATTTCATATTTTTAAAAATTCCATATTTTTATAAAGTTCAGTTCAGCAAAGATTTTTCTGGGACAGTTGTATGCTAGACAATCTGCTGAGTTCAGGACATAAAAAGATAACACTAAGACTTTCTCCTACAAAAACTATGCAAAGCACATGGTAGATATTCAATAAATGTCATTTCTCTCTTTTTTTCTGCTAGTGAGAGAATGTCTGTATTAATGAATGTTTATCATGGTTGCTAAGGAGAGTTTTAAAACAATGTGCTTTGGTAGATAAGGCTAGCTATCCTTCTAGTCTGAGCTTTGCCTGATCACATGAATGGACTACATTTCCCAGCCTCCTTTGCAATAAGTGTGCCGTGTGGTTAAATTCTAGCCAATAGAATGAGACCAGAAGAGGGGTTTTGAATCTAGACTGAAGGTTGGTTTCTATACTCCTCTACACTTTGCCCACATCCACGTTTTGGCTACCATAGCACATAAAAATGATTGGCCTTCAACTTGGTTATAACGGGGTTTCAGGAACACATATAATCAGAATTACTACAAGTAAAATTCTTGGTAGTCAGCAGGAGTTAGATACCGAATGAGAGGGTCAGAGAGACCAACTTGCAGGGAATTACAGAGATTTCGGTGAAAATCATGAGAACCTAAATTAAACACTTCTGTTGTGAAGATGAATAAATACTGTATTTCCAGGGCTCAGGTGACATAAAGGCAAGAGAAGTAAGACATAACAGTTTTGTCTTCACTCAACAACTCACAGGGCACAGCCACAAACAAAGGCTCCCACTGCTTCCTTCCATTTCTTCTTCATTCATTTCTTTTCCTCTGCAGTCCTAGTCATGTGTTCATTCTTCAAGTGTGGTGATACACTCTTGAGCACAGTACAAAGAAGACAATGTTCGAGAAAATAGAAAACCATGAATTCTCACCACATCCAAATCACAGCCCAAATAGCACCATAAAGCTTTATGCAAGTACCCCTTTTCTGGAATTCCATGATTAGCCGTAGGGAGGATTCTTGTTAGAGAAAGCAAATGCTAATTAAAGAAAGTATTCAAGAGAAACACATAGAGGGTGTGCCAGACATAGAGGGACTGGTCAGACTAGAGAGAAGTCAAAAGAGGTCGTAGTGGTTTGAATGAGAATGGTCCCCATATAGGCTTACATGTTTGAATGTTAACTTGGTCCCCACTTAGTGGAACTATTTGGCAAGGACTAGGAAGTGTGGCTTTGTTGGAGTAGGTGCAACCTTGTTGGAGAAGGCATGTTACTAGGGCTTGACTTTGAGGTTTCAAAAATCCACACCTGTTCCAGTGCCTCTTTCTCTGCCTGCATCTGTTGCCTGCAAGTTATAAAGTTTGCAGTTACTGCTACAGCACAATGCCTGCCTGCTTCCTGCCATCATGAAAATGGACTAGCCCTTCTAAATGATAAGCAAGCCCCCAGATAATGCTTTCTTTTATAATCGTTGTCTTGGTCATTGTGTCTATTCGCAGCAATAGAACTGTAACTAAAATAGAGAATGAAAATTTTAGCACTAAATTTATTTCAAAAATGAAATGATAAGAAAACATGTTATCTGTAATAAAACATAAATAAATTGCAAAAGGCTTTGGCACTGGGTTAGGCACAAGAAAACCACAGAACATTTGATGACCTAAGTCACTGTCAGAATATTGTAGGGCTGTATTACAACCTATATCTTTACCATGGCAACTAAAACCTTTCTAATAATACATTACAGCAAAGCATTCTGGCACCAGCAGCCTAAGCCTCAGCTATTGAAGCGACCCCTCACCTTTTTCTTTATAATTACCTTCCTTTTAGATTAAGTGGAGTGGTGGTGGTAGCGTGTCTTCACAGAACTTGGGAAATAGCTTGTTTTCTGCTTGGCATATTTCCTTTCACCTTTACCTACACTAGTGTGGTTTGAATGTGAAATAGTCTCCAACAGAGTCATCATGTGTTTGAAGACTTAATTCCCCACTTGGTGCTGCTTTAGAAAATTACACAATCCCTAGTAGTTGGATCCTTGCTGGAGAAAATGGGCCACCAGGGGTAAGGCTTGAGGTGTAATTCCATGGCCTTACTTCCTGTTCACTTTTTGCTTCCTGACTACTGACGCCTTCACCTCCTACTCCTGCCATGGGGAAGCCCCTGCTGAGATGCTCTATATCCTCTTGAACTGTAAGCCAGAATCAATCAGCCCTCTCTTAAATTGTATTTTGTCAGGTATTTCATCAGCAGAGTGAGAACAAACCTAATACATGTGCATTTATCAACATATGAATATCCCTAGGACTTAATATTTGATTGTTTGATG
Source organism: Cricetomys ansorgei (assembly GCA_026225945.1). Taxonomy (NCBI): domain Eukaryota; kingdom Metazoa; phylum Chordata; class Mammalia; order Rodentia; family Nesomyidae; genus Cricetomys; species Cricetomys ansorgei. Next base: position 17,473,388 of record JAMJFZ010001796.1, read on the forward strand.
ATGAATTTGTGAGTCCTGCATAAACTAGCTGGAATTTTGGGAAAAGCTACAAGCCCTATGTATCACTTGACAAAAGTTATATAAAAAAAAGGCAAAATATTTCCATAGTTTGAGATGTTTTAGCTTTGACTATGAGGAGAGGAATTTCTTTAAAAAAAAAAAAAAAGTTTAGTGTCTCATAGTGTTCTTGGTAGACAGAAAAAAAAAAAAAAAGGTCCATTCTTTGAAGATAAAATGTGGTGTCAGATTGAAAAGGGAAGTACCTGCCAATAGAAACAGCAGTGAAAATTAGGTGGGAAAGTAAGAGTTAGCGAAAATGTGCTGTTCCTCTGATGGATAAGGCTTGAACGGAAGAACTGGCAAAGTATTTCCTATTCAGCTATCTTATGGAGTCCTACAAAAGCCATTGGAGAACGGAAATATTTTATTGCCTCGCCGAAGAGGATGAAGGTTCCTCTTGACCCTCGACATTTGGCAGATCAGTAGAAAGAGCTTAGAGGAACAGTACAGAACAATGAACAAATGCCTCGGTGTGTGGGAGTGATAGCAGCTAGTCATGAATCGAGGTTTCATATAACAAACTCCCAGACCCTGCTTGCATTCCTCTAAAAATGGGATGGATATATCCCACTGATTCAAAGTAAAACTGACTTTCAAAAAGAAATAAAAATTGAACCGGCATTCTTTCTATAGCATACACTTAAAATAAGCTAAGTGACTGTCACTCATGTTCAACACAAAAAAATACACACTCAAAATGTGAAAATTACAGCAAAGGGAGACACTGTGCGGAGGCACAGGCTTAAGATGTGGCATCGTCAAAGTGCCTGAGGCTTAATAATGTGTGTTCAATTCCTCATTTTCAAGTCTATCTTAATTCAAGCTTCTATCTTGTAGCTTGTTTTCAAGCTATCACTTACTAACCTCTCTCGGTCCATTTATCATGAAATTTAGAGGTCAGTGGTTACTAAATAACTTGGTGTCAAGTTATTAACACCACTGAGGAAACCGCCACATTGAAGACAGCATCACACCTCAACCAACAATATTGATCTAGAAATGAAGACCGGGCTTCAAGAAACAGTGTGAGTAGCTATGTTGCCATGTTTCTGTGTTCTCTCAGAAGGAATGCCGTATTCAACTACAAGTTAACAGAAGAACCGCTTGAAGTTAGACTGGGATTTGTCTGTGTCTTTCCTCACAGAGACCCATGAATGCTATTCTGCACTGACTGAGAACCAGTCACAGCAGGGGGTTGGGGGGCTGGGAGGAGAAGGTGCCTGATGAGAGATAGAGAAATACAGTGTTCATCTCAAAGTTTATTTTTCAAAGAAATTAAACTTTCCTAAGGACAATAGAAATGGCTACAACCACAACCTACTTTCTATGCTTGGAACCTGTAGTGTGGTCTGTACAAAGGCACATAGGCTGGTCGATGTCCAGATAGCTGATTTTCAAACTTTACTAGTAGCTATGAGTAATGTACAAGGCAAGGCCAATAAGATCACCCCAAATCACACAGCCTACAGATAATTACCATGAACATTTTGGGGGAAGTTTTCTCTAAAGTTTTTTCTCATTTCTTACTGTTCACTTAATTGACTGTTCACTTCATTGATTATTAATTGGTATGTTCGATCAATACATTCCCCCATCAACATTGCTTTAAGTTCAGGATATCTACTTTATGACTGTTTTGTAATTTGTTTATGAATCTGCTTCTGTTGAGTATCTGGGTCAAGCATACACAAGATCTTTTCCCATCTTTAACTTTATGTCTATATTAAAATTGCACTTCTGGACAGCACATAGTCAGGCCCCATTTTTAATCCAGGCTGTTCCTTTGGCTCCCAAGTAGTACACTGAGCCTATGTGTGCAATTTTTGTGTTGGAATAAAAGAGAGTCAAGTTAGTCATCTTGTCTTCTTGGTTCTGTGTCTCTTTGTGTCTCTGTGTTTCTTTGCTTTATTCCAGCAGCTCTCAACCTATGGGTTGTGACCCCTTTGGGGATCGAATGATCTTTTCACAGGGGTCACCTAAGACCATCTGCGTATTAGATATTTACATTATGATTCTTAACAGTAGCAAAATTACAGTTACGACGTAGCAGCAAAAATAACTTTATGGTTGGAGGTCACCACAACATGAGGAACTGTATTAAAGGTCCCAGCATTAGGAAGGCTGAGAACCACTGCTTCATTTGAGCCCCTTTTCTCCATTCTTCTACCTTTACTGAGAGTTAGTTAGGATTCTGTTTATCCGGTGTGCTTTGGCAGCTGTAACTCTCTTTCTGTGTTACCTCGCACCTGTTTTAAGGGCTATAAAAGATGTGTTTTATTCATCACAGGCTTCACCATATTTTTACATGGTATAAGAACCTTGAGACAGTCCTCTGCTCCTGACCCTTGTCTATTTTTTCCCATACATTTTGGTTCTATGTGTGTCTCAAATTCCACATGCATCATTAATTTTATTCAGGCAATTATCTTTTTAAAGAGTTAATTTAAGGAAGACATAAGCCCTATCCTAGTTCCCCTGTTGCCGTCTCTTGGGTTCTGTGTTTAGAATCCCTTACCAAGCTGCCAGTTTCCATCCGGCATCGCTTTCCTTTGATCGAAAGGATTTGCTCCAGTGTTCCCTGTAGGGTTGGTCTGATTATCTTTTTTTTTTTTTAATTTGGTGATTTACCCCTCCCTCTTTTATTCATTTCTTTGTTTTGCAGTGCTGTGCCTGAATCCAGGACACTGTGGTGTGCATGCTAGGTAAATATTGTACTATTAAGTCACATCTCCGGTTTGTATGGTTTTCATTAGAGAATTTCACTGGGTCTAGAATTCTAGGTTGATGGATTTATTTTGTTTGTTTGTTTGTTGTTGTTGTTGCTGTTGCTGCTGCTGCTGCTCCTCCTCTCCCTCCTCCTCTTCCAGCTCTCCCTCCTCCTCTTCCAGCTTTCCCTCTTCCTCCTCTCCCTGCTCTCCCTCTTCCCCCTCCTTCCTTCTCCCTCCCTCCTTCTCCTCCTGCCTAGTTTCCTTCCTCCACTTACTTGTAGTGAATATTTAACCCAGGGCCACATATAGGCTGGATGTGTTCTCTTTCTTCTTTTAGTGCGTTAAACAGGGTGTTCTGGTTCTAATTATTTCTGGTGAGAAATCTGCCATCCTCCAGCTCCTTCCTCTGTATTTTGTACCTTTCCTCTGGCTGCTTTCAAGACAGATCTTATCATTCGTGTCCAGCAATCTGGTTATGATTTACCTTGTGTTTTTCCAGTTCTTGTGCTAAGGGTATTTGGTTACTCTGATACATAAGTATATAGTTTTATCAAATCTGGACATTTTTCAAACTGTTTTCCAAGTTTTCTGTGCTCCTTCCTCCTGCAGAAATTTGAAATTCTGGGGTAAGGTGGGATGGAGGACAAGCACATCCCATAGTCTGCTGGTGCCCTCTTTTGTGTTTGAAAACTATTGTCTCCTCTCTGGATCTCATTTTGGACAGTTCCTTTGCTATTCTTCAAGTTTAGTAATTCTTTCTCATTGCAGGTTTCCGAAACAATGCCAAACCTTTGTGGCTTAAGTGGCCAAGGAACATTTCTTACAGTGTGGAGGCTGGAAGATCGCTGTGGTCCCAGAAGGGCCTTTTCCTGTCATCTCTCTGTTTCTCACAGGCAGAGCAAGGGATATTTTGCCACCTCTCCTCCTATGGGGACTCCTCCCTTCATGATCTCTTTTAACCCTAATAATCCCGACAAAGACTTCATCTCAAATACTATCACGTTATAAGCTAGGGCTTCAGAGAGTGAATTTTGGAAGGGTTGCAGTTCAGTCTACGATATTTATCTCTTCTTAAGCTATCTAATCTGTTGTTAATCTTATTTAATTCGTACTAGTCAGCGTTCTCAAGAAGAATAGAGCCAATAGAACGGGTGAAAAAACATAAAGAACTTATGAAGTAAGCTTTAATCAGAATAACAACAGCAGCCTCACAACTGCTAGGCTGAGAAGGCTGTAGTTGCTCAGTCCTTGAGATCAGAGCCTCAGAGTCTGAGGAACCCAACTGCTGCTCACACTGAGGAAGACAAGGAGCTGGTAGACCCTCAGTCCACAAGACAGGGTACCTCAGCAGTCCCAGCCTGGTGCCCCAAGCCAGGAGGGTCTCTGGTAGCCACTGGCCCTCAGTCAATAATGGAAGCCTAGACAGCTGAAGGGAGCAGATGTTGCTAACCAGAGCCAAACAAAATGCAGAGCTTAGGGAACCCTACAGAAGAACTAGAAGAGGGGTTTCTGGAATCAGAGGGGTAGAAGACACCAGGAGAACAAACCCCATGGAGTCAACTGACCAGCACTCTTGGGAGCTCACAGAGCCTGAAGCAGAAGAAATGGAACCTGCTGGGTCCTCCAAATATGTTTTGAGGGTGCCTGGCCTGGTGCTCTTACAGAACTCATACAGACTGGAATAGGGGTGTGTGTCCCCGAATCTTTTGCCTGCTCTTGAGTACTTTGTCCCCCTACTGGGTTGCCTAGTCCAACCTTAAAGTAGGGAATTGTGCCTGACCCTGTTCCATCTTGTTGTGCCATGTTTGAGCAATACATCTGGGAAGACTGCTCTTTCTTGAGGAGAGGCAGGGGTGGGAGTGGGAGGATAGGGGTGTAGATCTGGAGGATAAAGAAGAATGGGGAGCTGGGTGGGAAGAAGAGAGGGAAGGAAGGATGTTGGAATGTATTATATGAGAGAAGAAAAATTTAAAACTATATATTTTTTAAAAAATGATGGAAACCTAGAAACACTGGCTCTAATAACATTAAAAAAAGAAAAAAGATAATTTAAAAAAAACCCACCCCTAGAAGCAACAGGATAAATCAATCACTCGGTGCAGAAAGAAGACAGAGCAAGTGAAAGGCACTGTAGACATTGTAGGCTTCATTTCTAGAAGCTCAAGTTAAAAAAAAATGTCTTTTTAATCTTTCACACTTAACTTTTCTGCAGCTTCTTATCTTAGGGCATATAGTCACAACGTCTTCTAACACACTCTTCTGTGCTCTACCATTGATGTCGTGTCTGGGCTGCCACAGTTGAGTTTTTCATCATTAAAAGTCTTTTTGGGTGCTTTTTAATAGACTTGAATTGAGCAGCAGATTACATGATATTGAATGTCGTAGGCCCCGGATATTTTTGTGTTTCTGCAAATACTCTTGTGCTTTGGTTTGAAGCACAGCTAACTTACTTGAAAACTGTTTTCGGGCCATGCTTTTCATGTACTGTGAAGAAATTCCTACCAACGCTCAGTCTAGATCTAACTCCCCCACGTACTGAGAACTGTTTACTGTATCGTTTCATCCCTGGATTCTGAGGATTTCTGCTCTAGCTTGGTAGAGCACGAACTAGTCCTAGCCGCGTATGTCTCTACAACATGTCGGATGGAGTTTCTCCTTATTTTAAGAAATGTTTTCCCTACATTCACTGCTTAGTGCTCATGGATAACTTGGGGGTGCAGGAGAGTACTCGGGAGATCTCCAGAGTTCTCTGTGCTGCTCTCCCCTTTCCGATGCTAACCTGGCCTCCCTGGGACCCGACCCCCCATCCTTCACCTCAGACAGACCCCTGGACCGCTCTGTACTGCTCTCCCATATGTCAGTTCCTGAGTTTCTCCATCAGGCTGCAGCTGGCTGTCAGTCACGGTCACCCTCACCTCCCTTGTTCCCCAGTTTTCAAAGATCACCATCGTTCATTTCCTGGTGTCCATTGTCTTAAAAATTCATTGTTCCTTGTTTTCTGATGTTTAGTTTGTTCCATGCTGGAGGGAAGATTCGATTGCTGCTACTCTATTTTGACCAAAAGTAGTCTTTTTAATTTATTTTTAAATTAGTTTATAGATTAAGAATCTCAACATTCCCCAACCTCTCAACTTTCTTTCTGTATTACGGATCCAAGTCTTCATTTCACTTGGTCTTTGTAAGGTCAGCTGCAAAGCTCAGGTCAAAGAGAAGAGCATTATTACAAAAAGCATAAGACTCAGAGGGTTTCTAACTCTGGAATAGACCCAGGCCATGCTAGTTCTGTGACTCGCCAAGTCCCATCCATAATGGCGCTCCATGAGCTCGGCTGCACTGTTTAGCAACTGTACTGTGGTAAGTACACTCCTAGGTATAAACATTTCTGCAAATAAGCTAGGTATGTCTCCAAATGCTCTTTAAAAAGCAACTAAATATTAAATCATCACATTTAATCAACAACTTCATTTCTTTATCTAATCAACATATATGAAGCACTTAACGTGTGCCAAATTATAGAGACAAGATGTCATTCAATATTTAACATGAACCATAAATTAGCATTAAATAATATATGTCTCAAAGAAGACAAACCATTGACATCTCCTACCCTTCTCTACAGCTTTAGAAGGCTGTAAATAGCAAGAGATATTTAACACTATGAGGCTCAGATTTCACCTCAAGTGCTATTTGCCCTGAGAAGGTTGGAAGAAGGGAATTTTCTTCAAACGAGAGCAAATGGGAGCTTATTGTGAATGTGTCAGTCAAATATCAAGTTGGATCAACTTAATAAAAGGTCAATATATAACTAATTGGCCTCAGTAGTCATGTGCTAGTTAGTAGTAGATACTTGAATTTGAGACAGTTAGTGCTTCAAAGATAACTAATGCAATAATTTAAATCTCTGTAGTCCTCTGCTCATGATAAAAGAAGATGATGCTGCTGAAGTTGCAGATGCTGTAAAAGAAAAGGCAAAAACAGTCCCCAAACTGATGGCTTGGCTCATTCATTAGACCATGATTAAAATTCACTGTAAAAGCCTAAAGGAAAGATTCCCAAAGTTTCCCAAGTTAATTCCATTGCCAACCCAACACAATCAATGTATTCTATAATTAATTATTTGATCCACTGCAATCAATGCTAATCAAGCCTCGCTTTTGGAACTGTGAAGTTTGCAGACAGGTTGGAAAGGCAACATAGAGTATTCCTAGGTCCCCATCTCACACAGTCCCGTACCGTTAGCATCTTACGTGAAAAATAACTGCATGTTTGTCAGAACGAAGACACCAACATTGACACATTACTGTTGACTAAGCTTAAGTTATGAGTAATTTAAACATTGCTTGAGTGATGAGTTTAAATATTTCTTTTTTAAGGTAATTAAGTTTGAGGGAAGAGGCTCACAGAAGAATTAAAAATAGGCTTATTGGACCCAATTTTTATTGAAGTCATCTTGGATGAAAGCTGTGGTGCCTCTCATGTTGGGCTACACTTTCGTCTCCCTCAGGCTCTGTGGTGCCATTCTTAGAGATGGGATATTCCCAGAAAGTTATTTTCAATGGAATTAAAAAAAAAACTCAGAATTTTTTCTTAACTCACTTAACAACAGCAAGGGTTCATTATTTGGCAAAGTATTTTTCCTGTTTCTGTGTTAATGCATGCATCCGAGCAATCAAATCACACTTATGTTGATGTTTTATGAAAGGCCTTATGAGAAGATTTTATGAAATAAGACACTGTACTGGAAAATCCAAGATGTAGAGCTTCTGTTCCCATGGCAACCAACTAACTGGTTGCACCTGGTTCTCTAGGGTAATTAATTTCTTGTGCGCTGGGATGGTCGGTTGCTTCTCAAGGCCAATGAAAGGAGAAGGGGGGGGATCTTTTTCAAAATCTTACATAAAGGACTGAACAGCAAGCAGCTTTGGGCATTCTCTATGCCACTTTTGTTGGTTTTACATGTGAGCAATAAAATGAGAAGTCAGATTTTGAGTTCTTGGCCCATTGGAGAGATCTATAATATGAGCTATCTATTTAGACTCATGGATTTTTTTTTCCTCAGGCTTGAATTAGATGAGCTAGATCAAAACATCTTTGTGGCTGCACAGCTGATAGTATGGGAAGAGAACAAGGGTCAGATGAACTACAGACCAAGGACTCAGAGCTGTTCCTGACACTGGCGGCACACCAGGCTCTCCTGTATCCTTTCCTCTGAAGTTCTGACTGCATTAATCTATGGCAACGGTTGTCAACCTGTGGGTCATGACCCCTGTGGGGATTAAACGACCCTTTCACAGGGGTCACCTAAGACCATCTGCATATCCTATATTGGCATTATGATTTATAACAGTAGCAAAAATACTGTTATGAAGTAGCAAAAAAGAACGATTTTATCGTTAAGAGGTCACCACAACGTGAGGGACTGTATTAAAGAGTCACAGCATTAGGAAGGTTGAGAACCACTGGTATGGGGTGAGGCTTGGATAACAATACTGTCAAAAGCTGATTAAATATGAAGCTTTTGGGTACCGTCAGAATTCCACAGTATACTAGCGTAACAAACTTTGACCGAATGGAGAAAACATTTTCACAGGCAATAAGACATTTACAAAATGTAAAAGTGAGTCTCTGTCTCCAGCCGTTCCTTTTGTGCCACAAATTAATGGAAGCTTCAGGGAATGCTGAGGTTAGCAGAGTTCACAGATAGCGCTCTTTGGCTTTTCTTCTTTATAATATTGGTGAGACTTAAGTTGAGCTTTGAGGATACACCTTCCATCTGAGGGAGTTTATGTCTGAGTGTCAGGTTCGTTTTTCAAAAGGTTTTCCTATTCCATCAGCCAGTTGCTAAAGTTTGGAAATTTTGCGAACTGGCTATTAAACTGTTAGCAGCTTGACACTGGCAAGCAGGACTGATGGTGTTTTGTTCACATTTACACCATGGCAATCAGCAAATGAGTTGGACCAGGGCTTCACTTGTCGGGGGAGCTGGGTTGATAAATATCCACTGGCAAACAGTTGCATTCTGGCTCTGAGCAAAAGATGGCAAGGATGAAATCTGACGGGGCTTCAATTTTTTAGCAACTCCTTATCTTGTGTGAATTTGGAAAGTGAGGCTGCGTTTGGATGACTTGTCAAAAAATTGTTGGTGGAAATGAGAATAGCAATCAGCTCACCTGGGTGTCTGTCACATTTGTTCCAACTGTGATCTACAAACCTCCAGTTCAATATGAGGTCGATGTTTTTACAAATAAGTATCTACCCACATTGTGCCATCTCAGGGCTATGATACATGGGAAGTTAAAGTGCCATAGTTCTGCAATAGCTGTGATACATCCAGGCAAGGGAGTACTACAAAGCCATTAAAGATGAGAGGTTCTCGGTGTATTGCCATAGAAAGCTCCTCAGTGTGTGTTGGTAAGGAAAGTAAGCAAGGTGTAAAACTAGTGTTTGGAATGTGCCATGCTTTTATGAAGTGAAAAAAAAATGCTGTATTTGCAAACAAATAAATATGGAAAGGATAAACCAAAACCTAACAGAAGAGTCTAATTGCTAAGGGAGGATGGAGGGGAAAACATTGGTAAAAGCAAAATATTGCTGCATTGAAAATAACATAAAGGCGCTGACCACTGTTACTGGTACTGGTCGTAAGCCAGCACAGTCCTATAAACATAGTCCGGCTGCGTATGTTTCAACACTAGATGAGGTCATACCGAGGCTGTGACGGCCCCAATCCAAAGAAGCTGACTCTGTAATCAAGCCTGACCATCAATAAAAAAGCGAAGAAAGAACAAGAGAAAAAGGCATCATGCAACTACAAAAGGAGCAATCTTGCTGCTTCTCTCACTGACGTCTGTAAGCCCAGCTCCTCCATCATGACAGCTCGGGCTTTCCCTTTCTTCCTGTTGCCTGCACAAACACTAAGATTCTCGATCACTGGATTGCTCTCTCTGTCTTACAGCACATGTTTTGTCCAAAGATCAGTTTTACTTCTTTCGTTTTTTTTTTTTTGGTGGGTGGAGCTCATTTCTACTCTCTCCTCTCAGTGTTGGAACCCCAGCTGGCTTGAACCTGTGCAGGCCCTGTGCGTGCTGCCACAGTCTCTGGGAGTGCCAGTGCTGTTGGAAGTCACCATTTCCTTGGAGTCCTCTATCCCCTCTGGCTCCACCAATCTTTCCACTCCTCTTCCTAAGAGTTTCCTGATAAAGACACCCCATTGAGGACTGGGTGTTCTACGGTCTCTCATTCTCTGCACATTTTCGGTTGGGGGGGGATCTCTGCATTTGTTCCTGCCTACAGCAGCAGGAAGCTTTACTGATGGTTCTTGGTGATGGCTGAGTGAAACACTATGATAGATCAACTTTAAACATCCGAAAATAATATTATGAAAGTATGTCTATCAAAGAGCAGTTCGTTAAACAAAAAAACAAAAACAACCCATGTTACTTAATATAAAAAACAATCATTTAGATTGTTCTCAATAAGCAATGAAAATGATCGTCTGTGAGACCGACCTGATACATGACATGAAAAGTCCTGTGAGGAAGGGAAGGGGCCCATACAACACGCATGTGCGAAAGTTTGCTCAGGGCTTCAATTTCCCTACTTGGGAATTATTTTTAACCTATAATCTCCATTTCTGTAAGGAGATAGCATGTTTTTATTTATAATACCCCGTCTCCAAGCATCATCTGTATCCCTGGCTCTAGGAATTCAAATGGAATAAGATTTTGTTGAGGCTGCCAAGCAGTATACTTCGGGTAGTAAGCCTGGCTCTGTCTCCTGCGAGGTCCTGTTTCAACATCTCCTTTCCAGTGGATGTGTGTGTGTGTGTGTGTGTGTGTGTGTGTGTGTGTGTGAATACTGTCTATCTTCCGTCCCCATTCAAGACTAAGTGGCTCTTGGGCAGCAGGAAGTCTGTGCATCTCATTCAGTAGTGTGCGGCTATGCCCTGCAGAGCAGCAGATACAGGAAGACATTGAACAGGGCTGAGTAATTGTCCTTAAATCCAGGACCGTCTAGAGCCTCAGAATATGACCTTTGCCAATGAGATCTTTGTAGATACATTAGTTATGATGAAGGTTGGGCATGGTGGCTTGTACCTGTAATTCCAACAATCTGGAGACTGAAACAGGAAGATCGCCTCAAGTTAGCATGGGTTACATAGTGAGTTCCCAGCTAGCCTGGGCTATGGAATGAGAATGCATCTTAAATCAAACAAAACAATGAACTCATACTGGATTGACCTTGTATAAGAGAAAACAGAGAGGGAGGAGGCCAGGGGATATCAAAGACTGAGGGTGAAGCGATGCAGCCGTAAGCTGGGGAAGACCAAGGCCTTGCGCTGATACCCAGAAGTTGGGGAGAGAGAGGGGAAGAAGAAAAAAGAAATCTTCAACAGCCTCCCTGAATTTTCAAAGAACTTTTAAAAGCATAAGACCTTACAGTTTGAAAGCCCTGAAAAGCACGTGCCACCATATGCAAAGGGCGAGATTTCAGTCATAGTCTGTGTTTGTACCTAGTCTGACTGCTTCATATACATTCTGGCTGGTAGATGCAATGTACTGCCTGCATCTGTAAAATGGAGGGAATAATGGTGTGTAGTCATACGCAGCTGTGGGGCGGCTCAGCGAGGAAGACTCGGGAGGCATATGCATATGTGTAAACCCTGCCAGACTTCAGCAGAGGGAACCACCATCCTGGCCAGTGCCAGACTGGACAGTGGAACCCTGAGCATCTGAGCTCAGGTGTTTTATTGATTCAGAACTCCTCAGGTGTTCTACTGATAGCACATGCAGATTATTAGCAATTAAACATCTCCCACAGAAAGTCAATACCTGCAAACAATACAAAATGCCAGGGCCTGTGCAACCCTTCTTCTAATGGTGCTCAAAAACAATTATTTTAAACACAGCTAAAAAATATACTTTCACAACAATGTGACTCCCCTTGACTGAGAAAAGGTTTTAATGAGGTCTTCCATGTAAAGCATGAACCTACATTGCTCAGTAAGGTGGCCTTGAGCCACACATGGCTGAGCACTGGAAACTGAGATGTGCTGTAAGTGAATATTTTTATACCACTTATATGTTTTTTGGAACATTGTAGATTTTGGAATTTTACAATGGAGGTGTTCAACCAGCAACAACCAGATGAACATTCCAAAATCTAAAAAAATCCCCGAATCTGAAATACTTTTCATCCCAAGCTATTTGGATAGAAGACCTAAAAAGATGTTCAATGGTGAAGAACATGTGTTGCTTCTGCAGAGAACCTGAGTTCTGTTTCCAGCACCCTTTTCACCTGGCTCTTGACCAATGTAACTCTAGCTTCTGTGGATCTGACGCCCTCTTCTGGTCTTTTCGAGTACCTGCACACATGTACTCACACTCACACACAGACACACCCATAAATAAAGATAAATCAAAATTTTTTTTAAAAGGCTGTTGGGCATGCAGGAAAACAAGTCCAATATCTTTTGTCCTCTCTGGCTAGTGGTCCCAAATAATTGGACTTTTCACCCTCAGGGTTATCATTTAGTAAACACTTGCTTTGTGCCAAGTCTCCTAAATATCCTTCACAGTCTTGTAACAACACAATTCTATAGCTTGTAAGTAACAGAATTTATATTACCCCATGTGCGTTATTTAAAGAAGACATCAGGTTATGTTAATTCATGTGTATAGTGATTGTCATTCTGGATTGATAAACAGTCATCACAGCCAAAGTGTCCCTGCCACAGGGGTAGTGAGAACCAGTGGGTTGGGTATGTCCCTGGCACTCAGACCCACATGCTACCTGATCTGTCTTGACAAGAAACCACAAGAATCCCTTTTGGAGAGAGAGCAGAGAACTAGAAAATTCCCTAAAGCCTGGTCTTGCTGGGAAGCATCACTAATCCCATTAAACCCTGAAGCTTCTGCCTCCCACACATGAAATATGAACCTGCTGACATAACATTTCTTTTCTTGACTGAGGTGCTGAGAACACCTCCCCACCCAATCTTTTGACACTGTAATTGAATTAATTCCTAGAGCAATTGCCATCTTCTTGAGGAGTTGGCATTTCTGCAAGGGAAAGAGAAAGGAAGAAAAAAGTGTCAGTCTTCTCACCGTTGAGGCCACATTAATATGGTGTACTCTCTGTAAAAACAAGAAGGAACATGAGATTTTCTTGTCATGGAGCTTGAGCCAAAAGAAAAACCATTGTGAACTGTGGAGAATCGATGTAAGAACTTCATCCATAAAAAAAGAAAGAGGGTGTTATACTTCCTGTCTCCATTAGCCACCAAAATGGCGTCTTCTTCCAGTTTAGAGGACACAGATAGAACTTGTTGGGTTAACCAGACTGAGAATAGAGGAGGGGTACTGGTTAGAGTCATTGGCCAAGAGACAAAAGAACAAGGTAAAGCAGAAGCTTTGTAATAGAAATTTTGGAAAGCTCTTGACCTCGTTGCCAATAAGAATATTTCCAGTCTAGAACCTTCTCAAACTACTGTGACCACACCTGTAGACCTCTGCAATTGTTTCTCTATAACTGTGAAGGATTAGGGTAAAGGAAAGCCTGTAGTAGGCCTTCCTTCTTCACCTCTCTTCTCTCTTTCTCTCTCTCACTCTCTCTCTCTGCCCCCTCTCTCTCACTCTTTCTCTAGTTCTCTCCTTCCTTGTTCATTTTCATTGCCTCTCCCTCCTGCATCTAGTTATACTTAAATATCACTTCCAGCGACCCCTCCAGTAAAGCCCTCAGTGAGAAGCCAGACCAGTAGATTCAGTGTCTTTTGTCACTCCGTATTATTTGAATTCCCAGTAACATTCCACACAGGCCCCCTCCCACCACTCACTGTGAAGACACAGTACTCTTTTGGCTTTCCAGCAATCCCTGTGGATACAGTCCATAGCGTTCAGTCCCCTTTCTTCATCTGTAGGGTCCAGGATCTCAGCTAGGGAGTGGTGCCACCCACAGTTGGCAGGCCTTTCTGCTTCAATTTATGTAGTCAAGAAAATCCCCTATAGACATGTCAAAACTAGTCTAACCTAAATCACCCTCCACACAAGTGCTTGGAAGCTTGCCTCCGTGGTGATTCTAGGTACTTTAAGGTTGACAACTCCAACTATCATACCATATGATTTGCCTTATTGTCCACTGGCCTCATCCCTGTATCCTGTTATCATATTTGGGGGCAATATTGTCTGTGTTGATGACTCATGACCCACAGTGATTCAGTGAATTAATAAACACCTTTAAAGATGACTATTCATGATTTAAAGATGAGGAGCTTCTATCTTCTCACTGAGAGATTTGGAATAGCTAACTGTCCTATGCTACAAAGCAAGTCCTTTCTAGTTATGGGAGTATATTGTTTCCTTTGGGCTCTGTGATTAAATCACCGCTTCCTTCAGGGATAGGATACTATTTAATCTAGAACCAATTGCTATAGTTGGGGCCCATAAATTACTGCGAACTTTTGACAGCTTGGAATATTATTTAATAAAATCAATCTTGGAACTTAATAATAATAATCATGTCATAAAGGCAAGAATTATAGGGTAGCGAGTGGGAAGGTTTTGCTCATCTTAGTGTTACAAAATATTATACACAGAGGACATGTCAGACAGAATATTATTCTCAGCAAATATACCTGTTACTATTTTACCATTTTACCTATTGCTTACCAGTGATTAGGTCACTAGCATCTAGGTAGCAGCTATGGTCATTGTTTGAGTCTCTCCTGGCAAGAGCTGTATTCGCTGAATTTCCACTGCCAAGCTGTTTCTCCTTGAGTTTTTATTTCTGTTGTTTAATAATTCTTTTCCAAAAGAGTTGCATGTTTATGAGTCTGACTTCTCATTGACCAAGACTTAAGGCTTTCAGGGACTTTAAGCTGGAAACCATGGTGATAGTGCCGGTAAATATCACATTAGCATAATAAGCAGGAGATTCTGACTTTGCAGTGGGAATACACATTTTATCCAGTACTAAAAATAGATTATTGAGATTATCGTGAAACCAACTTTAGTGTTTGCAGCACATAAAATGGCTCCCATGGAAAGATCTTGTTTTGCAAGGGAGTTTTCCCTCTAAGAACTAAGCATGTATGCTGTCAGTGGTACCATTTGTCTTGCATTCTGACCTCTTAGGAAAAAATAGCCTTTTAATGAACAATAAGATTCACACACAAAAAAAAATTACCTCATCCCATCTAATGTTCTTGAAAGAAAGCCAAGATGGACAACAGTAAACAAATGGTTGACTTTATATACATCCTTATTTTCTGTGCTGAAGGTTATCTGTTTAGATGTAAGCACCAATGATCTAATAGCACCACCTCCTAATCCACAGTTCCGTTTCTGGAGTTTCAGCTACCCCTCATCAACCACCGTCCCGATACATTAAACGGAAAATTCCATAAGTAAGCAAAGTGCATAGTTTACATTGTGAGCCATTCTGAGTGTCACAGTGAACTCGGGAACCATCCTGATCTATCCCGCTCGACTCACAGGTCATCCTGCTGTCCAGAGGCTGCGGTCTACATTGCATATACTTCCTTTCCAACAGTCATTTGTTTAGAAACCATCCATGCTACCAAATAAGCTGTCATTATGTCTCAATGTTTGCATCCAAATACCCTTTTGTTCCCAAGTCATCACCTCATGTTATTTCACCAAGTAAGCATTCTATCACCACACCATCACTGGGCAGGTAGTGTAGTATAAGAAGACATTTTGAGAGCCCATATTTATATAGCTTCTGTTCCAGTAAATTCTTAAGGTTGATCTTTTCATTACTAGTTTTTTTTTTTTTTTGCTAACTTCTTGCCTACTGTATGAAGTGAACTTTTTTTTATCATAAATACGTAAATATTGGAAAGGAGTATGAAGCTTAATATTATCTCCAGTTTCAGGTACCCACAGGGAGCCTGAGAACATATCTCCTGTGGGTAGGAGGGACTACCACCCTTGCGATGGAGGCTAAATGGCCTGTCATCTTAGAAATGCTTGCATTTATTTTCAATAGCAGTAACAACAGCAGTTTATTCATCCTTCTGGGTTTTTACATCGTTTGGAGCATCTGTGCTCAGTCACAACTGAGCTACCCTTGAGAAACTAGCAACCGAGTTTGCAGAGATATCCTTTGTGATTCCCGTAGTTACCGAGAGCCAAGAGAACCACTGGGGACAAGGAATTTGCTTCCTTCCACATGCAATCCCTTGTAGAAATCATCGGTGGCTGAGCATTCCAAGCCACTGAAGAAGTAGTGGGTGTAGGACAGAATTGCTTGTACACTGTTCAAAAATAAAAGCTGCAGAGAAAATGAGCTCCCAAAACACACCAATTCTGGGTCAGTGTTGAGAAGTAAAGGACAGAAGTGTAAAGACTGGTCCCTGCTGATATCACTTGTTTTCTTCCTTCCTGATAATATGGATTACTTTAAAATAGCTAAAGGGGGTCTTTGATGTAGAAAGAGAATTACTGCAAATGTGTATCTTGGAGCTGGAGAGATGACTCAGTAAAATCCTGGCATGAACACATGAGGACCCATGTTTAGATCTACAGCACCCATGTCAAAAGACAGGTGTAGGAGTTCACACTTGTATCTCCATCAGTGGTGAGAGATAAGTATATTGCTGATTGGTCAGCTGAGATGAATTGGTGAGCTCCAGCTTCACTGAAAGTGTGTTCCAGATAATAAGGTGGAGGCAGACTCTAACATCAACCTCTGGTCTCTACAGGTCTCTGAGGTCTCTGCATGCATGTTCACACATGCACATTCCCACAAAGCATGTACATATAACACACACACACACACACACACACACACACACCCTCAAGTATGCCATTATCTGATTTCTAAGAAGATAACTTCATGCCAGTCTATCTAGTTTGCTGAAATTATCAATTCCTTAGCATATACCAATTTTTGACAGGAAAATAGCATCTTCATTTGGTCTGTGCACCCAATATATTTATCTACTTCTTTACTTAGCTACACACATGCTCACTAGAACTAGCTCCCAATGATCTAAACAAGTTCTTGAATATAGATAGTGTGAGTTAGAACTGTTTTCTGGATTTAAAAAAATGTATTGCCTTTTTTTTCCCCCTTCCCGTGTCTTACCTCTCTTATTTTCGGATGGATCCTTGCTGCAGAGCTCAGAATGGCCTTAAACTCATGACCTTCTTGCCTTGGCCTCCCTCCTGGGCTCAGGGATTGTAAGATGCACCACCATGCCTAGCCACAATGATGCCTAATGCTGTGAATCGTTGCTACTGAACAGAAAGCATAGAGCTGTCTCATTTCAGTTGCATTTGTAAACGGCCTTCCTTTGTAATCAGAGTTCTTTCACTAAAAATGTAAAAATTACCCGGGCACAGTGGATAAAACATGTAATCCCAGCATGTGGGAAACTAAGGCCAGAGGATTGCTGAATCTGAGGCCTCTTGAGCCACACAGCAAGACCCTGTCTTGAGCAACAATAAATAAATACATACATAAATAAACAAGCCTAATATCCTTTCCTGCACACATCTCAATATTAATGGGAATTTTACCTCATATGATTGTTTTTTTAAATACAATTATCTGGACAGGATTTTGTTTTTCAAGAAAAGCAGACTTTCAAATGTTTGTAAGATGGAATACTGAGCTGTCTTCACAGTAATAAGTTTTAAAATGGAAGAATAAAGGTCATGTGTAAAGAAAATGGACATTTTGTGTGGTTTGTAAGTACATAACATGGTAATATATTTTGGTGTACAATAATTTCCAGTAGTGTCTTACTCTGTGGGGATTCAATTAAAGTTGCCTAAAGATACCTGGATTCTGTCCTAGCCCAGCTATTCCTCATATGAGATCCTTTGATAAACAGATCAGCATGGAGAAATGCACCTAGACAAAGGACTTTCCTCGCTAGGCCCTTGTGCCTATTCCTGGCCTCAGCAAGGGAAGCTTTAGGTATGAATTGTTATTGACTAGAAGCCACTTCTTCAAAGTAAAGAGAGCAGGGAGGAGCATTCTCTTTCTTTGAGCCAAGCCTTCACTTGCAGCTGGATGGTAGATACAGTGAAAGAAGAAAGCTCAAGGCAGAATGCACTGGGTTCTTCAAGGATGACGAACCCTAGGAGTAGAGAGAGACTGAGTCCACTTCAGCGCTACTCAAAGGCACCTGGCTCTAGTTGGCCAAATCCTGGAGAGCTCAGAGTCCAAAAGAAGAATGAAGAAGGGAGCTAAGGAAAACATGAGATTGCCCCTCCTGTGTCCTAGGAACAGATCCCAAAGGAAATCAAGGATGGAAGAAATAAACTTCCAGCCTGTACCACAGAAGACCCAGAGAGTGGGACATAGCAGGTGTCTGTTCCGGGAAATATGCCTTCATCAAAAATGCCAGTTTGTAAAATGTGGCCCAATTAATATCCTGTACTTTGATGAATTGATACTCCCATTTCCCAAGAACTTTGATAAGGAGAAAATTCAGACCGAGAATACAAACTTTTGTCACAGTTTCCAACAGTGCATCTTCGCATATAGTAAGTATCTTTACTACCTTTGTGTACAGCTTATCTGTCAATACTTACATACCCATAAGTAACTCCCTTCTGCTGATTTAAATTAGGAAAATCTTTTAAATCCGTATTTAATAGTTTCTATTTACAGTAAGCAACCCTAAAGATCAGGAACCATCTATTATATTTATTGCGAACCTAGTAAATATAAACAAAGAATTGTGAGCTGATCCACATGGTTAGCTAACAGTGTTGTGCCCTGCTGCTACCCAGCAAGTGGTAGCTGATCTATATCGTTCAAAGCAAATGGGCAAATTGGATTTCTTTATTCCCTATTTTGCTATGTTCCTGTTTCCGTGTTGCCAAGTATGTCTTAAATTATTCCAAAAAATTATACAAAGTACCTTCCTTGGAAAAGAGTGTTAAGTAAAATAGCCCAGTGATGCCAGCAAGTTAAAAGGAGTCCTCTGGTATATTTGCTCTTAAACAAGATCTAGAACAAGAAGTGTTTCCTGGCAGCTGCTCCTCTAGGGAGTCCCAGAAATTTGAGATTCTGTTCTACAGATATTATTGGAATGCTTGATTTCCCAAGTTTCCATCCAAGAGCTTTTTCTCTTACGGTTTTATCACTTTACGGATGGCCAATTTGCTTGATTTATACATCGCCTCCAGTATGGAAATAACTTGCAATCATGGCTCCTAAAGGTAAACAGAATTGAAGGCAGATCCTCTCTCTTTGAGAGAATCCGTAGAAAGATACTTTTTTGAAATCATAGTTGGATAAAATCCAAATTCAGTGTGAATTTCCTACCTCTGCCTTCAACAGGTTTATAGAAAACAGAATAACCAAAAGAAAGATGAGGGACTCATAACCGAAAGACTTTTCAAAATTTGTGTGTCTGTGTGAGTCCAGACCCTCTTTAAAGGAATTGCCAAATACAGGATCCCTAGCTGGAGACATGGCCCCTTACATGAATGTTCTGCTCTCTCCCTTCTGAGAATACCTTTGAATAGTGCCTTCCAAATGCCTACTAGTATGGTATCCATTTTATTATTTTGGCTCTCTGAGCTCCTTTAATCCCCCAAAGCTAAGGGAGCTTTGCCAGTAAATGAAAGCCCCATCCAAGTCCCCACAGCCATATCCTAGTAGCAGATGCCAGGAGTTAGCAAGTAAGAAGCCGTAAGCATCCATCTCTCTCCAAATGCTGGCAATTATGCAGAAGAGGATCTTACACTGTGGGAAGTTTTAAAAGTGATGGATTATTAGGCCCTGCCCAGGCATCTCAGTTTAATCCATCTGAAAATGACCCTTGGCACTGATTTTGTTTTGTTTTATTAATGTTTCAATTCTCCGTGGACCACTCTTGAATACAGGAGGGTGTGAGAACTGTTCTATACAGAACTTGAGATGAAATGAAGGATGCTTCCAGCATCCAGAACATTTGATTAGTGTTGAAATACATGACAGGAACATCTTTCTTTATTCTGCTTGTGGAAATATTGAATTCTCTCCTTATTAAATGGACATCACTGTGTATAGCCTGGATTTATTTGCTGTTTCATCCCATCATTTTGGAAAATCCTCTCTTGATGGCCTCCACAATGCTTAACACAGCCTCACAATTGGAAGAGAGTTTAATGTATATCAATGGGATTTTGTGTCCATACTTCTTAACACTAAAGGAAAAAAAGTTTTAAAATTCCCCAGTTTCAGTAGGAATTAAGACAAGAACTTCACTGGCTGTTTGTACCTGGCGGGAAGGTGAGTCCTGTTACACTCATGAAGCATATCCATCAGAGGGTGAATCCACTGAGATGCCATTCATCACATGTCAAAAGGACCAATGCTAAGCTGAGACTTTTTTTTTTTCTGCAAACACTGAAGCTTCGATTATCTTTAAAAGAGTAACACCTAGAGTGGTTTGGAATTGCAAGCCAAATTCATTTTCAAACATTATCTCAAGTGTTTAAAGTGGTTGCTTTCACTCAAGTGAAAGGCATATAGTCATTGGTGAGTTCCTTAGAAATCAACACATAAAAACCACCAATGTGCCTGAACAGGTTTCAGAATGTGATAAAAACCAAGTTGATATCCCATGTACAATGGCATAGAGTACATAAAAGCACCTGTCTCAGCAAGGACTTTCTGGTCTTCAGGGAAGTATTTGGCTTTGGGGCAAGATTTGCAAAAAGTAAAGCTTTAATTGAATATGTCATTATGGGCCAGAACACTGGTAGAAACTTTTGAAGACACTGAACTTGAAAAACAATTTTTTAGAAAGCTCTGAGGGCTGAAGACACCACGACACATGCAATAAGAAACACTAGTAGCCTACTCTGGGGATTCTGAAGAGAAAGTGGTTAGTAAGAGGTAGAATCACAAGGAAAGCCTTCTTGAACTAGGTAGGAATTCACTTGGCCTCCAAGGTCAAGATAAATAGAGATAAAGTGATTATGAGGGAGGTAAGGTAGGGGGATGGCTCAGTCATTAAGAGCACTGGCTGCTCTTGCAGACAATCCATGCTGGGTTTCCAGAACCCGCATCAGACAGTTCACACCTGCCTGTAATTACAGTTCCAGAGGGTCTCATGCCCTCCTTTGACCTCCTCAGACACCAGCACACACGCAGTGCACATGAATACACGCATGCACACACTCATACACATAAAACAAAAATAATACTTAGGGTGTTAGATAGATCAGTGGGTAAGTGTACTGGCCGCTCTTGCAGATCACCTAGGTGTGGTTCCCAGCATCTCCATGGTAGGCACAACCTCTCAACCATCTATAACTACAGTTCCAGGAGATCTGATGCCCTCCTCTGATATCTATGGTCACTGAATGCATGCAGTGCACTTACATACATGCAAGCCAAACACTCATATATCTAACATAAATACGAGGAAGAGCACCACTATGTTAGAAGTAGAGTCCGGGAGAGATAGGGCTGAAGAATGGCATAACTGACCTCACACTACTCAGTCACTCTGAGTGTGTTTGCTTATCTGTTCAATGGAGACAATAAGAAGAAATGGATCCGGATCGTTTCTTGGGTAGTTGTAAGGAGCGAGTGCACTTTAGAACAGGGCCTGGGACAAAGAGCACTCAGTACAAAGCAGTGTTGTTGTTATGTCTACCATTGCCAATGTCATTGTGAGTTCATTATTTCCTGGAGACTACTACACAGTGAGAGAACAGTGCCAAGAGCTATTGCCTGGAAAGTGTGGCCAGATTATGGACACTGAAAGTTAAGGAGATAGAATAATGAGGAATAAGAAGAAATCAAAATAATACACTTGTGTATAAATGAAAGGCTTGGAGGATCAGCCAAAATGAGGTTGGGTTTTATGTAAGGACATTCTAACATTCTGTACTGCCCATTTTATTCACTTAAAGACATCCTTTCAGGTAGAATGACCAACTGAAATGCCATTATACCAAGCAAAGGATCAGGGCAGAAATCCACATTTCATAGTCAAAGGCCATAAATGTCCTTTCTCAGTTATTCTTAGAAAGAAAAGTATGTTTGGGGAAAAAAATACTAATTAAAGACTGGCATGTCTGCTCTGAATATTCCTTCTAACTATGGTATTATAGCTCTGGGGACATGCTGATAAATCTATTTCTGGAGTTTTGGGGTGCTATTTGGGGTTTGGGTTGGTTTTTAGAGAAGAAAATGAAAGGAGTAACTTGAAGATAAAATGGCCTACTTGCTCTGTAGCAAGTAGGCCATATGGGTTTAATTTGGAAGCAGGTAGAGTCTGTTCAACTGAGCTGTAAATCGGGGCGCTGTGGTCCTGGCAGGCTCTGACAGCCCTGGCTCAGCATCCCAACATTCACGAGTTCTCACATTATCAGCAGTCCGAACTGCAGATGATGGCTTGGCTTTCCAATCACACCCCACCCTATTTCCACCAGCAAGCACAGAAAATAGAGCTACACCCTGGAGACAGGCTGGGGAAGGCTTTGTGTTACTTTCCAGCTTAATAATTCTCTCGATGCCTGTCATTTTGATTCACCCAACAAAGAAGTGCTCAGATCAACATCTCTTATCACCAAGGGAAAAGACTCTCAGAAATTACAAATTATTCCTAACCAATTTCCTGTACTTTCATATAGAAAAAGAAATTATACTGGATGAAAGAATGCAGCCTGAGTTCCTGCCCAGTTATATCCAGTCTAATATCCTAACTGAAGCAGGACACATACCATACACATAACATATGCACGTGCACACACACACACACACACACACACACACACACACTCACACTCACTCATCATTTTGCTCTCATCTCAACGCTTAAATTTTATACTTTTGTTGATTTTCATTGTCAATGGGATAAATTTTACCACTCTAGGAATGTTTTTAGAGAGGTGACAGAACTCAACATTTCAAAATTGCTGTTTATGCAAAACTTACAAAAGTTTTTATATAAATGAAGGTCAAGCTGTTGGCAGAGTTAAGATCCATCTATATCTGTAGGTCCCATAACCTTGGGTTCCAAACCAATCTCAGACAGAACATACTTGAAAATGAAAAGTCGCATAAGGCATTGAACATATATAGAAGCTGCTTTCTTGTCACTGTTCTCTGAACTATATGGTACAGCTATTTACAAAGCACTACCATCATTTTAGTTACTAAAAGTAATTGGCAAGTAGTTTCAGGCATATATGAGGAGGAAGAGCATAGGTTATGTGCACATACTAGGATATTTCATATAAGGAACTTGAGCAGGCAATGGTCTCGGGACCATCCTCCATACATGGCTGCTCTGTGAAGATTTCACTTGAATTGTCTGTGCTTGGGCATTCCTAGTTACACCTTCGAAGAGCAGTTCTGCAGTCAACGCACATCTAAAGTGTTGCTAGAGAAACAGAAGGTGATGAAATAAAATGAAATGTAATCTTCCTTTATGAACTTGTTTCCTCACGTGCATTTAAGACTTCCCTGCTGTGGGGTTTAGGAGAGGGATAGAAGCATGTGAGAATATCCTGCAAAGGATAGGGTCTTAAACTGCACTCTGTAGGAGAATTGTCCCCAAGAACCCAGCTCTTGGTTCCCACTCTAGATATTCAGAGGTGAGATCAAGTGCATTGTCAGCACACATTCCAGGTGATTTTGATGCACGTGGTCTTTGCTCTAGATTCTGAGACATTCTGGTAGAGTTGGACATCATAACTGGGCAGGGACAGGGTGAGGTTCAGGGTATAAAGTGCTTCCTGGGTAAGTCTCAGAACCTGCATTCATATTCCCAGAGACCATGTAAAAGTTGAATCTATTGGGGTGCATCTGCAACCCCAGCACTGGGAGTGTGTACAGACAAGTGGATCTTGATGGCTTGCTGTTAAGCTGGTCCAGTCAGAACAATGACTCTGTAGTCATTAGGCTGCTGTGGGGGCTCACCAAGAAAGAGATTGGAGGCATATTCATAGGTGCAAACCCTGCCAGACCACAGCAGAAGGAACCACCATTACAGCAAGAGCTGTACTGGACATTGGAACCCTGAGCATCTGAGCTCAGGTGATTTTATTGATTCAGAACTCCTTAGGCACAAATCATAAGCAATAAAACTTCCCCCACAGAAATCCAACACCTAAAGACAATACAAAATGCCAAGACCTAGGCAAGCCTTCATCCAACAGTGCACAAAATAATATTTTGCACATAATTAAAAATAAACTTCCACAACATTTTTCCTTTTCTGTATAAAAACTTTGCTTTACCTTTACAACACAATTTAACACTATGCCAGCAAAATCATTTACAAGAGGAACAATCATGCGACTTCTAATGCACAGGACCAAATGATACCAACATCTATCAAGCTTTTCACAATGCCTTTGGACAGTATAAAAACATCAATTTCCAATTATCTGGAATTCACTCACGATCTGGGCTCCTCCAAAGGACTTGGGTCACTTTTCTGGCTCTGCCCTCTGCAGCACACACAGTTTGTCCTCTAGGTTCTGACTGGCTTCACTCCACTGCTGCTGCTGTTCTTGGTGTTCATCTCACGGTACTGGCATCTTCAGAACACTGGAGTCCCTTGCTTCAACTGGGCTGCACTTTCACCAATAGCCACTTCTGGACTCTCATCATAGTGCCAAGGCTCAACTTCTTTTCATGATCCCTTCAATCTGGACCTCCAACTGCCACTGAGGCAGCATCTTCACCAATGGCCTCTACTGGGCTCTCTTCATGATATCAAGCCTTAGTTTCTTTACACAACCCCTTCAATCCGGGCCTTTGACTGCTACTAAGGCTGCACCTTCACCAATGGCCTCTCCTGGCCTCTAATAGTGCCAAGCCTCAGCTGGTCTCCAAAGACCTCTTCATGCCTTCAAAACCAACACAACCTGTGTGACTCTTACAGTACCAATTCCAGCTGCCAGCATGAGATACAACCTCATCCAGTTCTGGAAGACAGTTTCTATGTGCTGACCCTGAGGAAACACTTCCCAGGTTTGAAAACAGAGTCTGGTTTGCAGGTCTACAGGAAGGGTTTCCTCATAGGTGGAGGAAGATACATCCTAGCAGATGTATCTTGTCAGGACCACCTCACCAGTATCTGGACCACTTGTCTTTCTCTTAGTCAGATTTGCAGGAATGAAAAAAAAAACTGCTCAGTTTAACTGAGTGGCCTTTTGGCTTTAAACCCACCCCTGCCACAACAGCAGGGGGTCCTGGGCCTATGGGAAGACTCTCTGGTTGAAACATTCTGGCATTTTGATGTTCTTTTTCACCACCCCTATTGGAAAACACACAACCTCTTCCATAGATTTCAAACACAACATCTTGAGCTTCATACACATACAATGCAGGTATCAGAAAACTCAGTTTGTGAAACAGTACACTGCCACCAGCATTGGGAGGATGCATTGGCTCCTTGATTAGGAAAAGCAGTAAGAGTCTTGCTTTTCCCTGCTCCCATCTGAATTCTTTATCTCTAAGGCCTACAGTCTGTGGCTATCACTTTTCAGACCTCTTTTTCATTTAATTTTCACAATTTTCTTGTCATAGAGGCTTATTCTCTTTCTCTCTCTCCTCTTCCTTCAGGACCCTTCAAATAATATCTTAATCTCTATCCTCTAGTAGGTCTTGAGGTCTGGAGTTTCTTTCTCTTCTTCTTTATCTCCATGTTGCATTAGCTGGTGTGATGTCCTGCCCTACATTGGTATGCCATTTGTAGTAGTATGCTGCTGCTGGGGTGGCTCACCAAGAGAGACCTGGAAGCATTTTCACAGATGCAAACTTTGCTGGTTCTCAGCAGAGGGACCACCATCATGGCAAGAACCATACTGGATAGTGGAACCCTGAGCGTCTGAGCTAGTGTTTTTTTATTGATTTAGAACTCCTCAGGTGCAGATCATTAGCAATCAAACATCCCCCACAGAAATCCAACACCTGCAGACAATACAAAATGTCTAGACCTAGGCAGACCTTCACTCAACAGTGCACAAAACAATATTTTGTACAAAACTTCCGCAACATGGGTCCAGTGAGAGACCCTGTTTCAAACACTAGGGGGCAAAGTGGCATTCATACATGTATATGTGTGTGTGTATATATATATATATATATATATATACTCGTATAGTGTGTGTGTGTGAGCACATGCATGTGTACATTCATAACACACTTAGGGAGGCAGAGGAGGGAGGAAGAGATAGACACACAGTCAGTGGGAGAAGAATTTAAATGCTAGTATTGAAAAACAAATCTATCTCAACCACATGGCCAATCTAGTAGCATTTCATGGCATTTGTTTGATCTAAAATCCATAATTTTCCAATTATCGGATGCTACATGATGCTGTACTAGGTGTTAGGGTATTTATTAACACGTTCTCTCCATTCCTACTAAGCTCTCCAAATGGCAATTGTTAATTTTCTCACCATAGCAATATAATTAAGTCCCTCATCAAACAAGAAAACATTCCCATATTTGGTCTTATTTCAAGATAAAATTTAGATTTTTTTAAATTTTCTTTTTTTTTTTTTGGACAGGATTTCTCTCTTGTAACCCTAACTGTCCTGGAACTCACTCTGTAGACCAGACTGGCCTCAAACTCATAGAGATCTTCCTGCCTCTGCCTCTGCCTCTGCCTCTGCCTCTGCCTCTGCCTCTGCCTCTGCCTCTGCCTCTGCCTCTGCCTCTGCCTCTGCCTCTGCCTCTCCAGTGCTGGGGTAAAGGCATGTGCTGCCACCACCTCTCAACAAAGTTAGATTTTTTTTAACCTAAGAAAATCCCAAATTGTAAAGATTTTATGTATGTGGTTATCAACCAACACATTTTCAAACAGATTGTGACATTTCAGTCATGGAGCAAAAGGTATAATAAAAAACACTTATAAAGAACAATAATCTCAAGAACTTAAAAAATAGACATCAGGGAGAAAAGTATATTCTCAGTCATAACGCCTCCAACTGTTTCCTAACTCCAAAGCAATCCCAAGAAGTTATTGGGAAGGGTTCAGTAAAATCACCAAGTCAATAACTGCTGAGGGAAAGAAATCTCAGTTGAAACAGTAGAGTTTGAATTTTAACAAACCATGAACCATTTTTTAAAGTACAAAATAGGCTCAGATCTGGACTCTGCCTCACACTAATGTTGTGGCCAAGGGTGGGTAAGTTGTTCTCTCTGAGATTCAGTGTCTGTACCTTCAAACGCGGCCCTAACAGTGTCTACCTACAAGTGAGAGTATGAGGAGTGAAGTGAGGGAAGGATCTAGCAGAGTGTCTACCTCGCAGTGGATGTACAAGAAGGTGGACAGCTTCCTTGTGGTAGTGAGAGCATTTCATCAAAGGTAATGAAATGGTTTAATGAATTTGTAGTGAGGTCTCTTGATTCATGATGAAAAAGAGCTGTGGGTGGTGCCAATAATTTAGATATAGCTTTGTGTTGGAGGAATTTAGATTTAAATCCTAACATAGGTCCTGAGATATCTTGTGATTTCAGGCAAGCAATTTCAAATCTTTAAGCCTGGGCTCTCTGTAAAATGGGATCTATACAGAGCTAGTAGGAGAACTTCCAGGAGTCAACGTGGCAGTGACTTACTAGAAGGTCTGGTGCGAGATAAGCCCTTGATCTGATGGAGTTGTTACTCACATCATTATCTTGGTACTATCACTACTGACAATATGGAAGACATCAGGATCCATGGATGGTAAATGTTTCTTTCAAAACTCACTTATTTCATAGGTTCATAATCTTCATAGGTTTTCAGAAGGTCAAATGATAGCAGCTTGGCCTTGTGGAACAACTTTATCAACCATAACCTCTAAACTCCGTTCCAGATCATTGGAGGATGCCAACATAAAATTTGGCCTCTAAATCTGAAAATGATTGTCATCTTTGCAGAGAGCTTCTACCAGCTGAGTTGGAGACACAACACACTAGTCATAAAATAAGCAAAGCCCTGAGCCTTTGGGCACAGTTACCCTTAGTTTAAAATCTCTGGAAAATGTCTACACTCTCAGGAACCCAGTTAATTATGTAATTCAATACGTACCTTACTTACCCTTAAAGAGATAAAAATGCATATAGATTCCACTCAATTATTCAGGCTGGCAAAAGAAAGATTTATGCATATTATGCAAATTAGATAATCATATGCAAATCATAAGCCAGGTCTTTCCTTGGGTTATCCTTAGAAGGATTCAATCATTGTCTCCATTAATCTTCCAAAAGGTCTGAGGAGGAAGTGTAGTTCTTACTGGCTTGCATGCAACTGGAATATCCAAGAGTACAAGGAAGAGTCAGAGAAAGTAGATGTGGTTGATTGTGCTACTTCCTCCCAGTATAAATGTTGTTCGGGGAGAAAAGGTGTTTACCTTCTACGTCAAGAATTAGTGGCAGCTGGAAGACGGTTGTAGATGCTTTTAATCCCAGCACTTGGGAAGCAGGGGCAGGCAGATGTCTGTGAGTTTGAGGCCAGGCTAGTCTACAAGAGAAACCCTATCTTGAGAAACCAAAGAAAGAAAAAAGAAAAAGAAAGAAGAAAAAAGAAAAGAAAGGAAAAGGAAAGGAAAGGAGAGGAGAGGAGAGGAGAGGAGAGGAGAGGAGAGGAGAGGAGAGGAGAGGAGAGGAGAGGAGAGGAGAGGAGAGGAGAGGAAAGGAAAGGAAAGGAAAAAAAAAAAAAGAATTAGTAGCAGCGCCTGTCTGGGAATGACTGTGTGTTCTAGCAGATTCTCAGGGCTGATTCTAGATTTTTTAGAAGTAGTCAGAAATCCAGGAACCTCTAACATATGAAGCACAGCTGTAACTAT
Organism: Cricetomys ansorgei; assembly: GCA_026225945.1. Classification (NCBI taxonomy): domain Eukaryota; kingdom Metazoa; phylum Chordata; class Mammalia; order Rodentia; family Nesomyidae; genus Cricetomys; species Cricetomys ansorgei. The sequence goes on from JAMJFZ010001796.1 coordinate 17,501,925, forward strand.
AAAGTCTCCTTTTTGTTTGGGAAGGATCATTTCTACCCATTCTTGAGGACATCAGTCTCCTCAGTATTTCCTTTGCTAAGCCAGTGCTTTAGTGGACAGGTCACATTTCCTTGGAAGACCATAATGTAGATGCACTTGCCTAGAAAGACTTAAAGCTAGTCACACCAACGGGAGGGAGCATCCTCCTGCCTTCCCTACAGAGAAGTTATTTGGATTAGATGGGGATGGAAAGCAATATTCCAAAGCTGTATTCCGAGGCTGGCACTGTGAGGGCCAAGAGTTAGCAAAAGTGCAGTAGGTCCGAAGGATTTAGATGGATGGCTGTCCTTTTCAGTCATTTGCCTGAATCATAACAGCATAGGGTCCTCATGGGGATGGGGGCTGGCAGAATCCCAGATCCTAGTCTTAGTCATGCCCCTGAATTTCTGTTGTTCCTCAAAGGGGTATCTACTTTTCTTTCTGTTTTTTTACAATGCTTCGATGCTCTTTGGTGCTCTCATGGTTAGGATTCAGCACTCTCAAAATATTTCTTACTCCATGACTCAGTGAACAAAAGATTAAAAAGTGTTATCTCCATATTCAAACCTTCTTTTAAATTTCCTACATATTCAAATTATTAGAATTCACCGTGCCTCACGCTTCAGTCTTCACAAGACACAATTTCCTTCTCTGTTTACTTACAATCATTACTGTAAGAGTTCAAGTTTGAGGAACCCATACTCATACTTAAAAAACATGTTTTGTTATAAGATTATAATGAAATGTTTCCATTTTGCCCCACATAGAGTCTCTTACTCTATCGTTTTGAAATGATGCCTAAATATATTTAGAAAAAAAAAAATGAGAAGAAATTGCTGAACTTATAATACATTGAGAGCAGATATGCCATTCCGTTGGAGGAATTCTATCTGCAAGTGTTGTCCGTGCTAGATGAGTGGACATTTTATTGAAGGACATATCCACATCATCTGTGTTTTTCTCTAGTGTACAGCACTGGGACATCTAACAAATGCTTGCCTGAACTCTTTCCTCTGTGCTCATCTATCTTTCTCTCCTTCCTTTCTTCATTTTCTTGCATCAAACAATACTCCCTCTTGTTATACTGAACAGCCTCTGTAAGACAGTGCCAGACTGTCCTAGGAAATAGTCTCTGTTGTCTGTTCCTGGGGTAATTTCAAGAGGTGCACATATTCTGTGGGAAATAAGAATACACAGTAAAGTTTGACATCAGCTTAAATGTTGAAACAATTCCAATGAGTGGATATTAGTTCCAGCAGGAATGACGGCCATTACTTTTAAGCTGTTAAAATATCTTGATGATTATAATTCCACCTGACACTTGTGTAACAAATGATGCTTTGTAACAGTTTGTGTAATAGTATTGCTTTCACAATGCTTCCATTAGAACTAAGTCGTGTTTTAAAAAAACAAATCATGTGGTACTTTAGAAAAATCATGTGGTGTATTAAGACTGAAAATATCATTCAAACAACACAGTGAAAGAGAGGAATTAAAAAGGCTTGGTGTGCTGTTGATCAACAGTCATGAATTCTTTTCAAAAATTTGCTTTTTAAGGTCAGCATTAGCCACAGAAGTAGGAGACCATTGAATGTTGGGCTTTCTATTCTCTGTATATTGATATTTGTCCCTGATTCTCTTCGATGTCTGTATAATTTCAACCATCTTACTTTACCATGCAAAGGTTATTTTCTTTTGTAAAATTCTCATAATGCTATAAATTCCTACTCACCACCCTGTTTTCAAGATTCATTGATTATTCGATAAAATAAGCATTTATTATAGATGCTTAGAATTGTGCCTGACTCAAAATGAGTACGAAGAGAGGAGAGCTACCATTACTGTCAGTAAGTTTTGTTTGCTCTCTCCCCTTAGTGCTTTTTATAAGTAAGATTTTTTTTAAATTGTTTGGCTTAGGTTTTCAATTTTTTTTTATTTTTCTGATGTTATTTCATATTTTGCTTTGTTTTGCATTTGTAAAGAAAACTTTCAAAAACAGAAAACAGACACAATAACAGCAATTCAAAACTAATTTTGAGGAAAAAAGGATTTTAAAGATTCTCTAACCCTCATTGCCTGCTACTTCTAAACAATGTCCAGAAGAAAATAACATCCCTTTATGTACTAGTCTACACTCACTATATGGCTGGACAATTATTCTAGCTTCAAACAAATTAGCTTAAACAAATAAAAGGCTGAGTCGCTCCATACGGACAATCAGACTTTCCATTTGCTTGCTACCCAAAGGTTTTATTTCCTGTTGGGTTGGAGCACTTTCATTTTTGTGGGTCATTGTAGAGGAACTGGCTAGTTATTAGGAGAGTGAGGTCATTTCTGAGGCTTTGTGGAAGATAAATGTGTGTCTTATAAAAGACATAGAACAAAAAATTCTCCAGGGGAGTGGTCTGTCTTAGATTCTATCCTTCCAAGTATCCCCAGGTTGACAGAAATTTCTGTGACAGACGAACTAGGAGGATGTCACCAGGACACAGGCTCTGAGCTGAGTACCAAGAACTATGCCAGCCTCTGGAGCTGGAGAATGTACCTGTATTAGTCTGCTCTGGGTGCCATGATAAATTATTAAAGGCAGTGTGGCTTAAACAGCAGAGATGTATTTTCTCACAGGTCTAGTGTCCAGGATCAAATGCCAGCAGATCTGGTTTCTGAGAAGGGCTTTCTCCCTGACAGAGAGCCACTTTCTCACTTGGTTCCCTCATGGTGTTAGTCAAGGTACTCTAAAGGAACAGAACTGATAAAATGAAAACATGGATTTTAAAAGGGGATTTGTTAGATTGGATCACAAAATGGGTCTGAGTGGTCCAAACCAAGAATCCATTAGTTCCTTCAGTCCATAAGGCTGGATGTTTCAGTGGTTCCAATCTGATGTGGAAGACCTTGAGGATTCCTGGGAAGAGGCTGGTTTTCAATCTAAGTAGGAAACCCAAAAAAGTTTGTTCTTATACCAGGCAAAGGACTGCCATAGCGACCTAATAGATGAACTTGCCAGCGGGAATGAAGGCAATCAGGCAATATTCTTCCATGGCCTTTCATATGGACTGCCACCAGAAGGCACCACCCACATTTAGGGCGGTCTTCTTGCTGCAAATAGTCAATAGAAAATCCCTCAAAGGGGGCCCAAGATCTTCTGTTTCAGCTGATTCCAGAAGCAGTGAAGTTGGTAGCATCGCACGGGGCCTCTCCTCTGCGCGCATGCTCCTAGGGAGAACGAGGAAGACCCGGCTTACTGGCATCTCACTTTCAGGGACACTGTTCCCCTTGGATATGTGGTCTCCACTCTGTTCTCAGCTGAATGTGTCTTTGGAAAATCCCTGTGTTGGAAGTGTAATCCCAACTGGGAGAATGCTGGGCACTGAGAGGTGTTTAGACCATGAGGACCTTGCCCTTGCTATAAACTGCACTGCTATAAAAGATCTTATGGACGTGTGTTCAGTCTCTTTTATTCTGCTATGTGGGGACACGCATGGGGCTCACTCTCCTTTCTTTTTATCTGTCTCCTGCTATGTACTGAGGCAGCTGGAAAGCCCAAACCAGACGCAGCCATCTTGTGTTTAGACTTCTATACAGCAAGAAACAATTTTCTGTTCACTGTACATTACCGTACCAGTGGTGTTCTGTTTCAACACCACAAAAGGACACATTTTATAGCCTCATTTAACCTTAATTATGTCCTTAAAGACCCCATCCTCAAAGACTGCCACAATGGAGGCGAGGGCTTTCCTGTATGAAGTCAATTGGGGAGAACATAAATACTCAATTCAATAGCAATATCTTAAGGCAATGTGGGGAAGAGATCACCTGGAGTTCACCACCTGAATGCCATGACACCTTCAGAATCACAACCGGAGGTCAGAAGGAGACCCTCTTAGAACTTTACCCAAGTTCTTATGCCTGTGAGAAGCACAGCTGCAGGGTCTGAACATTACCCTTTGAAACACCTGCTGTGTCTGACCTTTGCCTATGGATTTGCAGATTTATTTCTAGTCTGCTCTCCCATGATGCATGCCAAGTTTGTCCTGGATATTTCATATCTACATTCAGATGCAGCTATAGAAGGGGATTTTGGTGTGCTTGGGCCAGAGAACTGAGCATTGGAACCCTCGCTTCTAGAGCATCTCATAGAGAGAGCCACTCCATGGGGCAGGACTTAAATGCCTGGATCCAAATCAGACCCAGCGCAGTCCAGAAAACATTGACTCGGGTAAGGCCTGAGGATTCAGAAGTTGTTATTTGTTAGTATAATTAGTTAGGAAGTATCCATTCCTATCACAGGTCACCTTTTCCCCTACTGGTTTTACATTTTCCCTTGTACCTTTTTGTCTTTTTGTTTGGAATATCCTGAGTACGTTCCCTATATACTTGCTTTGGATGAATTTTCAACCAGTCAAAAAATGTGTATTGTTTGTTCCTCAATTAGAACAAGGGGGGAGTCGGGGGTGAATATGATCAAAATATATTGTACAGAATTAAAGAATTAATAAAATATTTGTAAATGTATGTTACAATTCTTTTTTGCTCATGGAGTGGGGAGGTTTGTGACAGGGTCTCTCTACATAGCTTCTGCTGTCCTAGAGCATTGTATGTAGACCAGGCTAGCCTCAGACTCAGAGATCTGCCTGCCTTTGCCTCCCAAATGTTGGGATTAAAGACATGTGCCAGCATGCCTAGCTTGTCTATGACAATTCTAACTCCCTAGTATTTTGTAATGTGACCTTATTTGGAGACAGGAGTTTTATACAGGTACCCTACTAAAATGAAGTCATTAAAGTAGGCCCTGCGTGGTTTCCCTATGCTAAGAGAGAATTTGGATACAGAGAGACCTGCATTGCTGGAGCATGATTTAAATACATGCTTTCAGATGATGCCATGAAGATGCCAGAGCCGTGCTCCCACAAGACAGGAGCTTCTAGAAGCTAGGAGAGAGACCTGGAGCAGATTACATACTAGCATTTTCAGAGAGAACATAGTCTTGCCAACACCTTGACATCAGACTTCAGCCTCTAGAACTATGAATCAAAAAAGAAATAATTCAAAGAATATTTCTTTATTCTAATACTGGTAAATAATCACAGGGCTTTGCACATGGTAAGCAAGGACCTGCCCCTTGGTCCCTCATAAATTATTCCGGACACTCAGGTGATAGTCTTTTGTTACAGACACCCCAGAAATACATGGGTTGTACTAAGTTCTTGGTGACAATTGGTCATACTGAGCCTACTTACCTCATCCCAGAATCAACTTCTGACCATCTGGAACCTTTATAGTTCACTTGGACAAAGAATTCTAGATCTCAAAAGACCGCTGACTAAACAACAGGACCCAATGGAAATTTCAGAGAAAATTTGCCCCAGAAATATTTATTAAAATAACAGTGGAAGATGGTGCTTCTGTAATGCAGAGGACATTATAGAAATGGGAACAGATCAGTGGTTGCCAGGATTTAGAAAGGGAGGCAAAGATGTGACTCTACAGGAGAAGAACTGTTCAGTCTCCTGATGGAGATGAGCTTTCTGTCTTCTGACTGTTGTGGTGGTTACACAGATCTAGCAGGTGGATAAAACCTCAGGACTGTGCACACACACCAACTAATGCATTCAAAATCTGGTGAAATGCAAGAATTCTAAGTTATCATGTTGCTATACTTCTTAGATTTGATAACATGCTACCCATGGAGTTATCAGTGGGGAAAGCTGAGTCATAGCCATTTCATCCTTTATTGTTTAATTTTATTAAGCTTTATTATATAGATATAGATTAGCTATAGATATATAGATAGATAGATGATAGATAGATAGATAGATAGGTAGATATTATTTATGTAGATGCATGTGCACATGCATAAATGTGGGTACAGATCCCCTGGAGGCCAGAGAGGGTGTCAGATACCCCAGAAGCTGGAGTTGCAGATGATGGTGAGTCCCCTGGTGTGGGTACTAAACTGAGTTCTCTGGAAGATCAGCAAATACTCTTAGCCACTGAGCCATTTCTCCAGCCCAATTTGCAAATTTATAATTCTTTTTAAATAGAGTGTATTTTACCAAAAAGAATATTTGGGTGGGAGCCAGAACACAGGAGTCTTAGTTCTTCGCTTTCTGCTACCCACACAGATCTCATCCTTTGAACTTGATGGTGCCAGTTTAATTACTTATTAAATTAATATCATAGTTCAGACTTAACAACTATAGTTTTCAAAAATAGACTTGAAGAATTCAGAGAAAATATTAAGTATGTTCAATGGGACTACTTAGAATTTCTGTTCTTAATCCAATATTAATTAGACTTTCTCCAATATTTTCTACTCTGATTCAGATCCTGCTAAATAGTTGAAAATAGTATCAAAACTCAGCCTTTTTGGAACTGAGACAGATAACGCTCCAAAGCAACATGCATGTTTTATCAGTTGTCAGCTGGTGACTGCTATAGTGATCAATCTTGAATAATGTCTAGTTCTGTAACAACCTTTGTTGCACTAAAACAAAGTGAATTTGAAATATAATAACTGATTCTAATACACGGCTCTGGAATAGTCATTAGTATTATCTATGTTTTCTTAGAGATGTCATCAGGTCTCACCCCTTCCCCCCTTCAGTCATGATTTCAGAAAACAACTCTAAGTTCTGTTTTCCAGAATTATATTTAATGTGATATACTTGAAGTGCCCTGGAAACTGAATAAACAAGCTATCGTGCTGGATGGTGAATGGCCTAGTCCCTCTATAAACACTTCTGTGCATGTGCACTACATTTGTTTAATATGTGCATAGAAATAACCTGAAAGAATGGACTCCACACTGTTGATAATGGCTATCCCTGGGACGCTGAGATCGCAGGAGAGTCAGTCACTAAGGAATGTGCTCCTGCACTTAATCAATAAACATTAGATATTAGAGACTCTTCTGATCATACCCATCCTTTCAGGGCTACACACAGACCCATCACAGAGTCCATTCTACCGGATCAGAAATCCTGTAGCTATGAGGCAGAAGATTATAGAATTCAGGAGTTTTATCTTTTCATTTCTCACATTCAATTCAGGCTCACAGAGCCGTCCATCTCAATCCTCTGACCCATGGCATCCTTGCTAGCTCTTTGCCCTCACACTGCCAGCCTCAGAACACAGCTTTGGAACATGGCTTTCCATCACCCATCTAATACAAAGAACTTGGTGTGAACAAGTAGCCTGCTGTGTGTGGACCTTAGTGTGGTTGACTCCTCCAGCACAGAGACTTCCGTGGGAATTCTTCTTCTTGGCCCCAGCCCAATCCCTGAGCCCATCTGCTCTGTCAGTGATGGCAAACTACAAAGGAGGCTGACCCCAGCAGCACAAGGAAATCATGAGGGAGTCTGAGGGATCTATCTAAACACCAGGAGTCTGAAAAATATGCAGCAAGGACTAGAAATAGCTACTCTTTTTTATTTCTTTGCTTTGCACTTCATTTTATTTTTAAAATATATTTTATTTAGTCCTTGAAATCTTCATGCATATCGACAATGTATTTTGATCATATCTTCTCCCTCACTTCCCCCTTCAATTCCTCCCAAACCTCCTCACTCTTCCATCTCCCTCCTAACCTCATATTCTCCTCTTTTTTTTTAGCCTACAGAGGCCGTTAGTGCTCCCAGGGTTTGGGGCCATCCACCAAAATGTGGGCATCCTACCAACAGCCACACTCCTGGAGAACACTGGTCCTCTCCCCTCCAGCAGGCATCCACTGCCAGTAGCTCCTTAGCTAGAGGTGGGGCTTTGTGCACTCTTCCCCATGCATGCTGGGATGCTGACTGGCTTGACCTTGTGAAGGCAACCACAGCCACTGTGAGTTCATCTGTGCAGTGACTTCATCATGTGCAGAAAGCACTGTTTTGCCAAAGTCTCTCTCGGCTACTGACTTTTGCAATCTCTCTGTCCCCTCTTGCATGATGAACCCTGTGTCTTGGGGGCAGGGATTGTGAGACAGATGTCCCATTTAGGACTGAACATTCTACAGTCAGTTATTCTCTGTGTTCTGACCAGTTGTGGGTCTCTGCATTAACTGCCACTCACTGTGAAAAGAATTTTCTCTAATGAGAGTGGAGAGCTACACTAATCTACACATATGAAGATAGGCATTTAGAGAGCAGTTTCACACTGCTAGAGGCTACCCAGAGCATGGCAGTGCTGTTTCTGTGGAAGAAATTAAAGGTATTTAGATGAAGGAGCAGAAAGTTGTTCCCTTGTGTGGCTTCTATATAACCTGATTCAAAACACAAGTGTCTGAATCCAAGAAGTTAAAGGGGGTAGAGCTACCTGTGAGTAAAGCAAAGGGGAAGACGACGTCCTTGATGAGTCTAATCTTTCAGAGAGGGAAGCATGGAAAGGGGGCAGGTGCTACCTTTGCAGGTGAGTATGGCCTAGGGAAGGATTTCATTCTCAGGGGATGTCTCATTATAGTGGGAAAGTCTTCACAGACTGTACCATGCAGAGAAATTGACCTCTGGGCAGCTGCTGGCCCAGGATAATATGGACTTCATTTTGAAACTACACACAGCATACATGAAAGAATGGGCCAAAGTAAAGATGCAGTCGGAGAAACAAACATGAGCCCTCACTTTGCTTCTGGGAGAAGCAGGACAGTTCTTAAATTATCAGTAGTATTGTGGTACAGGACCACAGCCCTGAAAAACTCACAAGCCTTGAACCTGAACTCCGGTGAGAACTCTGTTATGCTTTTCCCTCACAGCTGTGTCTGTGCATTCTCACGGATAGGGGCATGACCCCACACATTCTGAGAACCCACTTTAAGAACTTAGGTTCCTGAAAAAAACAGAGAGAGAAAGAAAGAAAGAAAGAAAGAAAGAAAGAAAGAAAGAAAGAAAGAAAGAAAGAAAGAAAGAAAGAAAGAAAGAAAGAAGGGAGGGGAGATAGATGATAGATAGATAGATAGATAGATAGATAGATAGATAGATAGATAGATAGATAGATGATAGAGAGATAGATAGATAGTAAATAAAAGGGAGAAGTTCTTTTCTTACTTGGGAATTTAGTATAATTAATAAAATTGAAGGAAATAACAAAAATTAATAACACAGGGAAAACAAAAGTTAATAGTCTCAGTAAAGTAACACAATATCCTCGGACCAGGCTAAATAGAAAACTCATCTAGTAAATCTGAATGGTCCTCAAAGGAACAATGAAAAGACCCTAGGAATCAGGGACGTGTATAAAAAAACAAAAGGAGTGGAAATAGGCAGAGTTAATTATGCTAAAACCCAAAGTACAAATTAAAATTACAAGAGAAACTTGGTCAGCTTCCTCAAGAGACTACACGGGGAGGCAGCAGGTAATTGTGGCAAGATGGGAAAGCCAAAGTCAGAAATGAGATGCAAATCACCAGCCACAAACAAGGGCACAAACAAAGTTCTTTAAATACTGAGTGAGAGACAGCTACAGGAAGATTGGCCTTTCGGGCTGCTTCCCTTAAATTGTTGTTGTTTTAAGTTACCACACAAACTAGTAGGTTTCATTATGGAGCCCTCATACATATTCATTATTCTCTGTACTGATTCATCATGCTGGTCCATCCTCCTCCCCCAAACCCTTGTCTCCTCCCTCCTACAAATAATCCCCCATTCTGCTTTGATGTCACATGCATTCCATTATCTGTCTTTTGCCCCTCCCTTCAGATCTCTTCTACCCATCTTATCATCCCCTTCCTAATTGCATGATCTATACACAGAGAGAATTATGCACACACATAAATACACACATACACACACACACACACACACACAAATACACACACAGAAGCACAAACACACATGCATACACATACATACAAAAAATGCACACATACATACGTACACACACATTCATACACATAAACGCACACACACACTAACACATTTTAATCTATTCTCCACCTACTAGAGAAAACATGAGCTTAATATGCTTCTGAGTCTGGGTTATTTTAACACAATTGTGTCCAGTTGCAGCTCTTCCACACAAATGCCATATTGTTTTTCTTCATAATGAATAAAAATTCTACTGTGTACCTGTACCAGATTTTCTTTATCCATTCAAATGTCTGATAGACACCTAGCCTGGTTCCATTTCTTTTGTGAATAGCGTGGCAATAAACACGGATGTGGAAGTACCTCTATGGTATGTTGACAGTCTTTTGGAATAAACTCCAGGATGGTAGAGCTGGATCATATGCTAGTTTTCTTTTAGTCCAAGAGACTTCACACTGACCCCCAAGTGCTGAATTAGCTTACATTCCCACCAGCCGTGTATAAGGGTCTTTTCGTCATATCCCTGTCATCTGAACGTGATCATCTTTCATACTGGAGTGAAATAAAATCGCAAAGCAATTTTACTTTCTATTTCCCTGATGGCTAAAAATGTTGAACACTCTTTCAAGTATTTATCTTTTGTATTTCCTCCATTGAGAATTATTAAACTAGTTAGTCCATTTCTTAATTGAATGACTTGGGGGTCTGTGTTTGATTTTATACTGATTTATACATTCCAGATACTAATCTGTTTGCCGCTTCAGTTGGCAGCATGAATCTGGGAGAGAGGGGCCTAAAAATGAGGCAGACTAAAGTCTCATGCAATGGCTACAGAGGCATACAAAGGATTAAGCTTTTAATTGAATAACAGCCACAAACAATAATGAGTAATCTGAAGTACACTCATTCCTATCTGCTACACCTGGGAGGAGCACAAAAATGCATTCCAAGAACAATTGCGTGTTTTGAAGAAACTGAGGTCACAAGACTCTCGGTTTGTTCTCTTGGAGTTTTCTCACAAGCATTCAGAATACTCTCAGGACTCCATTTATGGACTGTGTTCCAACATTTATACTTTATTATTTTTTAACAGCAGTATATCCAGAGTGGTTTTGATTTGAGATGTTGGAGATAAATCAAATTGTCATTTGATGCATGAGTATCCTCTAAGCATGCAAATTACAAACATAATGAGTAATATTAGAACAATGAAAGAAAGCATTCTGTGTTATACTATGCCAGCAAGAAGATGGGTCCAAATTATGCCTAGTACTATTAGTTATAGAATTATACTGATTGGAAAAATCTAGAGAATAGCTTGCAAAGAGACCCCATATAATTAGTAGCATCTTGTAGAACATAAGCCCATATTTGTCTTAATACAGCAGTTCTCAAACTGTGGGTCATGATCTCTTTATGTGTGTGTTGGGGGGGGAATCAAACAATCCTTTCACAGAGGTCACCTAGGACCACCTGCATATCAGATATTTACAATACGATTCATAGCAGTAGCATAGTTACAGTTATGAAGTAGCAACAAAAATAATTTTATGTTTGGCAGTCACCACAACATGAGGAACTGCATTAAAGGGTTCTAGCATTAGGAAGGTTGAGAACCATTGTATTAGGAATGTAACATTGTATAGGACATTGTACAGGAATAAAAATGTTATGAAGTCCTATGTAAATAGGAAGTGATTCAAATCCCAAGGAAAAATTAAATGCAATCCTTTCTTGAGATGAATGAATGAGTCTATTACAGTCCTGTGGTCCAGGCATAAACACAGAGTCACTTGTAAAATAACTTCTCCCTTGGAACATTAAGGCCTTAATTGGCTCCAGATTGGCAGATTTGACTTCTAAGGATAAGGTCGATATCTCATTTTGCCCTTTAGCTGGAGGTTTCCTATCTTTCTGGTAACTTCCACTGTCTCCTTGCCCTCCACTGTTTTTCTTAGTGACCCTGGGCTGGGGAGTCAAAGAGGAATCCATGTTTCAGTGGATCCATCTGCAATGACAGATGCATATCTTTCCCAATTTTCTTCTGGAGATGTCAAAACAGGGCAGGTTAATGTATCAGCTTGCTTATTTCCTTCTGCAATAAAACCAAGGAGGTTAGCGTATGCATGAGTATGCGTCTGTTGCTGAAAATAATCCTTCAACATAAGCACCATCTGAAACAATATTTAAGGGTTTATGAATGAACTATAATAGATGAATCAAAACAGCCAGTTCCACCTGTTGGGCTAAGGGGGAAAAGTATCAACAGATGGATGAATATCTGAACCATGGATCTCTCTTTTACCCCTAGATGAACCATCAATAAAATAAGTATCTGCCTGTGGAACAGGAGAAGTTTGGACAATTTTTCTAATGACAAATTCAGTTCATACAAGAAAATCCCATAGATTACCAGCTGGAAAATGATTTCTAACCTTCCATGATAATCTGCAAATGAAATTTGAAAACCTATAGCGTTCTATAACACTCTTAAAGACTGATTGTTAGTTAAGGGTAATATAACACAGCAAGAATCAAAGCCATGTAATTGTTGACATCAGGTCCTCCCCTGACTGAGCAAGAAGAATAATGTACGCAGTTAGTATTTTATGGATCTTATGGTGTAAAAGTTGATCCTCTTGTCCTACAATACCTCTTGGAGACAATTTAGGCGGGGAAATACGTGAATTCCAAGGCAGTGAAGGGTCCACCTGAAATACAAATGCCTCTTTTAGTCTGGATTCAAATAGCTATAGTTCTTTTCCTGCCTCTTGAGATAATATGTGAGGACTGTCCTGGGCTGTGTCTCCTTCTATAGTTTTACATAGATTGGTTAGTGCATAATTAGGTAAACATTTTATGTTTTGATGAAATTGCACTGGAAATACTGAGCACAGCTTATGAGGCCAGGGAGAAATTGAGAAATGAATTCCATTTCCTGCCATGCCTTAGCTCGCCTAGGTTGTAAACTTAGCATTTTCATAGGCTCTCCTAAAGCCTCATCAGAAAGTGGAGAGGACTCAAGATTAGACTGATTATCAAATTCCTCACCCAGTGCTTCAGGGTCATTGTCAGTGGTGGAGGATACATATCGAAAGGAGGCCCCAGGAAGGGAGCAGAGAGGGCTGTCATCGTCTCCATCATAGTTGTCAGTGGCACGGAAAATCTCTTTTTGCCTCGCTTACCAATTTTAGGGCTTGATCATCCAGTTTATATTCGTTCAGGGAACTGGTCATCTCTTCCTCGTGATTAACATTCTCCTTATCTTCCTTAAGCATTTTGATAACAGTCCGAATTAATTCCCAAGTGACCCAAAATTGAACAGGGATATTTATCTCTTGTTTATACGCCTTTTCAGTATTCTTTCAGACTCTGTCCTATACTTCTTTATCTAAAGGTCCTTCTTCTGGAAACCAGGGGTTATAATTATAAACAACTTGCAAGCCATCTAATAGTTGTGACTCTGATATTTATGTCCCTCCTTTCTTTAAAAACCTATGGACAAGCTCAGCGTAAAGCAAAACCTTCCCTAGTTCCTGCCTCATTATTCTCATGCACCTCCTTCTGCAAGCCCCCCGGCCCCCACTCCCTTACCTCAAAGCCAACTTCAGGTCCCTCATTCACGGCACCACCTGCTTACTGCTCTAAAGGCAGAGGGACCTGGGAGAATGGAGTCTAAAAATGAGGCAGATTAAAGATTCATGCAACAGTCAACTTTATTCAGGGCATCAGACAATTTATACTCTGAGGGTTAAGAAGAATCTCATAAATAAAGTTCTCATCTTGAACCCATGATGCATACAAGTACAAGAACAGGTCGCACATGACAAAACCTGTTTTGCCATAGAGGCATATAAAGGATCGTTCCAACTTCTAATTGTATAACAGCAGCAAGCAATAAGTAACCTGAAGTAAATTCATTCCTATCTGCTACACATGGGAGGAGCACAAAAACACATTCCAAGAACAATTCCACATTTTGAAGAAACTGAGGTCACAAGGCTCCTGTTTTGTTCTCTTGGCATTTTCTTACAAGCACTCTTCTTCCACTTCTTCCTTTTCCTCCTCCTCCTCTTCCCCCTCTTCCTCTACCTTCTTCTTCACTATAAAATTGTGGAAATGCTTTTCTCTGATAATTTTTTCCCCAAAATCTCAATTTCTTTACTGAATTTTTCCCATGTGGCTGGCTTTTCATGCATATTGCTGTCTTTTGTCTCTGAACATGTCATTTTGAGATTCTAAATGTCTCCTGTGTTAGGACATTCATCTCTGTCTCTACATCTGGGAAGTTTTTCTGCTATAATTTTATTGAGTTTCTGTGCATTTAGTGTTTATCTGAGCTCCTTCTATTCTGTGCTTTCTTAGGTTAACTTTCTTTTGTTTGAGTTTTTATTTTTAAAATATTATACAATGTATTTTGATCTTATTCTTCCCCTTCACCAACTCCTCTCCGATCTTCCCCACCTCCCTATCTACCTAACTTTGTGATCACTCTCCCTTCCTCCCCTCTTCCCCCTTCTCTTTCTCTCTTTCCTTCTCTCTTTCTCTCTCTCTCTCTTTCTCCCTCTCTCTCTCTCTCTCTCTCTCTCTCTCTCTCTCTCACACACACACACACACACCAAACAAAAACCAAAATTGAAAACAATCTTTAAAAAAAGAAAACAAATTAAGGCTCAAAAAAAAAAAAAGACAAAAAGTACACGCACACACACACACACACACCCAGAGACACACACACACAAAGTGTTGGCTAACTCCTCCTGGGCATGGGGCCTGTCCTGGAGTATGATTGATATACCCAGTGACAGTCCACTTAAGAAAACTGATTTTCTCTTTCCAAGTAGGTATCAATTGCAATTCTCTTCTTGGCTAGGAGTGGGACTTCCTTGATTGTATCCCAACATTCTTTGGTGCTTTGGTCATGCTTATTTATTTTTCTTTACTGATGTTTTAATGCAGTGTTTCACTGGCCTAGTCCTTCATCGCCAGTACTCTTCTGTTCCGCCATGTCTATTGACGATATTTTCCACTGTTTTTTATTTTAATTTGCTTCCTCGAGTTCTTCATTTCCAACATTTCTATTTGTTTCTGTTTTGAAATTTCCATTTCCTTGCTGACTTTTTCATCCATGTTGCTGAGCTCTTTCTATGTTGCTGACTTTCCTCCTCAGACCCTGGGTTGAGTTCATCTGCTTGCTTGAATCCCCTTTGGGATCACAGATCACTTGTACTAGTAAACTTCTGAGCCCTTTATTTGGTGTTTTGCTATTACAGAATCCCAGAATGCAAGCAGTTGAGTTGTGGTCTTTCAGAGGCATCACAGGTGCCTTGTTGTTCCATGTTTCTGTTTTGAAGTTTGTTGATCTGTTTGTTTAATATATTTTCCCATTTTAATTGGAGATCTTATTTAGTAGTCTACTTTTAAAGGCTCAGTACCCAGCACTATTCAAGAAGGAGAAAACAAACTGCTTTTGGATGAGGCTCCTGCTTCTCCTCTCGGCATCAGGAGCTCCACAGGCAGAGCTGTGCTGGGCCCAGCTTGCTTCTCTTCCATGCATTGTTTGTCGTTTTCCCAACACATGTCAGCTGCTCTGTCAACCACTACCTTTGTGAGTTTCTGACGATCTCCCTCTTTCTCTTTTTGGGATAGTGTCTATTCTTTCTTACACTGACACTTCTCCTTAAATGAATCTCTTGGAGTAGCTTCTACTATGGCATCTTATTTAAAAACATGTTGCTTTTTAATAGATGATGAGAATAATCTCCTTACATGGATCTGGCTGAAAAGTTATTAAGTTCTTAATAGTCAGTAAAAATAATAATGGTGATAATCATCATCACCATCCATCTTAATATTGCCACTATATAATACGCATGGAACATAGATATTTTGTGCCTGTGAGTTTATTCCCTCAATACTATTTTTGAAGCATTTTAGAAAAATCTCATAGTATATTGGATAAATATATTTCTAATATTCTTAATTGTCATCAGTGTTCTTCCTGCCCAGCATCAAGTCCCTTACTTTGAAAAGAGAATTCTTCCTGTTGAGGATCAGATAGATCTAGAGCATCTGAGACAGGGTAGGTCTAATAGTACCCTCAACAAAGCAAAATCACATAAAGAGGCAGCTTGACCCTGGGTACAAAGCTGTAATAAAGTCACTCACTTTCATCTCTATGGTCTCTTATTGCATGAGCCACTGACTTCTTTGTGTTGTATGAGTTGGTATGAGTTGCATTTCTGTCACCTGAAACCCAAACTCTCAGTCAGAGCAAGTGTTTCCCATACATATACAACATGTGCTGGAGCGGTATTGGAGTCTAAGAATTAAATGTGGTCCTTGCTCTCATGGGACCCAGAACCTATTGAGGAAAACTAATGTGAATATGTCGAGACTTCTAAGAGAAGTATATAGATCTCCAATGCCAAGGTTTAGCAACAGGTGCACATCATACCAGATCTGAGAGATCAAGAAAACTCCCCCAAAGAAGGGATGAAGAAGAGATCATCCAGAGTCAATAGACAATGAAAAAAAAAGTTCCTAGACACAAATAAAATCCTTAGTCAACATCTTTTCTCCCTGTACAGCACAAAAAGCAACTTGCAACTTTCAGTTGATTAAAATGGGCAACATCAAAACCAAGCTCTATACAAGTAAAGGCATCTCTAAACAAATACATATGATCTAGTAATTTCTCAAAGCAATAAGAAATCACATATGATGAAATGACTAAACAAATGAAATCTTTATGAATGTCCAGTATTAAGAATTATCCAAGTGATTACCTGGGGTAGGGTGGGGGAGACCTAAGGATATAAGGACCAAAGAATATAAGGATAAGTTAGCAGGATGGAATTCTTGGTTGGAGCATCAGGAGTACTAAGGGCAGAAAAACTACTTGGGGGACTTAGTAAAGTCCCATGAGCTTGTGGGCATCAATATTTTAAATCTAAAGAATATAGTTGTTACTAAATTAGCTCCAAGAGCCTAGTCATAATTAAATTCTGTGAGGTATCTCCAGCCTCGTTTATCAGAGTTTAATTTTGACATATTCAAGTATCATTTGGCTACTCATTGAACTGTGAAACTGTAACTTATCTACAGAACTTGATTTTTAAATAAAGCCAGCAGCTGAATTCTAGGTTTCTCGCCATACAGAATGTTCCTATTGTGTGATGCTCGTAGAAATGATGGGTGTTATGATTATAATGTGTGGTTTGAAAGCACTCATGACAAGTGGGCAGGTATCTTTCAGAGTAGTGCTCTGAGTGGGTGGGACTGTCATACTACGCATGTGCCTCTGAAAACTCAGGCTACCTTTAGAAACTGCCTTTGGTTGTTGTTTGCTTGCTGTTGGCATTGTTGTTGTAGCTTCTGCTCATTACTTTACTGAGTAGTGACAAAATTTGTCCACAGATTGACTTCTGAAAATAATTTAAAGTCAGCTCAGAGTCATGTGAATGAAGTGGGCACTTACGTTCAGATTTCATTTTGATCTGAGCTGTGAAGTAATGAGATGGTTTGTTGTTGTTTCCTAACATGCATATGGCTAGGGAAATTCTATAGGTGCTATTCTAGTTGGCCTTCCATTACTGCGACAAAATATCTGACGAAATCAACTTAAAAGAAGAAAGGTTTATTTTGACTCATGTTTTCAGAGGTTTTGCTGGCTCCATTGCTTTTAGGCAGGTGGTAAGGAAGAGTATCATGGTGGTAGGAACATACAGTAGAGAGGGCTACACACCCAATGACAGCTAGAACACAGAGGAAGAAGGCCAGGAAAGGGGGCACCATATGGGAGGGGAGGGAAGAAGATCCTAGGAAGATATCAGGGTCCTGAAATACCCTTGAAAGGCACTACCCCAGAAATGAACATTATCCCTCTAACCCCCAATGGAAAAAGGTTCCACCACCTCCCAATAACACACCAGCGGGTCACAAAAATATAATCTTGGTGGAGGTGGTCTCATTTCAGATCTTCTTCACAGCAAGAAGCTACAAAATACATAAATATTCTCAGAAATGAAAATCCTCTACGTGTCGTGTGCTAGGCTGACTACTCAGGACAATTGTACAATGATTTGTGCAGAGATAAATTTCAATCACTTGATGTACCAATTTGATTTTATATGATGGTTTGAATATCTGATTTCCTCAAACATTTGTACACTGGAAGTTAAGGGGAAATGTGATGATATTAAATGATGAGGACCCTGGGAAGTCATAGACCACACACTGACCTTAGAGATGGGTTAGCTCTCTTATGATGGCTACAGGAGGTAGTTTATCCATTGTGTCCCATCTATCACGTGAGGACCCAAGATTGAAAAGCTGCCTTAGAAGCAAAAAATTAACCCTTACTAAGCACTAATGGTATTGATACATTGGTCTTGAACTCCTCATACCCTTGAGTATGAATAGAATTCTGGTGTTTGTAACTCATCGAGTCAGTCTTGGGTATGTTTTATAACAGCACCAATGAGCTAAAACGTCTTATAATAACTTCCCATGAATTGAGTATTCCAAAATACTTTGGACCCTCCATCACAGCCATGACCAATAAAAAACAGACAATCCAAAAATGAGGCTAACCTCTAAGAATAAATCAATCTAGTTGTGATGGCACACAATGGTAGGATTTGCTGAAGGAGGCAGAGACAAGGAGGATCATGAGTTCAAGGCCAGCCTGGGCAACACATTTGCCAGGCTGTGTGCACGCCTTTAATCCCAGCACTTGGGAGGCAGAGGCAGGTAGATCTCTGTGAGTTCAGAGTCAGCCTGGTCTACAAAACAAGTCCAAGACAGCCAGAGTTACAACAGAGAAATCCTGTCTCGGAAAAACAAAATAAATAAATAGATAGATAGATAAGTTAATTAACTAATTAAGATAGAAGCAAGAACTGCAGCCAGACTTTGTGCTTTAGTCTTTACAGTGGGGCCAAAACAGACTGCCTGGCAGGGTCTGGAAAGGGGGTAACACAGTGAAAATGAGAAGGTAAAGAAAGATCTAGAAACAAAAGCTCAATTTCTGAATACTTTTAAAACTCAATATGATCTAACTAAATATATTCATGTCATACTTGAGCTGAAAAGGGTTTACATATGAAAAAAAATATCCAGAATAATCTAGAACTTCCTATTACTGCTAACCCCCAAATCAATGTTCTCACAGAAGGTAAGAAATCTACATTTTTGTCTTTTTACATGTTTACTGCCATGAATAGTAATTGTTAACAATTAAATTAATAATTTGTGAATCCTTTACTAGCTCATGACCTACTTCCTCCTTGGAAGAAATGTATTTTGTTAACTTATAAAAATTCAAAGGAATTCACTAGTTCTCAATTTTTCAAGGATAGTGAAAATAATTCTGTTTGGGAAATATGCAAAAGTGCAACATAAACTTAAAAATTCCTGAATGGTAGCAGGCGTCTCAAATACTTGAAGAAAAGAAGCTGTTAACATACATTCTGTTAGTTCTTTCTGTGTGTGCATTGAGATAAACTAGAAAAAAATTTTCAATTGCAAAACAAAAAGAGAACCAATCGTTGAGATGACAATATTTTAACTTTGGTAGAAGCTTCCTAGTAGTACACTGTGTGCATTTATTACAGCAGATCTTTAATTTCCACATGGGATTTAAATGTCCTCCAGTAGAATTCAACTCAGGTCAGAAAGTCATCTAAAATCCTCTCTTGAAGTTGAACATTAGGTTACTAACACTGAAGCAGACATTAATCTTAAGGAAAATATGGTAAGTACCAATAAATTTACATTTTCCCCCTAAGACAAAGGAAAGCACATTTTAATCCATCCATTTTTTTTTAAAATGACCTAGCTCAAGTCTGGGACTGTATCAGCAAATCCATCTTTCAAGTTCTACATTAAGATTGGGGGTATGCCATTCAGGGTGGAATGTCTATAAAGGAACTTACATTGCTTTGCTCATATGGAACTGATTTGAGCCAAGAAAAAAAATAAGATTTCACAAGACCCCAGTTTTCACACTCTCTAGGTCAGCACAATACCAAAGAGTATAGCAGGCTGGAGGCTGAGGTCTCTAAGAACCCAACTGTGGTCACTGGGAAATGGTTTTCTTTCAGCTGAGATGTCTATCTCTTCCCCACTTCCAAATTGATGCTGGAAAAAACAAAAACAAAAATGCATTTTTAATTTCTAAATACATTTCTAAGACTAAGGCTGAATTTGATATTTTCTTTCATTTACATGATAGTCTTTTATACTTAAACACAAAAACAGTCTTACTTTCTTAATTCACAGTTCTTCTGTGTGTTCTCTTATTTAAAAAATAAAAAAGTGCCCTCTGCTTCTGCTAGTTTGCAGTCCAGTTGGGAAGACAGAGTGACAAGAAAAGCCCAGAAAGGCTATAAGTGGGTGCTCACTTGTGGGGTTCTAAGTGAATACTAAGATTTGTCTGTTAGCTAAAATTGCCAGGCTGGAAGTGAGGTGTGCCATAGGCGTTGGCAGCTCAAGTGTTCTTAAACTTTAATATCTTACTAGACATCAGTAAATTATCTTACAAACCTCTCTACATATATTCATTAAATAAAGTCACGATATGCACATACTATTACTAAAAATGATACATTTCATGAAGCTAAAAATTTCTAAGCTAGCTGGGCAGTGGTGGTGCACACCTTTAATCCCAGCACTCAGGAGGCAGAGGCAGGCAGACTTCTGTGAGTTCGAGGCCAGCCTGGTGTACAGAGTGAGTTCTAGGACAGCCAGAGTTACAACAGACAAATCTTGTCTTGAAAAACCAATAAATAAATAAATAAAAATTGTAAAAATTATAAAATAAATAAAAATAAGTAAAAAAATAAATTTCTAAGCTAGGATAATCAAGAGGACACTGGGAGCTACATCTAGCAGTAAGAGAGAAAAAATGGGTGTGTGTACAGAGAGACAGAGTGAGACAGCATATGTTAAGTCCCGACAGCTATAACTTGCAGAGACATGGCTAGGCTAGCACCCCAAACCCCCACGCCCTGAAAATAGTAATGGGTACAGAAGTAGTCATTCCCTCAGGGGTTATGGTGGAGGTTGCCTACGCCATTACATAGCTATGACCTACTATTTAGTCCAGGACATGGAATTTGATTAAGGTCAACACTGATAGGGTTTTGATTAAATGGGAGAGGCGTATGGTCTCAAATAATGAATATGTTGTTTATGTACTCAAAGAAAGAAGGCTGCTTTCTGTTCACATTTTGCTGGAGATTCTGCATCAGTGGATTTACAGAGAGAGATTGGATCTATACCATCAAATACATCAGTGTAAACAAGTACCACCAAGAAGCTTGAACAAGTCATGGTTCTTTTCGACCATTGTAGACATTTAGATCCAGAGCATCCCTGTAAAATGTACACATATACACACATACATATGAATATATATTTCTTCTTTTTAAAATTAATTTGGTTTTGACAATTTCATCTAAGCATATAATACATTCTGGTCACACTTACCACTCTGCCCTTTCTTATCCTGGCCCTCTTATCAAGCCTCCCCTCCTCCCACTATTATGCATTTTTGTTTTGGTTTTGTTCCTGTTTTGCTGCCCACTGAGTTTAACCAGGGCCACCTGAATAGGCATCAGAGTGAAAGTATTCAGAAGAGCAAGGGTAAGCGGCCAGTAGCTGTACAACTAAGGACAATGACTCCCCCTCCACAGCAACTACTAACTGCCCATAGTCCACAGAGAGACCAGGCCTCCTAAACACCTTCCCCATCCATGACTCAATTTTGACAGGGCCAGTGTTTTAATAATTAGAATAATAATTAGAATAAATAGAATACTAATAATATTAGAATAAAAATAGACAGTGTCCACTAAATTGTAAGCTTTACAAAAATGAATCAAATTGAAACATGTTCGATTCAATCTGGATAATAAAATGATTTTCATTAGAAATAAAAGAAAGCAGAACGGCATCTGCAGAGGCAGAACTGTTTTTTAATCAGAACAATTGAAGGGATGCAGTCTGTCCACAGAAAAGGAGAATGTGCACATGTGGCGTGGTTTTCTTGGGTTTTATAGGATGGAAAAGAAGGTACTTTGAGATGGAAGAGTCCATATGCAGGTCTCCCATAGTCTGGAAGTATAGATACCAGAGGGTTTGGTCTGTGGATTTCCTGATAAGAAGCTCCCACAGGTGTTACCAGTCAAGTCAATTCTGTTGTCAAGAGCTTCTCAGTCCACCTGAGGCTTTTAGGTAATTAATCCTTCAAGAAATACCACCTGTTTGGAAGCCAGCGATCTCAACTCTGTTCCCGGGCAAAGTCACACAGCCTCTCTATTTCCAGGCCTCATCTACAAAAGCAGAGGTACAGTCTCAGTGGCTCTCTAAATGTTCCATAGAATTCTGTGGATTTGCTGACAATTATGTACTGTTAGACATTTCTAACTCCATAGAACTTACACATTTTAGCAATAACATGTGTATGTGCATAATCATGTTACTTGATGAATACATATAATTTGCAAGGTTGTTTAAATTTTCCATGTCTAGTAAGATATTAAGTGTAAGAACAGTAGTGCTTCTGATATCCATGGTACACATCACTTCTGAGATGGCAAATATAACTGACAGCTTGTTTTTATGATTTGCCAGTAACAAGTAAGTGAGTTTCTCTTTGGGAAGTAGGAGACAGTTTTTGAGGGGCAGGCCTTTGATCAAGGACAGAGTGTTCAGAGAATGAATTCAGGAATATCAGAAGGAATGAAAATTGCTGAGAATTTCTCTCACTTGATGACATTGCCCAAGATCCTGGGCTCTTGAAAATATCCTCTGTGTCACAGTAGGTTTCCAGTGGTCAAACTGAGATTGTTAGGATCTGAAACTATTCCTACAATCTTGTCTTTCATACAAGCTGGGTCTCCCTAACCCTTCCTCACCCAATCCAGTTTTCTTAAATCTGGTATTTAAATCTTTACCTCACCACTTCATCCCAGATGAAAATGAAATGGAAGAAAATGAGAGAAACGTTTAAAAAGAAAACATACATTTAAAGAAGGTGAATACATGTGGATTTTCATTAGAGGGAAGGAGAGGTTTAATTCACTCTTCTGTTAGTTTTCCATTACTGTAACTAAATGTCTGAGACCATCATCGTATAGGGAGGAAAAGTTTATTTGGGCTTATTGATTTAGAGGTTTCAGTCCTCAATCAATTGGCTCTATTGTTCGGGGGCTGGAGGTGAGACAGAACATCATGGTGACAGCATGTTATGAAGGAAGCTATTCACTATTTTACAGCTAGGAAGCAAAAAAGAATTAAAGGGCCAGAGTCCCAAGATCCCCCCCCTCCCAAGGGGATGCCCCCACTATCCTAACTTCCTTCCATTTCCATCAGGTTCTGCCTTCTACAGACTTTGCTCTGGGAACCAAGACTTTAACATATGGCTTTAAGAACATTTAAGGCCCAAACTCTGGCAAGTCTGCTACCATCTCTCATTTCTTTGGTTGAGTTGCCCACTTCCTCAAAAGGTAAGCTTTCCTTTTTCCATGGATTATATTTCTCCTGATTTTATTCTTCTTTAGTCATCCCTAACCCTGGTGTTGTGTAGCAATTTCCCCCAAGATTAAAATCTTGGAGGGCAGTCCATTAACATACAAGATGCTTGGGGGAGGGGTGGGGGGAGCATTCTATCCTTCAAGGAAACTCCAGCTCAGGAAGTGAACAACTCAAAATAGCTTCAAGAAGTCCTTGAAATCAACCAGAATCACTAGGTTCCTTCCCTCTCCAAGATTATACTAGCATACTGATGAGAGACATTCTCAGACTAGAGCAGCTGCCTGGAAGAGGCTCAGACCAACTGACTTTACCTGGGAAAGACACTCTCCAAACTATTGAGCTGCCTTCAGGCTGTGCAGATTGCTCTAGGTTTCCTGCTTCTATGTGCTGTCACCCACACCGGGAATGGCTTTTGGTGATGCGTGTATTAGTCCTTTATGTTCCTGTAATTCCTCACCCATATTCCTGTAAGTAACCTCAATAGAACACATTGATCCACCAAGTTGGACTTTAGCAGCATCTTTGCTTTGGTTTGTTTTGGATTCCATTATGGGGTAAATAGTTAGTTCCTATCTTCCCAGGAATAGTGTCACCCAACAACTCTTGGCTATGCAGAGTAGCCTGATGGTCCTAACTAGAAGCATCTGTAGTGGAAGAAAATACAGAGATACATGTTAAAAGCAATGGCTTACTTACTGGTTTCATCTAGAACTGGGAATTTCTACCTTTATATGCCAATAGTATTCTGGATATTTTACTATAACCAAAACAAAGGGAAAGCTGAAAAGAAGAAGGAGAAGAAGAGTAGGAAGAGGTGGAGGAAGATGAAGGGGGAGGAAGGGAGGAAGGGAGGAGGGAAGGAGGAGGAAGAAATGAGAAAGAGAGAGAAAGGGAGGGAGGAAAGGAGGGAGGGAGGGAGGGAGATACATGCATACATACAGTGGAGAAACAACACTGGAGAATAGAAGGGACTTCTACTTGAGTGAGTCCTGGAGTGGCATCTTCTTCAAGTCTTGCTTAGCTTCTCTGGAAGCTGGTCCACTGCAATTGTACTTAGAAAGTTATAGTGTAAATCACACCATGATTGATTTCAGATTCTGGAAGACCAGGCAAATGGCTCTAATTTGGGAGCTTGGAATCTGGGAACTCAGAGAGTTATGGACCTTCTCACCCATATTTGGTGCTGATGTCAGAGCTCAGCCCTCTGGGGAGTGCCAGGAGGAGAATCTGGAGAACCACAAGTTTGTGAGAAAACAACATCTGACCAACTGACCCATATTGTGAAAAGGCATATGGGCCAAAGCTCAGATTTTCTCAAGCAACACTTTCCCTTCCATTCTTGAGTAAATGACCAAATCCCCCATTAGATCCTTAAGTGAACCTGTGGGAACATGTAGGGATCTGAAAGGACTTGAAGAAAGTATCTGCTGGTAAGTTCAGCATTAGGTCACCAATTCCTGAATTCTGCACTCTGACTTAAAGTATGAAGATCTTTAAGCAGTGGCTATGCAAATGATGGCTATTTCAAGAAAACATGTTAACTTTCCATTGGCAGATGGTATGTTGTGACGGTTTCCATTAAAGCAGATAGTTCCATTAACCCCTTCACGTGATCATTCCTGTCCCCTTGTGGCCACTGATGGACATTTGGGAGCCAGCTGTTTGGGGTAGACCCTCTTGGCAGAAAACAAAGTAAGTGGAGATGACAGCTGGGCTCCTGTCTCATCCAACTAATCCTTAATCTAGACAATGTCATGGTGAAGACACCTCAATTATTTGATGGATTTGCAATTAGTCTACTCTTGTCTGAAATGAAGCACACTCTCTTTGAAAAGATCCTGTCAGTCACAAAAGGAAATTTAAGGGCACTGCACCCCCTGCTGGTAAATTTTATCATTATCAGAATTTAATATCAGAGCCTACAGAAGCTATGCATGTTAGTAGGAGATACTTATGCAAGACTGTGATTCCTCCAGCAACTCTTACTACAGTTACAGAGTGTCACCTCTTCCTTCATTAATAATTGATCTGACATATTGCTCATCTTTGTGCTTGTACCACATCGTTTCTTTGCGCTAACCTAAGTACTACTAAGAATAAAACTATCTAATATCTTTGGGCACCTATGCAAATACTCTTCGATTCATCAAAAGATAGACAAGTACCTTTATTTTACCTTCCCAGGAACTCTTTTACTTAAAAAAAAAATGACTTCTATTCTACTGTTCTTAGCCTAAGTAAGAACAACCACTTCCTTATTCACAGAAGGGAAAGGGCATCTAAATATAGACATGCAATATAAATTTGATTCTCTGCACACATTTGTATAAACATACATGTATGTCTTAGTAGCCAAAACCCTATGTGAAGCATCATCCAAGTTTGGTTATGGAAACTAAAGTTCTCTCCTCGGGATCCCCTCCCCTTTGGCCACCCCTCCTACTCCAGAATAAGAAGAGCTGGCTGAACACTCTAAGCAGGCAGAGAACTGAGCAGGAGGCAGGCTTATATAGGGTTTCTTGGGGATGGAGTTTTCCAGGGTGGCCTGATCTTGGGGCGAGGTCAGGGACTGATGGAATTTCGAGCTCAGTGATTGGTGGGTTTTGAAGCCCCAGAACTGAGCTTGGACTTTTTACCTTACAGACTGGGGTGCTCTGTAGGGTAGGGCCTGGCCACTTGCATGCCTCAAGGGGCTGGACCTTCTGTTTGATTGTTCTGAGGCAGTGCTTGGGAGTTTGAGGTGCTAAGGGGTGGGGCCTGTCCATTGGTGCCTTTCGAGGGACATGACTTACAATAATGCCCCTTAAGTTACCACTTTTCCTTCGTCTCCTTACAAGTAAATAGCCATGGATTCCTTCACAATCAATCCAACAGCTGAGACTTATGGACCTCTCACCTGTCAGGAAGCTAGCAAAATTCATATGTTTTCCCAGAGCATTGTAGGATTCTTTAGAGCAATCTGGGCAGGTAAGCACAGACCTGGGTCCGTTTGGGTGGCTGTGCAGTACTTACTATGGTTCCACTTGTCGAGGTGACTTACTCAGAGAAACCATGCAAGTTAGGACTGTTCTACTATGAACGTTCATCTTTGCTTGGAGCAGTGCAATGCATCCCATGTCTGCAACGAACACACTGGGTACTTCATGATCGGCCACACAGTAAAGGGTCTTGCAAAGTATCATCCAACATGACCCACATACCTCGGGGAAGCCCCATGATCTTCACTGTTGCCCATTTTGAGGTTGGCAGCAGCGTCAAGGCCTGCTTGCTGCTGAGGGAGAAAAGCCTGGGAATTCCAGAGTCTCTGAGAACACAGCACACACATTCTATCTATAGAATGGTGAAAACACAAAAATCAGCTTCACTCTTAATTAGAAACATGTATTTCAAAATCATGTTTTTACCAAGTCTAAATAGAAGGTTTAATCAGTGTTTTGGTTTCTTTTCCTGTTGTAGTGACAAAAAATACTCTAGCGAAGGCTCACTTTTTGGGGTAGAGTCCATCTTGGAGGGAAATTAAGGCGTTAGGAGCCTGCAAATGAATACCTGTGTAATGCTTGGATCCCTTTCTCCATGTATGCAGTCCCAGATTCCAATCAGGAAATAGTACCACACCCGGTGAGCAGGCCTTTCCACCTCAACTAAAGCAATCAAGGTAATCTCCTACAGGCATGCCCAGAGACCCATCTTCCAGGTGGTTCTAGATTCTATCAGCTCGACAGCTGATGCTCAGCATCAGACCTAGGATAATCTGAATGACACTGAGGCTGCAGGAAAGAGGAATGCCCACTGGTATGTTTGTTTTGTTTTGTTTCTGTCTCACTTTCACAATGACATTTACTCTTGTTACCTTGTGCAGGAGTTTCAGGTGCCAACCCTCACATGGTCACCTTTTCTTACATTGAATTAAACCAGCATCACCACTGAATTGAACCAGCATCACCAAAACCTCATCCTGATTTATCGGACAGCCATTTTGAAATGATGTCACTCTTCCTAAGGGACTAGGAAGAGCATTAGGTAATTTACTGTCTTTCTGATTTTGCATGCTACATCAGGAAAAGCAATATTTGAGTTTAATTTTCTTCACTCAGAAGAAAAACAAATAAAAATTTGCTATTTAGTTATTTTAATGGGTTTCTTTTCCATTAAGAATTTTATACTAAACCTGGGATTTCTTTATTACTATTTAGTACCAAGAAAAATCTCCTTCCTCTGGTACACTTAATTCAATATGTATAATACTCTTGTTAGCTAATATTAATTTTAAACTACAGACAGGATACTCACAAAAAGAAATGTAAATGGCCAGCAAATGTATGAAATCAGCTTTTTATTCTCAGAGTAATATAAATCAGATCATTTTTTTCTTCTATTTCACCACCAGAGATGTAGCTTGACTGTAGCCAGCTCAGCACTGGCATGCATGCGATGTGCCAGGCTCTCTCATGGACCACATATGGAAGTACTGAGCCCTAAACCCTTCCTGACAGAAATCAGTGTTCATATAATAAAATGTTGTTTTACAGGAAACAGTTGTGCCTTGGCTCAGAAAACTACTGCTGAGAACCCACAGTAGAACTTGCTAATTTTCCCCAATATCTTGTTTGTCTCTTAACTTTAGGTAATTAAATAAACACTGAACAGCCCAGCCATACAGCCAGGTGTGAACTGAGTTAAAGCCAATTAATTAGATGCAACTGGACATAGTAAATGAAAACTCTTTAGAAACATTAAGAGACAACCGAAGGGAAAATGTTCCCACATTTTGTGACGCTCAGGGTACAGACGAAGACACACCTTGTAGGTGAGCAAACCTGGGCTGCTTAGAGTCAAATCAGGAATCCAGAAGAGGCTTGGATGTGTTGTACAACAGTTTCCTCTGAGACTAAAACATTCTCTCCTGCAGGGAAGATCCTTAATAACTCAAAGATAAACAACTAAAAAAAATAAATAAATGCTTCATATGAAGTCCCTGAAACTGACCAGATTCATTGACAGAGTAAAACAATAAAAGCTGAGAGTCCTCAGAGGAGCAAAGGCAAGATACAAAGAAGATTCTCAGAAGAACAAAAGGTGCAGAGATTCAGACCAGACCAGCTGCTTGGAAGTGGTGTGGACCAACTGAGTCACTGGGAAAGGACACTCTGCAAACTGTTGAGCAGGTAGCTGGCGGCGCAGTATGCTTGAGGTTTCTCAGCCTTTATGAGCTGTCACCCACGCTGGGGTGGGCCTTGGAGATGCAGCTGTCTTTGAGTCATTTCTACTCCTGTAAGTAGCACCTTACCCATATTCCTGTAAGTAAGCAAAATAAAACTCATTGCTTCACCAAGTTGGACTTTGGTAGTTTCTGTACTTTAGTCTGTTGAGGGTTCCCTATTTGGGGGTGTAGATGAGTGTGCTGCATCTCACCAGGATGGGTCACACGCAGGATCCCAAACAAAAATGCCACTCACAATATTGTGGGTTGCCTAAATCTAGAATCTCATGCTTCAGAGAAATAAGTTCCTATCATCTAAGGCTCTTTTGCTTTTCTGTTACTCACAAACAATATGAATGCTATCCTGAAAATCCAGTCCACTAGAATTTCATATTCATCTCCATATTGTGTCTATTTGACACAAAATACTTTCAATGCAGCTGTAAAGTCATAAGAATCAGATTTTAAAGGATATTTATTGACATAAGAATGCTTATCACATACGTCATTGTACTGGTTAGTTTTTGTCAATTTGACACAAATCTAGACATACCCAGAAAGAGAGAATCCCAGTTAAGGAATTCTCTCCATCAGATTGGCCTGTGGGTATGTCTGGGGGATTTTTCTTGATTGTTAATGATGTAAGAGGACCCAGACCACTGTGGGTGGTGCCATTCCTAGGCAGGTGGGCCCGGGCTTTACAGGAAAGATAACTGAGCAAGCCAGAGGAAGCAAGTTTGTAAGCAGCATCCCCTCACCCTACAACCCCTTGGCTCTGATTCAATTCCTACCTCCAGTTTCCTGCTTTGAGGCCCTGCCCTGGCTTCCCTTCCTGATGACTATAACCTGTAAGTATAAATAAAGTCTTCCTCTCTGTGTTGCTTTTGGTGATGGGTGTTTACCACAGCAACAGAAAGCAAAATGGAACTAGTTGTAGGGGGAAAATAGACTACGAGCAGGACACATTTTAATATTAAAAGAATAAAGAATAATGTATAGGCAAATGCTTGTTCACACTTGTGTCTGTCTTGTAATATTTTATGATTTATCTGGTGTTTTTAGGAAGTTGTCTTCAAGAGTTCATCTTTCCCTCTCTTTGTGGG
Source organism: Cricetomys ansorgei (assembly GCA_026225945.1). Classification (NCBI taxonomy): domain Eukaryota; kingdom Metazoa; phylum Chordata; class Mammalia; order Rodentia; family Nesomyidae; genus Cricetomys; species Cricetomys ansorgei. The sequence continues at coordinate 17,531,573 of JAMJFZ010001796.1, forward strand.
AAGTACTTAGCTACATAACATAGTCCATCACTGCAGGAAATTATGTCACCTAGCTATCCATCTGTTATCCATCTACTTACTTTTCTAATTGTAGACATTTTAAGAAAATTATATAATACGCACAAACACACAGACACACACGCACAGACACACACACACACACACAGTGTCTTGCTGAGGACAGAATGAGACAATTTTGGGACTTTTCAGATAGTTGCCTTTCCCTGCAGAGAGCTCTAAAGACTTCCTGTAGGAAAGAATTTGATCTATTTTCCATCCTAAGGAGTTTATGGCTCTCCCTTTAGAGCCGGGGTTGGGTTGTTGGTTGATTGGTTGGTTCATCTGTCTGTTGTTGGTTCCTTGATTCTTGCATAGAACATCAGTTGGAGAGATTGGGTCTGCAAGTGAGCATGTCTGGCTCACTGTCAGTTCGTCCTCTCCAAGCTTAGGACGGCCTAAGGAGAGGACTGTTTTTCTGTGCTGCTGAGGTCTAGCAGGGTTTATACCTATGAGTATGCCACTGTGTCTTCCTTGGTGAGCTGCCACAACAACATACTGCTACACATAATTATCACTGCAATACACTGGTGTCTGGATCTGTCACCTGATGCCACTGTCAAAAGTTAGTAACTGCTGGGTATGATAATGCATGTCTTTAGATCTCTGTGAGCTCAAGGCCTGGTCTACAAAGAGAGACCTTGTCCCAACAAAGTCAGTAAGTTTTCTTTTATGTGCCTCAGAAGCAACTTCCCTGTAATAGAGCTTTCTGGCATTTAAACTACTCAACACCACTAATCCTAAATTTCAATCTTACTAATACTAGCTTTGAATTCAAAGTGTCTTCAAAATGCGTTTGCTGACATCATCACCGTCCTGTCAGCAATGCTGATGCCCTAATCAGCTGCAGGCACCGATATTGCTGCCACTCCTGATGGAATGGCCATTTGTTTTCTTCTGCGGCCCTTCACCCTTCCTTGTAGGAATTGTTTTATTCCACTGGAGGATTGTCTAACCCCAGAGGCACAGACCTGGCACCCAAATGTTACAGTAAGCAGTACTATACTCCCAGTGAAATCTGTGCTCCCCCACAACACAGCTTCTTAGATCCAAAGTCACACACTAACATACCTGCATACCTGAAGTCAGTGTTAGAAGGTTCCAGATATTTAAGAGTACCATCCCTCTAGGAAACCGTGTCACTTTAGGAGCAATGCCAACCTCTTTCAAAGCAATGTTGGCATTGACTACTTGAAAATACTTCTAGGAGAACAAAAGATGCAGTCATTACATATCCTCTACAGCTACATTTTCCACTGTAGAAATTATACACTTAGGCAAGGCAATTCATCATTCACAGTGGCCCATGATTATAATCCCTACACTCAAGAGGTGGAAGTGGAGTGATTAGGGATTTGACAACAGCCTTCGATATATAATGAATTAAAGTCCAGCTTAAAATTGAGAGGAGGAGGAGGAGGGAGAGAAGGGGAAAAGTCTGTTAGCAGAAGATTTAAATGATATCACATCTGCTCTGAAAACTCAACAAATTAATATAAATTGATCAATCACAGTTGTCACAGACAATTTTATAGCCTCTTAGACACTGGGAATTCTCCCTACAGCAAAGGCTATTTAAACATTCATATAAGTAACAAGGGATAAGTAAAGCAATTTTTAACCAGGCTTTTTGTTTTTAAAGCCACTTGGGTCCAAAAAACCAGTTAAATTTGGAGCCATGTTTTCATTGACTCGGATTCATAATTGAAATCAAGATCTAGCACAAGGACTGAAAGAACTGTGCTTCTGAAACTGGGTTTGCTGTCTTGGGCCAGCGCATCCTCTGTATATTAATCACTACTGTACATAGATCATGTAAGAATTCTCAGCAGCTTATCCTCCAACAGCTGGAGGGGTCAATCCTGGGTCCTGAGATCATGGTCGCTGTGCATTCTTAGTATCAATCAATTCAACTCAGCAAGAATGAAAATCTGGCTGTCATAGATTAATGTCCTGTGGTGTGACTTCGGCTATGCCTGGCCAAAGAAGGGGGATAGCTGAAAAATCAAAATAAAATGCAAATACTGCCATTATCATTTGGAAGCTAGCCTGTCACAGCTGGCTATCGGTAAATACTCTCTTAAGTAATGCCACAGAAGTCTGACCTCAGAAAAGGCTACTCAAAGATCATGATAAACAAGACCAAGTCCAGACAAAATCTAGGTTAGCATGTGATGTAGGAAACATCAAGTACTGTTTAGGGCTGAATGAGTAACTACGATATCTACCGTTCACTAGGTAAGGTTTACTGATTAATAATACAATCTCTCTCCACCTTCGTTTTTACTTCATCTAATCTAGAGCAAACTCAACTTCTTTCCATTTTCCCCAATGTACTCCACCAGAACCCACATGTTAATGTCTGTTGCTGACATGTCATTGATATGTTCCAGTTCTATTGTGAATGTTCTCTTGTTGCATCAAATCATGATCCTGCTTTAACTGCAAAAACACTGTTGGTAGTCTGAAATTCAATAATATTTATGTCATTCAATTTGATTTTCCAAATAAATTGATTTTTTTAATAAAACTGTTCATGTCATAACTAACATAATTCAGGAAACCAATACAAGTTGAGCTCCAGATAAATACATAAGTGTCTTTAATAGATGGGTGCTCGACAGTGCTGATGACACAGTGCTCATGAGGGAAGTTCTATATGGAGTCCAACTTGGAGACACGAACTCTAATAAGCAGTAGTTACTGATTCCACCCCTTCTTTAAAAAAAAAAAAAAAAGATGAAAGGGAGTCAGCGTATAATCTAAACGACACTTCTCCAGAGCCCCCTCTTTCATTCTCCAGTTCTTGGTGATGTGTTTACACAAGATAACCCTTCCCTATCTCTTAGACTCCAAACACAAGGCTCTCCTTCCTAGTAAGAAAGAAATCTTCACTTTGCTATTAACAGTTTTAAAAAAGGAAGTTAGCCAAATAAAGGACCTCCATGCACAGTTTGGAGAAGAGGGTATGCTCAGAACTTTCAGAAGTTAATCATCTTTGCTTCCCACCTCCTCCAAATAACTGACCAAAGGATAATCAAACAAGAGGTTAAGCCTGATAAGAATTTTCAATCTTATGATGGTGATTTGCATAAAATGTTTTAATCTCACTTATCGGAGTTACTCCATGCTTGAGAAATATTTTATCTCCTTTGTGGAGATTTTTAAATGAAGAAAGTCTAGCTATAAAGTGACTTATAAGATATCAAATATTGTTCACACTCATATGTAGAACCAAGTTTCTAATGGAAAATGTGGAACTGACACAATTACTGGAATGTCACCTCTCTACTACCTAAGGCTGAGTGACTTGGGATATACAGGTACCCTTGCAGAGTCACTGCCAGATCAGAGGAATCATTGGTCTGCCATGTAAGGATGGTATAATTTCACTGATGCTAATCACATTCTCAGGGTTGCAAAAAGAAATTCTCACTTGTTTAAATGCGAATAGAAGACTTTGACATATCAGGTTATCCATAGCCTTTCTAGGGTATGTTCTATTTGCTTGACTTTATGCAATGAGCAGCTTCTGATTACAAACAAGTTAGCTAAGTATGTATCCTCCATCAAAATCAAAAATGTAGCAGAAAGAATAACCTATTTAGACAAGAATAAACCTTGCAATCTTATTTCTTACTCTGCAACTGTAGCTCATAGCTTATCAGGATATCTGGTTGCCATTAGCAAGTCGTATTAACAAAAGAGTCACCATGCTTTTCTCTAAGATATATGATATTCCATAAAAACATAGTTGTAATTCTTTAACACACAAAAAAATTGACAAGATTTCTTAATATTAATTATCTATCCACTCAGGTTTCAAATTTCCCCACAGTCCTATTATAGTTATCTTCTTATGTTTGAAATATCTTGTTATATCAGGATTCAAGAAAGTTTGAAATTGTGCTTCTCAGCTCCCTAGTTTCATTAGCCATGTTGCAAATACTCACTACCAACACACATATGACTACTGCTATCTTATTGGACATAAAATAAAAATATATTTTTTATAAAATATTTTATAAATATTTTATATTTATAAATATTTATAAATAAATAAAATATAAAAAATATTTCCAACATTTTGAAAAATTTGATAGGTTTTTCTCACTCTCTATTCCTCCCCCTCCTTCCCTGTCTCTCTTTCCTTTTCTCTCTCTCTGTCCCCATTCCTTCCTCTTTTCTCTTTCTGTTTTAGCCAGTACAATTTTTATATTCTGAATTTTTCTTACAGCGCCCCCATGGTATTATGTAATGCATTTTGTCTGCCTCTCCTGTTTTTCATAAACCAGCATCCATGTCTAGGGGTTTAATTAAAGTTTCCATTTTATTAATTTGTTTTGAGGAGTGTTTCTTGGGTGGAATTTTGACATAAACATCTATTTATCTACATGTCTTTTATGACTAATCAGATTACAAATTCTGCTCTCAGCAGTCACAATTGCCATTTCTATATTGAGTTTTGGGCATTTGTAAAATGATGAAACTATAAATCTCATTTTCTTTCTCTATTCAACTGATGTTTCACCTATAACATAGAACATGGAACTTTGTCTTATCAAAGATTTACTAATTTGAGATGTCATTCATAACGAACATGGTCTTGTGTTTTTCATTTGTTTAGCATTTTTTTAGAAGTATCCATTGATTCCTTATGAAGTTGTGAAGGAGACCAATGCTAACAAGATGTTCATTGTTGTTTTGTTGGGAGGGTAGGGTTATCATAAACTTAGTATTCGATGTGTTTCAATATATTTACAGAGTGTTATGTTCTGTTTGAATAGTCAAGTCTTTGGTCTTTGACTTTTGGCCACCCTTTCTGATTCTGAACCTTCTTGCCATGCCCTCGATGGTCTTTAAGAGTCCCTTTGCATTTTGTTGTGATGAGGTATTCCAGGATAATATAAGACTGATGTATTATAGACCTAGATGCAATCACATGTCTATGGAGACTTGGTTCCCGATAGCACCACTCAAAAACCATAATCTAGCTAGCAGGTGGATGGCGTTCACTGATGCTATGTAACTTAGAAGCTTGACTTGAAAATTATAGAAGAAAACACAGTCCAAACTAATATTTCTGTTTCAAATTTAAAATATGTCTAGTTTCATATTTCTGATTGCATTCCTTTATTCTGAATGTTTCAGTTCCTAGAAATTTTAACATGTTTATTACTCTGTCACAGAAACAAGCATCATGGGCACAAACTCAACTAACAGAACCACTGTGAAGACTAATGGTGTAATCACTAACTTCTCTTTCTGTAACGTTGTATATGACCTAAAGATTTAGCCCATAAAAGACAAAAAATCAAAATGTTGCACTTTCGATTTACCTGAACCATTCTCTTTGATTGAACCACAGGTTTAATAGACAACACATTTCGCTTTTCCTTTACATTTCTGTACAACAGTGCAAAGGATTGCACACTTCTAAAGTTCAACCTGCAAAGCAAAGGACTCTCAGAAAAGCCTCACAGCATTTGTCTCCTAGACCAATACCCCCTCTCCTCTTCAACAGTTTTCTTCTATGTAACAATACAGTCTCTTGGCAGCATTACAAAATCCTTTTAATTTTAATGATTTGACTGAAAAGTAACGGATAATAAAAGTATAAAAGAAAGTAGAGGAAAGAGGGAAAGAAGAAAAGAGAGGAAGAAGAGGCAGGTGCTCTGAGCCTGTGACCAGCTCATCACTGGTTGTGTGTTCACAGTGTCCCCACTAAGCACATAGTGAACAGGAAGGTGAAAGGTTACCTGGTGTCTGAGTCAGGGTTCTATTACTGTGAGGAGACACCACAACCAAGGCACCTCTTATAAAAAAAAAAAAAAAACATATAATTAGGGGCTTGCTTACCATTTACAGTTAGTCTATTATCATATCGACAGGGACTACAGCAATAAGCAGGCAGACAATAGGCTGAAGCAGTACCTGAGAGCTACATCCTGATGCTCAGAGGGGTGGGGAGGTCAGTGGGTGGGGAGACTGGTCCTGGTATAGGCTTTTGAAACCCCAAAGCCCATACCCAGTGACTCACTTTCTCCAACAAGGCCACATGTACTCAAACAAGGCCACACTTACAAATCCTTGTAATCCTTCCCAAATAGTGTCATGCCCTGGTGACTAAGCATTCAGATATCTATGAGGGGCATTTTTGTTCAAACCACCACACCTGGGAAGACATATTGCCTCTCAAAAAGAAAATCTGATTTAGGAATCAAAATATTCTCTGTTTATCAGTATTTTTTTGTAGTTAACTTTTATGCCTGCCAGAAGGGGCTCTGGAAGCATGAAAGATTCTTCTGAGGGTTTGTGTCTGAATAGGTATCTTTGTTTTTGTTTTGTTTTAAGAAAAATTAAGGTGACTTTTTTATTCCTTGTATAAAAATAAATTAATGTAAGTGGTTCATTTTTATGGCTTTCTTTAGCTAAAGTATTTTGCACTTGACTGTTCTCATATAGCAACACATACTGGATATCACATTCCAGCAGCATATAGAGCTGTGGGAAAGCTTGCTCTTCATTATGCAGCTGCATGGTATTTCCTTGTCCACCACTGTTAATCCATCCATGATTCTATGATGGACACGTGTCTCACTTTCTGTTTTTTCCTACCTAAAAATGGTGTTGCCATGAATAGTTTGTGCATAAAATGTTTCCGCAATTTTGCGATTGCCACAAAGCTTAATGACATATGTTCAATATCCAAGACCTACATCATGAAAAGAAAGAACTGACTCCCACAAGTTGTCCTCTGACCTTCATACACATGCCATGGAGTACACACGAGATGGGGAGAGGGGGACAGAAAGAGAGACATGAAAACAAGTACTATTTTTTTTAAATCCAAGAACTTATGTTAAAAAGGTGGGCATAGTCTTAAGCATGCCTGTAATCCCAGAGCTTGTGGGCAGCAGAGTCAGAGGAACTCTGGAGCTTGATAACTGTCTGCTTAGCTCCAGGGTCAGTGAGAGAGCTTATCTCAGGGAACAAAGAGGACAGTGATAAAGTGGGGCACCTAACATTTTCCTCTTCTGGATCTGCTCCTTGTTGAAACTGGAATGTCATTGTCAGGGGCCCCAGGAAGGCTGAAAATTTAGTCAGAAGCTTGGGGGTTTAGCAATAGGGTATTTATCAGAAGCATCAAGTTTGTTGATCCAGTTAAGGGGACAGAAGGGGACACAGCTGGACTGTGTCCACATCGGTCTCAGCAAGTCCAGAGCTCACAGCCATTTGGACCAGCCTGTAGTCCTTGGGTAATTCCTGGATGGTGTCATTAACCAAGTAGAAATCTGTTGAGACAGATGTAGACTAAAGACAGAACGTAAAGTTAGGAATACTCTTAGTAATAAGCAGGCAAAAAGACTTAAGTTGTATTTATCTGGAGTCTGACTTACTGGAGGTGACTCCAAATCTTGTGACTCCTTGGATTTCCTGAAGCTTACATGAATTTTTAGTTTACCAAAGGAAATAAAAGTTAGCATTACCACTGTTTGTAATCCATACTGAAATTCACATCGTAGAGAAAGTAGCCAGCAGGTGTCTGTTATGTTCTCAAGTCCTCTCAAACACTGTATGTGGCTTTGGTTAAAAAGCATGATTTTTTTTCAGAAAGCCAGATAAATAAATTGGAGATATTTTTAGTCCTATGAGAAGTACCCCAAAGTTTATACTTAGAAGATAGCCAAAGGAAATTTAAAAGTTTGAGCTTGTGACTGATAATAGTAGTACCAGTTTATCAGAGCTCTGTAAGACCATGTATCCAGAACTCCATCAAAGTTATAATTCTGAACCTTTAAAAAAAAATGTAATCACTCTCTTATACCTTCTTCACTTTTACCCATACATCTGAAATCACCTTCTCAGACCCTCACAACTTACTTAGGCTTCCACATCTTCAGACCCTTAAGCTTTCTCATCTTAGAGCACTTTCTTAGACACTCAAACCTTAAATCACTTTTTTAGAACTCTACAGTTAAGCTCAAACCATTTGCTCAGACCCTTACAATGCACATTAACTTTCTAACTTTTCAAGTACTTATCATGAGACACAGCAGTCATTGTAAGGCAAGCTCTTTGAAACAGAGAATCTTTCTTCGAAGAGGCTCTATTAGCTCTTATGAATTGAGCTAACAAGGTAGCTGCAGCCTGAGGGGAAGGAGCCGGTTGCCTGTTACTGTTTGTCTAATAAAACTACAGTTAGCCACCAACACCATCAGAGATCTGGGAATAATAAATTATAATCCAATTAGCCTATGTATTAATTAAAATGATAGAGACCCATACCTAGACAGGTGACCCTGGGCTCCCGTTCTCTCTGAGGGCAAAGGTCCCAAGGCAATGCCAGTTTTTAGCTGCCAGGACAGCAGGTACTTTTCTGTAGAAAAGGACTTAGAGGGACTGACCTTATTCCACCCATCCAAAGCAAGGTGATCCATTCTCCAATGTCCTGTTTGGTTCATAGTTTAGCCAGGTCCATGGCAGCAGGTGAGTCATTTGGGGCAGGTTTGCCCTGTGGTTAGCGTTTCCACAATCTAGCTGAAGTTGTCTTGCCCCCATCATCTTCTTTGGGGATCTTGGGGTCATCGTGAGGAGTATTCTCATTAAACATTTACAAGCCGTTTTCAGCAGATCTCTGAATGGTTTGAGAACCAGAATCTATTAAGTACACCTGAGAAAACAAACTTTGGTCTTTTTTAGATATCTATTTCAGGCTCAGCCTCAAATACATGCACAGGAGGCTAAATGTGACTTATTTTTTTGTAATTTCATAATTAAGTACATTAGCACTTAGCATGACTACAAGTACAGCTTTGAACATATTAAAAAATTTCAATCATTTATAAGGTAACTAACCATTAACTTGCATGTTTTAATTATTAATTAATTATAATAAGTAAATAGCTTTTTATAGATTAAATTTTATAGCTTATTCATGTTAGGTTTAGCATTAAAAAATAACAGCTTTTGAATTGAAGTTCTTTTAGTATCAAATAAAATTTTAACTTATGAGTATAATTTACAGAAAGACTGGAAACCTTTGGATCCTTTTAAAGTACACCGTTACAGATTATTACTTTTTTTTTATTCATCAAAATAGCTAAAGCCTAACAAAGTGAGCAAAGACAAGAGGTTAAGCATACATTTTTATATCTGAATAGACCTTTGGTAAGGAAATACAGTTTTTTAAGCCAGTGGTTCTCAATCTATTTAATGTTGTGACCCTTTAACACAAGTTTTTATGTTGTAGTGACCCACAATCATAAAAATCACAACTGTAATTTTTGCCAGTGTTATGAACTGAAATGCAAATATCCAGTATGCAGACAGTTTTAAGCTACCCCCATGAAAGGGTCTTTCAAGCCCTAAAATGTCATAACCCACAGGGTGAGGGCTGTTGTTCCAAGTTCTTTGTCACACTGTTTAGACCAATCTCTTGTTGCATCATATGATAGGAATATCCCAGTTTTGTTTTGTTTTTTTTTTGGTGTTTAACATTTCAAGGACACCCAATAACAACTAGGGGTAGGGCAGGGTTTGGAGAAGCCCCCATCTGTTGTGGGGTCCTTAGAATGCTTTGAAACAATGTCTGGGGCTATTTAGAGAAAGAGGTTTTGCTCATAGTTTCAAAGATGGTAAAGAGGCGAAGAGAAGTCTGGATATGAAGTGAAAGAACAAAGAGACACTGACACCAGTGAAGATCAACTAGTAAGCCAAGGGGATGAACAGAAAACCAGTGCACTGTTCCTCCAAAAAGGTGATGTGGCCCTAACCCAGTGCAGGAGCCAAACGGAGCATCCTCCGTGGTCACAGAACTCTGGAGCAATACTGCATCTCCCTGAGTTCCCACAGAGGTGCACCCTGACGAATCAAAGATGCACCCCAATAAGCCAAAGTCAACCAGCGCCTTCTTACCTCTAAGAAGGTTGTGTGTCCAAGTAGAGAGCTCTCTCTCTCTCTCTCTCTCTCTCTCTCTCTCTCTCTCTCACTCTCTCTCTCTCTCTCTCTCCCCCTCCCTCCCTCCCTCCCTCCTTGGAATACCTGTGTGCTGCGTGCTGAACAGAGCCTCTTTGTCCTTTATGTTACCCATACCAAACTGAGCTTTTCCTGTCTCAGGCTTTCTCTCAAAGCCAAATATGAACAAGAAAAAAGGAAAGAAAAAAGAAAAGGAAAAATAAAAACTGCTGGTATGCCAAAAGTCTGAGAGCTAGGTCAGGGGATTGGAGCCAATCCCCCATATGTTGTGGGGTCCTTTTGATCCAATTATACTGAAACACAACTTGTTGAAAGAAAAGAAAATTTCTAATTCAAGCATAAAAAGAAAAAAGAAAAAGAGAAAGGAAGAAAGAAAGAAAGTTCAGAGCTACGACCCTGACTCAAATTTTTACAAACTGTTTAAGCTTGAAACATAAGCATGTTGTGCCAATATAAACAAAAGTTAGTCATAGTTTTTAACAAATCAGAAACTCACTAACAATCATGGTCAGAGTCACCATAACCAAAAAAATGACACATCTCAGTTCCCAAAACAAGGTGGACTCTGAAGGCTAGGGGCTTTTCTCATTTTCCTGGGAACCTGATCTTTGTCTCTGCTTTAAAATGGATTTTACACCAGCCCAGGAATGGAACCACCCACAATGGGCTTGGCCCTTTCCCCCACCAATCTCTAAATAAGAAAATGCCTTACAGCCCAATCTTATGGAGGAATCTTCTCAATTAAGATTACCTGCTTTCAGATAACTGTAGTTTGTGTGTCAAGTTGACATAAAATTAGCCAGCACAGGGGCTAACTGGGAATAGGAAAGGGATAAGTGGGAGTGAGACTGGGGAGAAAAGACAGCAGCAGCTACCCAGGTAGGAACCCTATAAACCTCAATATCAACCTACCAGGCAAGATAAAGCCACTGGTGCCATGGTGACAACACTGCTATAGGGATAGCCAACCACTCTTTGAGTGGATCTAAAGCCCTCTCCACAGGAGGGAACCCGTGTCTGGTGTGGTAAGCCTTCCCAAGAACGTATGGCTAAGGAAATCATAGTCTCTAGTGGGGAACTTACTACGGTCACCTAGTTAAATTGGCGTAGCATCAAACTGGCTCCTAAATTAAATATTAGTTTCTATTTGTAGAAAAATTCTACTCTCAGCCTTAATCAGAGAAGTTTCTCCTTTCAATGATGTACAATAAATGCACGGCTGCTCAAGTTGCTGAGAATAAGTGTGTGTTGAGTGCTCAGCCTAAACAGGACACTTATACCACTTCCTTTAAGGTTTGGAGAACATGGGAGAAGATTGGGTGGAAAGAATATAAAAGCCAGAAGGAATGGAGAATGTTGAGATCCATGAATATCCCTGACACGGGATGGAGTCCACATGACACAGTTCCAGATTCTCTGGCCAGGGAACTTTTGGCTCATCAGCTACTTTGCCCCCCTTCTTTGCTGTAATGGCGACAAAAAGCCTTTCATCAATAATAGTAATGTCTACATGGCCTACCTGAGCTGGCAGTTGTTGGCTGAGAAAGGGATGCAGCCATTTTACTTGAAAACTTTGCAGGCTTTTAAGTCCTGGCATGTGCAGGAGCTGCCTATGCATACTGCTAGCATATCATAAAAGCCATCCCTGAGGTAGGTGTTGGTACCTCAGGGATGGCTTTTATGATATGCCTTTAACTGATAGAAGCTAAAAAGAAAGTTAGCACACCTGGAAAATGAATCTGCACCAAAAGAGCTGAATTCAGCCAACAGGGACTTCCAACCATTAGTGGGTCATTGTGTCAAATGTTCTTTGATAGTAAAGATAACTTTAAAGCTTGCAAACTGCAGGAGAAAGGACACTGATTCCTTCCTTGGCCTGACTGACATCTGCATGCGACTGACACCTACATATCAAGACGGCTCCTGCTGAGACATGACTGGCATCTACTTGTGACTCACACGTGCACATCAAACTGGCTCCAAGATGTGACTGATATCTGCATACCAAAAACTGCATTGGCCTTTTAAGCTACAGGATTTTTTCTGTGGCAATCTCCTTCAGTGTGACTTTCCCCTGGCAATGTGCATTGTCAGTCTATCTCTCTTTCTCTCTTTCCCTTTTTCTCTTCTTAATATGTATACTGTTAATTATTCTATTAAAAACGCTCCTGCGTTTTATTTCTAAAGTGTTCTGTATGTGTCATTTTCAAAGCGCAATTGTGCGTGCCATTTTTTGTGTCCTATAAAGAGTGAACTACCACGTTCATTTGTCATAAATTTCCTTATTTGGTCTGTTTTCTTCTGTGGAGTGTTTGTGGAACCTATCATGGGTGAAGGCTGGACGGTAACCCGCAGGAGAAGGACTGTGAGATGCCACTGTCTGAGCATGGCACAGCCACTGCAATCAGAGCAGGTATGGTTACCTATATATACTAGGATTGCACAAGATTGGACTTGTCAAAAACTTGTCAGTCATGGGTTTAAGAGGTCCTACCCCTCCCTGGTAAATTACTGGCTTTGGAAAGATTCTAAGTGAGGGGGAATCATTGTCTTGATTGGTGTACCCATTCTTGAGCTCACCAAGTGCCAATAGATAGCCCCAAACTAATGGTCACACAGATGGCTCTGATTAAACCCGGTAACTGCCCAAGGAAAGAAAAAAAAAATGAAGTGGATTTGTAGAAAGAAATGGAGGTAGTCGACAGGGGTAAGAGGGAGAAGATAGAAGAAGGTAGAGGTGAGAGTAATTAGACTGCATTATATTTGTATGAATTTGTCTAAAACATATTTAATTAATAAAAAATAAACACAAAAAGAGGGGGCCACCGGGAGTGAATATCACCAAAATGGATTATGTACATGTATGAAAATCTCGTAATGAAATCTATTATTACAAATAATCCAACTATACTGATTTAAAATATTTAAAATTGAGAGCACAAATAAATATATTCTATGAAAATTAACATAAAGAAATGAAAACATTCTTTGTGGCCATGCTTTGAAAATGAACAGAAGGGAAGGTGGAGTTATGTTAAAGGTGAAGGTTATTTACAAATGTAAAAAAATAAACTGAGAAGATGGAGGGGGGATGTCAAAAATGAAAATATATTTGAAATAATTTAAAGGACATTTAAACTGTAGGAAATAGAGAATATAAATTGCACAAAACTGGTGGCTTGGAAGAAGAAAAAATATTAGGAGTTGAATAATTATACAATGCAGGACTTTTTTATTCTAGATTTTACAGATTAAAAAGGCACCGAGCGTCTTGGGTAGGTCCTAACATCTTGGAACCACTGTGAGTCCTTTCTTAGGAAAATAAGTGGAATTGATCTACTTATGTCATAAACTAACTCTAAAACCATCCTGAGCGTGTTATTGTGGAATGGAATGCCAATGCTATAACATCTGAGTGCCACAAACACTGTTCACAAAACAGAAGGAGGGAGGGGAGTGGGAAGCTTCAATCCAAATCCACTAATGGCCTCATATTTCATTAAGTCATAAATTTAAGTTCAAGAAAAATAATAGTCAAAATTGGCTTATTCCAATACCTTGCTTTACACTTTATAACTGTGCATGTGCTTTAGATAATTGCAAAGCAAAATAAAAACTTACTAATCCAGTACTTGAAAACTAAAAGCAACAGATGGATACAAGGACTCTGATTGGTGGCAACTACACAGGGAAAAAATTCTGAGTCACTATAAACTCTGTCATTTATACATCTTTACGGTCTGTGGGAAAATGGGACAGCAAAGATGAGATTTTGATGTTTCCTAGTGATCATATTGTTGGTGGAAATGTGCGCAGCCGTCTGTGTAATACAGAGGGGAATAAATGAGTGAGTCTCTATTTTTGACTTTTGATTTATGCTATTCCAGAAACAAAGTCAAATTAATAAGTGTAGGGAAGTATTGAGACTGGTTTCTTTTTCAAGTTTTTAATTGTAAAAGTGTCAGATAATTGCACAGCTGAATTCTATCAAAATATGAAGCAATGTCATTTAAACTGGTACAAATCATGGATTAAGAAAATTTCTAAAGGCTGTTCATAGAATATACTATTGACAGCTGACAAAGGAAAAAACCAAGAAAGAAATACCACATTCAGTTATCACAAAATTAATCAGATTATCACCCTCTCAGATGCCAAAAAGCACTTGCTGAAACTCTGTATTTGTTTACCTATTGGGAAGGAGGGTATATGTGCAATGCCTTAACACTGGAATGTGTGCATTGTTTTCTTTTTATTTGAATGTAAGATAGAAAAACATAAGAAACACATTTTAAAAGAAACAGAAAATAAGAGCTAATGCTATTCAAGATATCTCACAAAAAATCTAACTGGAGCCCCAGCAAGATGGCTCAAATGGCTAAAGGTACTTGCATCAAGCCCGATGACCTGAGTTCACTCTCCAGGACCCACATGGTGGAAGGAGGTAGCTGACTCCCGCAAGGTATCCTCTGACCACCACATCCACTCTGTGGCAACTGTATATTCCCAATATGTATATTCACACACATAAGAAATAAATTAATAATAAAACTCACTGAAGTGGTTTTACACTTTATTACCAAAGAAATGTAAATTTAAAAAAAAACAAAATTACATACTTCTGTTGTTAATAATGGGGAACTAAGAGAACACTAAGATTAGTGAAGATATGGGGAAACAAGAGACCTCACACACAGCCAGTGACGCACAGAGATGGGAGGCCCTGGCAGTGCACACCATGGGAGGCCCTGACAGCCAGAGGGGACCCTAGTAGTGCTCCCTGAAGCTGTGTGAGCACATGTCCAGGACACAGCAATTCTATCCTACATCCCATAGAAACTATTCCCCTAGCAGCACAAGAGATTGAAGACAGCGAACTAAAAGAAAAAAAAATCATTGCTTCAATACAGGAGCTAGACAACCAAGATGTCCGTTCCAATATGAACTGTGAGTAAAATAGAATATGCTGAAATATTCAGAAGGATCTATTCTATGCTTGGTGATATTGTAGTTATAAGCATTACAATTTTGAGCAAAAAAAAAAAAAAAAGCATGGAACCAAGTGAGATTTAAAGCACAATACTATTTAAATAGCTTTTTCAAAATATGTGAGGCCCTGGGCTTGAGCCACAGCACCACAAAAGTCAACAACAACAACATCCTACTGTATTTGATACTTACACATGCATTTAAACAAAGTGAAGGAAGGGTGATGAAATTTTGTCTATAAAATACACAAGGATAAGAACATAGAGATAGTATCAGAAATGAAGAGAAGAAGAAAATGTAAAAATTTTGGTGACTTTCTCTTCAGAAGCCTACACCCACTCTCGGGGGTGAATACTCTTCTTTTTCTCTCTATTATTAATGCCTGTGATTAATATGAATTTCAAGATCTCTTCTTAGTAGACTCCAATACTGCTTAAGTCTTTTCAAATTAATTTTTTTGGCAAGTTCATACATGTATATAGTACGTTCTGACTACTCTTACTTCCAAACTATCTTGTACCTCCCTCCCAACCCTGTCAACCCCCACACCTCCTTCAAGTCCTTTTCCCACTTGGTGACCTTTGCTTTGGTTTTGTTAACCACTGCGCTTAACTAGGGCAGTTGGCAATAGTCATAGGTATAGAACTTTCCACTAAAGTTTGGTGGGGTTTCTAGTGAATACACATTGAAAGACAATGACTCCCCATCCTCCAGAATCCACCAAAAGCCAGTAGCTCCACAGGGAGGAGTATAGCCTCATGGACCTCCCTGTTGGTGACACCTACTATGTGGGCTCAGCAAGGAAGAGACAAAGGCATATTCATGGGTGCAAACACTGCCAGACCTTAGCAGAGGGAACCGCTATCATGGCCAGCACCATACTCAAAAGTGGAACCCTGAGCATCTGAGCTCAGGTGTTTTTATTAATTCAGAACTCCTCAGGTGCAGATCATAAGCAATCAAACATCCTCCACAGAAATGCAACACCTGCAGACAATACAAAATGCCAAGACCTAGGCAGACCCCTCACCCAACAGTGCACAAAACAATATTTTATACATAATTAAAAATAACAAAACAAAATGAAGTTTTGTGCAAAAAAAACCCAAAATTTTCCCTTTTCTGTATAAAAAAAGTTTTACCTTTACAACACAATTTACTACACCAGCAAAACCATTTACAAGGGGAACAATATGTGGCTTCTAATGCACAGGACCAAATGAAACCAAACATCTTATCAAGCTTTTCACAATGTTTTTGGACAGAAGAAAACATTATCAATGTCCAATTATCTGGAATTCACTCACAATCTTCTGGGTTCCCCCAAAGGGCTTAGATCACTTCTCAGGCTCTGCCCTCTGCAGCACACACAGCTTGTCCTCCAGATTCTAGCTGACTCCACTGCTGCTGCTGTTCTTGGTGGTCATCTCATGGTACTGGAATATTCAGAACACCAGGATCCCTTGCTGCAACTGGGCTGTGCTTTCACCAATAGCCTCTTCTGGGCTCTTCTCGTGGTGCCAAGCCTCAACTTCTTTACATGAACCGTTCAATCTGGACCATCAACTGCCACTGAGGCTGCACCTTCACCTATGGCCTCTCCTGGGCTCTCTTCATGGTGCCGAACCTCAATTTCTTTATTTGGCCCCTTCAATCTGGGCCTTCAACTACTATAGTGGCTACGCCCTCACAAATAGCCTTTCCTGGCCTCTTACAGTGCCAAGCTTCAGTTGCTCTCTAAAGACCCCTTAATGCCTTCAAAACCAGGCCACCTCTGTGACTCTTTTACAGTACAAAGTTCGACTGCCAGCATGAGATACAACGTTGGCCAGTTCTAGAAGTTGGCTTCTGTGTGCTGACCCTGAGGAAACATTTTCCAGATTTTAAGATAGAGTCTGGTTTGCTGGAAAAATAACTGGTTACTTTGTCTGCCGGAAGGGTCACCTCATGAGGTGGAGTTCTTACCACCATCACCAGTGCCTGGACCACTTGTAGTCAGGTTTGAAGGGAAAAAAAAATGCTTTTCTGTTTAACTAAGCAGCTTTTTGAAGCACCCATGACAGCAGGGCATCCTGGGCCAGTGAGAAGAATCTCCAGTTGAAACATTCTGGCAGTTTGGCATTCTTTTTCACCACTGCTATGGGAAGCATACTTTTCATAGACCTCAAACACAAGACCTACTTGGGCTTCACAAACTCAGTTTCTAGAACAGTACACTATGGTTTCTGTTTCCCCTACCCTAGCTACCACTAGCATCAGCAGCAGGAGGGAGAGTCAGCTCCACAATCAGAAAAAGCATCAAAATTCTTTCCTGCTCCCAGCTGATTTTTTTGTTTCTACCATGAAAATGTCTTTCTCTAAAGGCCTCAATTCTGCGCCTCTCACTTTTGAGCCCTCTTTTTCGCCTAATTTCCACAATTTTCTTTGCGTAGAAGCTTATTTCCTTCCATGCTTTCCTCTTCCTTCAGGAGACTTCTGCTCATTATTTTTGCATATACATAAAATCTCTGTACTCTAGGAGCTACCCTGAGCATACTTTACTGGACTCTGTTAGGTCTGGAGTTTCTTTCTTGTTCGTCCTTGTCTTCACATTGGATTAGCTTAGTGTAATGTCCTGCCCCACACTGGTGCACCATTTGTAGTAGTACACCTACAGGATGGCTCACCAAGGAAGGCAAGGAGGCATTTTTATAGGTGCATCAAAGGGAACCACAGTCATGGCTAATGCCATACTCAACAGTGGAACCCTGAGCATCTGAGCTCAGGTGTTTTTAGACATTCAGTACTCCTCAGGTGCAGGTCATGAACAATCAAACGTTCCCCACAGAAATCCAATACCTGCAGACAATATAAAATGCTAAGACCCAGGCAGAACCTCACCCATTAGTGCACAAAACAGTATTTAGTACATAACTAAAAATATATTTCTATAACACTTCCCCCATCCATGACCGACTATTGACAGGCCTGGTCTTGTACAAGCCTATAGGTACCCACAGCTACTGTGAGTTCATGATTTCTGTGAAACAATGCTCAGTAATGTTTCCTAGCTCTTCTTCCTTTCATCTCACTCTTAAAGCATTCCCAGCCCCTAAGATGTACAAAGAGTGGTATCTGTGTACTGTCTGGAACTGAGCACCCAACCATTACTTATTCTCAGCATCTTGAGCAACTATGTAGTCCCTGTATTCAACATCAGTCACTGTAAGAGAAACTTCTTGTCAAGCTTGAGAATAATATATGTCTATGAGAATAAACAAATATTTAGAAGGCAGTTTGATGCCATTATAAATTTTTATAAGGCAGTTTGATGCATGGCAAGTTAGTAAAGCAATAGTAGTAAACTCCCCTACAGTGTCTATGACTCTCAGCCATGGAGTTTTGACCACGTTTATAGTACCAGGTATGAATTTCCTCTTGTGAATCTTGTTCCAAATCTAATCAGAGAGCAATTGGTTACCCACTAGCAGTCATGCCACTATTGCATCAGTGGGCACATCTTGTTCGGTAGGTTTATTGTTGCAGTTCAGAGGTTTCAGAGCTGTGTACGACTGTTGATGGCTTCTCTCTTCTAACAAATGCTCAGCACCTTCTAGGACTATGAAAACCAACCAAAGAACAGGGTTCTTCCAATTGAATTCCAATTTGATTTCTCTATTTACTGCAATCAATGTGTGTGGAGTATTCAAGAATACGATCTCATTTTCCAGTTTTGATGGGCAACCAAGATCAAAAGAGTAGCCTTTATTGCTCTGTGTAGATATATATGATCTTCCTGATGAGGAGGTATGCCAAAGCTGGCACTGGGCTTCTAGGATTGGCATGATCCACTTATATGAATAGCCAAATGTGAACTGATGATATATTCTAATTTGTGGAGCATGACAAACTCAGTTTCTGTGCATGCAATCAAAATAAATTTAGCTTATTGAAGCAACAATCATTCTACTTTTTAAATTAAGACATATACAAGTTTATGGTGCCATGATATGGAATTGCAAATTCAAACAAAAATAAGCACATGAAAATATGCCTCCAAAACAGAATAGTCAATAAAAGTTGACACATTCATTCTGTGAATTTTCTTCAGTTTCAGTAAATGTCCACAATGTTCATTCATGTTGTGAGGGCATCAGAATGTCCTTACATGTTAAGGCTGAATAATTTGCCCTTGTATGCATATACCACCTGTCCATCCGTCCATCTATCCATCCATCCATCCATCCACCCATCCATCAATGCTTGCTTGGGTTTCTTCCATTCTGGGCTATTGTAACAATGCTGCCAGGAATATGGGTGTGTTTATCTGATTTACAAACAGTAGTCTGAGTCTTTGAACAGGGGAACCCAAGCAAATTTTCTCAGGGAACTGAAGTCCCCCACACTAGAAAGAACTCAGCAGAGCTGTGAATAAGCATGACAAAATGGTCCCATCTGCTAAATGCAAGACTCACACATGGTTGATTCCATATGTGTATATATTTAAAATACTTCATAATTAAATAAAAAGGCAAAAAATCTTTAAATATCAATGGAATAAAAACTGTTCTTCACAATGCCTTGGCAGATGGAATATATCCCTTGGCTCATCCATATCCAGATCTCCTGTTCTGTGGCTTTTCCTGGGGAAGATGTGAACATAGATCTGTTCAGCTCAGATATGTTACAGATGGCAAAGCAAGGAAATGATTCCGCCAAAGTCGAGCTGAGTAGACCAGCTAACACCCTACTGGAGTACAGGTGGCAGAAATGCAGCTGAGTCACCCGAATATCCCACCCCACATAGGTGACAATTTATGAAAACCTGTTGCCTGGAGCTCCCTGAACAGCTTGCAGAAGTTCTCACCGAAGCCTCCTTTCTCAGCAGGCATAACCTTTCAAAAGCTTTATAAACCTGAAGTTGCGGCAATGTCATGCATCTTGTAAGTTTAGTTTATTCCCTGAGCTGTTATGTGAGCCTCTCTCCAGGAGACATTGTCTCGATTCAGAGGGAATGGCTATACAACAGCCCCACAGCACTGTGGATGAGGCCCCAAGTTTCTACCTCTTCCATTTGTGTATCAGTGTTTTCTCTACATATGTCTGTGCACCATGTGTGTGCCACACACCCATGGAGACTAGAAGAGGGCATCAGATAAACTAAAATTGGGGTTATAGACAATTGTTAGACACTGTGAGTTCTGGGGATTGAACTCCGGAATAATAGCCAGTGCTCTTGACTGCTGAGCCATCTTTCCAGACCCTAGACTTGCTTCTGACTCTGAAAGTGATTGTACTTTTGCTGAAACCAGCCACAAATGGGATGCTTCTCTGAGGATGGTAGGGCTGACCTATCTGCAGAGTTTAGACCACAGCTGACTCCCTGGAAGCAGCTTCTCAAGTTTGCCCTATTTATGATGCCCACATCCTTGTTCAGGACCCCAGGAGCAGTGTTTAGCCAAGAGCCCTGGCACTATTTGATGGTACCTTTAAGAAATACTGCCTCATTTACCCATTCTAAAAGAACAGTTAAGATAGTGAAGGAGCAAGTTTGAGGTCCTTAGGACTGCACAAAGACCAAGAACAGAGCTTGAGGTTTACACAGAAGACCCTGCAAAACGTGTCTCTCTTCAGAGAGCAAGTTCCTTGTCTTTGTTTCCTTACCTCTGTGTGCTTCTGATATGACAAGACAATAAGATAGATATGAAGTGCTATTATCCAGATGTTTCTACACCTCTGCAGAGGCCAAGCATTTAAGCCTGTGCCCTTGTTTCACTCTCCAAGTCTCAGTGTAAATAAACCCCTTATTTCTGTTGCATTTTGATCCTAGTCTTCATCACCTTCATTTTCCTCAGCATCTAATCGAGTCACTCTCCACCTTAGACAGGTCTAAGAGTGTGAAGCCCAGGAGCCCTGATGTCCCGGAAGATAGAGATCCTTCCACAGTATAGAAGATATTGTATCTAACTGGACAAGAAGAGAGTGGGAAGACAGAGGAAAGAGGGAGAGGAGAGAGTATGAGATTCCTAATCTTCAGAGCTCTGTCAACTTAGCACACTCCTGATTCCATGCCAGTGTGTAAAAGGCAGCAGGATTACTGCTATGATGGAGATGAGCTGGACCACATGCCCACACTGACTCAGCAGTCAGACTGCCTGGATTTGAAGACCCGCTGTGAAATGTAACAGCTGTGTGACCCTGCGCAAGCCATTTCATTTCTCTAGTCCCCTGTTTATGCATCATTGAAGTATTAATAATAACCATATCCGTCTTGCAGGTTTGCTATAAATATTAAAGGCCCTGGGATACACAAGAAAACAAAGAGCAATGTGTGGTGCATGGTAAGCCTTTATATTGGTGTTAGCTGCTGTTTTAATTATATATGCATAGTGCTCATGTTAGAGGTTTCAGACACGTTCTGACACTTAATCCAGACCTATTAAAATATGTGTCTGAACATCATGCTTTCCCTTAAGAACAGCTGCAGATGCCCTCTCCTTGAGGATCCCTGCCTCTTCTGTCGCTTCATTTCCGTTATGATGCAATAGTGAAATGCTTGCTGTCCTCCTGGCTTCCGCAGATGCTCAGATACCGTGGGAGCTGGGGGACAGGTTTTAGAAATCATCCCAGCGATGTGACTTGACCAGAGTTCTAACTTTTTCCCTCTCGAAATTCAAGGTTACATAACTGTTTGAAGACAGATGTCAGCCTGAGGTTTCTGATTATTTTTTTAATCATCTGACCTGGAAACTCCTCCTTTTAGAAGCAAAATAGCTCTTTTGTCCCAGTGATGATGTTAGGAAATAAATTATAGTGCTAGAATTCTCAGTGATTATTCTTTTTTTACATAATATCGCTAAGAATATCACGATAAACCTATTGTCAGATTTTTAACTGTTAAAAATAGAATGACACGGTATTTCCTTCTTGCTCTTTCCATGCTAAGGAAAATATATTTGTTCAATACAAGAGGAGGCTATTTGATGTTATGACTCTTAGAATGGATGCTAAAGGGTAATGGCAATGTTCTAGATCTCGATTCTGATACTGGTTACACATGTGGAATTTACATACTCAGAATGGCTAATTTTATTGACTATAAATCAGACCATAGTAAAGCTGATATTTTTAACTCTCATGGAACAGAATTCTCAAATGTAGCCATTTGGTTGAATATAAATTACAGCTCAATAAAGTGAGTGTATAATAAATCACCATGTAACAAAAATGTTGTGGGTTCTAGAGTCTGGTGCATTGTGAGAAGGAAATGAAAAAGGTCAAATAACTCTGGAGAGAACAGAAAATTTGTTGTAATGGACTGGGGAGATAGCTGTCAGCAAAGTGCTTGTCTTCTAAACATAAAGACCTGAGTTCAGTCCGCATGTTTAAAAGCCAGACACGGTCATTTTTAATATCGATGCGGAAGAGGCAGAGTCAGGCAGATCCCTGGGGCTTGCTGGTCAGCCAGCCTAGCCCACTTGGTGAGTTCCAGACAGTGAGACTCCCCCTTTCTCCCTCCCCCCCCTCTTTCTCTCTCTCTCTCCTTCCATCCCTGTTTCTACACACACACAAAGTGGATTGTACTCAGGCTGAGCTCTGACCTCCACACACATGCATACAGACATACACATGAACACATATACACACATAAAACATATAAATAAATTTTAAAAACCAGCAAATGCTCCCATAAAAATAGGGACCAGGCTAAATCTATGGACTTTATTCACACAGCTTGATGAGACGTGGTACATATGCAATATATAAACTCTTCTTAATTGATGATACACTCCATACCTGGCAGTCTTCTCAACATACAAACAGTTTTTCTATTGCATTAGGATGAGTGGTATTGTTCCTGTGAAAAGTATATTTGCACATCTCTTCCACTTGCAGTGAAAGGGAAATACTCCCTTCACATGAGCTATGCAAAGCTGTAGCTAAGCTTGTCACCTAATCTCTCTTGCTAAGGAACTGCTCTGTTCAGTACTTGATTTCCTTGCTGGGGACAAAGAAATACAAGACAAATAGAATTCTGGTGATTTACTACAAAGTTTTGTAGTTTTAGAACACTTCATTTTAGTAACTTGTGAAGCCAGTGTTACCAGAGTCCCTGAAAAATACAGTGTAGACAGGAATACTACAAACTTTAATTCTCTTGGCTTATGCTGAGATTTGTTTTATTGCTTGATTCTGTTTTGTTTCATTTGGGGCAAAGCTAGGGATTGGATCCAGGGCTTTGAGCATGCTAGATAAGTGCTCTACCACTGAGCTTTTTATGCAGTCCTTAGTGTTTTGAGACAGTGTCTCATTATGTAACCCAAGCCTTGAATTCAATATCTTCTACCCCCCAAGTGCTAGGATCATGGGTCTATGCCACCACATGTAGCTTACTGTTTTGACTCCACGGGAAATAAAGTCCTTGTATTATTAACTTAAAAGCTTGGAGAAGCTAAGGAAGGAGGTAAGGGGCGTTGGGAGCAGGAATTCCACAATGGCCTTCTTTGGCTTGTAACCACAGTATGGCTCTTAAAACAGATGGCTCTAATTTAAAGGGAATTAAATGGTATAATATTGAATTAAAAGGGCTTATTACAGTGGGAATAGGATTTTATAAATGTATGACAGCCTTATCTCTTTGACCTCTGAGACTTCCATGCAGGCTAACGAGATGCATTTTAACTGGAAGTTTAAGGGCATCTTAAACTAACAGTGCTTGGTTTGATAGAGTCCTTTCAGAGTTTCCTTCAACTTAGCTGAGATAGGAGCACAGCTTCTAGAGCAAAATCAAATCTACAGAAAACACGTGAGATGGATTCTTAAAGGCTCTCGTGCTTTAACGTCCCATAACTCCTCCTGCTCTGAGGAGTTTTCTGATGGACACAGTCTATCGGGGTCTTCCTTTGCTCTGATCAGCTGTAACCACGATCCACGGTGTGATCAAGACACTCTCTGCTGCAGAATTCTGCAAGAAGTCCAGCCTCATATGCCAAGCAGTGGGCTAACCCCAGACTGTAACTCTGAAGCTGCACAGTTCAGTGTGACAGCCACCAGCACATGTGGCTAATGAGCACCGAAACATGAATAGTATAAACTGAACTGTGCTATGAATAAACCAGATATGGATGACTTAGTGGGGAAAAGAATATAAACTAACTCATTATGTTGATTGTATTTTGAGGTAATTTTACCTTAGGTCACAGGTTAAGGGAAATATATTACTAATTTAAACTATTCTTTCTTCATGTGAATATTAGAATTTTTAAATTACTTATGGACTTAAGTTGGATTTGCATTGGACAATTATGCCCACCAGCCTTGTCTTCAATTCTCACCCTGGCCAGAGTCCTTTCCACCACCATCCCCTATAGTCCCCAGTAGTGACCTTCAAAGGACTCTCCATCTTAGAAAGCTAAAACCACGGGGTGTTGATGCTACCTCTCCGGGGACTGGGTTTGGGGGAGTTAGCCTCTTCCTACCTCGCTCTTTTTTCTATTCATTCGTTTACTGCAAGTCAGATTGTACCCCACCTGTGATGAAAACCATTCTATTGGTGCCTTAGAAGTACCAGGAAACCAGGCATAGTGGTGTAGGTCTGTAATCTCAGTACTTGGGAGGCTGAGGCAGGAGGATCATCACAAGTTCAAGGCTGTCTGGGCCACTCAGAAAGACCCTGTCTCAAAAAATTATTAAAAATTGTGTGAAAAGAAGCACTACAAGTAACAGCCGATTTTCACCATGACGTCACTTCCCATCACAGCCCACTCACTGTGTCATGCTAGACACACTCCAGCCACATGAGGACCTCTTTCTATCTGCATGATATTCAGATGGCTTCCCAACTCAACCTTGTGCACACACAGTTCCCTCTGTGATGATGCTTTTCTTCTAGACTCCATAGGGCCACTTACTCTGAAAGTCAGTGGGCAGCTGCCAGGTCAACCTCAAGGAGGTCTTCACTCTCCCATGGCACCTCCTGGGGCTTTCTCTTCAGCCCAGTATTAGCTGCCTTTCTGCCATTGTGATAAAACACATAAGCAAGGCAGATTACAGAGGGAAGAGTTTATTTGAGTGTACAGTCCCAGATGGGGAAAGGAAGACTCCATAATGGCAGGCATAGACTGGAGTGGGAAGCTGAGGGCTCACATCTTTCATCCACGAAGTAGTGAGATAGAGAACTTGAAATGGGGAGTCTATAAACTCAAAGCCCACCTCCAGTGACGCAGCACTTCCAACAAAGCCACATCTCCTACACTCCAAAATCACACTACCCACTGGGGACCAAGCATTCAAATGCTCAAGATTATGGGGGAACATCTCATTTTAACCACCACGAGTCCCACTGGATGCTTTCTCTAGTATGCTTTCTCTATGTCTTTGCCAGCTAGAACATACGCTGCAAAAGTGAAGAGGTCCTTATAGGCATAACTGAGAACTAAATCTGACCCAGGGAAGCCAAAATTCCACTCACATAGATGCTGTGTAGACAAATACACAATGTTGTGGTTTAAATGTGAAGTCTCCCCCACAGGACCATTTATTCAAACACTTGGCAATCTTTGGGAAGGTTGAAGGAGCTTCAGGAGGAAAAGGGAGTCACTGAGGATGGATGGACCTTGAGGTTTTGTAACCCACCCCACTTTCTGTTTATTCTTTGCTTCCTAACGTCAGATGCAACTTGCCCAAGCAGTCTCCTGCTCCGACTGCCACACCTTCCTTGCCGTGATAGAATGTATCACTTCGAACTGTAAGCCAGAATAGACTCCTCCATATTTAAACTGTTTCTCGTGTTTGTCACTGTGCTCAGAAAAGTAGCTAATTCACATATCCTTCCTTCCTCAGGATGAGATCCACACTGCCTTAATTTTTCAAGATTGCTCTCTGGAGTCTGGGAATGCAGTTGGTAGACTGCCTAGCATACAAACCAAGGTTGATGTGCACACTTGGGGGATGGAAACACGAGGATCAGAAATTCACCATCATCCGCCACTACATAATGAGTTCAAAGCTAGTCTCACCTGTATGAGACCTTGTCTCAAAAATGAAAAGGTTGTTATGAAGACTTTTCACGGGAACCTAGAAACAGATTGTGGCTTTGCTGTCAGGATCATTTCACCAGTGTCTGTGTGGCTATTAAAGCTCAGCCCTGTGACATGTGGATATGCAAACCAATGGAAACAGAGCTCATCAGGGACCAAGTGTGACGTTTTTCTGAATTTGTGAAAGTTGTTCTCTAAAAGGAAGCCAAAGAAATGAACTGAAGACCCATTGTCCCTGAGCTATAAGACAGGGTGAAAGCTTAGCATTTGCTGCTTGCATGGTGGGAGTCTAGAAAACTCTCAAACTGGAGCTCATTAGAAGCTGAGCCTTACAGGAGGGTATTCACCTGCAGCTCTCGAAGCCACCAGGGTCATTGTTGTCACCTTCTAATGTCCTCTGCAGCTGTAAAAGTCTAGTTCAAACCAGCACATTAATATTAATTCCCAGTAAGCATTCTGAATGGATGAGGCAGCTGTGTGGGTCACAGAGTCCTAGCTGTGTGCTAATTACTCTTCTTCTTTTTTTTTTAATTTTATATTTAGGATAATGGAAGACAAATTCTAACTGCTTACTTTTCTGTTTAATTAGAGTCAATTTCCTGTTTATCTGGCGTTTCTTTTTGATGTCTCACCTGTTCTCGGCCAAATTAAGAAAATAAAGAGGCATGCAGGGTGATGGTCGGCTTGAAGGTAGAGATTAAATAGGTGACAGTTCCTCAACTAATGATCTTACATCCAACAGTCAAAATTCAAAGAATCAGAAGATTTCTTACTCCCAACTCCAGCAGAGCAACAGACCCTATCTATCCACCTTCTTCCTGCTAGCATGAATATTTTTAGTTCATTTTATTGTTATTGTGGGTGCATGTAGTGGGTGTATGGGGGTTGTACCTGTGCCATCACATGTGTATGGAGGTGAGAAGGCAACTTTTTAAAGTCAGTCCTAGCCTTTGGTTTCTATAGGACATCGGGTTTGCATAGCCTGTCTCACTGGCCCTAGGATACATATTGAGAAAAGGTTATAAAAGACATTGAGGAATCTGTCTATCTCTCCATCTCCCACTGTATTAGTTACTTTCTATCACTATGATAAAACGTCATGACCAAGGCAAGTCATAGAAGAGTTTATTTGGCTCCAGAGGGTAAGAGTCCGTGTTGGTGAAGTGAAGGCATGGCAGCAGGAACCAGAAGGTCAAGGCTCATGCCCTGAACCCACAATCTGGAAGCAGAGAGGGTGTGCTAACCATGGAGTGGTTTGAACAAGATGTCACCCATGAACACTGGGCTGCGCCAGGTGATGGCACTGTTTGGAGAGATTTAGAAAGTGTGGCCTTGCTGGAGGAAGTATGTCACTAGGGGAAGACTTTGAGGTTTCAAATCTACACACCATTCCCAGTTGCTTTCTCTACTTCAAGTTTTTGGTTCAAGATGTGAGTGAACAGTTTGCTGTCATGTCTTCTGCCTGCTGCCTCTACCCTAACATCATGGATTCCTGCCGTGCAGAACCACAAGCTCAAATAAAGCTTCTTCTATAAGCTGCCTTAGCCATGGGGTTTTATCACATTAATAGAAAAGGAATATACCCACCCTCCATCACGCAATCTCAGAAGAAGCCTAGTGAACATGGAGCCTGCATAGAAGAGGAAGAGGGACTGAGTATTTTGAGTCATAACCAGGGGAAACTGAGGCTTCTCCCTATAGCATGTGTGATCAAATATAGAGGCTGAGCCACCAACCCCAATTGAACCCTCATATTCCCAGCACCAGTTGGCAGCATGGCTCAGCTAGGGCCATGTACTCAAACTATTCCTAGTTTGTCAGTTCTCAGAAGCCATGTACCATAACCAATGCTGCTGAATTAAACATCTATGCCTTGTTATCTGTTACACAGAGCACTTGGACCCTGTGCAAATGCCGATAAGGCTGTGTTTACAGTAGCATTTGCAATGTGCTTTCTATGTCTCCTCTATGTTTTTCCTTTGTTTCCTGTTCCTTGTTTACTATGTGCTTTGGGGCCTCTTGCTGGCTTACCTAGCTGTCCTCTGCCTTGCTGTTTGATGCCTGCTTTGAGAAGTCACACGTTAACTTACAACAGACTGCCCTCAAGTAGCTTTTATGATTCAAACAACAACTTTAAAACAGCAAATGTTCATTTCTCCCCTTCGCGATCTAATGCTAATGTTGTTACAAGTTTAACATCTATGCACTGCACACATTTTAAATTCCATATTATATTGTTATTATTTTTGCTTTACACCAGAAATGCTTACGTGTATTGTTTTTACCAATCACTATTTCTGGTATATTCCTTTCCTACACAGAATCTTGATCCACACTTCACCCCATACACAGGACTAAACTCAAAACAGATCAGAGACATAAAGGTGAGACAGAATATCATTAAACATCTTGAGGAAACTAGGAAAGCAGAAAGGGGGAGGGACTCTTTGGCAGGGTGAAGGGGCCAGCAAGAGAAGGGCAGAACAGAGAGGAAAGGGCCGTGGGGAAAGGAATATATGGAAACAAACGATGACATGGATGTATTAAAATGCAACAGTGAAATCCATACTTAGTGTTCTAACTGTAAAATCAACAGTTAATAGATAAGACCAAGTGGGATTGTACATGCCTGGAATCCCAGCACTTGGAAAGTGACAAGGAAAGTGACAGGACAAGAATTCAAGGTCATCTGCCTGCTACTTGGCAAATTCAAGGCCACCCTGTTTTACATAAGACCCTATGCCAGGAAGTCAGAAGAATACAATGAAGAATATGGTTCATGTGTGTACAGGTTTATGTATAAACATGTATGTAGAGAGGAGACTGTGAATGGGGAGGAAGTGGTCCAAAGGGAAGGGGAGGTGGAATGAGAGAGTAACTGAATGTGTGTGTCATCAGAGCAGAAGGTGGATCTTCTAAGGGGGTGAAGGGGACCAGCAAGTGGGGGAGAAGAGAAGTGGGAGAAACAGTGGAAGGGTGAATAAAAATTAAAAATAAATTTAAAAACTGGAACCAATAGAAATGTCTATACATAAATGAGAGGATGAACTGTGGTATATTTGCAGGTGGAATACAACTCAAGAATTAAAGCAGTAGTAATGGGAAGGGACCTTACAATGAAAGATCACAGGTGTCTAAACATGTGTACTAAGCGGTCACATTTATATGACATTCTACAAACTGTAAGTCTAGAATGAAAACATGTCTGTGGTTGAATGAGATGGAGAAACAGCTATGAAAAGCTGCACACACAACTGCACACAAGCCTGCAGGAGTAACTAACTGTAGGCTCATTATCTTGATTTCGATGGCAGTTTCATACATCAAAACTTGACAGTTCTCACCTGTGAAAGTTGCTGATACCAAGAGAAAACTATTCTTGTCACACCCAGATGCATTAGAGCTGGGGAATAAGGAAGGAGAGGAGCTCTCATGCCTGCCTGAGAGAAATACCATTCAGGGCAATGCTAAAGGCCAGGAGCAATTCCTTCACACGAATGAACCCTGCCCCGCATGCCTCATGACTGGGTCTATGCACCGATTTCCGTGTGGAAGTTGATCTTGAACATTCTGCAAGACAGAAAGAGTCACCACAGGTCACTCTCAATGAACCCCTCCCCAGCAAAGACTCCTTCACCAACAACTGGACTCTAACTCAGGCTTCGGAGTTTTCAACACCAGTGAGCTTTGTATCCAAGTAGCATCATAAATGTCTCTCTTAGCTATTAAAAATGTCCCCTAGCCTCAACCTCCTTAAATCTCTTCATAGTTTACCATGCCATGAAATGCCCTTTGGTTCCCAAATAAATATCATTCTTCGGAGAGTCTCTCTGATTAATTTTTAGTTTGATTTGTCCTTTAACTATATGAAGTTTATAGTTTATCAGTTTCATCACAATAAAGCTGTTACAATAAAATTGGGTCGGCTTCTATTCTTCTGAAACCACAGTTGGACACAGCAAAAGAGCTGTTTTATTGATCTAAACCATGTGAAATTGCCATTTTGTCAGGCAAAAATTACAGTCAAATATAAATTACATATGGCTCAACCAAGAGTATGCAAATATTACAGCATGAGAGAAGCTGATAGGCTCTGGGGATGATAAGAACCAAATACAGCCAACAATCAAGGTCTCCAGCTGGAGGCCCTGGATGCACATTTTAAGTAAGGTGTGAGAGCAGGGTTCATTCAGTGATGTGGAGTGAGAGAAGGAGGGGGCAAGGATGGGAAGGAGGCTGAAAGAAGCTCAGGAAGGTGGAGACTAAACATATCTTCTTAAAAGATAATCTAGCTCCAAGCCAAAAGAGGGAACCCCTGCCTAAAACTGCAGGACAGGACAGGGACTAGAGACTGGCTAACCCAGAGACAATTTCTAATGATGTCATGCTCTGCTCATAGATTGATACCTAACCCAGTCCTCATCAGAGAAACCCTCACACATACACCAGCCCCTGAGAAGAGCACATGCAGAGGCCCAGGGCCAAACATCATGCAGAGATCAGGGAACCAAACGGAAGAGGGAGAGGAGGGGTGGTGGAAACCAGAGGAGCTGAGGACATCAGGAGAACAAGTCCCATATTGTCAACTGACTAGCACTCTTAGGGGCCCACAGAGACTGAAGTCATAGACACAGAATCTGTAGGATCCCCTAAATACATCTCATGGCTGTCTAGATTGGTATCCTTGAAAAATTCCTACAGGCTGGAGTGGAGTGTCTCTGATCATTTTATCATCTGTTGAGACCCTTTTTCTCCTGCCTGGCTGTCTGGCTCACCCTTCATGTAGAGATTGGTACCTGGCCTTGTTCCATCCCACTATGCCCTGCCCTGATTGTGCAGTAACCTGGGGAGATGGTTCTTTTCTGGGGATAAGGGGAGATGTTTGTGGGTGGTGATGGGGGTAGATCTGGGGAAGATGAGCAAGCTGACAGTGGAGGGAGGAGAAGAGAGGGGCGGGATGTATTTTATAAGTTGTATGAAAGGAAAAAAAACTGAAAAAAAAAAAAGATACCTAGTTCGCAGAACAGCCAACATATCTGGAAAATGATGCTTTCAAAGTTCATTTCAAAGTGCAGGAACGAGTTGAGAATAAACAGTTGAAAACACAAATGGAGCACATGGAGTGTGTAGAGGCACTGTCAACGGTGAACGCACCCTCCTATACTACCACGACCCACCTCAGTGTGGCCTCCTGACCCCGCATTGCTCCTGACTGGATCACAGTTCACGGTTACAGTGGACAGGTCTGCTTTCCAAGGCTGAGTCAGTCCCCAGACCCTCACTGGAAGGTGACAAGAAGGCAGTCATGGCCCTTCCACCTTCTCTGCTGGGCACAGGCTCTGCCCCAGCCTCACCCACAGGGATTGAGTTTCCAAACACAGAAAGGAGCTAAGGTCTAGAGAAGAGGCGAAGAGAGACCTTCTATACCCTGCCAGAGAGGGCAATGCCAAAGAAGCCTGACTTCCTTGCCTGGGTACCACCAACAGTGCCCATTAATGATGGTTTTTGATGGAGTTGAACAGGATAGGGAATTAACATGTTCTGTTCAAAGTCCCACTGAGAATAGTCTGTTGTGTTTGACAACAGTCACCACGGCTCAAATCACAAGGAAACAATCACAGATTCTCTGAGACAGGACTACCAGATGAACTGCGGCTTCCAATGGCTCTGCAAACTTGAGTCACCACGGAGCTTATTCCCAAGAACTCAAACAGCCACTTTCCTGCTTCAGTTGGAGCATCTCCTGGCCAGAGGAAACTTGCCCCTCCTCAGCTCCCTCTTCCCCCAATCTGATGCAAGTATCTTCGACTGCAGAATCTGGAACACAGAAGGAAATTTTTAGCTCTGCTATTTCATGGTTCCTCTTGTATGCATCTACAGAACCCAGGAGATAACAGAAAGGAGCAGACCTGAAGAACTATGTTAGTATGGAGTGGGAGAGGGGATGGAGCCGTAGCTCAGTTGGTAGAGGGTTTGCCCAGCATGCACAAAGCCCTAAACTGGATCTCCAGCACCTGTAATCCTGGCATCCAGGAGGCAGAGGCTGGACGATAAAGAGTTTAAGGTCATCCTCAGCTACATAATAAGTTTAAGACCATAATAAGTTTAAGGCTATATGAGACTCCATCTAAAAACAAGTAAGTATAGAGCTAGGGTGGGCTTCCTAGATGGAATCCAGAGCCTTCGCTCTGGCTTTGTGGCTTAGATAGGACCTCTGACTTGGAATGTGATGCTCTACTGTCACTTCTCAATGATTTTATCTTTGAGCTTACCTAAAGCACAAAGAGGGCATGGCAAGAGCTACTCAGGCATGTGCCACTTGCTCTGCCTCCTGGCTTCCAGCATCACTTTCTCAGTCTCCCATCACTCAGCGCACAGCACCAGCTACAGTCTCCATGGGAAGAGTATGCTGAGCATGTGAGCGTGCTCCTGAGAGGTTCCAACTCTGTTCCTGTAAACAGCCTGGTCCTGAAAACTAACACGCTAAATACAAATAAAACTCACAGTGAAGATTCAGGAAAAATCACAGCAGGAAAGAAAAACCTCCCTCTGGTTTCTATTTTGCTTATTTTTGTTTTGGCAAGGTCTTTCCTTGTCACGCAGGCTGGTCTCAAACCCATGATCCTCCTCCCACTTCTGCCTCTGTAGTGCTGGAATGACAGGCATGAACCACCTGACTCCTCTCTTATTGAGTTTTTGACAATGAGCCCTCTATGTCCTCTCTGCCCTGGGCCAGGCTATATATCTGTAGAGAACTGAGAAGAAACCAAGAAAAGCAGTCTGGGAAATGGAGAAGGCACAAATGGACCCAGGAAACTGTGGAAACTGGTTCACCCTGACCTTTGTCATCTAGGACACACAGCCTTTTTTTTTAATCTTAGCACTGGCTGTGCATGAATTAAACAAAATACAGGGGAGCCCCAACATGCCATGCCCAGGGATGAAACAGGATTTCCTAAATAAGGTAGGGAGATCGGTGTCTCTAAAAATGGACCGAAACCTAACACGGCATTTAATTTGATGTCAGCTGGAGGGATCTGGACAGAGGAGAATTCCAGACGAGGAACAAAGTTCCAAGGTAGGACAAAGTGGGACTAAAAGGGTTTTTCCAGTGATTTGAACCCCAGATTGTTTTCATGGAATATTCGCCCACCTCTTGGAGCACTAGCCCACTGAGTTTCAAGCTTGGTCAGCCCCTCCCTGATGGACATCATCATCTATTTTGTCCACTGGAGCACATTGGAGAGCTGCTGGACACTAGCTGTGACCCTGATTGAGTGAGGCCAGGTGAGGTAGGATCCTTTGTATCTGAGGGTTAGTAGAGGAAAGGTCTGTGAGCTGTCACCTAAGAACTGATATATGTCAAAGAACCAATGAATACAACTGCCCCATCAAATGTCTTCTACTTAAAAGCCCAGCATTTATCCCATTCTTAGAAAATTAATAACATCAAAATTTCAGTAATGATCATTTAACAAACCAAGTGAATCAGTGTGCAGAAAGTAAAGCCAGCACAGAAACCATATATTTAGTGTTTCCCCTTTGTACTTCTCAGATACAATGTAATTTAAAACTTCAATCATAGCCTTAATAAAGTCTTGCTTTTGTACTATGCTTGAAGAATCCTAGATTCCTAGACTTTTCAACTTTACAGAATACCTGAGTCAATCTTATGCTAGGGATAAAACTCAAGACCAGGGGCATGCTGGGTAAGTACTATACGACTGAGCCAAA
Organism: Cricetomys ansorgei; assembly: GCA_026225945.1. Taxonomy (NCBI): domain Eukaryota; kingdom Metazoa; phylum Chordata; class Mammalia; order Rodentia; family Nesomyidae; genus Cricetomys; species Cricetomys ansorgei. The sequence continues at coordinate 17,565,349 of JAMJFZ010001796.1, forward strand.
CTCCAGCTGCCACCCTTATATTTTAGAAATAATAAAAATAGAGCCAGAAGGGTCAATTGTTCCATGTAGCTGTAGTTTTCCCTTCCACTGTCCTTCTAGGAGTTGTTTGCCCTCTGTCTATGTCAGCACATGATGAATTAGACTTGTAATCTGTAAACAGTCCTGTTTGTGGAGTCTGGTAATAAAGCAAAGAGTAGAAAAGCTGACAAGGAGAGGCCACCTATCTAGAAATGAAAGAAACCCTGCTCAAGTTTCCTCGAGGCAGGACCCATATGTGCCTAGAACCTGTGGCTGACCATCCTTAGAGATCCCTGTGTTCTAGTCCCCGAGACGTCTAACTCTGCTAGGTTAAGTGTCGAAGGCATTAAAACTATAGGTAGAAGTACAAATCTTGGTTTATTCAGTTGTATACCCACTGATGAATGCACCAGAATCCAGTGGAGAGCCACGGACACGTGGTTACACAGATGTCCCTGATTAAACTTGGAGGGGGAGGGGGTGGTCACAAAACGAGACAGACAGACCTAAATGTGAGGAGGAAACTTATGTGCGGGTACAATAGGCCGGGAAGGAAGTAAAAGAGCCAGGGCGACAATCATTAGAATGCGCTACATGTACGTGTGAAATTGTCAAGGAACAACTTTAATAAAAATAATTTTAAAGAAAGATCATGACTTGTCTGAGTGGGGACTTTATCTAGGGAGAGAGGCCAGGTAAGACTTTGCTGAGCGACAGATGCTGACTTGCTCTCATGGGCGAATGTGTAGGAGTTAATGAGGACACAAACTCCAGGAGGAACCATCCAGGTGGTAAAGACATCACAGGCAGAGATCCTAAGGCCAGAACACCTGCCCCAGGATACAGACAGATAAAGAATGTTCTGGAAGTAAGAAATAGAGAGGAGCTGGCCTAGGGGCCGGGAGAGAGGGATTGCCCTTAAAAAGCCAGCAACTCATCTTCTACCTTCTAACCCTCCACCACGCAAGCAATGGCAAGCCATTGAATGACTGTTTCAGCACAAATGGAAGCTAAAAAGTGCTCAGAGTAAAAAGAAATTACTTATCCAAAATATATTCTTAAGAGGGCCTATAAAATTATCTAGTAACGCGCTTAAACATATTGTTTTAGAAGGTTTTCTCTTAAGTCTTCAAATGTGAATACGTATGATTTGGCAATAGCATGTTCTCTTCATGAGAATATTCATTGAAAAGTAAGTTTTAAAAACAAATTAAAAATCCATTAGAATTTTGTTAACTGGGTGCATTTTCACAACTAAAAATAAACTGGTTCAGACAGCATTTTAATGTTATGTTCCTGTTGGCATTATGGAGTTTATGACAGACATGAAGTACACTGGTTTGAGCTGCAAGAGTTCCCTGGGGATCCCTGCGTGCTTAAAGAGTCTTTTCTGATTAGCTGGTGTGGTCACACAACTTGTACACGGGATGTTTAAAGAGGCATCTAGCCCACCTGATTTTCTTAAACACCCATACACTCACACACACATCTGATAAAATGGTTTAATATAATCACATATCTGTACTTCATGAAAGGGGTTTTATTAGAAAGAATCAAAGTACATGAAATTAATATTGTCCTGAAAAAAATCCAGTATATACATTGTTCATTGGTATAGCAGCTAAGATGCACAACTCCCTATAATTAATTTCTATATGTTGAGTTGGTTTAATCCTTCCAAATGATGAAAGAATGGATGAAATCTTCTAAATCTTCTTAAAACACAACACATGCACAGAGAGACCTATACATACATATATTTACACATAGACACACACAGACACATAGGCACATTATACACACATACACACACACACACACACACACACACACAAACAACCAAACACACATACATGCACATGTATGCATCTGTACTCACACATGTACACACATGCATATACATATACAAACACGCACACACACACACACACACACATAACCTATGTAGAAATCCTCATCATTTTGCACCCAGACTGTGGAATAGCCTCCCACTGGATTCCCTGCTTCCTTGTTCTACCCAGTCTACCCACGGAGTCCTCCGAGGAAACTGTTCCAAGCTCCTGCAGCTCTTGCCCTTTCCCAGCCTCTGCTCTCTACCATTGTATCATCAGGGCCCAACTTCTTAGCAGGCCATCGAGGCTGTTTGTGATCTGGCTCCACATATAGGTTCAATCTTACCTCTTTGTGTCCCACCACCTGCTTCCAGAGTACTCACACTCCCCAGACTTGACCACTCACTCAGAGGGCTCCATGGCTCTCGTGCCTTTTCTGCTTCCACCCTTGTCTTACTTAGATCAGCATTCCTCTCCTTACCTGACTCCGATTCCTGCTTACCCTCATGCCTGAGCTTAGATAACATCTTCTGAATGTCCCATAATCCTTTCCTCTTACAATTTTGCTGTATCGTCTTCAGAGCTTCCTCAATCTCCTTGTATCAGCTCCTATGAAAGCATCTATGCCCTGTGTCTATCACAAGTGCATGACTGGAAAGAAAACCAAAGGATCAGAATGGCCAGTGGCTGAACAGCAGTTTAGAGATGTAGCTCATGTAAAGTCTGGTGATGAGTTCAAGAACACAGGCAATGTTGTAAGAGCAGACCACTCTTAGCAGATTGTGGAGAGGAGATAGTAAAAATCATCCGGAGTGTCGGAAAGGAGTAAGGGACAGTTCACAGGGAGCACAGGGTGGGACAAAGAAGCTAATGTAAAATGGGAGGGAAAGGGAAAGACTTGGAGAGATGCCTCAGAAGTTAGGAGCACTGGCTATTCTGACAGAGGCCCCAAGTTCAGTTCCCAGTGCCCGCATGCTAGCTTACAACTGTCAGTAACTCCAGTCCCAGGGATCTGATGCCCTCTTTGGAGTTCCGCAAGCACTGCATGCAACTGGTGAACATACAAGCAGTCATTCATACACAGAATAAAAGTCAATATATCCTTTTTTAAAAGATTGAGAGTAATCAGGGAGTGAGGGGGAACATTTCCTGAAGCATGGGAGAGTCAGTACGCCTGCCTAGTGCAAAGGCAGGTCAGCCAGGGGACCCTGGGCACCGTCATAGGACCGTGGCTTTTGCTCTGAGGGGAAAGGGTGGTATTTGCAGCATTCTGAACAGATCCACTGTGTTCCTTAAGGATCCCTACAGCTTCTGAGTTAGAGCAGAGATGCAGAGAGTGGGTGGCAGCCTTGAGGCAGAGCAGAGAAGGAGTTGTGAAAAACCTATTTCCAAAAGATTAAAAGTAGTCTCGGGAATAGATTTAGGATTTTGGTCTCTGAGACATAAGCTCAGGCAATTTTCTAGCTCTGACCTATGCAAGACGATTAGAAGTTAGATGCGTGCCAAGTAGAATATGAACGCTAAAATGTCTCTTATTTTCGTGCCAGCCTCATGCTTCACAATTATCTCTTTTATGGTTACATTTGTACGTTTGCGAGGGATGTGCAATCAAGCTACGCTATAATAATGCAGGTTAAAAAAGACTCGCCCATCCTATAAGCTGCATGTATTACACATAATTATATACCTGCAGGTCTATCTAATTCCATGAAAATATGAGTTATACATTAACACAGCCTTCTATACTTGAATTTTTCAGTTGCATTTCATGGTGAGAAACTGGTGTGAAACATAAAAGGACAAATAAAAGACACATACAACAAATACTGAACCTATCTGCACTGAGCAATGCTTTTCTTGAGGCTAGCCATAACTCCACCAGCCTCTCTGAGTCCCCATCTGCACCAGGTCTGAGTCCCAGAGATTAGACACTCAAAGATGAGCAAGCCAGGCTTTAGCTTTAGACTGTAGTCTAACAGAAGAGGCAAAATGACTACACAGAGTTCATCTTTCTCTCTCCAAAACCATCTGCCCTGAAGCCCACTCATTCTGCAAACAGCTGCAACCATCTGACTCATCCCTGGATGACACTTGACCTCGTGCTCTCCCCAGAAGTGAATTAAACAATGTAAAACCTTGCTGGCAAAAGGTGTATATGATACTTTTCCTTCAGGGAGTTCCTTCAGTCTCAGGAAATGTACAGATTCTTCTATATTGTTTAGGCTAAGGCTTACCCCTAAGAGGGCATTGAGGAAAAAAAAAAAAAGAATAACCAGGTATGCAAAAACAAATAGCTCCTCTTTGGAGCATTTGAAATTTTGATAAATGCCAGCTTTAGGCACAGTGCCTGGACATGGTGGCAGTGTTAGTAAGCTCCTTAGGCAATTCTTGAGTCTAACCAAGAGTGAGCAGTCCATAAAAACCTTCAGAGAGTACATTTTCTTACCATTGATAGCTGCTCTTCTTTAAGACGGTAAAACTAACAGCACGCTTTGTAGTTTCTACATAAAGAGATTTATTTGTGATGTTCTAAACACCCCGTCACATGTTGGAGTGCATTCAATTCCTGGCTCTTTGGTAATTCTTCTCCATGCTTTTTCATATGGAAAACATTTAAAGCAGGCCCTTAGCATCTGTGCTCATGTTTATCAACCCTCAAATGCAAATTCTAAATATCACCAATCAACATCTTACCTGCCCCTAACTTTGATCCTCCTAAGAAATGTCAGCCTGCCTCACCACTATTTCCTATAAGTGATGTCCTGGTGTGGACCAGCATGAGGCTCAAGTCACTGCATGTGCATTGTAGAATAAAACAAGAGAGGCATTGATCAAGATCTACAGCCACAGGCCGTCCACGGTGATCTGAGATCCTAACGCTCCCTGCTACATGAAGACTCCAAGACTCCACAAAAGGATGTACATGTTCTACAATACAGCAGAATAAACGACCCATACTTGTAACAATGTGGATTCATCCCACTTGTTTTCTGTTAAGTTAGAGACGAGAAACTCAAAGGGCTGTATGTTGTATGGTTCCATTTAGAACATTCTCAAAAACAAAACCAAAACTATAGAGACAGAAAATTGATCAGCAGTTGCTCATAATTTTTGATGGGCGGTATACTAGTTTCCTTCCTGTTGCTGTGATAAAATACTGAATAAAACCAGGTTGGGGAAGGAAAGTGTTTCTTTGACCCACAGGTCACAAGTCCATCATCAAGGGAAGCAGAAGCAGTGGCAGCTCGAGGCAGGAACTGAAGTAGAGACTATGAAGAAATGCTGTTTTCTGGTTGCTTCATATATAAGCTTCCTTATATAGCCCAGGACCACACGTCGGGGTAGCACTGCCCACAGTAGGCTGAGCCCTCCTCCATCAACTAGGAACCAAGAAAAATGCTCTACAGACACACCTGTAATCCGTGATGGAGGAAATTTCTCAACTGAGGCTCTCTCTGCACAGATGTGTCAAGTTGACAACTAATAATAGCCATCCTAATGGCAATGCTGCTCAGGACCCTGGAGGCCACTCTCTTGACTGGGTGGGTTTGTCAGCACTTGACACAGCACTAAAATGACTGAATGTCAATCAAACCTGTCTTAGAGTTTCTATCACTTCAATGAAACACCATGACCAAAAAACAAGTTGGGGAGGAAAAGGTTTATTTGGCTTACACTTTCACATCACAGTTCATCACCAAAGGAAATCAGGACAGGAACTCAAGCAGGGCAGGAACCTGGAAGTGGGAGCTGATGCAGAAGCTATGGAGGGTTTGCTGCTTGCTGGCATGATTTGAATGGCTTCCTCAGCCTGCTTTCTTATAGAACCCAGGACCACCAGCCCAGGGTTGTCACCGCCCACAATAGGCTGGGCCCTCCCGAGCCCTCTCCCATTAATCACCAATTAAGAAAATGCCCTACAGCTGGGTCCTATAGAGGCATTTTCTCAATTGAGGCTCCCTCCTTTCAGATAACTCTCGCTTATGTCAAGTTGACATAAAACTATCCAGCACAACCTCTTTATTAAAAAAAAAAAAAAAATTACGAATGTAAGTGGAACTAACTTTCAAGCCTCAACAAAATTTTAACTTACTTTTTGTTGGTGTGTGTGTCTCTGTGGAGAGGGTTTACGTTCATGTGTCTGTACTTGCCTCTGGTGACCAGAGGTCGACACTGAGTATCTTTCTCTGTCGTTCTCCACTTTTATTTTTGAGGCAGGATCTCTCACTGTACCTGGAGCTCACTGATTCAGCTACACTGGCTAGCCAGTGAGCCCAGGGACTCTTCCATCTCCAGCTGTCTGGTGTGGGGATTCCAGCATACCTAGTGTTCTTCATATGACTGCTTGAGATCCAGATCTGCACCTGTGCAGAAAGCACTCTTCCAACAGACATCTCCTCAGACCCAGCAACTTATTTCAAATGTTAAAATGATTGCTTTCTTCAAGGAAGATACAGATGATGATCGAGCTGCAAGTGAGTGATCCGGGAAAGAATTCTACAAGGGTGGGTGCTGGCTGTTTGGTGTTTTTCTCATAGAAGAAAAAAAAGAAAGTCTCAACTGCCCTGAGTAGGTTGTAGGAATTTTTTTTTAAAGTAATACTTAAGTGTCACTTAAGTAAACACACTTGCCACCAAGCCTAATGACCTGAGTTCCATCCCCAGGACTGACATGGTGTAAGGAGAGAACCAACTGCCACATGTTATCCTCTGGCCTCCCTGTGTCTGCTGCACAATGCATGTGCCTATACAGACCTACATACCAAAATAAATAACTGTAATTTTTTTAAATTGATAATCCCTTTGTTTGAGACCCATTTCTTATAACTGTCGATTTGCTTTAGCAATGACTCAGAGTCTCTGGAAGTTTTGGCCTGTGAGTCAATGCTACATTTCCAAAACTTTCTACTCTTAGAACACACTGAATACATATTTTCTATTCTCAGGACTGGCACACAATGGAAGTGTAAAGTGGAATGTGTGTCCCCAGTAAAGCCAATGTCAATGAAAACTAGGTCACAGAGCAACAAACAACATGAAAATCATCTGTTGAGAATCAACTTGGCCAGGAGCAATTGCATAAGGCTTTTAGAGGAGGCAGATATGAGCTAAATGTGGAAGACTGGGTAGAGGCCAGAAAAGGTATATTCTGGTTGCAAGCGTGGTGAGTGACTTAGGACAGCATAAAGGAGCAAACAGACATGATCAGGCACTCAAGTCATCCTTTGCCTTGGAATCTGAGGCATTTTTTTTTCTAATATTCAATAAATATGGACTTTGATGAGTCTGACAAGCCCTGAAGTCTGAGCGAGAGCCTCTGTGTTGTTGCTAAACCCCACGTGCCCCAGAGCAACCTGTACCACATAACTTAAACATTTCAGTATTGCTTTGGAGTGGACTGCTAGTTCACAGCTTAAGGGGCTTTAGTTGGAGGGAGGCTTTAATAACATGTTTGCTAAATGTGCAGTGTATAATGGCATTGTATTACATTTGCAAAATGAATGGTTTTCTTTGGGCTCTCTGGGGACAAATGTTAATTTTTGCATAAATACATATCCAGATGAGGATAAAGAAAGCACTAAAACTTTTAAAATAGTTCCTACTCCTCAATGCAAAAGAAGCCCCCATATTTAATTTTAGTATATTTTAGGATTATGAGAGAGACAGCTTTATTTTTTTACATTTATGTGTTTGTTGTGAGAAACAGAACTGATTATATATATATATATATATATATATATATATATATATATATATATACACATACATATGAATGAGTTGTTAAAGTGGCTTACAGGCAATGGTCCAGCTAGTCTAACGATAGCTGTCTCCTAACAGAAACATCAAGAACTCACTAGTTCTTCAGTCCACAAGTCAATGTGTCTCAGCTGGTCTTCAGTATATGTTCAGAATCCAAAGAAGTAGGCTCTAATGCCAGAATGGCATGAATGGAAACTGAGAGCAAGCAGTAAAAAAAACCCAAAAACTTCTCCCTTTCTTGTGCTTTCTATAGACTGCTACAAGAAGGTGTGGCCCAGATTAAAGGTGGGTCTTCCCACCGAAAAGCATCTAGGTTTAAGTGTGTCTTCCAACCTCTAATAAGTCATTTAACTAAATCCCTCACAAGTGTGTCCAGGGACACACCAGGGACTTGGTTTTTTAGTTAATTCCAGATGTAGCCAAGTTTACAACCGAGAAGAGCCATCACAGTCTATGAGTGTGTGCCCAGAGATAGGAAAGCAAAACTTGCAAGATTCAATTATCTCTCTTTCCACCATGTAGATCCTGGCAACCAAACTCAGTCTTACCAGCTTAGCAGCAAGCACCTTCACCCACTGAGCCATCTTACCAGCCCGCTTTAATGCTTTAAATGTCACTCAGGAGAGATGAAATTTATAGTGACTGATCCACACATCTAAGATTGAAATTTTTCTGGCCGAAGAAAATGCATAGCCTTTTGAAAAAAGGAAAACAACAAACACAGAACACAAAAGTATGGGGATCAGTTTTCCAAAGCCAGGCATGGGGGGGGGGGGGGGCGGAGGGAGTCCTTTTATGTCTTTTTTTTTTTTTTTTTTTGGTCCTTTTTTCATAAAACTTCAGCCAAAATAGCTATATAAAACTAATAATAATAGTAACAAGTCAATGTACTGAAAGACAGACATGTGAGTTGTTAGCAAGAACAATGGAGATTGCTCTCATCTTTGGCCCAACAGCTCCAAGAAGGCCTGGCTGTGGCGTCAGCACTGTTGGCCTGCAGTGGTTAACTGTGTGACTATGGGTGGATTGGCTCCTGCCCTTCAGTGTTCTGACTCAGAGTCACAGAAACAAAGCTGTTTCAGGTAAATAAGACAGTGTGTGTGAGAATTCTCTAAAGTATGCCTGGTGTGCAATCCATGCTCAGGAAATCGATGCTACCCCAGCGGTAGTGCAAACATTTAATTTCAGAAGAAATCACTACATAGATAATCCCGTATTAGAAGGTGAAGCATGGGGGTATAAAATTAGTGACTCATGGATGAAAGAAGCTAAGAACCCCTTCCTGCATAAATTAAACAGAAGTCACGGCTGGTAAAATATGGATCTCACATATCCATAAAAAACCATAAAATACATATTTAGTCAATTCAGCTACTTAAAGTGATAGAAAGGCACACATGCAACTAAGTGAAGAATATGCAAATCTGCAGACCTATCTCTGAATTACATTGGGAGGGGGGCAGGATATCAAGGGTACTTTCAACCAGAAGAAAAGGGGAGTTGTAACCTACACCGGTCACACAGAGTTATCCAGGTGTATTTTGTAGGCAGTACAAGCAGACGAGGATGTCTACAGTTTGTGCCCTTTGAAACACGAGTTTTTTCGTGACGTTGTTGGAAAGCCAGCTACCCAGCATCAGTGGCAGGGTGATAGCCTTTTCCTGTTGACTGTATCTACTGTGATCACCCCTGTGCACTTTCCTCTTCCCTCTGAGATGAACCCCAACCTAAGGGTTATTCTAGATGCAGAATAAGAAAGAAATTTATGGGTTTAAAAGAAAAAGAACAGATTCAGTCTGCGTTTTCACTTTCTAGGATGTGTTTCAGATTAGCAATTGTAAGAAGTACCTGCATTTTGACATATTGCAGTAATATATGTCACCCGCTGAAGTAGTTTTTTAAAAAGTACTTAATTGAAAAACATGAGTGAAAGGTGGAATTTCAATATAATGAGGAAAGGGGGTAATCATGCTCAATTGTATCCGTGGGTCTCTGGACTCTCAGTACACATCTATGAAGCCAGGTTCTATGGAGAAGCCCACTTGGAAAACTCAATTCTTCTGCCTAACTCTTCAGCTCTTCTTAGTTTTCACTGCCTCTGTGAGAAAACCCCACTTACTGTTTTCTATTCCTCTCTATCTCTGTCTTTATCCTTCTCTGTTTTTTCTTACTTCAAAAGTAGGAGTGATAGTCACCGTTTCAGATTAAGGAAGGATTATAGACAGGCTTCTCTAAGTTGCAGGAGGATGGGGGGGGAGACCTTCAAAATCATCAAATCTACTCTGTACTATGTATGGGAAGTCTACCCCCAGTGCCAGGACAAAGGTAGAAGTAAAATTTGTGAGCAATCCAGGTTCCCTCTTGACACCTGCCATCAGTAGATTCAGTTTGGTATAAGCGTGATACACAAGAATCTAGAAGAGTCCTCCAGAACATCCAAAGGTCAGTGTGAATGATCAGCCAGTACTTTTGGTGAGGAGACATTTTACATCTAAACCTTTCCGAAGCCTTTGCTAGACCTTGAGCCTAGAATCTGACACCTATGACTCATCTCTCCGGGGAAGCATGCCTGTGAGCACTCAACTTTGCGCACTGTTTCAGGGGCCTCAGACACCATCGGCTGCCTGTGGCTATGAGGTAAGAACCTTTACAGTAGAAAGCAAAACGCTTTAAAGAGTGTCACATCCTCTCACATCTACACGTATAAACAAGAAAATGATGATACAGAATCTCACAGCAGTGCCAATGGATTCAAGTTCAGAAACTCTAAAAAGAATAGTATTTGGAGTCTACGAGTTGTAGTTCGGGAGATGCAGGTTCAGATGGTTCTAATCAGTGTTCAACGTGGGCCAGGGAAAAGGGGAGTGTGCCTACGCACAAAAGCTCTTAATTTGTTACAAGATGATTAAAATGTTTAAAGACAAACTCCTATTGATGTTGGCAAAGCTAGCTACGTAACCAGCCCTCAGTAAAAAAAAAGTCCAGAAAGCAAGATCCTGACAGCTCTTTTGATACGCATCGTGAGTCTCCAGACACACGTGATGTTCAGGCCTTCGCAGACACCTGCAGTCTAAGGAAAGAGGGGGCCAGCTCGCAGCCTGAGCCGCAGCTGGAGACCACACAAGCTCTGTTTCCCTAATGGCTGCCCCGCACACGCACAGCTTCAAAAGCTCTCTGCGCACTGCTTTCCTGGCAGGTTCCTTTTCTTTTCTCTTTAGGAGAGTAGAGGGAAATGATGGCCTTGACTGCTGCCTTCTCAGATTGTCTCAGAAGCAATTAACATCTCATCGCTGTAGCTTGCAAAACCCGAGCCAAGAGAAATCATAATGATATAACTAAAATAAAAGCCATCGATCGTGTGTCTACCCCATGCTAGGTCCCAGGCACGGAACTAAATACCGAAAACTCTTATTTCCCTTTATTCCACGTTCCTATTGGTGTAATCTGAGATTCTACTGGCGCATTTAGGGATCTCCTAGGGGACTCAGCTGCTGGCTTCCAGCTCACCCAGGCAGCCATCCTTCTCCTCCAGGGCTGAGACATGCAGGGCGATGTCACCTACTACAGTCCTGACTGTTCGAAGTAGAGACACAGCCGCCATGCCCACATTTGCTGTTAGACCCGCAGCTCTGCAGGTCCACCGGCCCTAACACACCATAGAAGGCCAGCCTGTGAGCTCAGGAAACAATGGCAGAATGAGGAGACCAAAGCCTTTCTGGACCTCCACAGCCTGAACTAACTTGAAAGCGTAAACCAGGCCAGCTGGCCAGGGCGCCCAGCAGGTAAAGGTGCTTGACGCCAAGCTCAATGACCTGAGTTCTGTCACCAAGATCCATGACTTCCACAGGTTGTCTTCTGATCTCCACAAACACACTGTGACGTATACACACGCGCACACACACACACACACAAGTAAATAAATGTGACTTAAAAATAAAGTGTGGTGTAGACAATCCTTGATGCAGGAATTAGTGTCCGGCCTTGTTCCATTTTATTCTGCCATTTTTGAGCAGTAACCCTGGGAGAGTTGCTCCTATATGGGGAGGGGTAAAGGGTTAGATCTGGAGAAGAGGGAAGATGGGGGAACAGGGAGGAGGGGAGGGAAGGAAAGAAGGGGTTGGTTATATTTATACAAGAGAGGAAAAATAAACAAATAAAACGAAAAATAAAATATGGAGCACTCGATGCTATTCCTTTGCCTATCTTAGATGGAATCTGATTTAGGAAGGTTTGGGTTTTTTTTAAGTTTTAAAGAATTGATAATTTATAATGTTTATGATTATGGCTGTTTTGCCTGAATGTATTTCTGTGCATCATGTGCATGCCTAGTACCTGCAGAGGACAGAAGAAGGCATCCAATTCCATGAGACTTGAGGTACAGACAATTATGAGCCATCACGTGGGTACTGAGAATCAAACCCAAGTTCTCTGGAAGAGTAGCCAGTGTTCTTACCTCCTGGGCCATCTCCCCAGCTCTGACTCCATTTAAGCAGGTGTCTGGGGGGAGCCCAGACTACCCTATTCCTGGGAAGTTAGGACAAGTATTTTTAAGAAAATGTATCCTCCTGTAATGACTTCAAATGCTCCCATGGATTAGTCATGCTCAGGTTTGGCCCATGTAATATAACATGAGCCTTGGCACAGTGTCCTCAACACAGTGAAATAAGCTCTCCGACTCTTAGCACAGTGAAATAAGGCCTTGCACTCCTAAGCAGTCATCCTACACTCACACGACCAGTGTGCCTGGGCTTCAGTTTCCTTAGTTCTGACTGGACAAGAGATCCTTGAGACTGCTGTGAGGCTCAGCTTCTAGGGTTCTGTGGTGCATTGACCAGAAAAGACAAAGGTGTGAGGATTCCCTAGAGCTTATAGAGATTAACCGTTAGGACTTGAGATAGCAGACACACACACACACACACAGATAGAGAGAGACAGAGACAAAGACAGACAGACACACAAACAGAGAGAGAGAGAGAGAGACAGAGTCAGAGAGACAGGCAGGCAGACAGACAGACGGGGACACACACACACACACACAAATAAACCCTACAAGGAAGGCACTGGTATACTCATACATGGAATCACTGCCAGACCTCAGCAGACTATCCTGGCCAGCACCATATTTGACAATGGAATCCTGAGTGGCTGAGCTCAGGTGTTTTCATTGATCCAGAACTCCTCAGGGGTTCTACTGATAGCAAGTGCAGATCATTAGCAATCAAACATCTTCCACATAAATTCAACACCTTCAGACAATACAAAATGCCAAGACCTAGGCAGTCCCTCACCCAACAGTGCACAAAACACTTATTTTATACTTAGCTAAAAATAAACTTCTCCAACACACACACACACATCCATGAGAGACCTGCTGCTGACTCTACAAAAGAACTTTCCTCCCCGTGCTGATCACCCCAGGACACTACTGGCTCAACATTGGCTGGCCTTGAGTTTCAAGCTGACTTTTAGTTTGCCATACAGAAAGGCTAATTTCAGGAAATGGATTCTGTTTTCTCCCACTATCCACTGCCACACTGGAAAATTTTGTTCTCCAAATAGACCCTCACAAAAGCAAGAAGGGGATAAAATTGTAAGAGATAGTTGACAAGGAATCTGGACATGAGCATTCTGTCCTTCAGCTTCCTCCATGGCTAGCAAAACTATTTTTGCCTGGCTTGGTGGCTTATTCTGTTCATCTCAGCACATGGGAGAAAGAGGCAGGCAGATCTCTATGAGTTCAAGGACAACCCTGTCTACATAGCCCAGGTCAGTCAGCCAGGGATGCATAGTGAGACCCTGTCTCAAGAAAAAAAAGAGAGAGAGAGAGAGAGAGAGAGAGAGAGAGAGAGAAAGTAAGCTCAGACATTCTCAGAAGCATCTCCCGGCCATTTCTCTTTCCTTTAGCTTTGACCTGCTAAGAAACTGTATGAACGGCTTCCCTTTCTTCCTTGATCTTAAGGCTCCAGTGATGAATGGCCTTTGAAAGTCTCCCTCTGAAGACATTTATTCGGCTTCTCTCTAAGGACACAGCAGAGTCATGGCTCTAAACCCCCATTTATCTGGTTTCCTCCTTCCTTAGAAATATCCTGTTTTTCTGAGAAGAGCCTCTTTTGTTCTCTTTTAAAGTTACCCTCAAGCAAACAGTCAAATGCAAGCCTGTCACACACAGAGAGGGAAAAACACATCTCAAGTGTTTGGTACACTAGAAAGTCCTTGAACTGTGTCCGGGGTTCCGAATCTCGAATTCTTCACATTGGTAAGTCAGTAGAAGGCTCTGTGGGTTGGCAGCTGGGCCTGCCCCTGGCTCTCTGAACGCTGCCTCCTCATCCAGAGGACTTAACCTCCATTTACTGTGCCATCTCCCTCGGCATGTGCTCTCGCCTGTGCCCCCTCAGCTTCGTGCCGCATACCAAACACCTTTGTCTGATCTCCACCCCCACTCTGCTTAAAAATATCTGCTGAATATTGTGTTAGCTACTTCCTCCCTTGCTGTGGCGAATACCTCACAAAGCAAACTAAGGAAAGAAGGGTTTCTTTCAGCCTACCATTAAAGGGCCACAGTTCACTGTAGGTAGGAAGGCTTGGCAGCAGGGGAGTGAGTCAGGTGCTCCCACATACTCACATCAGAAGTCAGAGAGTGATGAATACTCATGCTCAGTCCATTTTCCCCACTTTATTCAGTCCAGGACCCTAGCCACAGAGTGGTTCAAACCACATTTAGGATGACTGTTCTCACCTCTATTAACCAAATCTAGAGACTGCCTCACAGCCAGGCTCAGAGCACTGTCTCCATGGTGACTGGGAACCCTGTCAAGTTGACAATCAATATTAACCATCACAAATACCTATTGCATGGATTGAGCAACTGTCTAAATGTATTAGTAGTAGTCTTAGGTGGCTTTCTAATGCTGTGATAAAATACTATGACCAAAAGAAACTTGGAAAGGAAAGGTTTTATTTCATTTTATAGTCCCATATCACAGTCCATCACCTAGGGAAATCAGGATAGATACTCCAAAAGGAAGCAGGACCAGAGGCAGAGGCCAGGGAAGAGTGCTGCTTATTGGCTTGCTCCTCATGGCTTGCTTGGTTTGCTTTCTTATAGCACCCAGGGCCACTAGCCTAGATGTATCATCCCCCACAGTGGGATGGACCCAAACACATCAATCACTAATTAAGAAAATGCCCCACAGGCTTGCACACAGCCCCATCTTACGGGAGCATTTTTTGGATTGAGGTTCCCTCCTCTCAGGTGGTTCTAGCTTGTGTCGAGTTGACATAAACTAGCCAGGGTAGTAGTTTTAAGGCTTCATTCAGTCAGTCGCCTCCAAGCCATAGGTCTGAGTTGAAGTGTTGGGAGGAAGGGGGATCCAGCCCACACCTGTTTTCTGGATTTGCAGTCTCCTCGGAAATCTCACAAGCCTCACTTATTTGCAGTCATGGTTTTCAGGCTCTTCAGCATCTCAGCCACATCAGAAGTGTGGCATTCAGAATTTCTGGCATTTATCACTATGTACAGCCAGAGACTCTTAAATGAATGCAAGGTATGCTGGGATACAAGAAAAAGCAAACAAGGTTGTTTAACATGACTTAACTGTGGTCATTCAAACCTCAGAACACTGTCAGTCTTCTCAATTCTCTTTAACTTCTTCTTAAGGGAGAGGTCTAGAATGGAAAACAGTTAAATAATTTGGTCAGGGTGGAACAAAAAGTCATGATGAAAGCAGAGAAGTACAAACGAATCCTAGAAATCCTGATGAATTTACCAACTGGATCACAGCTCTGCTTTGAGAATAGGGCAAGAAACCAAAGATTCAATCAAGGGTTACAGACTGAGACAAAAACAAGCCTACAGCAAAGCTTTGGGCACCAGAAATGTGGTATTATTTCAGATACATTCATCTTCAAAACATTTAAATATTATGGGAAATTCTCCCTAATGAGCATCTGACATTACCATGTTTGACACATCCATCCGATTCGAAGTTATGTGGCCGTCTCACCGAAATGTGAATGGCAGGCATCTCCGCACATACATTCTGATATCCTGATACATTCATTATGCCTAACTCTCCATAACATAGCTAATTATTGTAGGTTATAGAAATGATAATTAAAAGCCGACGCTGACATTATGTCTGAAAACTAAAGACTTTTCTTTCATTGACTTGGAAAGTCTAAATTGTGATTGATTTCAATGCTCAAGTCACCATGGAGAGAACTCATCTGAAAGACAACTCAATTGGCTTTTCTTAGAAATGGGTCAATAGGACACTGAAACCATGATGTAAGCTGACAAAGTTAGTAGAGCAATAGCTGTTAGCTGTGTGTCATGGATTATTATTATATTAATATTATATATATAATTACTATATTATATATATATTAAATAATATATAAATATTGTGTATATAATAATACCCCCACTATTATTACCTGGTGGGGGTAGTAGATACAGATCATGTTAGATGAGCCTATGAGAGACCACTCGGCTTCTCAGGTGTCTGTTACAGAAATACTGCTCTGCGTTTAAGACAGGAGGGCCAGAGAGTCAGATTCTGGTTGGACTGGTACACTGCTGTCCCCACTTTCAGGAAATAGGTCAGATATGTTTTGTTTTCAACCACACTGCAAGAAAGAGCCAGCAGCATGGCCCACGTGCTGTTTGTAAGCCCTGCCCTCTCTGCTCAGGACGTGGTCTTCAAGTCCTTGGGTCTTTACACTGAAAAAAATAAGCACACTTGGTTATGACAGCAGATGAGCAGGTAGCCTGCTACTTAACTCAGGCTTGACTCAGAAGCCAAGAGGCAACCCTTAGAACAGGTTGGGATTCCTTTCCCCTGTGAGGATTTTAACAAAGATGTGCAGAAGGATGGTTGGTTATCAGTGACCTGTCAATGCAGGACAGAAAGTAAGGCTGAATAGCAATCCTCAAGGCCCACCCACTGCCCAGAGATCCACTTTCTACAGTAAGACCCCACCTCACGGAGTCTGCACAACCTCCCCAAACAGTGAAGCCATCTGGGAACAAGTGTCTAAACATTTGGTTCCTGCACAGGCCATTTTATGTCCAACCATCACAGTCCTGATCTCAGAACTCTTCAGTTCACGTTGTAAATTTCATCAACACAAGCTGTATTGTTCAAGAACAATGCAGAAATCTGACTCTTAAAACTTGTATCAAAATCTCAGTGACACCCATAAGCTGATCAAGGTTTCCCAGGAGAGGCTGAGCTGGTGAAGTCACCAGACTGTCACCACATCATAAAAGAGTTAGTGACTTGGAGTTCCAAAGTCACATCCCTTCTGAAGCTAGAGAGAGATCTATATTATTAGCGTGCGTTATTAATAGTGTCTCACTGTTAAATTGTACCAGGAGTTATGACTCATAATGAAGATATATTTCATAACATTAATCACATCTTTGGCATTGTAATGGCAATGCATGCATTCTCTTGAGAAGGAGATTAGAAAACTTTGAGCAAAATTTTGATGTTTTTCACAAGTTTCCGAAGCACCTTACAATTCATTTTTTTTGTCTGATTTAATACAATCATACTCAATTATAAGTAAGGTTTTTCAAAAATCATGATTTCCCTTCACACAATATGTAATAAGAGAATGAGGGGAAAGTAAGATCTTCCAGAACAAATAAATCACTTTACTCTGTTCTCCATGTAGCCACTGCAAGTCAAAAGTTGACAAACACATCACAATCACAAACTGCTTTTAACAGAATGGTCACTACTGCCTCCAAGTGGTGGGCTGTTTCCGGAGTTTAAATTTCATTCATCTTCAAGTCTTTTCAGCTTAATGGAAGAGAATTACAACACAGGGTACACGTCATTTTTAAGTTTCAGTTTTAACCCTCAGACTATAGCTTAAGAACATGAAGAATATGTTTTATTTGGAGAATTTTTAAAACCTCATCAGTGTCTCAGGTGGCTGGGGTGATGGCTAATTTTGAGTGACAACTTGGATTTAGAAGTACCTAGGGTAGCGGGATGGTGGTGCACACGCCTTTAATTCCAGTACTAGGGAGGCAGAGGCAGGCGGATCTCTGTGAGTTGGAGGCCAGCCTGGTCTCCAGAGTGAGTTACAGAGTTACAACAGAGAAACCCTGTCTCTAAAAACCAACAATAAAAAAGTAAGAGGGAGGGAGGAAGGGAGGGAGGGAGAGAGGAAGAAGAAGAAGAAGAAGAAGAAGAAGAGGAGGAAGAGGAGGAGGAGAAGGGAAAGGAAAGGAGAAAAGAGGAGAGGAGAGGAGAGGAGAGGAGAGGAGAGGAGAGGAGAGGAGAGGAGAGGAGAGGAGAGGAGAGGAGAGGAGAGGAGAGGAGAGGAGTGGAAAGGAAAGGAAAGAAAAATGAAATAGCTAGAGTGTTAGGATCATCTCGGACTATGTCTATGAGGATGCTCCCAGAGAAGACTAAGTCTCACAGAGAAGGTGAAACACAGTCTCAATGGGCGTCATTTCACCGGCTGACAACCTTGACTGATACAGGGAGGAAAAGAGAAACCAGTTCGACACCAGCATTCAACTCCCCTCTGTTTCCTCACTGTAGATGTGCTGTAACCAGCAGCCTCTGGCTCCACCCACCCCCACCTCGCCAAGTCACAGCGCCTTACCTTCCCTGCCAGGATGAACTGCCTCCCTCCCAAGCGATGAGCCAGAAGAAGTCCTTTGTTCCTTACATTGACTATTATCAGGTCATCTGCTCACGGAGAAAAGTAACAGACACACCCAGCTGTCCGCAGAACCTGTGTCCTATGAACCAGCAGCTGGCCCAGGCGCCCAGGGTATTTTCTCCCAGGAAATGTTCCTGGACCATAATGGACAGTTAGCAGCACTGCCACCTCTTGTCCCTAGAATGGCAGGGCCACTAGGCTCTCAGTGCTCCTTATCGCTTACGAAATACCCCATGGTGTAGCTGGAGCAGATCTGACCTGACCCAACAATTAGTATGGCATTGGATTTTTTTACTAACTGCTAAACTGTAGTGCCTTGGCTCTTTCTCAGGCATGAAATCATTAAACTAAGAAAATTAAGGGAAACACCAATTCTATCTTTGAGGAAAAAGAGAAGATAGTAAAACTCAGATCATGGAGAAAATTGGGCACCTCCGGAAGAGCTGGCAAGGCACAGAGTGAACCAAGGAAGCCGTCTATGGGCCAGTCCAAGACCCTGTGTGCACAGGAAGCTCTCTGAGAGTGTGCTGGGATGAAAGGCACAGAGGCCTGTGGATCCCACCTGATATGAATGACTGAGCGAGGGAGGGGCACGCTGAGTGTGCCACCCCGGCACTCAGGGCCGCGTGAAGGAGCGCAGGAAAGCCTGAGAGGAGCCCAGCTGATCCTGAACAAGGACAGAACCAACAACACACACAAGAGCATTTTCTTGAAATAAATAAACCATTGTCTGATCTGTGGATTTCCTTTACCCCATTGTACTACCAGGGGACATTTCAAACGTCTGGAGGAATTTTGTCAAAAGTCAGAGAAAACGGTTGCAATTGGTACCTGGTGGATGGAGGTTAGGTGTGCTGGTAAACATACTACAATGCCAACACAGTCCCCCAAAGCCACAGAATTATCGTGTTGGGCCCCAAATGTCAGTAGTGCCAAAGTAAAAAGAAGCACTGAGCTAATGTAACCAGAGAGAAGGCTGGAGAGAAGGGTGGGTGGTTAAGAACGCCTGATGCTCTTACAGAGGACAAGATTCCGTTCTCAGAACCCATGAGCAACAGCAGGCAACGCCTGTGACTCCAGCTCCACGGGAATCTATCGCCCTCTTCTGGCCTCTGTAGGTGTTGCATCCATATACATAAAAATATAAGAATTAAAATAAAAAAGACTTCAGAGAGAATTACACAGGAGTGGGTAAACTTTACAATCTAGAGCTTTTCTGATTTGGAAATCAAAGCTACTTTATGAAGCATGAAAAAAGGAAAGGGAGAATATCTCAAAGTATATTACATATTTGCGTGAAAGCAGCTTTATGTAACCAAGTATAATAAAATAAATCTTTGAAACTGAGAAACTTTTTAAAATTCTTACATTATTTACATCAATGAAAAATCTTGTTTTTTTTTTTAAAAAAACAGTGTTTGTTTTCATTTCTAATGGTTGGGAGCGTTCTCTCTAGATAAAGTTTACAAAATATGTAGGCTGATTTTATAATGATCCTCTCCTTTGCCTGTCCCAAATATGCTGGGTCAAAATTAGAGGCACTCATGCTGTCTTCTTGACAGTCGATTACAGAGAAAATAGAAATATTTGCCTGTGAAATAATGTGAGCAATCTGAGCCCCTCCCTGTCCATCTAGCAAGTATCTGGATAAATTTGGTGGTAGATACCAAAGCTTCTTAATTCAGTCCACCTGAAAATAGATGCGGGATGAAGAAACCTCAGCTTTTAATAGCATGGAGTAGACCCTTTTATGTAATGTGCGTAGAGAACCAAACCACGGTGTGAAGACAACAGAAAGGAATCCAAAGAATTACATCAACGCTCAGAATAAAACACTTCCATTTCTGCCCACAAGGTGGCGACAGGACCCTGTTCATTGACTGCAGATGCTGCACACAGGGCCGTGAGATCCTGTGACTATTCAGTGAAAAAGCCAGGGTCCTGCTGACTGTAACGCCTTTTCCCTGTAAAGGTCAAGACACTTTTTTTCTTTTAAAGAAATTGAATCCTTTGAATGAGTATATTCTGAACACCGCTCTACAGGAAATCCATGGATTCTTGACATTTTAAAATTTTTAATTAAAAACAATTACATCACTTCCTCCTCCCCTTTGCCCCTCCAACATCTCCCATGCCCCCTCCCTCTCAAATTGATGACCTCTTTTGCTTTGATTACTACTACTACATATACGCATGAATATACAAATACCACCTGCTGAGTACATTCAGTGTAGCCGATGTGTGTATCATTTTGTATTGAAAAACCAATTAGGGAACTCATCCTGTTGAAGACCAGTCGTCTCTCAGCAGTCATGAGTTGCCCGTGGTTCTTTGTCTAGCAGTGGGGCCCCTTGAGATTTCCCCCTTCTGTGCTGTCATGTCTGGCTGGTGTGGTCATTGTCCGGGTCTTGTTTCAGCAGCAGCCAAACTGTTGAAGCATCAGGAGGCAGGAGGATAGCTTCCCTGTCACTTCTAAGAGACAGGCTCTCAGCAGGCTTCCTGGGCTCCCTGCTCTCACAGACTTCCTTCCCTTCTTCGGACATATGTTCCCTGAGCCTTAGGTGCAGGAGTTGTGCTGTAGATGTATCTATTAGGGCTGGATTCCCCACAATCAGTTGATCTCTGTATTGTGGTTTCCTTTAATGGTCCGTCGGCTGCAAAAAGAAGCTTCTTTGATGTGAGGTGAGATCTCCACTTCTGTGTGTATAACGGTAAGTTTTAGAATGCAAACAAGAATTATGTTGTTCTGATAAAATAAAATTATATATATCATACATAATAAGTGTATTGCATATATATGTATTGTGTATATATTTGTATGTGTTGTGTACATGTATATATGTATATGTATGTATACACACACACAGCACTTAGGCTGACAATACTCCCTTTAAGAGCCATAGACTAACAAAAATTCAGTATGAGACATGAGGAACTTCCACTTGAGTTTATGATCAGTAGTCTAAGTGACTCCCAAAACAATGCAGGCTATGGATGTTGGCCTTGACTGCTTCTCCGAGGTTGGAGGTATATCCCTATTGCTGAAGACACCACACACTTCAGATATAGGACTATGAATATTCTAGCTGAATCTAGCCTGAAAGCCTCCTTCCCACAGTTTAGCTCTCATGGTACCAGAAGACACCTTGCAAACTGTCAATAGATTTATCCAGCTGTGAGACCCATGAACCACAACAATGACCAGTATGGCAAAGTAGACCTAGAAGTTCAGTAGCGGCACACGTAACTTGGCAATAACCAATGACTGTCTCATTGGACTTAAGGCCAATAGGAAGAAAATCATGCCTGGTACTAGAAACCTTGCCAACTCTTGGTGCTAGTAAGGGCAGGGATCTTAGAGGAAAACCAACTACTGACACTTTACTAGATTCTTGATTTTTATATACCAGAATAATCTTGGTATACAGTTTAGGCATCTAGAACTGGATCAACTCTTGGGCGGGTCACTGTCCCGAGCTCAGGTTTCGTTGGCTTGGACAGCTCCAATAAGTCACGAGCTTGGAATTTCCTCAGGTGTGACTAGTCTCACATTGGCTTTTTTGTAACAGGTGACTTCATAAAATAGGGGCTGTGAAGACCTTCTGAAGTGGCCTTGTTGTCCCTCATCAGTGCTGGGGACTAAGTAGCCAGTCTGGGGACTTAACATATTAAACCCATAGCAGAGAGGTATAGTAGTATTGAAAAATAATCTTTGGAAGAATCGAGTGCATGTTCAATCTAAGCACAGTATACTATAGGAGAGAATGACTGGTGCGAAAGATCTAAGAGTCCGTTTGAGGAAGAGTTTTCCCCGCTGCTGAAGGAACCCCACGTGGTTATGTTTTTCCCTCATCTTTTCCATGTTTCTTTATCATATACAACTACATCTTTCCATGTTAATTTCAAAGTATTTACAAAGACTTAAAAAGTAACGGACGCGTTCTTCATTAACTTAGGTAAGCCGTCTGCCACTTGAGAAGACATCTCTGCTGCAATGGAAACATGAGCGTTGGCTGTACACAGCCTCCTAAGAGAAACGCTGTGGTTTATATTCGTAGAACACAATCACACCTGTGAGCCACTTGTGTCTGTCTGCCTAGTAACCTGGCCTTGTGATTGCACAATGTTTCCTAGATGCGCAGTTCAGCTCACAGTGGAAATTAGCGGAACTATTCAAAGATTTTCTTATCCTTCAATTATGTAATCCGATGACCTCCGTAAGAAACCATTTCCCCTACTTACGAGTGAATTTGTGATGAATAGAAAGAACATATTAATACTAATTTTCTGCCAGATACCGACCATGCCAGAATCTTCCAGGGGTTTGATGCACACTGACAGATGTGCTCTTGTTTGATTTCCCAGCTTTGCTATCCTCCTTCTGAGTTGTGTCAGGCAGGTAGGAGTTCCTCCCGCACGGCGGGAACAATGCCAATTGAATGGGAAAGCAAGAACCTTTGCACCCCATCATTCCTGTATTTACTTTCAAAAAGGGCAGTAGTTCACTAGCTTCTTTGGGTAAACGTAACTTTATCTCACTGGGGTTCCTGGAATTGCATCTGACAAAGGGCTGTCATTGTGGACAGTGACACACTTTTAAATGGTTCTCCTCACTAATGTGTCTCAGGTTGACATCCACTCACCCAAACATTCTGCCAAACACATTGGGGTGAATGGGGGGGGAGCACAAAACTTGCTTGCATATAACTCAAACTTTACTATTGAAAGCCTTAAACACACCCAATACCAAATTTGTCTTTATGGTTTAGAGACACAAAAAGTTTCTTTTCTCTGCAAAAATCAAATCAAATATTTTCAAACTGCTTCACTTCCGTTTGTTTGTACTTCATGTATGTACAGCTACAGTGCAGGTATGTGTGCATATGTGTTTGCATGCCAGAGTCTGACAGTGAGTACCTTTCTCCATGGTCTCTACCTTACTTTTTTTTATCCCTCCCAGAACCTGGAGCTCACCATTTCAGCTAGGCTGGCTAGCTCTGGGAATCCTACTGTCTCAACCTCCCCAGTACTAAGATTACAGTGTGCACCATCGTGCCTAGTCTGTGCAGCAAACACTTTACAGACTGAACCATCTCCCCAGTCCCAATGGGACTTCACTATAACTTATTAATACACGGTAAATTCTAGAATGTCTAGTTCTAATAAGGCATTACAAACAAACAACGAGTAGAGTTTTGTAAGAGCTGTCCATTATGAAGGTGCAGGGGGTGCAGGGGGTGCAGGGGATGCTCCTTCAGCAGTCGGTCACCTAACCAGGAACAGTAGAGCATGAAACGCATTTGGAACACAGGAACAAATAGCATTGATCCTTAAAGACTTTGAGCTTATTGAATTCTGTCTGTTCTCCGATGGAGAGCATTTTGGAAGGCAAGCATGATGTAATGTGTGAAGTGTCAGAGGTGGTACTAATTGAGCTTTGGCAGGGATAATTTCTTGTACTTTATGTCTGCATCTCACTTCAGCCATCACTGAAATGTTCCATACAAGTGAACTTGTGACCTACAGATGCTGTACATGTAAGCCATCCATTTCAAAGCTGGCCACTTCTTGGCTAACCCATGTTGTTAACTTCCTCTAGAAACCTCCTCTAGCTACACACCAAAATAACACCTTTCCACATATGGTGATTTGAGTGGGAATGGTCCCCAGGGGCTCATATGTTTGAATGCTTAGTCATCAAGAAATGGCACTACTTGAGATGGTTTGGGAGGTGTGGCCTTGTGGGGGGTAGGTGTGGCCTTGTGGGGGGTAGGTGTGGCCTTGTTGGAGGTAGTGTGTCACTGGGAGTGGGCTTTGAGGTTTCAACGAATCAAGCTAGGCCCAGTGGCTCTCTCTCTTTCTCTGCCTATGGATCAGGATTTGGTTCACAGATACTGCTTCAGTGTCTGCCTGCATGCCGCCATGCTTCCTGCCATGATGATATGGACTAACCCTCTGAAACTGTAAACAAGCTCCCGACTAAATGTTTTCTCTTATAATAATTGCCTCGGCCGTGGTGTCTCTTCACAGCAGAAGAACAATGACTAAGACACCAGGTTTCTGGGTATCCATTTCCCTTACCGTGACATGCATACATCTCTGGAGCACACCAGTCTCTCTCCCAGAACCCCATTTGTTGTCACTCTTACAAGCTTTTTGTCCTTGTGTTTTTGACTCAGGGTGGGAATGGCTGCTTGAAGGATTGCAACTTCGGGATTTAATCTTTCAATGTTATGATTTAGTGCAGTTGGGGAGTTAGTCTTCAAGGACTTTGACCATCAGGAATTCAACATTCATGGTTATATGACAGTAGGCACTGTGTCTTTAAAGACTAGAATGAGACCACAGAGTCTTAGGACCAAGATATGCTTATCCTTATCTTGCAAAAGGGGCCTTGCATCCCATGGCAGACAGACAGGGACACAACGGTCTCCTCTTACCTAAATTCCAGGCTCATTGCCTATAAACTGGCTCTGCTAGTGATTGCTAAGCCCTACATCTAAGATGCTCAAGGCTCTGCATGCCTCCCCATGGCAACCCCAGAACCAAGGAACAGGGA
Source organism: Cricetomys ansorgei (assembly GCA_026225945.1). Classification (NCBI taxonomy): domain Eukaryota; kingdom Metazoa; phylum Chordata; class Mammalia; order Rodentia; family Nesomyidae; genus Cricetomys; species Cricetomys ansorgei. The sequence continues at coordinate 17,590,203 of JAMJFZ010001796.1, forward strand.
CCTTGATTCAGCTCCTGTCATGCTGAACAAAGGTTTTATTGCATGGCCATTGGAAACCAAGGAGAGTTTGCACTGACTCCCTTTCCCACTCTCTCTCTAGTGACTTGATCCTGTGCTGCAGGCTCACTCCTTACTCAGGCTTTCCCTTGTCTGCAGAGTAAAATCACCAACTAAAGACGTGCACATTTTTTCTCCCACAAGACAGAATTGTACCTTGTCAGTCCCAGCTCCAGTGCTATTCATCCTGTGACAGGTGATTAGTCTCGCTGGGCCCTCTCATGCCTGTGTAGTGTGGGGGCTCCTGAGTCCTTCCATGCTCCATGAGACGGTGATGATGGGCCCAGCTGCTGAGAGTTCAAGAAGGGATGCTATGGAGTGAAGAAGACATTGCTCCTGCTCCTGTAACACTAAGGGCCTGGGACAATTTTCTCAATGAATTTCAAGGTATCCATCACTGGAAACTCCTCCTGGGTCTTCTTCCTTTCCCTTGAAGTGAGAGAACTGGTCACAGTTTTGTGTGGCAGCTGAGAGCACATCAGTTCATTCTATTATTGCCTTCCTTTCTCCCTTTTTTTAGCCAGGGTCTCATGTATCCAATGTTGGCCTCTAATTCACAATGTAGTCAAGTATAACCTTGAATTTTTGATCTGCCTGCCTCCTCCTCTTCCTCCTCCTCCCCTTCCTCCTCCCTTCTCCTCTTCCTCTTCCTCTTCTTCATCCTCCCAAGTACCAGAATTACAAGCATGAACCATCATACCCAGTCTGTGCAGTAATGGAGATGGACTCAAGGGCCTTTATACATTCTGGGTGAGCACTTCATCAACCGGTTAGTTGATGGTTAGTTCAGTTCTCAGTCCTCAGTATATGCCTTTCTGTTTGCATCCACTCCCAGAGCTTCCTGAAGAAGCACCTCTATGGTACCTCCTGTGATCACAGAACTGCCATTTTTTCTTGAACATAACAAGGATGAAAATGTTCTACCCACAGCATGAGGAGATGATGCCAGTGCTCACCAAGACACTTTTCATAGCTAATAATGGCTGACCAGGACTCAGTTGAACTTTTACCACATTCCTAAATAGCGGTCACAACAAAACAGAAAAGAAACAAAAACCGAAACCAATGTTTAGGATGCAGACTTGACTGCCTCATCCCATTTTGTCATGTGAACCAAAAGTCCCCGCAAAGAGAAACACCGTGTCAAGTGACTTGACAGACGTACATGGGTGTGCCTAAGAGCGGAAGTCATGGCCTCCTGACAAGCTGACTCACCTACAGAGGTGACTTATTGGCTGTGTCTCTTGGGAATCAGATCCCAACCTGGTTTCTATTCCTCGGGCTTTCCTTCTCACAGTAGGTTTGGTTTTTTGTTTGTTCGCTTGTTTGTGGGGCAAGATTGACAAAAGATATTTGTGTTTTGCACTTCTGCAAAGGGTATCTGGGATGCTCGCTTGAAGCTTGCTCAGTGAGCATGCCCATATGCAACCTGCCTCTCCAGCTATACCGACCTTCTTTCAGAGAGAGAGAAAGAGAGAGAGAGAGAGGGAGAGAAGTCTGGGGAGGAACTACAAGAATCAATTCAAATCCCTGAGGCCAGAATGAGGCAAACGTTTGCCAAGTACCCAGGACTGCTGCTTGATAGGAGGGTTTAAAAAAAAAAAAAGCTGGAACATCTATGGCACAGACCTGCCCAGGCCCTCAGGGCTGGACTGTCGGTGCTGTCTCCTGGTTGACTTTGTAGCTGCTAAGTGTCATGGTTGAAGCCACTGCACCGATACTTCCTCCTGGTAGGTGTTCGAGGCTGGTAAGACCGCTGCTTAGGAGACAGGGCATAGTCATCAGGGCTCTTTTATTATCAACCAAGGGTGATTAGAAACAGCTTTTAGGCTCCTACCTTCACAGCTGTGGGTCCCAGTTCAGGACTACCTGAGGGTTTCTTTCCATGCCCCAACTGTCTGTGACCATATTGAGAAAATAAAAATTGGGGAAAGTGACTGGTTTGAAAAGGGAGAGCTAGACACACACACAAAAAGGCTCTGGTCACATGTAATCCAATGCTATAATTTAATATGAGGAAGAGATTGGGAGCAGAGGAGAAGCCCCAGTTAATATATCTACATGGGCAATTAAGACAAAGCCAAGCCATGCAGTTATGCTTGTCTTCATTAGTAACTCCTAGGGTAGCATCTACAAAATATTTAGTGTATAAATTTCATTGCTCTTAATTACAAGGCAGAAATGATTGTCTAGTAGTGTTCAATCCAGACTCTGGGAACTCGTATGAAAATCAGGGACACCCTCACACCCTACGGTGATCCAATCTATTAAAAGGAGCAGTGCATTTGTGGAGACAGTATCAAGCCATGTGATCAAGGAATTCTACTTTGTAATTCCTTCTTCCAGGTGAGTTCTTCCTCCAATCATTTCCTAAACCAACTTTTTTTTTTTTTGGAGGGGGGGGAGTTGGACAGGGTTTCTCTGTTGTAACTCTAGCTGTTCTGAAACTCACTCTGTAGACCAAATTAGCCTCAAACTCACAGAGATACACCTGACTCTGCCTCCCAAGTGCTGGGATTAACGATGTGTACCACCACCACCTAGCTCCTAATCCAATTTTTAAATATCTAATAAAATATCTACTATGTCTCCACTTGGTGAAACCAAGGTGAGAGTGGGGAAAGTCTGCCCACATCCCCACCACATTCTGGCAGGCCCCAAATTTAGAGCATGCCACCATAGTATCTTCCAGTAACAAGTTTGGAATAGAACAAAATGAAACTTTAAGAAAAATCATTTTTAAAATACTGCTGAAATTCAGTCATGCTTACTGAGATTGGTCAATTGGATCATTGCATAGAGCAAGAGAACATTCCAAAGTGCTGTGGCAGAGAGGGAGAAGGGAAAGAGAGAACCACGACATATCGTGGATATCAGGTTCGCTCCACACAGGGATCTAACAAGCCCCTTGGATGGGCGCCAGTGTGAAGGACTCTGGAAAAGTCTTCGGAGGTTATCAGGTCTTAGGGAGGGGCCCTGCTGCTGCAACTAGTGTCCTTGAAGAAGAAACACTAGACAGTTCTGCCCCTTTCTTCACTGTGTTTGAGGCCAGCCTGAGCTACACAATGAGACAAACCCCCATCTCCTGACCCCACCACCCTTGTAGGTCCCCAAAACCAAACATACAAACTAAGGAGTAGAGAACAAGTGAAGAACACACAGTATTGAATTCACACAGGAAAAGAAGGGATGGGGGAAGGAGAGGTGGAAGGAGAGAAAGAGTAATGGTTGGGGGGGGGCGGGTGGTAAGGAGAGGAGATGGGAGCCAATACCAGGGCTTTGAGAAGGAACTAGAAAAGTTGACTGCATGTTGAGTTGCTTCTGGAACTTCTAAAGACTGTCTGTGACATGTAATGAAATTTACAGGTTTCTAATCAACAGAAAACTCCATGTGAGCCATGGCCCTGTTCTCTGTACTGGGATTATAGGCAAACACCACCACCCTAGGATCATAATTTATTTTATTGTGTCTAAACTATTGAGCTTTATGGTGTATTTTGTTATTTACTATGTATCATCTTCCTGTTAGGAAAAACAAATAGCATACATAGTTTTTAATTTTTTTAAGTAAATTTGTCTCTTTTTTATGAACTCATTGATTTTACTAAAATGTCTCTCATAAAATAATTGTTGCCTCATAACGTTTTAAAACTGTGGGCCTAAAGAACCAATCACATTAACTGTACATAGTAACTATAAAATAGAACGCAATAATATAAAAATCTTATACATTTACACCACTTAATAACATCAGAATGTTTTCATGTATTACCTGGATTCTCTCTAACAATCTTTCTTGCAGTAGATAAGGCCCCAGAGGATCAAAGAGTCATTGTGTTCAAGGTCACAGATAGAGAGAATTTTCAATCCTGACCTGCTTCGCTGACATTCCAGTCCCATCCTGTAAATTGGATTCTTACATTGAATCGCAGAGAATGGGTGACATTTTAAGAGTACATTACTTTACAAGTCAATTTCGTGAGGCGCATATTTGAACTTCTCCGTAGTCTTTATGATTTCCATGGACTCCGAACCTCACCCATGCTTTGTATTAAAGAAATTGAGATACTGTCAAACAAGTAGAAGGGAAATTTAAAACTTCCCCCTGCTGTGCTTTCATAGGCAACTCTGTTGTTCAACTGACGTTAGGTTTAAAAAAAAAAACAAAACCAACTTTGTTAGAGAAAGCCATATCGACATTAAGTGCCTCATTCTGTTCGCTAAGTTCAAAGTTTAATCTGTGAGGCAGAGAGAAAATACAATGGGAAAATGTTGATGTTTAATGGACGGGAAAAAATCAGTTTAGAATTCCTGACATTATCCATCTGCAGTTCTCCGCACTTCTCTAAGAGTTCTCTGCAGAGCGCACAGACCCAGACTCCGAGCGTTTCCACAAGATCCATCTGTGCCTAAGCTCATCTTTCTCCCCAGTTTCCTGTCAGTGTTCAGATCTTAACAGGGTAGGGGGGAGGGGCTGGGAGTCTAGCATCTAGATGATCCCTTGCCTAGAAAGCAGCCTGAGGCCCTGGGCTCCATCCCTAACAGGAAGGAAGAAAGGTAGGAGGAAGGTAGTAAGGGAAGGAGGGAGGGAGAGAGGGAGGGAAAGAGAGGGGGGGAGAAGGAAAAGAGTAAAGGCTGCAGCTAAATAAGCATGTATGTTCTTATCTAACACCCGTCCAAGAGAATGATGAACACAGAGTCAAATATTTTTTTTAAATATTTACTTTTGTTATTTTTATTTTATCTGTATGTGTGTCTGTGTGGATGGTGCCACATGCGCACGCCTGTAGGAACTAGAGGAGGGAATCAGATCCCATGGGGCCGGGGTTGTAGGCAGTTTTCAGCTGCCCAATGTGGGTGCTGTGGATCAAACATGTGCCCTCTAGAAGAGCAACAAGCTCTCTTATCCAGAGCCATGTCCCCAGCCTCCATTTGTCCTTAACCGTGAGTATACACCCAATCCCCAAACTCCAGCACTTGGACAAATTGCAATTCATAATACCCCCAGTCTCCACTTACAGGTTATGAATGTCCATGTAATGGTTAATATTGTCAATTTGATAGGGTTAGAGAGCCTAGGAAACACACTCTGGGCATGCCTGTGAAGGATGATCTTGATTAGGTTAATTGAGGTAAAAGGAATCAGCATAAAGGGGGTGGGTATTCCTTGGGCTGGCAAGGAGAAAGCCCGCTGAGCTGCCTGTCACTCTATTTCCTGACCACAGACGCAATGTGTCCAGGAGTTTCCCATCACTATGAACTGTAACCTGGGTTGTTCACCGAAATAAGCCCTCCCCTCCTCTTTGCTCGCTTTTGTTGGAGATATTTTTTCACAGCAATAAGACAAGTGACTAAGACAGCTTAGTGAATCTTTATGTAAAAATTGTAGGCCTGGATTGTGGAATGAGTTTGAACTTCAACACTTTTGTAAGAGTTGGGTCAGTAGATTATTGCAGTCACAAAACCATTAATGCCTATTGGGTTCGATGCACACAAACTGTGTAACTATCATCATCCCTGTGAATATTTATGGCATGCAAAAATATTTATTGAGTGAACATATATATGAATGAATAAGAATTGCAGAAGGCTCGGGCCCCCCCCCCCAGATACAGCTAGAATATGGGTTCTGTTCCAGTGATTCAGTCAGCCTAACCTTTTGCCTTGCTCAGTGGAAATCTTGAATTTTCTATTCACCCCGTGTCTTCCTTGGTTTCTTTAACAAGAACAGCTGACCCCTTCAGAGTAGGCCATAAACATATGAGAAATATAAGAGCAGGAGCATCTTGGACTCTAGCATTCATTTTTAACCTCGCTTCCTGGCTTCCCATACTTTTACTAATTAAACAGCGGTGGGGTGGGTATTTATAGTCTTTTAAAACACTTTGCATTTTTGCTCATTTCAGATGCAAAGAAGTTTAAAGGCAAAACCACAAGAGGGTATGTGGTAAACAGGGCCTACTTACCAAAGGAGGTCACATAAAAATTAAAAAGCACTAAAGAATAAATAGTTCATGCTGTCCAGGGGAATGAGCTATGCAACCTCAAGTAAAAATTAAAACCATATTACACACACTAATCAGATTTGCATAACACATCTGATTCATTTGCATACAGAGCCAATGTCCTGATAGGTGCTGAACCAACACATGCAACTGGGTTAGTGTGCCTCTGAGAAGCTCAGGCTTGGGACTTTCCTCCTCGGCCTAGCTGAGTTCTCTTCCAGCTGACCAGCAGTCAGCTCCCTGGGGCCCTCTCAGATGAGCAAGAAACCAGATGATCCCTGATCGGTGTTTGGGGGAAACTGAAACGTCATTGTCAACGTAAATGGATTTAAACTCACCTTGGAAATGCATGTCTGGGTGGATCTATAAGGGTGTTTCCAGAAAGATTTCACTGAGGTAAAAAAAAGGGCCCATCCTGTAAGTGGCAGCACTGTCCCATGGGTCAGAGTCCCAGAGGGAACAAGAAGAAAGCAAACCAAGCCCCAGCATCCACCCCCTCTGCTACCTGACTGTACAGGTGATGTAGTCAGCTGCCTCACACTCCTGCTTCCATGTCGTCCCAGTCATGATGGACCCTACCCTCAAACTGTGAGTCAAAATAAACCCTACCTTAAGTTGCTTTTGTCAGATATTTTGTCATTTTTCAATGAGAATGGCAACTAATACAGTGCTCCGTTTCTAGAACATTCTATCTTATCTTGTGTCTTAGAAAAACACGTACGTCTTATGCTATATAAAGAATTCTTCTTTCTCTTCACCCTGGACAGGCAGATGATGGGAACGTTTTGAGATTATCTTCTTTGCACCAACATCCCTTAGACCAGGAAGTGACAGAGGACGGTGTCTTTCCTTAAAGACTCTTTGGTTTGGGGAAGTAGTTTTCTCTAAGGAACAGCCTGCCAAGCAGCACGGTAGCTGGCTGCTCTGAAAATCTCTGGGAAATCTGCTCAGAAGAGACTGCCCGGGTTCAGAATTGATGATGGTGAAGCCAGTGTCAACATTTGTCTCCGCCTCGAGTTTCTGGAAGCTGTTTTCCTTGCGGGCATTTGTTCTCATCTCAGGTTTGATGGGGACAGACAGTAGGTGCTGCTGCATGCCTGCAGCTGAGCCACAAGCCAGGGAGGACCAGCCAGGACTTCTCCAAGAGCGATCACTGGAGTTTTCTAATGTCCCACTGGGCTGCTGAAGCTCCAGAGAACGCACTTTGAACCTCCGGCTCCTGCTCCTCCGGTTCCTTGGCTCTAAGGTTCTCTGTGTGGAGACCGAGTTCAGGCTGGAGCCCTGTCGATGCGTGTCACCTCTTAAGCTGCCAATCAGGAACGGATGCTCACCATTTCTAACACCAAGTCCTGGCTTTGGCTGGACCTGTGAGACAAGCAAGGGAAGAACCAATGAAACATGGTTTCCACTGACTAATTACCAGAGCACCATGCTCCTTGTCCAATCTCTCCTATGCCACACACACAGCAGACTTTCAGTTGAGCCATTTGAGCTCGAGTGAGACATGAATTTGATTATAAGGCAATGATCAGCACTGGCTCCAAACAGCTCACTCTCATTCTCGGACTTACTGAGTTTTTGAAAATGACAAGACATTGGGAACGTGTGTCACTTGACACCACAGCACTTCCGGTGGATCTAGTTGTTTAAACACTCATAGACATTCACAGATACTGCTCAATGATCTCACCAAATGCTTAAGTGACGTATCACAGCAGGCAATAATCAAAGCCTGTGGCCACAGTCAAGATAAAGACTGGAATGGGAATTCAATCTTCTAACATTCCTGTTCCCTCTACTAGCTCATACTGATAAAGGTATCCCTCTTAAATGTGTCTAAGACATGTGGTCACCCCAGGCAGGATAATAGGCTATTACCTTTTAAAACAAATATTCCTTATTTTCTTGAGGTGCCATTTATATACAATGTAGCTTAGCATTGTCTGGGGGAAAAGAAAAGGAGCCTACTTAGATGGATGCGCTAGCATTTTGATTCATGCAAATCGCATTCTGGTTCTGATCTTATAATACTGGTCAGCAGAATCCCCATTCTACAGGCGGCTGTCCTGTCTTTCCACGGGACGGAGTTCACAGAAACACCCTCCATCCCTGCATCCCTGGAAGGTTAGCATCCCACCTCTTGCGCTGCACTCTCCCAAGAGGATTTCTGGAAGAGACAATTTTCACCCCAGAGTTTGGTATCCAGTGCCTGTCTATAAGTTCTTGTTCAAGGAGTCTCCACAGGCACTTACATTAATACAGGCTGCTGTCTTTGCTCTTGGTCGCCAACCAGAACTAGATAGTAAGACCCTATCACTAAAGAAATCATATACTTTGGCCGCCAGATACAGAAAAATCAACTGGCTGGGAAACTTGCTGCCTGTTGACTAGGGCTGAAAGTACTACACAGGCCAGTGGGGAAAAAACACACCAGTGGTCTTCTCCGGCACTAGACTTTGCATGCTGTAGTATCACTTCCAGGCAAACTGTGCCCCCTGACTTCAATGTGAGCTACCACCACCCTAAAAGTAGTCTTTGAAGAGGAAAAGAGAAAACTGTATGTTTGTCTCCCAAAGCAAGAAGGCAGAAGTTGGAACGGGAAAAAAAATAAAACAGGAAGCAGATCTACCATGGGTCAATTACTGAATAGATAACACGGATTATTATTATTATTATTATTATTATTATTATTATTATTATTACTATTACTATTTGCAAATGACAGGCACATGCTCTCTTCTCAATTTTCTCTGGGATAGAAATAGAGAGACTGAAAAAAATCACACACGCACACACCCCCAAAAAAACCTGACAAGGACATTGATTTCTTCTTTTAGAAGTTTCAAATATTTCCTGTGAAAGGGCCTCACCATGTAGATATCAGGCTAGCTACTTGGCTCAGCAAAGCCACCAGAGACGAGCCACAAATAAATGGTGTGGCTGTGTTTCAATATGTTTCTATTTGTGGGCCCTGGAATTTGAATTTTGTGTCATTTTCATGTTTCATATTTCTCTTCCAATCGTTTAAAAATGGAAATCTATCCTTAGTCCCTGGCCCATAATTGTCCAATCCCTCCTCTCTCTAGATCAATGAGTCAGTGATTCTCATTCATTTTCTCTCTCTCTCTCTCAGACAAAGTCTTATTTTTTTCTAAAATTCTTTCTCTGGAACCCTAACATGTGAATCAGTCTTACCAAAGAAGCTCAGAGGCTGTAGCACAGAGGTAGCCCCTAACTGTGGTGACTCCCTCTGTCCTAACTCCCACTTCCGGGTCTGTGGGTTTCTACAATCTTTCCAAGCTAGAGAGGGGAATAAAAGAGAGAAAGAAAAGAAGAGATTGAGATCTTTAGGCCACACGGAAGAAAACCTTTGTCAATCTAGAAATTCACTGTCTAAAGTTGGAAGGAGAAATTTCCAAAAGAAACATAATTCTGAGTGACTGGGTCGAATCCCTGGAGGGGGAATAAATCTCTTCTTGCCAAAAAAACAAGTGGAAAAATGCATTTATTGGAATTATAATCACCAGGATCTCATCTTTCTAAGAACTGTTTATAAATGCCACAAATTGAGAACAAGATTTTCCTACGTTCAGAGAACATTAGCGACTACGATAAATGGAGAACATTCAGCATTCATTTGTAAGTTTCAACTTGAAAACACGAGAAAAATATATCAGAGATGAATGATTCAACTATTGAGGAGAAGGCGTGTGCCTATGAAGGGAAACAACATCGTGTATCATGGACGGTTTTCACAAAGGTAACCAGAGAATTTCTCCAAGATGGGAAAAATGATAGTGCAGAAACAAACTAGACAGATATGAAGAGACTCTCGAGTAGCAACAGGTATACAGAAGAGTGGAAAATCATTTCCACTTAACTATGTTTTTAAAACGCATTAATCCACTGACAAACTACCGATAACAGCCAAAGCCCCTGAGCCACACCCATCAGGCACAGCAGAACCCAGGTACCTAGTTAGTGCAGACGTGGATGTAGTGGTCACTGCCTGAGGTGGGTCAGGTGTAAGGATGGAGAATGGGAAGGCAATACAAAAGGAAGAGGGGTAATACAGTCTGTGTGAGTACAGCTTAGAGACACAAACATGAAGAAAAGAGGTCCTCGAATGAATTGCTCATTTCTGAGGAAATAATAGTGCGTAATTCCACTTATATGAAATGCCTTTAACAGGTGAATTCATGAAGACAGGATAGAGTTCAGGTTGTCCGGCACAGATAGGAAGAAGGAAAGGTGGATTCAGTTCAGTGGTTGTGGAGTTTTAGTTTGGGGTGACGACAAGAAGTTATATGGACAGTGTCACTCAGCAAGAGCGCTAACAGCCTTCTGTCGCGCACAGGCAACAGTAGCTCTGCTTTTGCACGGCCTCCAGAAGTTTCAACATTACAAAGCACTTGCATGTAAAGTCTTTCATTTGATTCTCATAATACAAATTACACATGTCTGTGCCGTTCATGGGGTCCATCAGCAGCTATATACTACACTAGTGTTAGAATAGGAGCTATTTATCAAGCATCACTCATAGAGGAATGCATATGTCTCCCATATACTAAGCACTTGTTTGGAGAACTTCATAGGAGTGAACTTTTATTTTTAAGATTTATTTATTCATGTATTTTATGTAAATGAGCGCTCTGTCTTCGTGCACCCCAGAAGAGGGGATCAGATCCCATTATGATGGTTGTGAGCCACCATGTGGTTGCTGGGAATTGCACTCAGGACCTGTAGAAGAGCAGTCAACTATTGAGCTATCTCTCCAGTCCAATGCCTCCCTTCTTGATGCTCATATCACGTAATGGATCATGTTTCTGATGATCTGGCCTCTGGCCACCTGTCCAGCCACGTGCCATGATACCTTTCCCTTTACTGCAGCCTCCGACAATGTGCTAAATACACCCTGCTTAAGGAAGTATTGTACTGCACACTGTCTCCTCCCTTTGATAGCTGGCTCCCTTCTATGTCATCTAGTTCACACAGGCCTCCTCAGCACTTCTCAAGAAACCTTCTCAGTGGTCCCCTGGATGCTAAAGCATCTGAGGCACTCAGGCCCCTTTGTCTTTATCCAGTCCCTGTGGAAGGTTATCTGTGGAGAGGTTAGTTTATGATTATGGTTCTCCCAGTGATAGACATTATTTTCGTATCTTAAGTGAACTCTGTTCATTTAGAGACATTCAACATTTATCTCCTCTACCCTAATCTTCATTAAGAATGTTCACTCTTCTGTGATAGTTTCATACACATCAATGCGACCACACACAGCATCTAAAGAAAAGGACAGATCTTTCCCTCAGGACTGTCTTCATCCATAAAACTCCATTCTTTGAGTATAACCACCAATTCAGAGAAGACAATCGAGTCTGTGTCGGTCCAATTGGAGTCTAATCCAGAAATTTTACTGGGCCAGTATGAATTGATTATAGAGCTAAGACCAAGGTGGAGAGCTAAGAACTGGGTCCTGGGTGTGCTACTTAAGGCCACAACACTTAGTCAGAAAAGCCAGAGCATTCTTCATCCATCCCTATTGCCCTGACATCGATCTCAGGAAAGTTTACACTGAGCTCTGCATCCTAAAGACCTCACTTCATTCTAAGAGCTACAACATGCTAACTTCTACAGCATAGAATAGTTGAGCCTTTTGTACTCTTTACTCAAACATTTTTTATGACAAGAAATCACAGTAGAACTCTCTAGGAAACAATTCCTCATTTTGTTTGCAAAAGTGTGGAGTCGTGGATACAAAGAGATCAAGAAGAAACGAACGAGGCCAGTGTTTTACAGACGTGAAGGTGTGCACAAAGCAAAGAGTCCAAGGGAGGGCACAAGAAAGAAGGACACACTGGGTTCCCACTTAACAGGTGTCCAGACTCCTAAAACATCCTGAGACAATGAAGTTATTCTCATATTCCTTACTGCATTTCCTTTCATCAAAACAAAAACAAAAACAAAACAAAAAACTTCTCTAGTGTCCCCAAATTTAGTCAAACTTTCTAAAGTAACTTATCATATAGCTGTGTCCCCCAGTTAAACATCATTTAGTCTTCAGAAGAGGAGTGAATAAGAACTTGCTCCCCACTGCATGCCAGGGATGCTTATTTTAAGTTCCAGAGATTAATCAGAACTAAATGAGAAAGTTCAGATGTCCTGGAAATTGGCGAGTTGGACATGGAGCACCTAAAAGAGAGAACGTCTCTCTATCTTTTCTAAGCAAGAAGGTAGTAAATGCAACAGTTTCTTGGTGATCACAGTGTGAGCGTGGAGGTCAGAGGATGACTTTTTGGGAAATTCGTCTCACCTTCTACTATGTGGGTCCTGGAGATTGAACTCAGGTCTTTGCGCATGGTTGCAAGCACCTTTACCAGCTGAACCACTTCCCTCACCCTGGGTCAGTTTTTAAATTCTTTTCTCAGTAAGACAAAGAACCCATAAAACAAAACCCTGACTCCCCAGTAATATATCTGACAATGTGCTTTAGGGGATACCTTCCCAGCTGTCTGGAGCTTCCACTTTTGGTCAGTAAATATCTCCTGTGTTTTACTTAAAATAAAAAGGAAAGAAATTAGGAATTATTTATAAATCTTTATAATTCATGTTTTATTAACTAAGACAAATGGTAAGAAAGCTAGCAAAGGAAATGCAACAATTGCTACCTAGTATTACTTCATATGCTGGGCCTTAAAGGGATTCTGGTCATGTCCCAAGGACAGACATCATGGAATATTTGCTCTCGTGTGCCTCCTGCACATTTACAAGCACATGGACCACCACCACCCTGCCCATCCCCCATGGCCTGCCTTTGTGATGCCACCATTAGTTAAACAGACTTTGAGACCTGATAGATAGACCCTATCTCAAACAAATAACTATACCTCAGTTTTCTCATCTACAACAGGAATGGTAGATTCAATTCAGAGATTGTTATAAGGATTAAATGAAGTTAGTGATTTAGAAATCTTAGTACAGTGCATAATATGCTCAACAGTAGCTAAAATATAATGATATGCATTTATGAGTGTTACATCATTTCATGCGGATTGACAACCTTAACACAGGAAGATGCCGGTATCACCTTCACTGAGCTAAGGTCACAACAGCTACTAAGTGTCAAAGCTTAGCTGCCGCATCGCGTGCCAAAAGGGACAGCACATGGCAGCCATCATAATTAGGTAAACACTCGGTTGTGGTTGGCGTCGGCAGGATGGCTGGAAAGGGTGGTTTTAAGAAGGCATTCTGAGAGTTGAACTTGATTTGTGGTTAAATTTGACAGTGGTAGAAAATGCTGCAAAATTAAGCTAATAGTATTGCAAATCCAACATTCCCAAACACCGTTACAACTTCCCCTTCCTTAGGTCAGTGGACAGAGCTTGTGAAACTGATGCCATAGCCTTGATCAGGAACCTGTGAAGACTCATGCTACGTCATAAGTCGGCCTGCTTTGCTTCAGTGTAACGTTTCCTATTCTTCTTCCTACCCCTTGTCCCAGTGTGCTGTCCATAAGCGTGCTTTGGGCTTTATTCCTTCCCTAAGGCTCCCTCTCTGCCACATGGTTGACTTCCATGCAGACTTAACTCAAACAGCGTGACTTTTTCTTTCTCTTCTCTATCTCCCTCCTCTGGGCAGCTATTGAGATTTACAGCTTGCCTGCCCCGAGTTGGTCCCCGCTCCCTCCTCATCCTCATCCCATTCTTTTTCTTCTGAATGCCAAGAAATCTGTCCTTGAGTTTCCATTTGAGTCTGTTCTTAAATCCTTTTATTAACAAAACTAAGAACCGCAAGAAGAGAGCTCCATTACCCCAGTAACGTGTTGCGACTCTCAAAATTTCCAGTAATAGTATTACTGAATCTGAGTGTACGAACACATCACAGGCATGGTGAAGGGCATTCTGGGGAGGGAGTATTGTCTGACTCTAGGGCTTTTCAGCCACAAGTTCACATGAGTCAGATATTTCTTACCTATCACATGAGGAGCCTGTATATTTTGAAGTCTGTGACTGCCAACTATAGTATATATTATGAAAAAGCTCACACAATGAGTTTTTTTCTTTTCTTTCTTTCTCTTTTTAATAAATGCCCTAGGTCTCCCCAGACTTGCTTATCTAATGGAACTGGGTTGCCTCTTGACACAGACAGGCAAGTTGAAAATCTCCCCAGTCTCTTAATGTGCAACCAAGGTTGAAAACCACTGACTAAATCAGCTCTGGGATCCATCCAGACATAACATCACACCTTTCCATGCACTTGTGTGACTGTCGTGACAGGAATCAGGCTATTTTAAACACTTTAAACACTTGTGCCCCTCCCTTTGGCTATCAGACTAATGACACAATAGATTCCAAGAAACTCTATTTTCCCCAGGAATCTCAAGCTGCAGAGAGGGAAAAGCTGGCTGAAGCCAGCCAGAGTGGGAGCTTGACTCCCAGAAAGTGATTTCACACAGCATTGACAATTTGCCAGGCTATCTTGCAGGAAAGGCTGGAGCTGAGACAATGATGGGTGGGTGATGGGTGGGACCACACCCAGACCAGGACTGCCTAGTTAAGATAGGTACATTTTCTCACCCTCTATTTAAACCTAAACTGTCAGGGGTAGGGATCCACTGGATGTCTGCATTTGTTCTTCTCCCAATGTATCTACTTTAAATAAATCCCCTTTCTCTGTCTTTCACTATTACTCATCTTCTTAATTGGCTTACTGAGGATGGATGCCCAAGCCTAGCTTGTTGGAGCATCCATGGCCCTGTCTCTGAGCCTACCAACTCTGAACCCTGGTACAAGACAAGAAATGTAAGAAGCTAAATACCTGCAGCAGAATCTTGTTGCCGTCATAGTCCTGAGTCTGCCACCTGGTGCTGCTGATGGGAACACACGGATTGGGTAGAAGAGGCACCAGCTGGCCGATCTCTTGAACCTTGAACTGCAGCACAGAAGACTCTTTGGGGTCCACTGAGATTCCCAGGGGCAGCTGCTTCAGAGAGAGCTGCAGGCTGAAACCCTCAGTGGCATAGAGAACAAAGAAACAGAAATTGCTCTTTTGTACAGTGGCGTCTCTCTGTAGGATCATCTCGTAGAGTCT
Organism: Cricetomys ansorgei; assembly: GCA_026225945.1. NCBI lineage: Eukaryota > Metazoa > Chordata > Mammalia > Rodentia > Nesomyidae > Cricetomys > Cricetomys ansorgei. Next base: position 17,605,352 of record JAMJFZ010001796.1, read on the forward strand.
GATGGCATCTTCATAGTTATCAAAACTGCAGTACAGAGTCACCCTGAGGATATCAGTGCCATAGTGCACCGGCCTCACACCCCACACTGGCATCTGGTTGTGCAGGCTGTAGAATTCCTGATTGGCAGGGAGATAGGGGCAAGGCCTCCCCTGTGTATGCTGGGTAGGGAAACCTTGCCAGGGTGAATGCTGTAGGAAGTCCAAGACTCGAAACAGCCGCTCCTGTCCCAGACTTTCCTGAAGAAAGAGCAAAACAGACATCCCTGGGAAGCGGGCCCTCCGAGAGTGGTACTTTTCATGGTAATTCATTGGTCTGACCCGTTCAGATACCAGGAAGAGACGCACCTCTGGGCAGATGCAGTCCATGAGTTGGTTCAGAGTCTGCTGCAGAAGCGAGCCATTCCCAGTGTCAGCAAGAAGATGCACAGTCAAGGCCAGAGGCTCTGGTGTCTCACCCATGGCAGGCCTAGATGAAGACAGCAATGGAGGCTACCAGGCAAGGCCCACTGTTCAGCCTTCTAAGATGAACCAAGGCCTCACACAGAGCCCTCAACCCCTAGAAAATCTTCACCTTCTGAAGCAAGCTCTCAGCCAGATCGCACATGCTCCTCCTGGTTTCTCCCAGTGCTGCAGCAGGGAATATCACTCAAGCCTGGACTCTGCTACACACAACAGCAGTTGGGCATGTCATCCGGTCTGGGCAGATGTAACTATTCGCTTGGCTTTTTCAGGCATTCCCCTGGGTTTCTGTTTAACCTAAAAACCTATAATGCTGAGAACCACCCCAGTGGGCGGTTCTTACATTCAACTCAGTAGAGGAAATGACCAAGTAGAAAGGAACAGGAGGAGACTCTGTTGCACTGATAGCAATCTGTAGCTCTGTTACAGTGAAAAGAGTCCATTCCCTGGACCACAATGGGCTCTGACTTCCTACTTAAATATCCTGGTGTTTACAGTAGCCTGCCAGGCCACCTGAATAGAATGGCTTCTTTAAAAACAACTCCTCAGTCTTGTCTACTTGCCAGAGCCTTCTGCCACCATCTCTTTTATTTCAGTTTTTGACCGTTTTAGACTGGGTCACAAGGAGGAGATATCTTGTCTGGGTAGTGTTGACCCCATCGGGAACTGTACAGCTGGCTGAACTAAGTCCCGATGCACTAAAAACACATTAAGAAATTAGTTTAATTAATTAATTAATATTAATGTATCGCCTTTGATTCGTGCAAATTTTGTAGTCAGTGAGCCTTCCTATATAAGTAAAAATTGTGTCTACCTATTGAGGATCTGTTGATAAACTGTCCTAAAACTTTATATGAATTGATCTTATCAGCCAACAAGCCTTCAAAGAAAAGAGTAATTATTGCCCAGTTGCTGACAAGAAACTGAGGCATAGAAGAAAAAAAGATCAAATAACTTGCCCAAACTCACACAGTGAAGTGGCTGGGAGGAGATTTTAACCAAAGTTCGGAAGGGGCCACGTTCCATGCTACCTCTCTGGAGTGGGGAAGGCCAGGCACTTGTTTTTTTTTTCCTTGAGGTGAGGAAAAGCTGCCATGTCATTTGCCTGTGGATACTGGCTGTTGAATCTTATTAGAATGATATCACACCATTGGCATAGTCACCTAATCTGTTCCCAAATCGTCAGATATGGCCACAAATACTTGTAATCCTAGGATTCAGGAGGCTGAGACAGGGGGATCACTTCGAGTTCAAGGTCAGTTGGGCTGTGTAGAGGCCAGTCTAGGTAATATAGCAGACTCCTATCTCAACAAGCAACAAACAAAAAATGCTATTCTCATAGAAGCGCTGTCACTGGGTCTACATATGCACCATTTTCTAAATGTGAATGTGTTCAAAAGGAAGTTATTAATGCTACAGTGATTGCTGTGATTTTCTAATTAGTTCAAAACCCAGTTTTAGTAAAAGTGATAACTTCCTCTAATTTTACATCTCATATACATGGGTTTCTTCAGTGTTGTGAAAGCTCTGATCCTGGGTTTTGATAATGGGCTGGATGTTCTAATTCTAAAGAGAGTCACCTGTGCCCATCCATAGCTAACAATGGAGCAGTGGAGGGACCCCTGGGAAAGGACCTGTAAGGGTGTCCCACAGCTGATATTAAACATATCTTCTTGTTTGATTCATAGTTCTCTATAAACTGTAAAACTCTCATAAACACATGGGAGAAGAAAGAGATTCTTTCTCTCCCTGACTTAACCAAACTGTCAACTACACTTCCCTTTTCTAAATTCAGTTTCCTAACTTTTTGGACTACAGGGAAGCTGAGGCAGTAGCGGACAGACCTGGCCACTGGAAATAGTAGAATAACCAAATTTCAAGTCAAAATTGCAATCCGTGGAAAGGAGTCATCTCCAACCAGACCTACCCATAATCTTAATCGATTGAGTTTATAATACTAAGATTCCTGTATTAAAGAAATTACAGAAATACAATTGTAACAATTTGTAACAGAAAAATTATTTTTAAATTTCCATGTGCAACTTAGTAATCAGATTCATTTTGTTTTAACTTTCTGGGAGTCAATAGAGAGTTTTTAAAGGGTCACAGCTCTCAAACTTAAAAAAAAAGTCACCTTTCAGTTCACAACGCATGCTGATATTTGAAAGCAATAACCTCTTTCCTCAGTACGAGACCCTTTCTTCCCCTATAACCTTCTTCTTACTGGCTCTTCTGAGTCACTTTAGACCAAATCCTGGCTTTTAAAAGAGCTTTTGAAATTCTTAAAATAGCAGCAATAACTCAAAATGTTTGAAGAGAAAAAAATCCTATCCTTGAGTCAAAAATATTAACTTCTCAGCATTTTGTCTAACACAGATGTTAAAGGTCTTAGGCAGGAACAGGCCATTTGGCCTTCTACCCAATGTCCTTTTTCCCTCTTGGAGTTGTCATTTGTGTTTTTATGTAAAAGATCTCATTAATCTGTTGGCAGCTAAAGTGTCAAGCAATTATAGTCAGCAGCGGGGTAAGGGGCCAGTCAGCACCCTGACTGGCTGCCTTTGCAATTCCTTCTGCTGGAGCAATATCCTGACCCTCCTGGTCACTGTCCACACTCATGACCACCCTCTTCCATTCACCACACATGGCAGCTTCTTAGGTAAGCTCCGCAGTAAGCTTTGCTTTTGCACAGTGCTCCTATGGAAGGCCCGGATGAAAACATTCAGGGGCATCATCAGCTTTGACTTACCAATACTGAGTCTCTACCTTATTTTCCCTAAACTTGGAACCCATGCCCAGGTTCCTGTTGGTTATCAGTGCCTGAACAGCAGCTAGCTGATCCACTCTTCACAGAAAACTGAAAGTGTGGTAACAGGAAATACAAGAAATCAGCCACTTAAGAGGGTCTGTTGGGATCCATGAGAACTTCTGGCTTTGTCCCTTCTGTAAGTAAGTCTCATAGGGTATGATACCTTAGAACCCAAGATTCCCACTTCTACACCAGGGAAAACTTTGAGAAAGTTTCTTTTTATCTTTAATATATCAAATATGTTTATATTTCTCACACATTGAAAGACTGCCTGCTCCCCCAGAGTAGAGGCTCAACCACTGGGTCCCTCTCTGGAGAAGTACCTTGAGCACTGTTATCAGTGTCATGAACAAGGGCACTGCAAGTTGTCTGGGATCCATGGGAGCAGCTGCTTCAGGGTCTGGAGGAGGGAAGATGCTACTTAAGTCTTGAGAAGTAAGAGGGTGGGAGACGGGCAAGTGGAGAGATTGGGTTTGGACTGGGGGAAAAGGAGACTATAAGGATAGGGGTCTCAGAGATGTGGCCAACTAGAAGTGCAGGCAGCTCGCTACAGCTGGAAGGAAGCCTTGTAAGGAACAGTTTGGGCTCTATTTCTAACATGAACAGAATTATAGAAAGGTTGTCTTGCGCCGGAGGGATGTGGAGACAGTTTAGCCCAAGGTGGCCTCAAACTCACAGTCCACCTGACTCAGCATCCCAAGTGCTGGGTTTACTAGTGTGGGCTACCCACCCCTGGCCAAAGAGCTGTCTTGGAAAAAAAAAAAGGAAGTAATGTTTTGAGGAACCATAGATCCAAATGCCATAGGGAAAACCAATGAGCAGGCTTGTTAGCATGAGACTTCCACTGGGTGCCCAAGGGTATCTGGGTGAAGTTGTCAGTCCCAAATAAGGGCTAATGCAGAAAAGGAGCAATCAGGCACAAGGATAAAATGTGTGGTAGGAACATGTTGAGAAGATGTCTATAGGACTCAGAGTAGAGATATCCACTACCACCTCAGAGTGGCGTAACAAACAGAGGATGTATACAGAAGAAACCCTGGTCTCCACGGGACTGGGTGTGATTACCATAGAAAGAGCGCACAAATACAAGAGAGTATTTGATAAGGAAGACGGGCCATGAGCAAACTCCATTTATGGGACAAGAGACCTGTATGTGGAACCTAGGGACAAACGTGGAACAGAATTCGCCATCCTAACTGCGGTGCAGGTCTTAAGTCACAAGATTCCAGGACACGGCTTTGACTGGTAGACACTGTCGCTTAGACATTCCTCCTCTCAGACAAACTCAAAAGCAGCAGCTGCTCCCTGCAGACCTCAGACCCATTCAAATCTCTGTTTCCTTTGTGCTTAAGAGAACTTAACTCTGCACCTTTGATTCCCTATTGGCACTCTGGGAGGGAGGCCCCAAGGACTCAGAAGGAATGGTGCTGGGGGAAAGACCACATTCCTCATACCTTTACCTCCTGCTAGCAGCCTCTCTGTGCCCTTGGAGTGAGCATGGCAAGGCTCTGTCATGGGTGCCGGACTCTTGGCATCTTCTGAAAGGTGAGATGGAGGGGGATGGAGGATGTTCTTGGCACCACACAGCTGGCTGTTGACAGAACCTGATTTCTGAGTTTTAGGCCATGTTTCTCTACTACATCCGATGGAAACTACTCTGAAGCTGTGGCTGCTCAGGTAAGTCTTGGGATGTCAGGACACATTAAAAAGGGGGAAGATAGCAGAAGTAGGGATTCTTTTTAGATTTGATTATACCCAGTGATCTAAACCCCTCTAAAGTATGCTTCCCTAACACAGACACACAGACACATGCACACAAACCACACAAGTCTGTGGGTCTCAACCCCTGGCCTCTTGGGAACCCTGGCAGGAACAGCAGGACAAAGACAATGGAGACTGAGACACACCCACCCCTCCTGGGCTGTACTATAAGAGAAGAGGTGTAAATAGCCAACCATAAGCACCTTCTCCCAGTTCTTGGCTCTCTACTGAAAGCCTCCTTCCCAGTTCCCCAAAGAATACTTCCTGCTCAACCCCAAACAATGCTATCAGGTTCCCAGCAAACTGCCATCTGTTTCCCACTTTCCTGGTCCATGTGTTCAGGAGAAGCTCTAAGTTGATTCCTAAGTTTTCACAGGTGCAAACAAAGCCGACGTGTTTCCAGCTGGCTCTTTGTTGTGCTCTGATGCTCTGACTTCACTTCCCTGTCTTGGCCAGTTGTCTTTCTCAGCTCTAAGCCAGTAAGCGAGAGGCCTGGACTCCCCATCTGTGTCTGCTGAGCATCAGGGAGAACCTGAGATTCCTAATCCCTAGGGCTGGTTTCATCATCCATGGAAGAAAAAAGTAACAGTGGTAATAATTGACCTGACTCAGGGGAGAGGATCTTATGACTTTTAACAGTCCAGAAGCCTTGGAGCCTTCACGTACTCTACTCTTAGAGCGTTTCAGTCTGTGTTAACTTAAGTACAATGGGGACTAGTGAACTAATTGGTATAATTACTTCCATGAAATACTGTGAAATAAGGTAGTGTACATTCTCATCATGTGTGACTATGGAGGCAAGCACAAAAAACATAAACTAATACAGAAGTTATCAGTATCTAGTAAGGCTGAAAATGAGAATATTTTCCAACCTTTGACCTCTTCAAGAGACTTTCCGGAGAAATCTTCCCACGTGTGCATGAAAGAAGGCGAGATCAAAGCTGTTTGTAGTTTTACTGATTGCCACAAAAAGAGGAGAGAAAGGACTGCAGACCACACGGTAGTAGAGGGTGAGTGCCGGTCACAGATACCCTCACGGAAGACTACATGTTTCAGGAAATGAATGAAACGGAGCTATCCGTTTCATTTTTATTCTTTGACACTGTCATACATGTACATAATATATTTTTATCAATTCATCTCCCACGTCCCCCTTACCCCACTCCTACTCTCTCTGGACATCTTCTTCCCACACACTTTCTATCTCTTCTGTTTAGAATCCACAGACATTCCTTAGAATCACTTGCATACACATTGCTATGGAGTTATTTACTAGTGTCAGGTGCAAAGGATACCCCCTTTCCCCCTGCAAATGGGCATGCCCGCTGAACTTGGTCAAAAATTGAGTCTAGGCTTGTCTCAAGTTGGACTATAGAAGGATTTCTGGCAGTTAAACAACAGCCAGCATTCCTCAGGAACTTGTGGAATGGCTCCCCATCAGTCAAAAAGGATCATTTTCCTTGCCTTTCGAAGAAGAGACGTATGGCTTTACACTGGCACATATCTGTGGCGCCTATCAGCACACCAAAGTCCACGCTAGCCTCCAGGCCCTCTCAGGACCCGTTCACACTTGTTAGATATCTCAAAGGTCATGCTAGCATCCTGGCCCTTCCCACTCCCCTATTACACTAGCTCCCAAACTGTTGCAGTTTGCAGGCTTCCCTCCTCCCAGATACTTAGTTCTCTACATAATAGCAAGGCCTTTCCACTGCCCCCACTATTTTCTCTATATAGATATTTTCTACTATTGATAAATATACTATTTTCTTTCTTGGTATTCTCTACTATTATCCCTCTTTCTAGTCTCTGCTACTCCTGCTTCCCTAGCCCTGGCCATGTCCAGCCTGTTTCTTTTTCTCTCTGCTCTGGATTCCTCTAGATCTCTGGCTGTCCTCTGTCTCTTATCTACAATAAAGCATTGCCATAAATCATGGAGCAGCCATTTTGGTGTTTTATTTAATGCACCCTTGCTTACAAATAAATCATGAGCAACTTACCAGTGGTTAAACCTGTGAGGCAAAGCAAATCCCCTCCCTCAGCTATCAACTGCCAAATAGCTCCAAATAGCTAGCCATGGGGTCTCGTGTATCCCTCCCCATCTGTGCTAGAATTTTTGATTGGTTAATCTTGTGTAGGTCTTATGCAGATAATTTTACAGCTGGTGTTATAAGAGCCATGTCAGGTCCCGAACATAGTGTTTCACAGAACTCCTCTTCATCTTCCAGCTCTAAGATTCTCTCTGCCTCTTCCTCCCTGAGCCTTGGAGGGCTTTTTTTTTGGGAGGGTGGGGGGGTGATAATGATGTCCTGTTTGGATCTAAGCATTCAATTTCTCCTTGTCAGGACTTTGACAGGTTATGCATCTTTATATTGAGTTCAGCCCACTGTAAGAGAGAGAGAAACAGAGAGAGAGAGAGAGACTTCTTTGACTGATTTGACTGAAGTTGAGAGCATCCCAGGTTCTGGGTCAGATCATTACCTGAACCTGTTTCCAATTATGTTTTTTTGATTAGCTTACAGAGTTTCTATAAGGCTTTTGAAGAATCCTGTCTTCCTTAGTCCTCCTCTTTCTTCTTCCTCTCCCCAGTGAATTCTTTCTATCCTCAGCATTTCTCCCTTCACACCATTTAATTTTTGACTCTCACAAATCAAATGTTTAGGGAAAATAGTTGCAGCAAATACAACACAGAATTCTATGAGTATACATTTTTGGAAATATGCCAAGACATTCTAATGATTACAGATATGAATTTCAGTACTTAAAAATAAAGAAGGCTGGAGATATAGGTCAGTAGTGGAATGGATGCATAAGACACTGTAAAAAATACGATTATAATTACGAGAATGGGGAACACCAAGATCAAGACGGAGGTTAGCTCAAGAGTGTAAAGTGTGACCATCGTACTGAGAACCTTTACTAAACTGGATGGAAAGCTTGAAGGTGCACATTGTTTTAGACCTTCACAAAGTATTCTGTGATTATTTTAATGATTGAGGTATTTATTTTAATAATCTACTGTCCATAGATATAGAAATATAATTCTAATAGTGCTAAATTTAAATATATATATATATCATACAATTTAGGTTTCCAGCAGAAACTACATATGTGCATGTGTATGTGTGCATGATTATTAAGCATATGGGAGAAAAATGTCTGCCAGGGCATTATCCAACTTTGTACAAATAGTGGATCCCTATAGGAAATGAGATGTGGATACAAGAACAGAGTCATTTATTTATGTATCTCTACATTCTTGGTACTTATTGTGAACACTATATATGACTCTTGTAATTAAATGATAAATGATACACGGATTGATTTAAGCAACACATAAATATAGACTAACCTAATTTATTCTTTCAACACATGTCCTTTAAGTATCTATAGTATAATTTAGCAAGAGAACTAGATGACAAGAATATTAAGATTAATTATTTTTTAAGAACTGCCCTGGTCTCAAGACCTTATACTGTGATGGCAGAGGAAAACATTAATCAAATAACCACACAATTAAATATAAAATACCAGCCAGGTATAGTGGTGCATGCCTCTAATCCCAGCACTCAGGAGACAGAGGCAGATGGATCTCTGTGAGCTACAGAACAAGTACCAGGACAGCTAGAGCTACACAGTGAGATGCCTCCTACCCCCACCCACCTCCTCTGTCTTTCTCTCTTTTTATATGTATACATATATGGAGAGAGAGAGAGAAATAGATGCAACATATGCAAGTACCAGACACTGGATTTTACCTGCTCCGGGAGGCTAGTGTGGTTTTTCCATTGACATGTCCTCCGAAAGTCTGGAGCACTTGAACATGGTCCCCAGTTGGACTGTTTAGGGGAGGATTAGGAGGTGTAGCCTTGCTGGAGGAAGCATGCCACTGGGGATGGCTTTGAGGTTTCAAAAGACTTAATCCATTTGAGTGTGCTTCCTCTGCTTCCTGTTTGTGGTTTGAGATGTGAGCTCTCAGCTTCTGTCTCCAGCTGCTGTGTCTACCATCTGCTTCCTACTGGCCATCATGGACTCTAACCCTCCCGCACCATAAGAACAAAATAAAATCTTCCTTATATAAGTTTCCTTGATCATTATGTATTATTAAAACATTAGAAAAGCAGCTAATACAGTCAGATAAGCTGTCTCAGCAGACTAGAGCTTGAACTCGACCAATCTTTGAAGAGGAACACAAGGAAGAGAGGAAAGAACAGTCTAGAGGTGTACATTCTAATTCATGCAAAGACTCTGCTAGGTGGGGACATAGTGTAGGAAGAAACTGGTTTGTATTTGTTAATGGTGGTGCCATGTGACAGGAAGAGAAATGCTGCTGGTTTGTTTGTTTGTTTATTAAACAGGGTCTCTCTGTGTAGTACTGGCTGTTCTAGAACTTGTTCTGTAGACCAGGATGACTGAAAACTCATAAAGATCCACCTGCTTCTGCCCCCCATGTGCTGGGATTAAAGACATGTGCCACCAGGCCCAACAGATGGGAAATTCTACCTGAAGTACACACTTGGCTGGGGTGTGATGGGAAGTTTTTGGCGAACAAGCCTCCAGGAAAATTACGTGACTCAGAACACTCTAGCAAATCTAGACAGTTACGAGCCAGAAGATAAGAACTGCTCTAAACACCGACTCACATTAACTAATCCTGTAACCACCTTCTGATGTAGGTGCTTTGTTATCCCCACTTTACAAACGAGAAAACCGAGAAACAAATGGGGGGGGATAAAAATGGGTGCGCTGAGATTTTAGTCATATGATATCTATATTTGAAGCCAAAATAATATTTAAGCAATGTTATAGAAATGCATACATATACTCTACAAAAAGATTAGGGGTTCATGGAACTGAAAAAACAGCCATCATTTTGTGGCAGGGGGATCACAACCTTTAAAACAGCCATTGGCACAGCGTCTAGTGGGAGTTTCCTAAGCATGTTACAGTGAGCAGTAAGCTGAATATATATGGAGAAGCTTTTACTTGGTACTTACATATGCGTTCCAATTCTCTGATTTTTTTAAAAAAATGCTGTCAAGTTTGAGAAAACAACCTTCCCTCATGAGAAATGTAAGAAGCAACTCCTCCAAAAACACAGCAAATAAACGTCCTTCTAGAATTTACCAAAGGGCTAAATGCTAAAGGGCTCGCCTCACTCTCAGGCAAGCGTCTTCCCAATGTAAGGGCTCGAATTCACAAACCGACATACCTATATTGGTGAGGATGACGCTAAGTAACTTTGAACCATGAAAAAAATTTAAACATTTCACTGGTGTATAACGAGCGCCTTTAAAAATAGTCTAGAAATAGGCAGATAATATAATTCCACACTTCAAATGCCGCCGAAGATGAGGTTCCAACAAAAAGCCTGGCTTTAATTACTGTGTAGGTTACAAATAGAGATGGATGGGTGCATGACGAGAGACCTGGCTTGCTCTGCCAACCTTTAAATCATTAAAGCCGGCTCAGCAGAAAGCCGGCAAGTCAATCAGACCGAAACCAGCATGCCTGGGCTAGTCGGTTGGCCCTGTAGAGCCCAGAGCCGTGCCATGCTTAGCCAGCTGTTTTCCACTAATAGGCCTCCATCCCTACTTTATATTTATATCCCAGCTGCTTCAAAAGGCCAGGGCTGTGCCAACCACACAGCAAAAATAGAAAGAAGAAAGGGAAAAATAACCGTACACATTCACACACTCCATTTTAAAATTGCACAAGCAGGAATCTTGGTCTATTGAGTTTCATAAATGAACTTTTATAAGACAGGAATTGAAGTTGTGGTTTCTGTAGCTGCCTGGCATGCCAAGTCTTTCTTTAAATAGGCATCACTCTCAAAAACTTTCCAAATCTATCAGTTCTGCTGGATCACACATGAGAAAAATGGAGACAGCCTGAAAGAAGCCCAGCGTAAATATAAGCAATAATATTTCTCAACACAACTTAAAAACTTGAGTTTGAACCCTGAGAAGTTGATATAAAAGAAGATCTGAGTTGGAATCCTGACTGTGTTGTAACAAGGTCAAGGTGCTTCTTGGTCCCAAATGGTCCACCATCCAGCTTTTTCCTTGTCACTGTGTTGTTATAGCAAAAAAGGATTGACAAGTTCCCGGCACTGGGCCCCGGCAAACAGTGAGGTTCTTCTATTTATTCATTGATTGGTTGATGGGTTGATTTTTTTTTTTTTAAAGATGGGATCTCACATAGCCCAAGCGGGCCTTTAACTCTCTATTAGCTAAAGATGACCTTGAATCCTGATCCTACTGCCTCTGACTCCTGAGAGCTGAGATTACAGGCTTGCATCACTTTTTTTTAGTGCAGGTAATGTGTGTGCGTTGAGTTTCCAGTTTCTTTCAGGACTATCATAGCTATTGCTCCATATTTTTAAAACCAAGCAGAACTAGACAACCTTATACCAGCACATATTTTACTCTGACCTAAATGACTGTATCTGGGTCTTACATAGGAAAGTAAATTGTTTCTGCATGTGGGAAACCTGAAGCACATAAAGTCAGACATGAAATAACCTGCTCATAAAATCATACTTGATGAGTAAGAAAAGGGACCTCTTTACTCATGGCTCCCTAGTACAGTCCAGAGGCTCCTGGGACACAGCATGGTAGCAGCCTGTTGGAAGAGTGTGGTGATGGGAGGAGGGAGGGACAACATGCTGTTACTATGACAAGTGACTGAGCTCATCAGCTGGATGGGACCCTACCAATTTTCTAACTCTGAGTTGAGAGCACAAAGCTAAGAAAGTGAGTGGGTGACCTGGGTCAATGGGACCTGGAATACAGTCTAGCAAAAACACTGTGGTTCACAGAAATAATACCTAGCCAATATCAGTTAACTAGTGGGTTGCATTTTCTCTATAGTCCATGAAAAAATTCAAGCTTTAATTCTTGTTTCCTTTCTGTGTGAATAAAAATACCATCTATAACACCAAGGCAAGTGTCCTGGAAGATTCCAGGTTAAAAGACAACACTTGTACCGATGTCCATTCTGTACATTTCATTCTCGTACATTCATACGAGAAAAGAGTAGAAAGGGGATCAGATATAAGCAAGTAGAAGGGAAATTCCACAAACATCTTTTCATCACTTGGTATAGTCACTACAAGAAAGACATTTTCAGCCAGGTGGTAGTGGCACACTGCCTCTCAGTACTTGGGAGGCAGAGGAAGGCGGTGGATCTCTGTTCAAGGCCAGCCTGCTCTACAAAGTAAGTTCCAGACAGCCAGAGATACAACAGAGAAACCCTGTTTCAAAAAATGTTACAAGAAAGACATTTTCAAAAGCCAATAGGAGCTACATACCTTCCAAAAAGTCAACCCACAGGCACCTCATGTATACCTCCTATGTGTCCAGTCACACTCAAGTCAAGATCAGCACTTGGTTGATTTGTATCTCTGTTTGAGACAGCATCTCACATTGCTTTGGTAGGCCTTGAATTCACTAAGTAGCCAAAGATAATCTAAAACAGGCATGTGTCACTACACCTAGTTTATATGGTGCTGGGAGTTAAACCTAGGGCCTCACACATGAAAAAGCAAGCACTCTGCCACCTGAGCTACATCACCAGCCCAAGGGCAGGGTCTTTGTTGTCTTTGCTCTTGAGTTGTTTGTTGTTGTTTTGGGGTTTTTTTTGTTTTGTTCTGTTCTGTTTGTTTTGTTTATTTCTTTCTTCTTTTTTTTTGGTAAAGCCCAGATCAATCAGGGAATAAAGATGCAAAATTTTATTGAGATGACAAGATTCTATGTCCACCATCATTACGTTCTCAGTGAGCACAAAATAAAACTAAGCCCAAAACGCCATAGAATAGCCAGCTAAAGTGCTTCATCAAGTCAAGGATGTGGAGGCAGGGGGAGAAACTGTTCTAGATGAAAAGAGACTTGAAGCAGAACAACTAAATGCAGGACCATGATTGGCTCCTGGCTCAAATAGGCCAACTGCAAGTGACATCTAGGGACAAAGGGAAATTTGAAAGAAAGATGTGTGCTAGAGACTACCAAGGAGTTGCTACTCTTTCTGTTAAGATGATAACAGTGTTATAATTAAGTAGAGACAATGTTCTTACTTATTAGAGCAGTGGTTCTTGAAAAGCCCAGCGCCCCTAGTGGTAAAGGCACTAATCTCTCCTCGGTTTAATGTCAAGTACTTTCCCATAAACCTCTATGTTTAATGGCAAGTACTCGCTTTCCCAGAAATCCATGTTGCTTCGTAACACTTAATGAGCCAATCCAGTGCCTAGGTTCTGACCAATCAGAGAGATCCCCTGCTCCCTTTAAAAACCCATGTCAGCCACATTCAAGGTCAGCCATCTTGTGTGGTGGTGTCAGACCCCAGAGCACTGGTTTGCTCAGCAGAATAAAGGCTCCTTGCTTTTGCATCAGAACTGATGGTCTCCTGGTGGTACTTGGGGAGGGGGATTTTGAAAACTGGGCACAATAGTTTTCGACCTTCCTAATGCTGTGACCCTTTAATTTGGTTCTTCATGTTGTGGTGACCCCAAAACTTAAAATTATTTTCATTGCTGCTTCATAACTGTAATGTTGCTACTGCTATGAATTATAATGTAAATATCTGATACGCAGACAGTCTTAGAGGACACCTGAGAAAGAATCATTCAACTCCCAAAGTAGTTGCCACCCATAGATTAGAGAATTGCTGTTTTATAGAGAGATATAGTCTGTTGGGGTATATATGAACTTATTCTCAAATATTAAGCTGTTTATCCAGTGGCCTGAACTACAATAAAAGATTACCTTCCTTAGCTATTGGAAATAGCTTCTTAGAAGTGGACTCTGGAATGCAGAAAGCATGCTAGTTTGGAGCACCAGCAATTGTTTATTCAATGGCCTTTGATTGGAACAATTGTCATTCTAATGTTGTCTGCCCAATGAAAAAAGCATCCAATTGTATTAATGCTAATGGATGGACTTTACAGGGCTCTCCCTCAACCTAAGCACAGGATAAGGAAGACCTTATTTGGGGACTTGACTGGCCGGTAAAATGGTGTGATGTCAGAAAGCTGAAGTTGGGGTATGGTGCACTGCCAAGGTTATGCATTAAGGCCTGTATGTTGGTGGGCAGTAATTCCTTTCAATAAAATACTTGGAGTTCATGTGCCTGGGAGAAGAAGAGAGAAGAAGTAGATCAGGGGATGGGAAGAAGAGCTTGTAAATCAGTCATGTGAGGCTAGACCTGCCTTGGTCATCAGGTTTTCCAACTCATAAAGTATCAGGGCTCTTTATTGATACCCACTGATAATGAGGATGATAATAATAATAATTAATAATACATTAACAATAGTCACTATGTAAAAGAGAATATCATTATATCTGTGGTCAGAATTAGGACAAAGTAACATATCTACTGCCCTCTGCTGTGCTCATTGGCCACAGAGAAGTCCTTGAGATGTCTCAGGTTGAGAGGAATATCTATATTCAATGGTACCCCTCTAATTATGGTGTTCTTTTACATGTGTCACTCTTGTCCCAGCTGTAGTCCTTTAAAAAACATGGACTGTTTTACCGATGTGTCATAGGGTCTTTTGAAAGTAAAAAATTACTAGGAGCTGTTGAGATGGTGCATCTGTGAGATGCTTGCTGCACTGGACTGGCAGCCTAAGGTTAGATCCCTAACACCAACATGAAGAACAAAAAACAAAAACAAAACAAAACAAAACAAGAAGCCCAAGCATGGTAGCATATTCATGTCATTTCAGCAATGGGAAGATAGAATCAGGAGGATCTGGCCAGCTAGTCTATCCAGGCTCAGTGAGAGAGCCTGTCTCAAAAAAGAAAGTAGAAAGCACTAAAGACACCTGACATTGACCTCTGGCTTCCAAATGTACCCCTCAGACTCCCACAGACACATATACATATATGCAAAAAGATTACAAAGTTGATAAGCGTTTAATTGTATAGTATCACTAGCTGTGTCTAAGATGTCTCTAACAGCGGCTGGGGAGATAGCTCAGCCAGTAAAATACTTGTCTATCTATCATAAAGTCCTGGGTTCAGCCACCAGCACCTGTATGAAAACAAACTGGGCACAGTGTGACATTTCTGTAACACCAGAGGGGAGGCAGAGACAAGTGAGTCCCCAGGGCTTGCTGGCCAAACAGCCTAGCTTCCTTGGCCAGTTCCAGGTCAGTGAGAGAACCTGTCTAAAAAAAATTTTTTTTAAAGGCACAAAAAGGCAGACAGTACCTGAGAAATGACACACAAGCCTCCACACATAAATCACACATGCCAAACCACACCAAAAAAATGTCTTTAACAGCCCTTCATTTGGCTCTTTGGGGGTTTGAGGCTCTAGAATAAGTTATAATCAATAATAATAAATATGATGGGGAAAGAGATGGAGAATAAAAGCCATGGATAAGTTCTTCTAATCAAAAAATTCATCTTTCAAGTACTTAGGTAAGGCTCAGAAAAGATTTGGTTAGCCCCTGGGGCAGGCCAACTTCAGGTTTTACCCTAGGTGGCCTGGAAGATGGAGGATGGTCATACTTGGTTTGTACCTGATTTTATTAATGTTTCTTGAGTGTTTTTCAGATGGTGAGAGCTGAGCTGCTCCCAGGGCTGTAGCCACTGACTCTTAGGCAGAGATGCATTTGCAACAGGTACTTCCAAGATCTTCTGCAGCCACTCAGAACACCAGCACACCCTCCCTCCTGGGAGCACAGGCATGACCTCTTTATATACACCTGAAGGAAAGCTTTGACAGTCGGCACTTGGCATTTACGAGGTAAAGGCAGGGCTGGTTCATGAGGCTTATTTTCAATTCTCTATGAACTAAAAGCCCTCATATTGCAGGATTGTCATGACAACCTGTCACCAGGATGGGAGCCAGGAGTTTGAGGATCTTCTCCCATTAACCCAGTTGCACTCGAGACAAACAGCCTTCATTGTGGAATAGCTAGCTAGTGGTTGTGAACAAGGAGGAGGGTGATCTGTATGTCATCTACGGAGTAGTTTTTCTGGTCTTGGAGGATCATGCCCTCATTAGCCACACTCTCAATGAAAGGGCTTACTTCCTGCCATTCTCTTTATCTTTGCTTTTACAGAGACACTCAGAAAGAATTCCTACTCATAGTCTAGCCACAGTACCAGCAAACATGCTTAGAAAAGAGAGAAAATTTTTAGAAATAATCTCCCACTTGCTTGGTAATTAGTGAACACCCAAACATGCCTGCAAAGGTGAGCCTGACGGCACTGATGCCATCTCTATGTGCAGTTCAAGCCCTCGAACAAGAGCTGCTTTCAAAGACACTCGTACTTGTGCCGAGCTTCATGCTGGAGACCTAGGACTCCTTACCAGTCACTCAGAGGCTCTCAGGACTGAGAAGAAACTTCCAGCCTTTGAGGATACACAGGGCTGCCTGGTCTACCAGATATGCAGTGCTGTGACAGTGTTCCCCAACTGTACGTGCACACACACACACACACACACTTACATCAAACATATGCCACAGACTCACACGCATGCACACAATATGCATATATCACACACATATACATACCATACACACTACTCATACTAAACACATATACCACATACAACATATATCAAACATATACACCATGATACACAGACACCAAAAACATATACCGCACATACATGCAGTACACACATACTACAAATCCACTCACAATAAACATATATACCACATACACAGCACATACATATACTCACACTAAACATATACCACACACTCACACAGTACACACATTCTGCACATATTTACACTGTATACACCAAACACATATTCATATACACAGCACACACTACATGCATACTCACATCAAACAAATAAGACAGTCACAAAATACATACAATACTACACATACGCTCACATCAAACACATACACATATCTTACAAACAGCTTACATTCGCACCAAATATATACCGTATATACATATTACAGACATTCACACACTATATACTCACATACCTCACGCACATACTATACACACACCACATACACCGTATATTTACATACCACACATATACACACAACACATGCATATTATATACATGCCATGTACACATGCCGTGCACATGTGCACACCCCACAATACACATTGTTTACCTATTGTTAATCTGCTGTAGTTTGTTATAGTCAAGTCTATGACTGATTCTCCCCTGTGTTTACCTAACAGAATTTTTAAATTAAATAATTAAGAAACAGATGAATGAGTCAGGGCTGGAGATATAGCTCAGTTGGAGTGCTTGTGTATTATTCATAAGACTCTGGGTTAGGTTCAATCCCCAGTAACGTGTAAACCAAGCATGATAGCACACACCTGAAGTCCCAGCACTCGGGAGGTGAAAGCTGGAGGGTAAGAAGTTTGAGGCCACCCTTGGCTACATAGTGAGTTTTAGGTCAGTCTAGGCTACCAACAATACTCTGCCTCAAAACTTTAAGAAACAAAGAGGAAGGAAAGAAAGACAGAAAGAGGAAAAATAAAACAGATCAAAGAGCCAAATATATTCATTGATCACAGGAGTCAAGTTTTAACTCATTAAGTATAAAAATGACTACCTTCTAGAAAACTTGTCAGCCCCTTGGGATTTCAAGCACTCTCTTGTTCTCCAGTTTCAGCTTTTTTTTTCTTGAATGTCAATGGGCGATTTCAAAAGTATTTACTCTGGTGGCGGATCTGACAGGACACACAGCTGCAAAGGTGGAATTCACAGCCCTTGAAGTCCTGTTTGCAGCCACATACTAGATTTTCTAGGCTTTGTGGCACTGTTTCTTTTCATCTCTTTCAATCATGCCCCAAATTCCTGAGGCACTGTGGGACCAGCTGCAATACAGGTATCTATTCAAAGATGATCACTTTTTGCAGTTGGGAAAGAATGCTCTGGGAATTTAAACTTACTTACCTCCTCTATTTTTCTTTCCAACAGAAATCTCAAGAAATCAGAGCTTAATTCTAAAAATTTCCCCAAGAACAATGAATAAAAAAAATGTTCGGGAGACTTATTAGGATAGTGCTGTCTTTGGGTATCCATGCTTCCAGGTCACGTGATGCAAGACCACTGCAGAGTCTGGCCATTCCTGCACCTTCTCGGCACACTTCTTGGAAGATGCCCAGCATAAGCCTGACTCAGATCTATTACAGATTGAAGTAAAGTGGATTCCAGAGTAGCTCTGGAATACAGCAGGAAACAAGGCTTGGGAGTTTTCTGAAAAACAATTAAGCCCTATCCTAATGGGGTACAACAATCAAGATACATCGCATGAAGCAAATTGGCCATGGAAATCCAACTGCAGAAGAGCGACAGATGCAGATGGTGAGACTAAGGACCAGATTCAGCATCCATCACATTTGGTAGGGTCAAGTATTCAAGTCAGTTTGATAGGTGCTGTAGACTGCATGTTGTTTCCCTGCCTCCAAAGTTCACACTCCAAATCCCTAATATCCAGTGTGACTATATTTGGACTGGGGCCTCCTCCTTTGAAAATATGATCCTATTGTAGTTAACATTGATGTTCAACTTGATGGAATTTAGAATCACCATGGAAAAAGCTCTCTAAAGTCTTTGAGGATTCGTCTAAGTTAGGCTAATTTGAGATGAGAAGTCATACCCTAAATTTGGGTGATACCACTCTTGGTGTCCTGGATTGAATAAAAAGGAGAAAGCAAGCTGAATGCCAGTAGTCACCTCTCTTGAGTTCTGGTTGTGGGTCAATATAGCCATATGCTCCTGCTGTCACACCTTCTTTGCTTGACTGATGGCATCCTCAAACTGTGAGCCAAAGTCAACCCTTTCTCTCTTAAGTTGCTTTGTCACAGCAGGGACAGAAGTAACTAATACAGATACCTGTGATCTCTGGGATCTACAAAGAACTTGCTAAGGTCATGGCTGGTGGTCAGCAAATACAAACTAGCCTGGCTCCTCATCTGGTGACCTCCAAACATCTCCTCACTGGCCTGTCCCCTAAGCCTCTACTGGGTCACAAGAACACATTCTCAGATTTCTAGTTTTAAAAGCTTCTTTTTATGAGGAGCTAACCACTGTTGTAAACGCTTATATATCACTGAAGTAGCCCACAGTATTACATGGGACATGCTGTTATCACTGTGATGAGATGAGGAAATGGAAGCATCAAAAACTTAAGGGACTTGTCTCTGGTGCACAGAACTGCCTAGCCTTTGTCCACTCCCTTCTCTGTCTCTGTGATCCTGCTTGAGCCCTCTTCAGCCTCTTCTCACAACCACCACACGAGTTACAGAACTTAAACCCTTGTCTGACCTCACATACACATACACATACCTCCACTTTGTCCCTGAGGAACTTAACTTCTTCTTAGAGAATCAGCAATAAGTATTCCTGCCTTCAGAATCTTTCCATGACTTCTACAGATCTCACCATGGTCACACTCACATTACTGTTCTGGACACATTTCCACACCACTCCAAGATATCTGTCTCTAGAGGGGAAGGACCATAGCTCTATGTTCTTTCATTTGTTTGATTGTTTGTTGTTTTTGTTTATGTGGGTGTTTGTTTGTTTTTCAGCTCTCTAATGCCTGGAACATTCTAGGCATGGATAATAAATAAAGAGTGTGAGAGGCCAACAAAGCAGAAAACTGAGTCAGCTGTGGATTCTGGTGTGGTATAGCACCCATACTACAGGCTGTTTATTTGCTGACTGCAGAAAGAATCTGATCTTTTGACAAGTGCAGAACATCATTAGTCAGCTTACCTTTCCCGAGTATGTGCTGAAGTTGGAACGTGCACATCCAGTATTTCTTCTGTAGCCATACTTGACTAGAAAATTCATGCCAATATTTATCTTATTTTTTAAATAAAAATTATTAGCTATCTTCATCAAACTTAAACTTCATCCACCTGAATGCAAACATCGGCCAGTCCTAGAATTGCTTTTATAGTTAAATGTGTGGCCCTTCTCTTTGTGAGCCTGTTGAAAGCCTGAAAATATATGAGAGATGGTCTGATTAACTGGAATGGAAGCTCAACAAGAGATGTGTCTGGACCCACCTACTTATAATCATAGAGCAATAACAGTTTATGACCCCATTGTTCAGGGTCTTCCTCTTAGGAAGTATGGGGAAGTCAGCTAATGTAGACCCAACCCATAATCATCACTTACTTCCTTTTAAAGAGCCACATGAAACAAAATTCTCTGGAACATTAATAACAAATTAGTTTTCCATTCTCTCATTGAAAGAATTTCAAGTTTATAGAGAAATCTCTAAGCATGTAGCATTCTTTGAAAAGATGACTTCAGTTTTAATCAGAAAAAAAAAAAAAAAAAAAGATGTTCTAACACTACCAGAAAGAGTAATTCCTGGATCCATGTTGAGCTAAGGCACTTGATTCTACCACAGTTGCCTTGTAAAATAACATTCATAAAGCTAACACAGAGCGGATGAATATTTACTATAAACCAAAGCTCAAATATCTTCCTATAATATAGTCACATAAGCAAAAGATTAAATTCAGGCATTTTGTACGATGTTTCAACAAAAGCTGAAATGCTTGAAGTTTAGTTTACCAAAAAATCCAGGTACTGCTGTGCATTCTGGTGAAGCCAGCTTTCTAGAGTGTTTCTCAGTATATGATCTACGTAACACAAAAACGAAGAAGTCATGGCACCATAAAATATTCTTTATGGCTAGTTCATCATATCAATCCAGGAAGAAAAGAAATAAAATACTCAGCAAGAAATACTCCAGTGAGTGGGGATAAAGAAATCAGTCTCTTGGAGGCATAAGCAACCCTATTTTGTGTTAGATTGGTACATAAAGCTTTCCTAGGGCTTGCATCATACATCTTTGTGATATGTTTCTCTGACCTGTAACTACCTGTAATGATTTGAATCTGAAATGTGTTCCACAGACGTATGTTGTTAGGTTCACGCTGATAGCTCAAGTAGACGCTGAGAGATGTGTGTACGGCCATACGAAGTAGTTTATGTTCCATAGGTTATATACTGATGTCAGGGCTGTCCGATTAAAAAAAACATGGCAGCCTCAAAAGCAGGCCATGAGGTCCATTTAAACCAAACAGGCAGTGCCTAGGGGATGGATCCTTCTGATTGGTCAGGATCTGAATACTGGATTGGCTGTCATATCTCGGGAGGAAGCAGGGGCTTCTAGGAAAGCTAGTACTTGACAGTAAACAGAGAGGCAAAGATCAGTGCTGCCCACCACTAGGGGGCGCAGGTCCTCTCAATGGTTTTGTTTGCTTTTTTGAAGTAGAGTTTCATGTAGCCCAGGATGGCATTGAACCCACTAGGTAACAAAGATTGGCCTTAAACGAATGATCTTTTTGCCTCTACCTCCCAAGAGCTGAGATTATAGGAGTGCACCACCATACTCAGGCAGGCTCACATCTGATATACTCAGTCTCCTACTAGTCGTGCTAGTTTAAAGGCTATGGTGACTTTAAGAATATTGAGCCTGGCTAGTAGAAGCAGGTCAGAGGGTCTTTGGAGGTTATGTACACCCTGGTTCTGACCTGCACTGCTTCTTGTCCACTGCCACGTGAACAAGCCACCACCCCTCTCTCCTGCTTCCACAGACAGAGCTGTTCCTGCCACTATGGCCATGACATCATGCTGTCATGATGGACAGACCACAAGTTTGTTTTTGTGGGGCATTCTGTCACAGCACTAAGAAAGGTCACTGAGAAAGGTCATCACCCCAGGGCAGAGCTACTTTATACCAGACAGAGGCATATAAATGCATTCTCACACATAAGTCTTCTACATCATAAGCCCATCCTTGAAGAGAAACACAGTCCATTTCATAACTGCGGGACTATAAGAGCCTAGCATAGGCTCAGATATGCAACCATGGATATATGTCAAAGGAAAATCTTATGTTCCTTCTGCCAGAGGCAGGGGAAATGACTCCTTTTGGCAGATGGGAACCCGTTTAGCAAGTTTCTGAGGAATGCTGGCTTTTATCTAACTGCCAGAAATCCTCCTATATAGGTCAGTTTGAGCTAGGCCAAGACTGTCATTTCTGGACATACAGACTGCCTGAGATGTAACAGGCAGCACTGAGGAGCTGAACTGAGGATCTCCCTTGTGATAGGCAAGCACTTTACCACTGAACCATATTGCCCCATTCTTAATGAACATTTTGAGCTACAGAAAGAAATAGATGCTTGTGGATCTTGGGGAAGGGGGTAGCAAGCTACAAGGGAGCTGTAGAATGGAATGCAAGGTAACAAAGCTTGTCCTAGTGTGCTGGAGACCAGCTGGGGTCACCTCTTTCTCAAGGTCAAGTGTCATATCCTTAGTACCTTTGCCCAGTGAGATCCTTCCTACACAGAAAAGGGATCAGAGAGAAAAGCCTCAGCCTGCATACTATTTTTTAAGTATACGTAATTTTCAAAAAACACAGTGTAAATCCCAAATCAGTCAAGAAAAAAAAAACATTGCCACAAGGTTCAATTGATTTTGTTTTTTCTTTCCACCCCCCACCCCCTCCAGACAGGGTTTCTCTGTTGTAACTCTGGCTGTCCTGGAACTCACTCTCTAGACCAGGCCGGCCTTGAACTCACAGAGATCAGCCTGCCTCTGCTTCCTGAGTACTGGGATTAAAGGCTTGGACCACCACCATTACCATCACCACCACCACCAGGCTTGAATTTTAAGCAAGCCTTTAATACTGGTCAGTAATGGTGAAAGCTGGCCAGAACCACATGGTGGTTCTTCCCACCCCAGGATTCCTCCATAATGCCTGGGACCACATGGTGGTTCCCCTGAGACTCTTCCATGATGGCCACGAGCTATAGTTCATAGAGTTTTTAAAGGCAGATCCCATGAAGCTATGCATTTTCATCAGGCCCAATCATCAGTGAATACACATCTTGATATATTTCCTCCCTGGGCATCTCTCACCTACCTGTTTCCTGTTTGGGTACTTTCTGCCTCCTACCTGGGTATCTCCTGCCCATATCCAATTAGGGAAAGCATATATCCTGTGTCATTAATTAAGTTTGGACCTGGACTTACAACAGTTTTGGGGGGTCTTGAGTTGAATAACCAACTCAAAATATGCTAAAGAAACCTATTTGGAATGGGCTATTTTGGTCTCCCACACAGATCATATTTGCCCTTGGAAGACAGTCACCATCTGTATGCAAAGAAGGTCAGGGTAAAAACATGAGACACCAAGGCGTCTGTGGAACAGAAGGAGCAGGTGTATTGGTTACTTTCCCCACTGCTGTGATCAAATCTGGCAAGAAGCAACACAGAGTTTGAGGTATCCCACATCAAGGCTGGGAAGGCATGGTGGCAGCAGCAGTAGTGTGAGGCAGCTGGTCACATCACGCCGTTTTCAGGAAACAGAGAGCAAAAAGGGAGTGGGTCCAGCTATCAAAATGAAAAGCATGTCTTCAATGCCTTACTCTCTCCAACTAAGCTCTACCTCATGGCCCAATCCCAGCTGGAGATCAAGTATTCACATTAAACTATAGGGAGCATTTCACATTTAAATCATAATACAGGCTCCAGACCTGTGATTGTGACCTAGCAAGCATGAATCCCTGGAGCTGATCTCCTGAACTGACAGAACCCAAACCAAAAATAAGCCATGAATTTGCAAGAGAACAAGGGGATGCAGGATGGGGGCAGTGGGAGGTCTTAGGGGAGGAAAGGGAATGGGAAAGAATACAATATTATAATCTTAAAAAATGAAAGTGTGTGTGCGTGTGTGTTAAGCATTGTGCCTATGCATTTTGTGCACTGTAATAGGCAGTAAACCTTCACAGAGGGTGTTATTGTTGGAATTATTGCCTGACCGTGGCAGTTGCTTTGTTGTTTGTGTCGTGGTCCTGAGGATAAATGCAGGGCCTCGGGCATGCTAACCAAGGACCTTCACCCCTGAATTTCACCCCCAAACCTAGCTTTGTTGTTTGTCTGTTTGTTTCTCTCACTTCTCTCCCCTGGAGCATGGCTAAACTATGAGCCACCTGCTCAGCCACTGGAAGGAAAGTGCAGGGCATCCAGGCAGGTCCCAGATCAGAGGACTAAAAGTCTGTAAGAGTGAATCAGACTCTCGGGAGGGTTGTCAGAGGAGCATATCTCTCCTTTATTAAAGTAAAGGTGGTTACATTTATAGGGTACAGGCAGGGGAAGGTCTTTGGTTCCCAGGGATAGGATCCATTGGTTAAGGCAAGGATACTGGAGTAGCCTCATTTTCATGTGGAGCTCAAGTCCAAGCCTCAAGATCTTGCAAGGGCACCTTCTGCATAAGGTGTGGTCTCACAGGGAAAAAGAGGAAGACACCTTATCAGTAAATGGACTCATCCCTAGGCTTCCAGGTACAGCACAGATAAGCACCAACCAAGCCACATTCCTTTGCTAATGACCTTCTGTGTAGAAGGCAATATTTAATATTTAGATGGGTTCTGGCCAGTGCTAAAAAGAGAAGAGCAACCGAACTCCTAATGCTCTCATCATGAGAAAATCAGGGGTTCAAGGCCAACTTCAACTCACTCTCAGCTCTAGGACAGTCCCACACAGCTTGGTCAATTGAAATTAGTTTTCAGAGTGACTCCCCTCCCACCTGTGAGAGGAAAAGTTCCTACCTTGACTCAAAGGTGACTATGTTAGACCACATGAGCATTCTTTCTAGAAAGTTGTAAGTGAGACACATAGTGAACAGCTGACATAATAGACAACCCCCATCCTCGGGAAGGAGATGGCAGCAGAGAATTCTGTGCCAGTGATAGGAGCAGAACAGACCCGCATCATCACAGGGGAAGAAGAAAGATGCCTGCTTTCTACGCCAGTGGAGATTATTTTGTGGGATCTGTGAATGCTGCCAAGTCTTGGTGAGAAGCACGAAGGGCAATAACTGCCCTCATACCTTTTAATAAAAATCCATGTCTTGGAGTTACCATGTATTGACCTCGCTGGGCCACAGAATGCTGGGGAATTCGGTAAAACATGATTTGGAGGTTTACCCATTAGGGTGTTTCCTTTTGAGTCCCTTTTGCAGGTTCCTGCTCTCATAGATGAATTTAAAGATAGACTTAAAAGGAAAACTCAAGGAATTTTTTATTGGAGTTTGAGAGAAAAAACAACAGAGGGGAACTCAGCTGCTGGGACAAAGTGGACCACTTTGAGTTAGAATGAAAAAAGACAGGTAAGCTCAGGAGTGAAATCTGCATTCAGCCTCCTGGAGCAGTGGAGGGTCTCTAGAGAGAGCGAGGATTCCTAGAGCATCAGGGCAAGCAGGCATAGGAATTTAGCTGGCGTTGTGGCAATAGAAAGAGGGGAAAAGAGAAAATATTAGAGAGAGAAAAAAGTTACTTTTTCTGAGTTAGAGACAGCAGCAGACAGCCCTGGCCTCTAACAGTCTGCAAGCAACTGTGTGGTGATGAGAATGAAAGAAGTCTATGCAGACAGTGAGCTGTACAGCAGACAGGATCCATGAGGAACTGAGAGAAGAGAAGGCCTTCTGGGTCTGGGTCTGTAAGTTCATTAAGAGGTGGGTTATTCCTCACACTTATTTTTCTGCACAGATTCACTGAAAGCTTGAGCACTAGGAGCTCCATTCAGCACCTGTGTGCTCTGTACAAGGCAACAGTGGTCAATATGGGCAGCATGCAATGACTCTGGGTGCTATGACGGCTATGCCTGAAATACCATTTCTATACAGGAAACTACAAGCTGGATCTGGGGGATTGTAAGTACTCACAGTGGTTATAAATGTATACAGTGCAACAAGAAGTCTATTCTGGGTACACTTTCCAATCTACCAGGCCCTGTCATTCTATTCTCAACCTGATGACATCTACAGGATGACAGCTATAATTTGCATTGTGAGGTGTATACAAATGTAGGAAGATCTTTGCTTGGACCATGATGCACCCAACAAAAGCATAATGAGATGAACTGCTGGTACCACAATTTCCATGTAGGGAATTATGTGTCTCATTCTGATGAACAGTCAGCTATAAATGGTCAATTAGTAGGTGCAGAAATGGAATCATCTGCTCTAGACAATTATGGAATTATCTACTCTAGGTGCTGTCAGTATATAGACACACTCTGAGCTATATGCAGGACTATGTGAGCCCAATATAGTATAAGACGTCACCTATGCAGAGCACTATAGCTTCTAGAGCAGGCAAATTAATTATGTACAGCAAAGAATGGCTTATACAGTATCCACTAGGAGTTGCATGTAGAGCATCATGTATGCTGTATAGGACAATATGACATCACAGAGAAGCATGATGAATTCATAATGGTAACTATGATTGCTACAAAATGTGCTACAGGACATTGTGAGCTCAGTAAATTTGCATTATGAGCTCTCAACAGGTGAATGATCAATGTTCTTTACTCAGGAGTACTATAGTTTCCATACAGGGCATTATGAACTCTATACAGTGTACTGTGAGTTGTAAGCAAGGCTATACAAGCTCTAAACAGATCTCTGAAGCCAATATACATGGCATTATGAGTTCCATAAATGGCTTTATGACCTCTATAAAGGACACTATGAGATGGATTCAAGTGCAATATGAGACCTCTGAGGCCACCGTGAGCTGTTGTGATAACTGCTCTCTGAGATGTGTAGATGAGACTGTGAGGTCTGTAGTTACCCTGTTGGATGAACATATACTACTGCAGTACATGAGATTCTACATGCATACATGGCCAAGTGAGCTCTGATACACATGTACTGTGAGCTCTGTGCAGGGTACTTGAGCTTTATGGAGGGCACTATGAGCTCACAGTCGTCATATTTTCTGATCATGAGCACTGTGAGCCCCATAGAAGTGCACTATGAGCTATATAAAGTGCATTATGAATTATATAGGTGCACTACAAAGCTCAACACAGAGTTCAAAAATGTATATGTAGAAGATAAGTCTTTCTATCGCATGGACTTAGCAAAGAAGGACAAAGACAATTCTCCATGGTGCAAGCCTGACACACCTTAGTGGATGGAGCAGTCTCATGGCCTCAGCCATCTCCTGACTATGACTGTCCCTCCCTAATAGTCCTCAAGAGTTTTATTAAATGAAAGTTCCACCTAACTATACAAAGGTCTATTTACATGATGAAAGAAATCTCATAGTTTGACTCCTCCCACAACCCTTCAGCAGCCAAGCTATGTCACCATTACCATGGGGGAGCTCAAAGCCCAGTGGGAGCAATTCATTGTTGCCTTAGGTTGGAGTGAGTGCCTCAAGACTTCCTCCATATAAACTTTGCTTTTAACATGTAAATACAAGAGTGCAGCTTCAATTACTCTGTTTACAACCTTTGGACCGGTATTGGAAGCAGCCCTATAACAGACAGCAGCAATCATTTACATTTATAAGACAGACTTTTCAGCTATAGAAATTACAAGCATTCCAGGCTGCCTGCACAATGATTATCTTAAAAAATACAGAGTACACACACACACATACAAAGAAATACAATATTTGGAGGTATATTCAAATATTCTCCAACAGTCTACACAAGGCATCATACGCTGTGGCATTGCATTCTGAGCTCTACACAGGTGTACTGTGATCTCCATGTGAGTGGAACAGAGACAGGGCATTATGACCTCAATGAAAATGCAGTTGGAGCTCTAAACAGACCACTCTGAGCCTAAGCATGGCATTATGGGCTCAATATAGGTTCACTGTGCAGTCTGTACAGGGCACTGTAAGCTCTGTGCAGAGCTATATGAGCTTTACATCGGTGCTGTGGTTACGAGTGGTAAAGAAAGGTTCATTGAGAAGTCTGTACATATGCAGTACGTGCACCATAAACTCTGGTTAGGTAGACAATGACCTACTCCCAGGAGCTCTGGAGCTCCAGGAGCTCTGAGCATTACAGTACTCCATACAAATATAGCATGATCTCAGTACAGGCCATCAGCTCAATGGAGGTCAATTGTGAGTTTCAATAGGACACTATAAGGTGCTTTGAATTTATCAAGGTCATTGTCAGTGCTATGTGAGTGTACTTTGAGCTATGGATTTTTGGATTTTCATGGTGGAAATGGGTTGTGCCTATTAGAATCTTCATAGTGGTCTTTGGTCTTTGAATACTCAAACACTTGTAACTTTGTTTCTTCTTATTTTCATTCAATCTGCCCTCAGGTCATCGTGTAGAAATCTAACTCAGCCTCTCTGGGTTCCCTTGATCATCCTGAGACACAAAAATCTGCAAGTGTGAAGACCTTAAACCCTCTATACATCATTTTAGCTTTAAGTAGCCAGATCCACTCAATACCTGTGGAGATTTGAAAGAGAATGGCCCCATAGGCTCATATATTATAAATCCCAAATCCGGTCAAGAATAAGACCACCACAATTGAGCCAAATTTGAAGCAAGTAAGCTTTAATTAAATTAATTAAATACTGGCCAGGAAGATGGACTCTAACCAAGTCCATTCTGAGGTACCCATGGAGTGAAATTGTCACCTCCAGAGCTCCCACAGAATGGTCCCAAATCACATGGCACAGGTGCTTAAAAAGGCAGAACTTGTAAGCCTGCATACTTACCACCAGGTCCAATCAATGTCTGATGTACTTCCTGTCTGGCTTATCTCCCACCTACAAGTGACCAAACATATCCGATGCATTTGGAACACATCTGGCGCAGTATGGTCTACTTGGGATCTAGACACTCCCTACCCAACAATCCAAGAGGTTGTGTCCTTGGGCAAGGGAAATTCAAGATTATCTCACCTGAACAGCCCCACCTAGCACTCCAGGAAGCTTTGGGAATGATTAGGAAGTGTGTGGCCTTGTTGGGGGAGGTGTGTCACTGGGGGTGGGCTTTGAGGTTTCAAAAACCTATGCCATTCACAATTAGCAATCTTCTCTTTCTCTTTCCTCTCTCTCTCTCTCTCTCTGCTTTGTGGTTGTTGTTTCAAGATGTAAGCTCTCAGCTACTGTCCCAGTGCCATGCCAGCCTGCCTAGTCACGGACTCACCCTCTGAAACTGTAAGCCTTCAATAAACTTTTTTTCCCCATAAGTTTCCATGGGCATGGTGTCTCTTCACAGCAATAGAAAACCCATCCCTTAAATGCTTTAGGGTTTCAACTTTTGAATAGGTAACTAGTCAGATATTAAGAGGCTTGGATGTTATTGAGGATGTATCCTTTCTCATATCTGGTAGCTTGTAACAC
Source organism: Cricetomys ansorgei (assembly GCA_026225945.1). Taxonomy (NCBI): domain Eukaryota; kingdom Metazoa; phylum Chordata; class Mammalia; order Rodentia; family Nesomyidae; genus Cricetomys; species Cricetomys ansorgei. The sequence goes on from JAMJFZ010001796.1 coordinate 17,634,522, forward strand.
TAGCACCTGAAACTACAGGACTCTAGTTACTTTTCAAGAAATAGATTTCATCACTGGCCCTACTAAAGAAATGACTTTCTAAACTTCCCCAACGATCACAAGATCACTATCTAGCTGGGGACTTTCTGGTAAAGAACAAAGACATACTTTTGTCCCCTCCTTTAAGAGTTAGTCTAAGTGGACTAATTGGTGGTGTAGGCAAAAAAATACTCCAAAGGAATCTGCCTTTTCATACATAGATTGGCACAATGGTCTCCCTGGCGATTGTCTACTTTTTCCCATGAGAGTTTTTCCCTCTGCTACGGACCTGTTTGCTACTACCATCCACTCTCGTGCCTTATGTGTACCCCATTTTACTCTGAAATAAATTATCAGTCTTCTACACTACACTCTCTGTGTCTTGTCTGAATGCTTTTGATGGGGATTGCAAAGACTGGGGAGCTGAGGAGAGGCCAGAGTAAAGTTTCAGTAACAACTGTTCTAGTGTGTTTGTGAAGTTCACAGGCCTGTTTTTATGACGTGGTCCTGTTTACATCCATATGTTAATAGATGATAATACTCTATAAGTCTTTGCCTTGTGGTTTATGCTAGATAGATGGTGGTTGTTTGATTGCACAAATAAGATATGCATATACAAACATAGTACACATTAGTTCTCCTTCAACATTTGCATTCAAAATGGAGCTGCCATGAGCATACTGTATCAGAAACATAGACAACACATTTGTGTCTTTCCACAGTGTCAGAATGCATTGAATAACAATGAATTCACAAGTTGTGATAGTTTTATTCGGCAGAAATTTGTCCAGTAGTCCTGCTTTCTATTGTTAGCTGGTAAAGGAAAACACAAGTTCATTTATTCCAGTGCTGACTGCTAATATTAAATCCTAGATCACACATTACACACCACAGAGTAAACACAGCACACACACACACAGATACACACCACAGAGTAAACACAACACACACACACACACACACACACACACACCACAGAGTAAACACAGCACACACACACACACACACACACACACACACACACACACACATTGAGAGAGGCTAAAAGGAACCAGAGCAGAATGCAAGGAGTTTCAAAGAGGCCTAATTGAGAGGCAGAAGCTGAAGGCGATAGAAACATTAAAGGAATCTCCAGTAGGGTCAGCTACTGAACCTTCCGGAAGTCTGCTGGCGGCACTACCACAAAGTCAAGGTGCAAGCTCAGAGTTTAATCAGGTTTATGGTGAATTAGAGCTGCAGAATCCAGGAATGGGATCCCGGGGCCATGGAGACAAAGGTCCAGATGTGGTCTAGACAGATAAATGAATGGACTGCAGCTCCGGATGGACTAACAGCATATGGATGGGAGGTAATTCAAGAAGGTCACATCACCATTGAGGACTGAGCCAAGCTGAAGTCCTAGGTGAGTCAGTACCTTGACTCACACACCCTGAGTGACGAGATTACAGGTTGCTGGGAATTGTTAGCATCACAGTTGTTAGGCTCATGGGCCCAGGGGAGGGTGATGCACCCTTTTCTCAATCTGTTATGTTAGATAAATTATTGGACCTGGTTTTCCTGATAGGATTTTGATACATCCATGAGCTCCTATAGTGCCAATTCACTCTGAAAGTTTTATAGTGTAGCATCTTTCCTACTTTTAGAAGGAAGTTATCTATCAGCATGTGTCCCACTGGTGGTGCTAGATACATGGTGTTTATATGTCCACCGAGGTGCAGTGTCACCAAGACACAGACCGAGAAACCACCCTTTTCTACAATGTGGGAGAACTTCATGTAGAGGACAGCTCTCAAAGAGAGCTGTTTTGTAAACTGGGATCACTCAGGGTAAGGAAAAGTTGAAACCACCATTCTGCACACTACAGAGTGACTTAGAGCAGAGCCCAAATCTGACCTCTTCACTGCCCCCACTCACTTCCCACATGGTAAATTCTTGAGCAGCCATAGAAATCTCGCTGAATTTCTTCAGAAGCTTGTCATTGTTTTTCTCATTTGACCCTTACACCACACCAGAATTCCTGTATGGGGCCTTATGGGCCATTTGGAGCAGCCAGTTCCTTTTTCATCCTGATCCCTTCAGCATAACTCGGTGGACCGCCCTCTTTGGATTAATGATTCGGATCTTCTACTTCCCACCTCCACACCATCACTGGGAAGGTCATCTAGATATAGAGGTCCTTGTGCTAATGGCCATGCACATTGTTCTCCACTCTCACCTGTGCCAAGCTTTTATCTGTGCAGCCCACTTAGCTGGGCCCTTCTCCTCCCACACACTCCCACTACCAAGTCCTTTGAGCTGCGCTTCAAATGGTACGCATCACCTACCATATCCGTGTTCTCCCAGCCTCCTGTAGAATTTTAAAAAAAAAAAACCACACACATAAACGGTGTTCAGTGAGTCCAGGCAATTCTTTGCAGGCCTTTGCCCAAGAGGATGTGGTTATAAAATGCCTAAAAGGCTCTTTTATAATGTAAATTCAACCTTTGTCATGCAAAACCCATCCTGAGGTCCCCGAGAACAGAATGAGAGCAATATTAACTTACTGTTGAATGATTCATCCTTTCTCCCGTTTCTCCCCGTGATTTAAGGATTCCAGAGACAAAAAAAAAAAACAAAAAAACACAGGTTCCGTTTCCACTCCAAGCTTTCTACAGCACCTTTGCAACCTGGGATGGACAGATGCTGTCCTTGAGAATGGCACAATGAACTGGAAACTATCAGACATCCAAATGGTCTTTGAATTGGATGGAGTCCTCTGAGCAGTCCTGCGGGTGTGTCCACTCTCATTCATTATATGTTGGATTCCTGAATTACAGTCATAGTTTGTAAACTTTTTTTTTTTCGTATGATTGGGATTAAATCTAGAGCATGCTAGGCAAGCTCCCTATCAAATGAGCTACATCCTCCACTCTCTGTATTTTTTGAGGCTGAGTTTTTCTAAATTGCCCAAGCTGGCCTTGAACTTGCTATTGTCTTGCCTCAGCCTCCTGAATAGCTGGAGTTAAAGGCCTGTGCCACCAGCCCCATCCACCTTTATTATACTTAGATAGAACCAATCAGAATTAAGAAAATGCCAGGCCAAAAAACAAGCAAACAAACAAATCAGGCAGATATGGTGTGGTACATGCCATTAATTCCAGCCTTAGGGAGACAAAAGCAGACGAATCTCTGTGAGTTTGAGGCCAACCTGATCTACATAGTGAGTTCCAGGATAGCTGGAGCTATGTAAAGAGATGCTGTCTCAAAAAATTAAGAAAGAAAAAAAAAAAAAGAAGAAAGAAAAAAAAAAGGAAGGAAGAAAGGAAAGAAGGAAGGAAGGAAGGAAGGAAGGAAGGAAGGAAGGAAGGAAGGAAATGCCAAGAAAGACAGGACTGCCTAAAATACTTAGTACTACTTATTAATTAGTGCCTGTATTAGTTACTTTTCTGTGGCTGTAATAAAACATGACCAAGCAAGTTATAGAAGAGTTTACTTTGGTTCATCATTCCAGAGGGAGATGAGTCCATCTTGGCAGGGAAGCATGTCAACATGCTGTAGGCATGGCAGCAGAAACAGGATATCTTATCAAATGCGCAAGACAGAACAGGTAACCTGGAAGGAATGCAAGGCCTATAATACCAAAGCCAGCTCCCAGTGACATATACATCCTCCAGCAAGGCTGCAGCCCCTGAACCTCCCCAAACAGCACCACCTATTGGAGACTGTGAGGGATATTTCTCACTCAAACCACCACAAGGTCCTCGCTATTAATAATGTTCACTGCATAACTATTGAGCCATAGCATGGGTTCTACATAAATAGCTTACTGTTACGATTAATAACTTCGGTTATGCTGATTTTACATCTGAGTAGCTCCTGCCAGCTGTGACAGGCACTTAATGTCATTTAATTCTCATCTCAGTCCTGCTTGGCAGATGGAAGCAGTTCTGGGGAGTCAAAACTTGCTTCCTGAGGAACCACACAGCTGTAGGTCACCCAAGATCTGAACTCATTTCTTTTGACCGGAACTTCTTTGTTCTCCAAGAAAGGCATATTGCAGAGGAGAAGAAGAAAATGTGAGCTGAACTATCTTCAGGTTACCAAACTCTTGCAAGGGTCACCATTGTACTGATATGCATCCCCCAACTTTGGCTTACAGGTAACTTTCGAACTCATTAAAACAATCATTTCATTTTTAAGTTGGGCTTATACACATCTTCACTTGTTATATATATATATAAAGTTTCTTCTCCTCTTCCATCTCCTCCACCTCCTCATTTTTATTCCTTTCCCTCTGTATTCTCCAGCTTAGAGCTGTGAGAGTGACTGCTCTGTTGCTTGTCTTTGTCAGGTTTCTGCTCTGCTTGACCTTTCTCACCTACCTCACCCATTCCCTTGACCTTGAATCCCTGTTTACTGGCAGCTCCCACAGTTCACCTTCCACTGCCCAGCGGTTGAAGTTACTGGGGCAGGTTCCCTCATCTTGAACCATCATTCTCTGAAGTATGATTTCTGGCTAATGGCAAATGGACTAGTTGAACCTTCCTTTTCACTGGGTCAGCTTTACAGATGTTATCCGCAACACCAGGGCCTTTCTAAGTCACAATTTACTGCAGTCAGGTGAGAACCGGGAAGGGAGACACATCCTGGGTAAAAATTTACCTGACATCCTAACTCCACTTCTAACCCAGGTTCAGCTTGCTTGCACCGGTATGTCCCAAGATACCCATTTTCCTCACATTCTCTACCAACAGTGTTGACCTTGTGTCCTTCTCCACTGATACTTGTCCTATAAAGACACCCCCCCAAAAAAAATAAATAAATAAAGGAAGACAACATTCCACGGGTCTGGACAAAGCCATAAGCACAGCAGGAAATAAGACTTCAGCTCAGAATGGATTTTGTAAATCTATCTAGAGGAGTCAACTCCACTGGGTCTGTGTTGTCGGCTGCTAGATAAGTTTGCAGCTCCTGCGAGCGACTGTTGAACAGTTCCTGAGTATTTTCACCTCTGGCCTGGGAACAGGGGCCAGGCTGTGGTGGTTGAGAGCCAAAAGCTTAGCTTCTGTCCTTCAATGTTCTGTGAAAAGTGGCTACTGTGTGTCCTGGAAGATGGGAGGGGGCACCTTGAACTCAGACAAGATAGATCTGAGGAAGTTGAGGACATTCAAAGTTCAAGAGAGTCACGCCAAGGTAGTAGAAACACTGGGCAGGTACAGAGAAGGTCCAACTGTTCAGGCAAAGCTGACATTGGGAGGCCTGGCTGCAAGGTCCTGCCTATCTAGTCTGTGTGCCTACATCAGACCCTAACAGTGGATCCCAGATGCGCTCGTTCCAAGTGGGTGGTTATCATTGTTTGTCTCTCTGGATACCAAGAGCTGCTCAACTGCCTGACACCTCTGTGCATCACTGTGCCCCAGCACCTCAGTAACCTACTGAACCTAACAAGCCCTGACCCAGCTGCAGGCGCCACATGCCCTAGGACTGAGTCTGCCTTGAAACCGGACCAAGGGCCAAGAATAAGTGGATCTGCTCCATCTAAGCCCTGATGGGACCTTTAGGGAAGGAATTATCTCTGAAGACTTCCTCGAGGAGACAGTGCAAGAAAAAAGACAGTAACACTCCTCCTAGGCTGTGTTAGGTACTGAAACTTAGCTTCCCTTTTCCTTTTCTTGATTTTCTTACTCTCTGGAGTGCTAGGGTTAAATGCGTGGGCCTTCGTAATCTTACTGACAGCGTGAAACACCCCCTCTTAATAAGCAATGGCGTTTTGTTTGAGACCTTCCTGTTCTAGAATAGCCTGTGACTCGTTATACACACACACACACACACACACACACACACACACAAGAAGGCCCAGAGGGATCGATCGGGTTGCACGCAGGTGCCCTGTCTGTTCTACCCTTCCACATGCTTGGAGAACTGTGTGCAGATGGGTTCAGTTCCACTCACTGAACCCAGAAGTAGCATAAGTCATCAGAGACAGAAGGCCTGTGTTCTGCTGCTTTTCTAGCTGTGAACTCTCCAGGATAAGCTATATATGCAATTGGTTGCAGCTCTGTCTTCTTTACAAAACAAAACCAGAAAAAAACTTTAAGAACTCCCTTTTCATTGATAATTTTTTTCCATTCTTCCCTTCCTCTCCAGCACCCTAAACCTGCAAAGGTCACTGCTGCTTGCATGCTGGAATTCACTCTGCTTAGTCTCCCACCTGGTCAGGTGGCCCTTGAGGATAGACCCGTCCTTATTCTCTCTACCCTTCCCCCTTCCCTCGGGAGTCTGGCCAGCAGATCGCACCCGGCCAGGACAAGGGACCACAAAAGCGATTTCCCCAGCTGCGAATAGAATGGTGGATACTGACTCCAAAAGAGCATCTAAGAAAAATGTCTTAGAGATTGAGGTTTTCAGTCCTTCCCAATTTTCTTACAGATCTGACCAAAGGAGTGCTGTCCTTCTCATTTCCAAGATCATCTCCAGAGGGATTGGGGGCTCAGCCAGAGCTCTGTGGTTTTCATTCATGGGAGAGGATCTCGAGCCAACGGTGCATGGAACTGAAGACAACTGGTTTTATGAGTTACTTGTTTCCTGAGGATAAGCTTCGACATATAAAAGTCCCAGCCGGGCTTAGTGGGGTAATTAATTTTCTTAGAGAGACATCATGTGGTGAAGGACCACCCAACTTGCTCTCTCCCAGTGCCCATACATTTTGAATAAGCAAGGGAAGGGGGTTGGGAGCACACGGCTGTGCTGTGCTGGGGAGGGGGCGGTCACAGAACCCAAAGGCATGAAAGGAATTAGGAACTGTGGCATTTTTGAAATTGAAAGGGACTTACCCTCCCACACAGATCAGAAGCCCACAGAAGGTTCCTTTCGCCCTGGCTGGGAAACTGTATCTAACCCTGGATGCTTTGCCTTCCAAAAATAGGAGCGTTCCACCCAGAAAAGGCAGCCAGACCTCTCATGATAAAACCTTTATAAAGGCCCCCAGAAGTGAATCATACATCGGTTTGCAGATCTAATCTTGCCAAGTTCCAGGTAAAGATGGCTTTACAAAGGTAGGCCGAGCTTAAGGTGCCGTGAACAGTTTTTTAAAATTCTCCCTTAAACTGAAGACTAAAACCAACACTTTCCAGTATGCACCCAGGGAATCAATAGTGTTACTGGAATCAAAGCATTCCATGGTAAAACAGAATTTTAAAAAAATTACTGGGCTTTTAAAAAAATGAACAGGGGGAGAGGTTCTATAGTTTAGAGCACTTCTGTGCTCTATGGCAGTGTCAATATCAAGGTCCTGGTTAAGATATTGTGCTATATAGGTTAGCAATATGCTATCAAAGGAGGAAACTGGGTAAATGAACTTGTAATTATCTCTTAATTTATATGCTATACATACATACATAAACTACATTATTTCTATTTTGACTCTATAGTAATAAGTACAGTTAGAATTTAGGGGCTGGTATGTAACTCAGTTGGTAGAGTTCTTGCCTAGCTTGCAGGAAGCCCTGGGTAAACTGAGCATAGTGGTGTACTCCTATAAACCCAGCTCTCTCAGGAGGTGGAGGTGGGAATCTTGACTACTTAACCCAGGCTGTCCTGGGCTACAGGAGACCTATCTCAAAAAACAAACAAAAAGCCCAACACACACACACACATTAGAATGATAATTTTTAAAGCTAATGAACATGTGGGCTTTTAAATTCTAGAAGGTGGTCTAGCACAGTCTTTGCTTTTTATGGCTATAGGCAACACCAATCCTGAATCAGGGTTAGTGTGTGAACAAGAAACACCCATGTGTGACTTTAAAGCCGGGGTCCCAAAAGGGCATTCAAATCTTCACGTGGCCTCCTGAACATGCATTCCACTGAGTTCTATTAGCTCGTATTTTCGTTAGGATATTTGCATCTAAATCATCCATGTAACTTACCTAAGACTTTCTCTTCCTATACCATCTCCCACCTGGGTACTAAGGTTATATTAGCCTTATAGAACTAGCTGGCAACTTCTTCTTTTCCCCTCTGAAGTGGTTTGAAATAGACAAATGCTCTTCATTAGTAAAATTATCTGACCTGGTATCTTTCTGAGTGTCAAGAGAAGGCCAACAGGCTCTTCTGATTCCTCGTTTTATTTCTATCATGACTGATTTTTTTTATGAGACTCTGTCTCTTTGGTATCTTTGAGGATCGTAGTTTTCATTTTATCAGGTGTGCTTTTATAAATCTCCACAAAGCCAAGTGTGATGGCTCACATCTGTACTCCTGCCATGCTGTACGTTGAGGCAGGAGAATTTCTGCATGTTTGAGGCCAGCCTAGGCTTCCTAGTGAAGCCCTGTTTCAAATCATAAATACGTACGGATTCAAACTCCACTAAATCTATAGAGATATCCTCTTTTATTAGTAGTATTATTTGTGTCTCTTTTATTTTATTCCATTTTCTTATTTTAGTCAAAAAAATTAACCTTTTATTTTAATTTCCAGTTCTCTTCTGTATTATGTAGTGGGCAAAAAGGTCCTGTGTTCACAGATAAACACTAGGGAAAACAGGAATGTTAAACATGTAAACAAACATGTAAACATGTTAAACAAAGAAAGAGATGAATAACTTGTTTCTGCCCAAAAGGCTGAGAATGGATGTGGTTAATAGCCTGGTGACCTCTGTGTTATCTCTACGCCTGGGACTGTACAGATCCTCCCCCAGACCTTTAAGACATCACACGTAGTCAATCTACAGAACATATCTTTATGGAAGAGGTCACATGCACTTTGGAAAGAGTTTTGACGTGGTCATACCTTAAGCTTTACTGTGTACATGAGGTTGAGTTAATTATCACCAGGAAACTTTTTTCCGAATTATGCCGTACTTAAATATGCCTAAAATAAACTGCCCGGTGTCAGACTCTAGAAGTTTGAACCAACACCGGCTATTGAGTCATATTGACCAGGCTGCATTATTTGCAGAGACTCCTGCCCCCATACACACACACACACACACACACTGTATTTTATTCCTTTCTGCTTCTTTTTTTAAGTTCTTATATACCATGTGCACACCTGTTTTGCCTGCATGTGTGTCTGTGTACCATGTGTATGCCTGACTCCTGGAGGAGGCCAGAAGAGGGCACAGATCCCCTAGAACTGGAGTTAGATGGATATGAGCTACTGAGTGGGTTCTGGGATCCAACCTGCCTGGGTCCTCTGCAAGGGCCAGCCCAAAGATAATTTTTAGATGCATACATATTCACAAACACACAAGCAATATGTTTCTCTTACTTATTTCTTCAAATGTATGTTTTTCCACAAGTTTTATTTTCTCTGAAATTGGCATTGCTAGGCCAGCGTTTTAGCGTTGTTATTTGATTATTTCCAAAGCACAAGTTTTCTAACCCCCGGTTTTAAGTCATCCTGGTGGCTAAATATTATGTACACCTTGCATAAGAACACTACCTGTTATGGTCTGAATGTCATATTTCTCCCACAAACGGTCTCAACACTCCTGTGATACTGTTAAGAAGTGGGGCTTTTTGGAGGTGGTGAGTTCCTGAAGCTACACTTGTTGTCCTTACAGAGACCATTCTTCTTCTCCCATCACTGAGGCACAGCCAGGAGACCCGGTCTGTGAACCAGAAAGAACCCTCTCCAGACACGACTTTGTTGATGGCCTGGCTTAGGGACTTTCCAGCCTCCAGAACCATGGGAAACAAATGCTGTCATTTGTAAAGCCACCCAGGTTATGACATCTTGTCAATCTAAGCTGAATACACTAAATCATCACACCAAAATTTAAAAACAAATTTTTGATCCTATAATCTTACTTCTTCCTTTACAGTGAACTAATTATATCTCCAGAGCATGAGTTACTGATTAATTTACAACGACTCTCTCTCTTGTTTTAATCATCTTTTGTTTTCTCCAGGTTCTCCCTTTTGCAGTCCGCAGCATTCTAAAACTTTCTGTGTTTTTCCTTTCTGATAGTTACTGACAGTTCTGATGATGCTTTCATTTTTGGACTGCTTAATTTTACTCATTTGACATACATATTAGACCATACATTCTAATGAATCCAAAATCCAAAAATTTTTTTTTGTCTTGAACAACAGCAGAAGAACCCTTAGCACACTGCAAACACCATCCATGCTGCCACCTCCGTTTACCCATATCTAAAGTTAGTTTCAAACCTATTGAAGCAGAACAAAATTTAAAGGATTTTTTTTTTCTTTTTTGCTGCTGTTTTACAGTCAGCATTTTATAGATGTTGGCTTATATTTTGTCAGTTTCTGGGCTTCTGCTCATTGTTTTGTATTTTGGCTTTTTTTTTTTTCCTAGCGAGGGATATTCTTTAATCACTTCAGTATAGGTCTTTCTTGGACTTCTGCTCATCTTCTGGCCTGAAAAGCTGTTTATCTTGTTTTTGAACAGATTGTCTCTCCATAGTTCTCTTTTTTGATAACCTGTCTTTGATGGGGGTTCCTAGTGTCACTGAAAGGAGAACTGGTAGGCCCAGAACCAAAATCAGAGTTACTGACTGACTGCTGAGTCTCTGGTCCTAGGTCCAGAGCCGTGACAAACAAACTTAATTGGAAGGGGAAAATATATGTATACACACACACACACACACACACACACACACACACACACACACACACATTTTCTAATTTTAGAATGTATTTGGACTTTTTGACTTTTTGTTTTCTTGGTTAATTCGTAGGAGTGCTGGGATGATCATCATGCCTGGTGTGCTGACCCCTGGTGGATTCTTCAAGTGCTTATGTACAACCATTTCTGGAGTCAGACTGTGCCTCCAGAGGCCAGACAGGTTATGTAAATGCACCAGACAACCCTGTATGTTACAGTAGGTTGTGGTGTCATTCAGCAAAACCAGATAAAGCCATCTCCACCAACAGCATAGACAATCAGTGTTTTCTAAAAAGTTGGCAAAGCACATACAGGTGAAACCCAAAGTGAGTGTCAATCATGCTGGTCCAAATTCCACGCTGCAGTTGCACACAGAAAGCTTATGCTGTGACGAGGTCACACCCATAGCTGGGCTGTGAGTCAATGATCAATGTTCTTTCAAGGATGTATTTTGCCTTTGCAAAATGTATCAGCAATGCTCATCAATGCTACGGAGGGCTGTTTTATTAAAGAAAGGTTAGGTATGCACTGACAGGACCCAGTGGGAACACCATTGTTCAAGTGCATTCATGCATTGTTTCTGTGCTTTAAGCAAAAATTGCTTTTGTTTTCTATATTATTTGGGATGCCATGCAGCAGAATTCTCTACTATGAAAGTTATGTGTTATGATAATTATATTTTTTTCTAGTGTTTGTTGTGTCTGTAGCTATTTGTTCATTTTGTTGCTATTATTTTGTTTTGTTTTGAAGTACAGTCTCATTATGTTGCCCTGATGACCTTATATTAGGAAGCCCAGGCCAGCCTCAGATCTGTGGCAGTCTGTCTTGATCTCCCAAGTGCTAGGATTTGAAGATAAACTGTCATCCCCAAACTTTTCTCATACATACATCATTATATATTGTATATATCATATTCTCTAATATACATACATATGTGTAAGTATATGTAAATATCTATTTATAGCTTATAGATATGTATATAGATATATGTATGTATATATGTGTGTATGTATGTATATGTAGGTGTGTGTGTATGTGTGTGTGTGTGTATATATACATATACATATATATACATACAAATATATGTAAAATCAACTACAGTTGAATAACATCAAAACTCAATCCTGACACAGTATTTTTATCTAGATAATAGAATAAGAGTAGACCACATAAAAAACAGCAAAAGCAGGTATTCTGGAAGAAACATCAATATTTTACTGAGATATAAAGAAATCCAAGTTACATTTTAAATTAATTATAATTGTCAAAGAACATTTACTTAGTCTCCCACCAGCACTAATGATTTGCACTTACTTATCCAATTCCTGTTCTAGGACCTGTATGATGTCCGACTGCTACCTAGTTTAGTGACTCTTTGTACCTGGCACACCTGGAAGGAACTGAGAATATTCCAGAGACATTTTGTCCCTCCCTTTGGCTACCAGACAATTGAAACAATTCACCCCCAAGAAATTGGAACTCCCCAAGAATTTCATGCAGGGAAAATAAGAAGGCTGAAGACTGGATCAGTCAGAGGTGGAATTTGTCTCCATGAAAGAGAATTACAGCTTGTCAGACCATCTTATAGAAAATACTGGAGTCCAGACAATGATGGGTGATGGACTATGGGGCTATAGCTTAATTAAGACTGTTTAACTATGCATAACTTTGGCCCTTTGCTTAAGCATAAACCTCACTCCAGGACCTAAAGATGACTTGAGTGGGGTGGGCATCATTGGTTCTCTTTGTTCTTTTTCCTAACGTGGCCACACTGTGTACATCTTTTTCTGCTTCTTGCTGCTGTTTGTTTAACTAGACTAGTGAAAGCAAGCAAGAAACCAGGCTTATCAGGGCTCCCATGATCCACTTTGTTAAGTCCGAGAACTTCCCCTTCAGTTCTACCCAATTCTCTATATTTTAAGCACCATATATTCACCCTAGTCAGTGGTCTGAATTTCTTCCAAGTGGTCTGATGTTGGAACCCGGGAATATCCCTGGCTCTAGATGTAGTCTGTGTGACAAAGTTCTGGACTCTCTGACCAGAGAATTTCAGCTCACCAGCTATTTTGCCCCTTCCCCTCTTTGCTGTAATGGTGACAAAAAAGACTTTCATCAATAAAAATAATGACTTCATGGCCTAGTCTTTCCAGGAAGAGATAGCCTTTAACAGATAGAAGCTATAGAGAGCTAGCACACCTGGATAACCTTGAAGCCTGCAAGCCTCAGGAGGAAGGACACTGCCTCTTCCTGAGACTAACATCTGCATATCCAAATGGCTCCTGTGGAGATGTGACTGACAACTGCATGTGACTAACATCTGCATATCACACTGGTCCTTCCTGTATTGTGACTGACAGCTGCATACCAAAAGCTGCTTTGACCTTTTAAGCTGCAGGAAAGGTTTTGTCTGTGGCATTCCCCTTTGGTGTGACTTTCCCCTGGCAATGTACATTGTCAGTCTCTTTCTCTCTTACCCCTTTTCTCTTCTTAATATATATAATGTTATTTTTTCTATTAAAAACACTCGTGTGTTTTATTTCTAAAGCATGTTCTATACATGTCATTTCAAAGCGGGATCGTGCGTGTCATTTTGTGGGTCTGTGAAGGAATGCGAAGGAATGTGAGGGAATGTGAGTCAGCTTTCACTAGGCCTAAGCTTCCTGTTCCTGGCAGTCAACACCAGGAACCAGGAACAAGGAAGTAACAAATATCAGTTAGTTGGGACTTTCCAGACCCCCTGTTCCAGGAACGAGCTCACCATTATACCACTGGACGGTGACTATGTGTCAAAAATTGTTAGGCAATCTGAAGAGACCAATCAGGGTAAAGGGCAACTTCAGAGCCTATCAGAATGTACCCACTCAGCCTGCATCTGGGATACTGCCTCTGTACTGTATAAAACTGATGGAAGTTTGTTCTTCGGGGTCACAATTTTCACTTGTGTGAGGGTGATCCCAGCGCTCTGGTTCAATAAAGCCTCTTGCTTTTGCATCCATATCCTGGCTACGCGTCTCTGTGTGCTGCGGCATCCCAGTTTGGGCCTTTTGGGTCCAACAGGTCCCATAGAAGAACGAACTACTTTGTTCATTTGTCATTTTTCTGCATCCATACTCCCCCTCCTGAGAAGAGTTTCTGTGAACCCATTTGTGGAAAAGGCTGGTTCCACTTTCAGTCTGAAGTTTTGATGATTATGCTGTAATGGACCTGTTCTGAGCACTGAGTAGGTTCATTCCTTCTGTTAGCTTTCCCCTTATCCCTCCATTCCCATTTTCTCTGGAATTAGTTTAGGCATCCAACATCTTAGACCAGCTCCCGATTTTTTTTTGGTGTTATTTTTTCTTAGTTTCCAGTATGCTTTCTCAACTTTATCTTCTTTTGTTGAGTCTTTTATTTCTATGATGATATTTTTAATTCTGAAAGTGCATCTTCACTTTCTAGTGATTGGGGGAGGGGCTTTGTACTGTGTTTTGTTTTATTTTTGGCATGTCTTCTTGCTACTTCATATGTACTATATATATTTTATCTATTTCTTTTTGCTACATTTATATTTTACTATATTTGATCACTTGTACGTGTACTATAGCATGCATGTGGATATCAGAGCACAACTTATGGGAGTTTTTAAATGTTCTCATTTATTTACTTATTATTTGTAGAGCAGGCAGTCGAAAGTTTAAATTACAGCAATCAACTGTTCCTTGTTTTTTTGTCATATGAAAGCTGTTAGGATCAAAACAGAGTCACTTGTGCCAATTCTAACTAAAAGAAGTAATAAAAGGCAGAAGACTATAAAGGAAGAGATATTTAGTGATGCCCAAAGACAGCAGCCATCATGAAAGACTTTGCCAGAACCACGACCTTGCACAAAAGCAACCACACCTTACATAAAAAATAATCCTGGCTGGATGGTGGTGTATCCCTATGATATCACCTCCTTAGGAGGCCGAGGCAGGAGAATTGGGAGTTAGAAGCCACAACAGGCAGCTTAGTAAGATCGTGCCTCAAAATTGAAAAGAGCTACACGTGTAGTTCAATAATAGAGCATTTGGCTAGCAAGTGCGAGGTGCCGTGTTTGATTCCGTAGCACTGCAGAAACAAAACAAAACAACAAACCATCTTCTAAGAGGGCGGATAGGATCCTTGTAGCTAGAGAATACTGTGTGCAAAGTAGCTTATGTAATCTTCATTTTTATCTTTAAACCTTTCCTTTTGCCTCAGGCTTCTTGAAGATGAACATAGTTTACTATGACACATGTATTACAATTGCAGTGTTATACTGTTTCAAGATAATATTTAAAAGAATTATTTTCTGGAAAAAATTCTTTTCTGTACATTATTTACATTGATGTTCATATTTATCTATAAAAATAGAGACCCAAAAAGCAGATTGGGAGCTCTGAATATGTGTGACATTTGTTGATCATGACCTTTGTTTTGAGAAGCTCCTGGTGGGCCATGGGCCATGGCTTCAGGGTTCTCCTGATGTCAAAGTTGTGTCTCTCATCTTAAGGAAACCCATTCCTGTCACTCTGCTAGAGGATGTCACTGGCTGCCTGGATTCTGGGAGGGAGCTCTGTTGGGGAATAGGTTGCACACTTCATATTGTGTCAATGTCTATTTAAGTCCCCCGCCCACCCCCCCAGTGAAATGGTGTGTTCTCAACTTGTTCTGGCTGTGTTCCTCATTCAAGGAATGAAAGTAAGTAATTCTGGGGTCACTGGAGGTGGGGAAGAACCATTTAAAAGGTCCTGGGGTGCTTTTCAAAGTGACTATCAGCCTGTCCCCTGGCTCATGGTCTAACGTCTTCTTCTACATTATAGGTCCTTGATGTGTTGTCTAGTGCCCAAAAGATAGGAAGGTCCTACAGAATAAGTCCAAGTGCTGCCTGGTTTTCTCCACCGCCAGCAGGAGAAACACATGATGAACTGCCTGGCAGATGCTAACTGTGGCCACAGCTCCCAGCAGCTTGCACTCTTTCACTCCTCCTATGTTTGTGCAGTCTCAGGAGGGAAGCAAGGTTAAAGCACGTGTCTGCTCAGTGGAGTGTAAACAGCAGGTTCTCAGTTCATTCTCTCAAAAACCTAAACATTAGTTCAGTTTACAATTCCTTTGTTTATTAATTTCTAGTTTGGTATTTATTACATCATTTCCCTTTCTTTGGATTCATTTTGCCGTTATTTTATTACAGGCTTAAATTGAGTGCTTAATTTGTTTCCTACTTAAAAATAAAGGCATTAAACCCAGAATGTTCTTCACTGGATAGCTGTGGCCAATTCCATAGTTATTAATAACTAATAATACCATTTCTATAGAATTCTAAAGAGCTTGTATCTTCAGTTCTATTTTCTGTCTGTTTTGTATTTTTTGAAGAGCAATGACATCTTTCCATGTAGAATTAATTCTTGTTACCTTGTTGTTTATTAATGTTTGTTCCCTTGCTTTACTGTCCCCCAAGGAAAGTAGACCCGTGAGCATTTTACGAAAATATTTATTTTTATACTATAGCATTCTTATGTTAAAATAGTTTTTAGCTTTCTGTCAACCCCATAACTACCTTAGAAAAATTATTTTTGAATCCATTGTAAACTTAGAGTGGCATAACACAATATTCAAAAAACAAAACGCATTTGTGCACTTTTCTCATCTGCCTTCCCACATGCATGAGTCCAAGGTGTTCATCTACCACCAAGAATAAAAGGAAATAAGAATCATTACGATTCTTTCGTAAAAATGAAATGCAATGGTAAAGAGTTTTCAGTTTCTGACATTTAAATGGGACTTTGCAGTAAGATAATAGGCAAATATGTGTGAAAGTTAGTTGAAGACAAGTATCGAAATTCCTTTGCTTCGGCCCAGAAGGCTGCAGGAAGTTCTCTGGAACTCACAGAAAATCATCCTGCTTGTCAGGAAAGATTAGCCAGGACGGCTTGACTGCAGAGGGGCAGAGGAGCTAAAGAAGTACATAAAAAGCCCTCCTGCCCTGTAGGTCTCTTGAAGATCTAGACAAGGGGTTGAGAGTGTGAGACTTATGAGGAGAAAATCAAAGAGGTGGTGCAGTCCCTCCTCTCGGAACCCTGACTCTGAAGAAATCCCGTGATGCAATGTTGTCGAGGCTCTGTTCCCACATAGGTATGGAAGAAGCCTGACGTGTGGACCGCCCTGGTATAACAAAGGAAGCACCAGTGAAGTCAAGACAGGTACTGTATTGATACAACTAAGATTTGTGGTCTCAACCGTGTTCAAACCTGAGAGGACGCTGGAGAGTCTGGACTGGCAAGGAACAGGTAAAGTCAAGCCTGCGACATAGGAAGTGTGACCTCCAGCCAGCATCAGTGAAAACTGAGGAGCAGGGATGGGCAACTAGGACCTGATAGAGTCTAGAAAAAAACAAACTCTGGGTTTCTCTCTTCCAGAAGCTAGAAGCAGATATCTGCAGGAAGCTGAGAGACGCATGGTATTGCCACAGTCCGCCAGATCCCAGTCAGTGACACCCAAGGTCCAAATTGAGACCAAAGCATTTCTTTTAGACCCAAATAAGTCTCTGTTCCAGATAGCATGGTAGGAAGAACCTACAGGCTGCAAAATCATGTTCCCCGATACCAATTAAGACTAGATACTGCATAAATGCTACAAACCAAACTGACATAAAATCAGTTGAACTAAAATTTTAAAGTGCTTCTAGGCTTACTTAGTAGAGAGCTTCTCACGAATGAATCTGTCAAATCCCACACTCTGAGTTTACTCTTTCTGGATGGGACATGACCCACTCTTTGTCATCAAGAGTTCATGTTCAAGTTTTTCAAATAGAAATTCAGATTCAAGCTCACTTTAGGCCGGAGAACTTCAAAGGAATTCATTTCAGAGCATTGTATGCTCTTTTGTCCTCAGTGAGGACCCTTAGATCTTGTGGTATGAAATTCTAAGATGTCTTAAATTCCTCGGTGCTGCACCACACTGCACCCTGAATTGGGATTGCAAAAACAATTCCTCTGTCAGTCCGGGTCTCCTTCCCTTATATGCAATTCTTTATTTCGTGTTTCTTAGCTTGCAGAACACATACTTTGTTGAGAGAGGTCAAGTGCATTATTGGTAATTTTTATCAACTCTTTAAACAATCCTACTGAGCCATGTGTGAGGTGTTTGGAGCTTGAATTCAGGGAGTTCTTTCAGTGTCCACTGCCTATTTCCTGGTGTTTCTGTTTCAGGAATATGGATTCTCTTCTAAATTCTTTCTCCTTTCCTTGACTCTGTCTATCGGTTGTTTTGGACTCCTGGAGTCCTGGAGTCTTTAAACCATTATTTCATTTTGGGAAATATACATTCCATTCAGTGTCTCTTTTGAATTGAGAGTATCTTAGCATTTTTTAATTTTTCAAAGTCACTATTTTTGTAGTCACAGCCTTTCCCCCTGACAGTATTGGTTTATTGTCTCAATATCTCTGAATCAGTGAATCCAAAACACGGTTTTAAAATACTGTTCCATTTTCCTCTGCTTTCTGCATTTAGTTCTGTCCTAGAGCCATTTGCTGACTGTTCAGCTTGCCACTGTTTTCAATTAGTTGATCCTGCCAAGGGGATTCTTATCTGTCTCCATCCCTACCTAGAATGGGTAGAACATAATTGTACTATAGAGACATAGGCATTGCACTGCCCATGGTGGGCAGACTACAACAGCCATAGCTTACATTTTATGCTAGTCCGGGAAATGTATCTTATCCCTTGTGAGCTGACAGTGGTCTGTCATAGGCTTAGGAAGGTATTATGTTTTTTTCTTTCCCCAAGATGGGAAATTATCTAATAAGAGATCTGTCCTTTACAAAATGACCAATGGGAAATATGTCAGCCCCATTTATCTCATTCAAATAGATGCTTGTGACCACTGGTTGGAACTGGAACCTAGTTCTCATTTTCAGGATTGAGAGAACTTTCTTTCCATGTTGGCTGATATACATGGCTGAGGGCTAGGTGAGGGAGGGAGTCCACATAGCAAGTCCTTAGGCTGCATTAAAAATTAATCATGTATATATATATATGTATATATATATATGTAATTGAAAATTTTTTCATATAATGTATTCTGATCAGTTTCCTCTACTCCAGCTCCTCTCAGTACCTCCCCTCCCCACCCACTGAGCTCCATATTTTTAGTCATCACAGCTGCCTGACAATTAACAGGAGTGGGATGGACTGAGGCTTCTTGCACAAGACACAGTAATCCATTTCATGCAAACAAGCACAGGGTAGAGAGGAAGAGGACCTTCTGGGTCCCCTACTTTATCATGAAATATAGCAAGATGACATTCAATGTAGGTAAAAAAAATTCGAGAGGGAACTTCATCTAAGTAATTTTTTACCCCTTGATTTTATTGTAAACTTCTTTTGGTCCAGAGTTGGTATATTCCTTAAGATGGCTGTGTAAACATCTTCATGTATGAAGGGGATTTCTTGATAAGCTACTGCTAAACCAATTTAAATCTACTTTGATCCTTCTCATTGCTTCTGGTTTTTCAAATGCAAAGATGATAAGTTGTCACATACATTTCATTAGTATAAAAACAATTAAGCTATAAAATTATACTATTAACTTGATATTTGTTTTCTATTGATCAAATACTTTTAGGCAGCCCTCTTTAAATGACTTGTACAACTACAGTAAATGATAGTCTTAATTTTGTTACATTATATTTTTTATTGTGTGCATTTGTGTATGTCTGTGAACATATAACATGGTGCATGTGTAAAGGTCAGAGGACTTGTGGGAGCTGGTTCTTTCCTTCTACCATACAGGTCCTGGTGATTGATCATCAGACATGGTGGCAAGCATCACTGCTCTCTGGGTCATCTTGCTGGCTCAAGCATGATCACTTAATAAGTCATAAATAATGCTCTATGTGATAAAGCAATTGGAACAAAGAAACTAATCAACGTGAGGGGAAGAACAGAATGTACATCTCTCTTGATGTTGCTAATCAACACCTATCACTATTATTAAGGAGAAGCTGTTAAATCCCCCAGATTCCCATTTGAAATAAAAAATAAAATTTGGCCTTATTTTAGTGTTTATTTTTCAGAAAAAATAAAAATAGTTTACTTAGTATAATACACTACATAATGCTTCCCCAAGATGCTTATATGCGAATCTCCAGAGCACACGGCTACTCAGCAGATGTGATTAATTTAAACACTCTTGAGCAGGAAGATTTTCCTGAGTAACCTAGTTGGAGCTGACACAGTAACTCTGAACCCTTCAAAGAGGACACAGGAAGGAAGAGTCAGAAAGAAAGGTGCACCAGGAGGAGATGGAGATGGAGGTAAGGGTGCTACATGGCTGCAGAAAGAGTCTGAGGCAAGAGAGGTCAGAGACTGTAGAAAAGCCAGTGAAGGAAAAAACATGAATTCTGTCTTCATGCCTCCAAATGTACAATGAGGCAAAACCTATCTATGTGGTAGTGACTTTTACTGTGGGGCATAGTGAAAATCAGGAAAAACAGTAACAAAAAGGTTTGTGTGTGTCTAGTCCATCCAGGGACCCAGGAGGCCACCTAGATTTCTGTTCTACATAGGAAGCAACTCATGCTTAACTGCAGGAATTAATCAATTGAATAAATTATAAAATCATATATACATTTTTTATACCTATACATCATAAAAACAGACTTCTGCTAAGTCAAGAAATTCAAATGTTACTACTTATATGTTAGAGTTTTCAGCAGGAAACACTAAGTGGATGAACTAAGGTGACTGAAGAATCAGATTCCTCTCAAGAGCCAAGAGGCTATGTTTGAAATTGATGCCCTTTAAAGTTCCAAATTCTTTTCTCTAGATGAGATTAGGTTTTAGTTTGTTCCAATTGGTATGACAAAATGCATAAACTGAGAAACTTGTAAACAACAGGAATTTTTTGAGATTCTAGAAGGCAGGGAGAACAAGTTCACGGTTCAGGCAGGTATAGTATCTGGAGAGACTTCACGGGAGGCTTCACCTAGAACTTTTTCTTGCTGTGTCCTTACAGGGTCTGCCCTTATAACTTGAACACTTTTCAGAGGCCTTATCAATGCAAACATCTTGGAGATCAGGCTTCAACATAGGAATTTCTGGAGAAGACAAACATGTAGGATGGATATATCCTGTGGGCACACAAGTTCTGTGATGGAGCTACCTCCCTTAAGATGCTTCCGCTTAGCTGGAAACAAGAGGAACACATGACCAGAAGTAAAACAGGCATAATGAGGGGGAAAAGCAGTGAGATAATCTTTATGTATTAAAGGAAATTCTCATGAGAGGATTGTTAGTGGTAAAGGGATCCCGATGGCGGGAGAGAGAGGCAGGCCAGAGAGGCAGGTATTAACACCTGTGCTAGGACAAGTATCTCGGCTAGTGGCACATCACATGGCCCTTTAAAATGGCAGATCTTGACACACTGGTTAAACCCCAAAATGGGAATCCCTGTCGGGACGGCGTCACATGGATACCATTCTAATCTATTCCTGCCACTCTTTCATGTCCTTTGCACAAGTTCTTCAGAAAACATACTCCATTATGTACTTCTTTCCATGTTTACTGCTTGTTTCTCCCTCCATAATGGGTGCTTTGTGATGACAAGCTCTTTGCTATTTGATTCATTCAATTCTCCAGTTCTTAGAACAACATTAACACACTAATGCCATACAAAGAAACACCAGAAAACATCCTGATATTTTATGCTTTCTCTATTTACAATAACTGATGCTTCTAGTGATTAAAAAAAACACACAAAGCCCTAAAGCTTACAAATTATTTAGTGATATTCTAAACAAACTTGACCATTTCTACACATAGTGAGAGTGTTGTCCCTGGGGACCCAGAAAGCAGCATTGCTTTGGGTTAGAATTTGGTTGACCTACCCAATTTCCTACTAATAAAGTGCCTCAGAGGTCTTCCCCTAACCTCTTTTCTCTCTATTCTTAACTCCTGTTAGACTGGGTATAATAGGAGACAGATTCCAAAGGTAAGTTACCCAAGGCAAAGTTAACATGGAGAACTACTATTTAAATGATTTGACATAGCATTATTTAAGCTACTATGGGAGAATAACCATTAAACAAGAATTCTGCCTGGTATGTTAGGGCTTAGGCAGGGTATTTAAGAACAAACACACAGTATGTTGTGGTTCAGACCTCTCTGTGAAGAGGGTATGGAAGAAGAACCTGTTTATTCCTGCTCACAGGCAAGTAGCAGCAAGCCTCTGGGAAGCTTGAGAGCCAAGGCTTGTGGGGAGGTGTGGGTGCCACCATGAGATCGAGGTCTGAACAGATGCTGTGTATGCTGGAAAGACCTTGGAGAACAAAGTTCCAGGTTTTGGGCCAATGGAGGCAGGTAGTGAGTTGGCAGAAGGAATTGAGTTGGGGCTTCTCTGCAGACATTGCTGGAATCAGTTATCAGAGAGGAAACATCCTGCTAATTTAGTGGGCTTCCATCACACAGGTAGCTCTAAAAGCTGCAAGGGGCAAAAGTCTGTAGCCATTTTTACCAGAACTACTCGGCATTCATGCTTACGTACACGGGGGTGTGTGTGTGTGTGTGTGTGTGTGTGTGTGTGTGTGTGTGTCTGTTATGCCCAGAAGGGTTTGGGATAGCAGCAATTTTGGTTGGGGTGCAGACCAACACTGACAGTATCAGATAAGTTGCTGAACCAAAACCAAGGGCTTAAGAACCCATAGCTAGGGCTAGAGAGATGGCTCAGCAATTAAGAGCACTAATTTTTCTTCTGAAGGATCTGGGTTCAGTTCCCAGCAACTGCATGGTGGCTAACAACTACCTATAACCATAGTTCCTGGGGAACTGACTCCTTCTGGCCTCTGGTGACATTGCACACACATGGTACACAGACAGAGAAATAAAGAAAAAATCTTTAAAAGTTTAAAGGAGAAACTCACAACTAGAGAAAGCTATACTTGGCTGTCAGCTAGTGCTGGAGAAACTGCCTGACTGGAAGCCCTTTTGTGAGTCAGCAGAGCTGGAACTGACCAGAAATGCTTTTTTCCCTGTAGTAGCTCATCAGTGCCTTCCACTGACAAAGCTGAACATCATGTTAACTAGCAAGAAACCATTCTCAAGAACCCAGGGGGCAAAGCATTTGGAAAAAGACAACACATCATGGGTATGCAGCCCTTTAAAGGTCCTTCCAGAACCTGGGCTTTAAAAAGACACTCATACAGTGACAATTCCTTCAACTGAACTTCCAGTCGATTCCCTTCTTCTAGGTCCCAGCTACACAGTACAATACCCAGTGGTCTCTGGCCACTGAAATGGCAAGACTCCACACTGACCTCTTGATTCCCCTCTCAAAATGATTAATTTTTCTGTGCATTTAAAAAAAAAGTGCAAAAAATGAAATAAAACTACTCAACATTTTTTACAGCCTTACATGCCTTTTTCTCCCACATTCCAGGTAGTCTTGGTCACATTCTCACCATGACCACTTCTTAACCTGATTACAGCACTCAGCCTTCAGCTGTAGATTGTGGCAATAGCCATGCCCCAGCAACCACAATGGTCAGTGGCACTCTTCTTGCAGCGAAGTAAAAGCTGTAGGCCTCCCTGTGGACTTCACAGGTCTGTACTTTGGAGTCCTGCTTCCCTCTTGTCTGTCCCATCCCCATCCCCCTCTTGTATTCTGCACCTGGGACGCCAATCTCCTCTAATCCTTTCCAGATGAGGTGCTGACTTTTTTCTGCCCAGAACTTTCTTTCATACTGACATGACTTACTCAAGGCCTATCTCAAAGCATCACCTTTTCATTAAGACCTACTCTTGCCATCCTGTCTAAAGAGACGACTTATTCCACTGTGCTACTCTTCACCTTCTTGAGCTCTTCATTTGCTACTCCAGCCCATAAAATTCTACACATGCATGTTATTCTTCTAGTATGCTCTTCTTGTTTAAGGCTATTTTGTTCCCTGTTGAGTCTCCAGTACCTAAAATTCCAACACAGAAAAATCTTTGACAAATAGGGTAAAATGAATTCTATGAAAAACAAAATGTTAGTGTAATTTAAATATATTTCATTACATTCACATCCTTTAAAATTAGGCTAAGTACAACACACAGATCAAGTGACAGATTGGGGATGTTTGTTTTACAACAGCCCAGCTACATCTGGGAGTTCACACCACCAGCAGAGGCAACTTCTAAAATACAGTTAGTATGCACTGTGTCTTGAAAAAATAATGAACTAGAATTTGATGAGAGTCACTGCATTTTATGGGCCTCTTTTGACTTTACTCCTTTTTTAAGAGTCCCTTGTAAATCTGGGCTGAACTTTCTATTAAAGAATTAGAATTCAATCTAGAGAAACAACTTTATAAATTACATATTTTGCCTAAAACTCACATCAGAAATTATGAAAGGAATATAAATATCAATCTTCGGCTGCAATGGATAAACGGAACATCTATTAGTACAGATGTAGGCATCTTTTATTTAGTTTTGGAGACAGGATTTTTCTGTTGCAACTCTGGCTGTTCTGGAACTCACTCTGTAGGCCATGGCCTTGAATTCAAGAGATGACCTGCCTCTGCCTCCCGAGAACTGGGATTAAAGGCATGCACCACCACAGCCCAGCTAAGAAATCTTTTTATATTCACACATTTTTAGTACTTTTTTTAAACCAAAGAGAGGTATTCACATGAAACTTGATGATACAATTAACAAGAGGAAATTAACTTAATTTTCTTAGTAAACAAATTTACTGTAAAGTTCCAGGTTATGTGAGTTTATGTTTTGTGGTTTTTTTTGTTTTTTTTTTTGCTTAGTAGAATTTGTTGACATTTTATTATGGTTTCTTAGCAAGTTTTAAAGAAGTTAGGGCTTGAAGTTATTTTACTACTGATATCCAGTGAACTGTTTATATGACAATAGCAAAAAATCCTTTCTCCATCAGCTAATAACCTGAAAAATCTAGTCTCCAATCATGCATATACAAACAAGCACACCCAGACCCATGTGCCCAAATACACATCCATGTGCAAAAAGCACTGACACAAAACTGAATTTTGGTATCATTTTGTAACTATTTTAATACTTCACATTCTGGTCATGATTTAAAAAATTGGAGAAATGGCATTTTAGGAAATGATACTAGCTTAAAATGGAGTGTTACCTTAATCTAGTTTATGAATAATTTCTAGGTGATAAAGTCAGTTGACCAGAGCAGGATGTAACAAGGCTAATGGATAGTTTAGGCTCAGGTGCAGGGTTCCTGACTTTTTACTGTATGGATTTTTGGGCACCTAACCTGTTCAGTGTTTCACAAACGACTGCTGCTATCATTAATGGGTAAGAAATGTGCCGTTACTAACTGGCAGATACCATATAAGAGAGCTGCTTCAGGGATAGTATGCCACCAGCTGCTCCTTAGTAAAGCTTCCATCTTCTACAAGAGGGCACAGATGGAAAATAACCTCCCATGAGAGTTTCAGTTCTACCTGCCCTCAGATCTGCGGTTGGATCGAGGCTTGAAAATAGAGTCATGAAGAGAAGTAAACAGCAGGCTGTGTCTTCATGTAGGCCGAGAACAGCACTCACTATTGAGAAGTCTGTGAAGGGCACGTACATCTTGAAGGGGCAACAATAAAGACTGGAAGGTGGTGTTAGAGCTAGTAGGAATCTGATCCGTTAACCTTGAAACTGGAATTGGATTTTAAAAGCTTTTAAGTTTATACTTAGATTTTATGTAATATATGTGACAATCTGATGAGGAAGTAAATGAGCATTTTAACTTTTTGCTGGATAATTCCATGAATGCTCATTTTTGAAAAGTAACCTAAAACTTATACTGAGGAAACAGAGAATCAAGAGTATTATATTCTTCTGGAAGTTTAATATTAGATTATATAGACAATTTTCAGGCTAAAAATAGAATCCCTTCAAGCCATCTGGATCAACAACTGCCACATTAATGGTTTATACTTACGGTCATAATTTGCAAAATTGGCTATATGAATGTCAATTTCTGCCACCCAGACTAAGTCCCTTCATAACCCATGGTTCTAGTGGGACAAATTACAAACCCATTCAGCAGGCACTTGCTTTTTAGTTATCTAAAAATGCTACCTAAACTTAGACTACTAACTAGGAGACAAGTCACTAAGATTCAAATGCTAGGTTTTTAGCTTTCTCTTAGTGACAAAGCCTAAATCAGAGACCACAGGCTGCCTTCCTACCTTGGAGGTGCCCTGACTGATGCTATTCTCCCAATGAGGACTAACAAAAGCTTGCTTGGCTGTGATAAAAGCCAGCCTGTTTTGTTATGAAATCCCTTAACTTGAGAAACATGCTGTTTTAATCAGCTAAAGTCTATTAAGTCCAAGATATTAAAGGATCTTACAACTTATCACATGAATATTCTTAGCTAATTAAACTGAGTTACTTTAGTTTAACACTAATGTGTAACACTAATAGCCTAAACAATGGTTCTCAAATATAGCACTCTTCTATAGGCTTGGTGATAACTCCCCTGAAAATGGACTGTCTCTTTAATAGGCTCAAGTCAAGTCAGCTGAATAAGGATACTTTCTAACAATAGAGAATACAATTTTTTCCTTTAAAAAAAAAAAGCTTTTTATGGCAATACTGCAAAAATGTTTTGTGGGCAACCTTCAGGGGAATTTCTGAAACAAGATCAAGGACATCTCTCCTGCCTTTCCCCAATCCCTTCATTTAGATACCACAGTCTCAATGTCTTCTTGTTTTGTTACACACATGCTGTGTCTCTTGCTAGAGCTACATTGGAACTAAGTGAAAACTGTTTCATCTCACTTCACATCATGCTCTTTAGCTAAATTCCTCAGTTCTTATTTCATCTAGTCTACCTTTAAAACAGGCTAGTTATTTCATAGATCAATGCTCACACACAGAAAATAGTACTAACTACAAAGGTGTTGAGTTGATATCTGACACAGTTCTTTTTACAAACGTAACAGAGAATATATACACAATATATACACCAATCAATATGCACATTACCACTTTTTGAGCATGCTGTTTCACAGAATCAAAAACACCAGTAAGCCAACACAAACTTTCACCAAGATATATACCAAGTAAAATCTATCTTAAGAACCAGATCCAAACTAATCTGCAAAGTTCTGCCCACTTTACACAAATCTCTGGTTCCCGGAAATAGTACATCACCAGTCATTAAACAGACAGGCTTTTAGAACAAGACTTGTGTTTAAATTTCAGCCCTGTACTATTAGTGAGATACCTACACTTCATTCATATGAAATTCTGCATCATACATACTAACTGCAGTAAAGATATTTACCCCCGTCCCAGGAAAGGAAAACAACAAAAACCCAAAAACCCTACTTTAGAAGATAACTTCCACTAATATATAATCAAACTTCAATTAAGTGATTGGTAAAGATTACAAATGATACGAAAATAACTAACATTTGGCCATCAATTTAAAACCACTTGCTATATAAACTTTTGCAATTTTTAAGAGGCAATATATTCTGCCTTCATATGGTCCTCAAGATTAAAGCATAATGAATAGGAAAGAAAAGGGTAAGAATGCAGCTCAGTGCTAGAAGTAATGAGGAAGAAACGAGTTCATGCTGAAGAGAGTGCAGAATCTCAGAGCTAACAGGGTGTCTGTACTGTCCACTTACACAGGCAGAGTAATTATTTTGGAATTACCAGTTGTGTTAAATGCACCAAATAAAGCTCCAAAACTGAAACTATAAGGTGCCACCTCAAGTTTGTTTTCCACGATTAACTGTCTTGTACATGTTTTTGTTTTATGGTGCCTAAGTTTGTTGTACAAATCTTAACTTAGAAACTTGACACTTCTAAGACTTGTAGACGTCTGAGACTTAGTGCCACATTCACCACACCAGGTCCTGCTAAGTCAACTCATTCAGGAATCACAACAGATAAAGAATCTGGAGTGTCAGGATTTCAATTTTTCACACTGCAAGAACTATGGACGTAAGTTTTATGCTTTACGAGCTGTATTTTATTCAAATGTTGAAACTTGACTCATTAACTAGAAACACAGCACACACTAATTGGTGCTTCTCATGTACTTCAAGTCTAACACTTCAAGGCATTACAGTGAGGCTTACTCAGGTTCAACTTAGAGCCATATATCAAGGACAAAATTACTTAAGTAAAGTTTACAAATATGCCATTTCTAAGAGTATTAAATGAAGTTTTGTTCAAGTTCTCCCAAGAGTTGGCTTCATGAGCAATCATTATTAAATTGTCATTTTGTGTCTACACCTTTTGGATACCTGATTTGGTATGGAAAACCATGCAATGAGAAGCAATTTTTTTTTAAGATGTAGAATTTAAATGAGCCACTTACCTCGTAACCCATACACTAATTAAGAATTTTAGGGGGTACATTGTCCTTTAAATGGACATGTGCCAAAATAACAGCCATCATTCTTGCTTCTTGCCCAATATTCATATCAGCACATATGAACTAACAAAAACATGCAGAATTCCATAACGAGATATGTTTCCACATTACATCCACTGCTTCATGCAACTAAAGTACATAATGATTGATTTAAATGAAAAATCATATCCATTTGCAACATGGGACATAGATAAGCTCCAGAGACCTAGCTCAGAATCAAATTAAGGTCTAAACCTTGGCTTGGCCATTTCTTAGCAGTTACCTTCAGCAACATGGGTATAATGACTATGTTAGATGCTGTGACAACTAAATGAACAAAAGAAAGTACTCACAAGTAAGTATCTGTACACAGTAAATGCCCATGTGATTTGATCTATTTCTGCTCTTGAGACCAGAAAGAATTTACAATTTCACTTACATTTTTCCCTTATTAACAGAACATAAACTTCTTATTGAATGACCAAATACTATATAGTGTAACACATTTTACAAATGATACAGAGGTTTCCCTTCTAAGATTGAGAACCTTATGTAAATCATGTAACTTATGAAAAAATCAGGCCACTCTCAAAGAGAAGGGTAAAATCTTACATTATTTGTTCAAAGTGAATATCTAAAATTAAACCCCCAAAAGCATTGTATAAACTCAACATATTAAAATTAATACCCAAATAAAGGAATCAAGTATTCAGAAGCCTAAGCTGTCAGGGTAGTAATTTGTGGAAATGTACATATGTGTACACATACACTGGTTCTTACCTAAGTGTTTCTGTCTGTCATACTAGGAGAACAAAAGTCAATGCTTCACTGTTCTCAAGAGTCTTCCTGCAAAAGCATATTACTATTTTCCAGGTCTCAAAATGCTGTCTTCCTGCCCTGTACTTACAATGCCACATACATGCAGCCCTTCAATTCCCTGTTTAAATTCACTGAATCCTTGCAATCACAACCATATTTTTTTTAATTTTGTGGTTATTTCCTAATTGTAATCAATTTTCAATCTTTAAATGACAATTTAAAAATAAATGCTGCCTGCCCCTATAAAAATGACAGCAAACAATTACAACTAAACAATTAACAGGTGACATCATTTTTGAAGCTGGAAAAATCTATCTACCTTCCCAAAAATTTAAGTCACAAAAAATTTAGTCACACTATTCTAAACCATTAAAAGTGGATAAAAATGTCAATGATCTATTGCTGAGGAGAAACATCAAAAGGCATCACAGGATTTTGTAAGGTAGCCAATATTCACCAGCAAATCTACGTTACCCCAGAAGGAAGCACCTCCCAGCACAAAACTCCCATCATTTAGTTGCCTGCATACACTCTACACCTGATCTGCACAGCCACACTGAAGAATGTTTTTAGTTAGTACTTCCTTTTACTTTTCATGTCTGACTTAGGAGATTTCAGCAACTAAAGCTTTCATAGCTTTTCTGAGCTGTCCTTACTTGTAAAGTGTTGAACAGTTTCCTTAGTGAAAATTCCAACTGTACCAAAAAGCAATTCTTCAGTGTTCCATGGTACCCGCCCAAGTGGCAAGGTATACGGAGAACATTGTCCATATGGCTGACACTTTTCACTGCCTTGCCAAGGTGGAAAACATGTAGCAACTTGTTTTAAAATTGTACAGTATAGATAAAAGCAAACTCAAATGCAATAAAAGCATATTTGCAAGCCTAAAAAGAAAATTATAATCCAAGACGCATGGGGAAAATATTTATGTGGAGTTTTTAATCCATATTAGAATTCAGTTATCGTAACGTCACCATAAATTTAATCAGAAACCATCTTCTGAGACATACATTCTCGTAAGTGTATCAACATATTGATATTCAATGAAGAGAGTGTTGGTTACTTGAACTCAGTAACATTTCATTTTTTCTGACAGATATCTATAGTGGTTTTCCCCAATTACATCTCTAAACATTATTTGTAAGAGCAAAAAAATGAACAATATTAAATAAAATGGAAGATAAAACACTCTGAGGTTAAAGCAAACTATAATCCTTGGCAATCAATCATGTAGAAAACCTCAGTGATAGTTGGAAGCACGGAGTAATGGGACACAAATCTTCAGCACAAAGCGCATCTTTGAAAACATGAAATGACTCCTCAGAGGACAACGGAGAGCTAAATACCCAAGAATCATCACCTTTGAAAATATTGCTTAATCACTTTCCAAAACACAGCTGCAAGAACTGAAGACTTCCTTCAAACTATCAAGGAATCTATTTATTGCATCTTTAGATTGCATTTTGAAACAGACAATAGTGTACTACAGGGTCACCAAAATATATATTTAAACTGTGTGTATGGAAGGGGAGGGGCTATGATATTTATAAACAAAAGGGTAGAATGTATGTGCTTTTCAAAGGGACTGAATTAAATATAACCAGCTGCCACCTTTGTGCTCTGACATACTTGAGTGTGTGTGAATACTAAATTCATTTATTTTTTTGTCTACAATAAATGAAATAAAAACACCACCCTATACAATCCACTATTAGCAATAAGTACAACAGCAAAAAATTATTGTACAATTTATACATACTAAAATATTTTCTTTCTCTAGAAATAACTGAGAGCAAAACCTAATCATCTTAGAACTTAATTTGGAAAGCCTCAAATTACAATAGGGAAAAAACAACTCAGGGTTATGTATTGTCTTCCAAATAAAGGTCATAAGGCTGTAAGATTAGTAAGTGCAAGTGGTAGGATAAAGCATGCGCCAATAGTATGCCTGGGTTGGGTCTTTGTATATATATGAAACCTTTAAACAATACCAGCTAAAGAAATGTCACAAGTGGAGCAAGGTAACTGGGAATTTTGCATTTCTTTTGCCATTTTTGCTACCCAACTTACACAATGCGCAAAGTGCTAATAAGCAACACTACAGAAACACGTTTATATCAACACTGAAGACCTGGGGAAATGAAATGCAACAATTTTATTTTAATGAGCTGTGTTTTCTAAATTTGTTTTATTTTTTTCCTGTTTTCATACAATATTGAAAACAAAACGCGGCACATTCACATTTTCCCGAGGAACTGTAAAGATGATCTCTACAGGGATAACGTTGGAAAGCCTGAAGCTCAATCATTGATGTTGACAACTCTCAGAGGGAGTAGAGGCTTGATCTGAGTGGTCTATAACATGTACTGCAATTTAACAGAAGAGATGGTCGTCTTAATAGTAATGATTTAAAAGAACTTCCCAGTCCATGCGAAGAGTACAGTCCAAGAATAAATCAAATTTCTGAATGCATTTTATGCTACGTATGTGTATACTTTGCGATCCTCAGGTGTTCGTGCCAAATATTCTCTCTCAATAAGTCCTTCAATACGTTTCTTAATAACAACTGGACTTGGTAAGAATCGAGCTTTCAATTGCTGAGTTACCTAAAAAGAGAAGGTACAAAGACTAATTTTAACTAAAACACTTCCACATAAACACATAAAAAATCCCTTTTGTGCTAGAGCTGACAGGCCATTTTAAATCTAAGATCAAAATTTAGTGACTGCCTAACCATATTTAAAAATATAGATAAATCAGGCATGGTATCTAATGCCTATAATCACAGCACTTGGAAAGGTGAGGCACAAGAATCACCCTGCCTCAATATAACAGACACATAAAACAAAAAGGAAAAAGAATACAGAAAAACTTTAAAGCTTTTACTTAAATGTAATGGATGGTTAGAATACACTTCAATGTGTAAAAATGTGAATGCTAAAGAGATTAGTTGGATTTGACTAGTCTGACTATATATACCAGCATGTAGTTTAACTATTTTGATGATATTACTAACTTCCAGGTTATCTTCTCAGTTCGCAGACCTGGTAGCATAGTGTGCTTCCAAGCACAAAGTCTGGACCCAGATAGCCTGGGTTCAAATTCCTCATTCATCTCAGCCCAGCTCTGGGATCTCAGAAATGAATTAGCAGATGAAATGTCTTACAGCAATGGCATCTGATACTGTGAGCAACTGCTGTTACTCTTTTGATCCAGTTGTAATCGGATCCTAAGTATGGTGCTACTAGTAATAAATTAACTGTAGCAGTCAGTCTACTGCTGTCAATCAGTACACCTATACCTACCTACCTACCTACACACACACACACACACGTATATTTACTTGTGTGTATGTGTATAAATATAAATACATATATATTTGTCTAAAGATTTATTTTAACCGCAATATAGGTTGTTTCATTTTATTAAGGAAAATAAGAAGTTGGTATTAACAATTAGTAACAGAACCAGAGAGAATCTAAACCATTTTGCTTTCAAAGCTCATGGTCATTTCAATCCATCCTGACTCACCCATCTACCCATAAGCCAGATTTTCAAGGTTATTTTCTAACAACAACCAATTGTTGGAAATACTTTGAAATGTGAAATTTCAGTACTCTACTATGCAACTACGATCTATCATC
Source organism: Cricetomys ansorgei (assembly GCA_026225945.1). NCBI lineage: Eukaryota > Metazoa > Chordata > Mammalia > Rodentia > Nesomyidae > Cricetomys > Cricetomys ansorgei. The sequence continues at coordinate 17,667,003 of JAMJFZ010001796.1, forward strand.
TTTCCACGATTGCCATTCTATTATCAAAAACCTTGCTCTTGTCACGTCATTCTTCTTTCCAAACCTTAGCCCCTCTGCATTCTCAGTGTGCTTATTAAAAAGATAAGTAACAACAACAAAAAACTTTCTACTCACCCACCTGAAATCACCAATCCTTAACTCTATCTTCGAGACTATCAATAACTACTTTGGACTTAGTCTCCTTCATTACAGGGCCTAGACTGCATTCAAGATCACTTCAACTCTCAAAGCATCTTCAACTCTGGAGTCTTTAGTTCTGTCTTATAAACACTGTTTGACAGAATTCCTATCAATATAAACTAGAAGCAAAGCTGCACTCAAAGGCTAAGTACCACCTACTACTTGTTTTTATAAAATCACATATCCAGCCACACCTGTGCTGCTTACAGCACTACCCTGAGGCTAAAATTGGCCTTTTATAAAAGTTTGATAACCTCCTAACACAAATTTGTGAATTAAAATTCACTAATGACACGATCTCTAATTCTGATGAGTTTCATGGATTTTGCAAACTTGATGCTGCGACATGCAGAACCACTATCCTGTTTCAAATGGCGACAAGAAGCCATCTATCTCTCTTTCATTTTGAAATTCCTCGTCTTCCCACCTTACATTGTGTTTTATCTACTTTTCATCACTTCTTGGTCAGCACAGGGCAGCACAGTGTGCAGCCTACTTTGTTCTCAGGAAAGTCACACATCCAGTCAGTGCCCACGATTTCTACTACTGGTCAGCAATATTCATCCTTCCTTTCCTAGACTTCACTACTTCCTTGTCCTATCCACTTCCCACCTCCTCCCCATAGTATAAGCATCTTTCGCAATCTCCCACTTAGAAGTAAAAAACAAATTCCATAACCCCCAATTCCATCATTCAGTTCTCTACAGCTCTTCTGCTTGTTCCCAGGACTCACTGTATGGTAGCACAAGCTACTCTTGGTGCTTTCCACCTGTACTTACTTCCCACACACTGCTTCAACTATCCACACTTATGAGGCCAGTGAAAATGTACAGCAAAGTTAACTAGTCATGATTGCCAATATAGTCATTCATCCAAGCTTTAAGGGTTTTTAGAATTACTGACACTTGTCCCCTTGACTCCTTGTCACTCCTCCTCTGCAGTATAAAACTGTGCTTGGTTTGCTTTTCTCTTTGGAAGGGTATCAAATTTGACATGCTTCATAATCACCTATGCAGAGGCCGTTAAATGCCAGATTGCTCTAGAATTTCTGATTCAGGAGGTCTGGGTTGACTGAAAGTCTCTATTTCTTAGACTGGTGACACTAGCATAGCTGGTTCAGAAAAAACTCCTTTAAAAACCAGTGCTCAATGTTTTCTCAGTGTCACTGGGGATTCCTATAGCTCCTGAATATGGTACCATAGGGCTCTTTCAGTTTTTTCTTCTTCTTTTATTTCACATGCTACTCCTGAGCAATTTAGTATGAATTCAGTTTTGACTACATTCCCATTTAATGTAAGTTTCGAATTCACCATCTGGCCTTCACTTTTTAGCTGACTTTCAATGACCCAGTGGATTCCTGCTCCTGCAGATGACAATGTACAATAAAGTCAACCGTACAAATCATTATTAATTAAGATATGGACCACAGAAGCTACTATTCCCCCCTCACTCTGTAGATAAGGGGCCCATCCTATCTACTCACTCAAGCCAGAAACCCAGAAGAAACGCTTCCTTCTCATTTCCCAGCCAAGAATTTCATTACCTGACTATGTTAATGGCCCCTCACAGATCTTAGTTTCCTAATTTGTAAAAAGAAGCCCTCAAAAAGTTAACCATTATTAACGTTCAAAAATACACATGATTTGTTTATAAAGATAGAGGTGTTTAATTATGCACAGTATCTTGCTCTTAATGAGCAGTGTTATGTGTCAATAATTTTAATCAAGGATCCAAGTTTTCTTACCTCTGCTACTAAAACATTGTGCTGCATCTTCTTCCTAGACTTCATTATTCGAACTATAGCAGCTTCTATCTCGTGTTTTCTGTCATCATCTACTTTCTGTCTTGTTTCTTTCCTTTCTGGGTCGGATTCACCTTGTTTGGCTGCAACTAAAATAGAAATAAAGGGATTTATCAGAAATACGATTACAAATTTGGTTTATAAGAAAATGTAATATAATTTAGTATTATTCAGAAAAAAAATACATCTCAACTTGAGAGTATGTACACAAGCAATCACACAGTAAGTAAACATTCATATTCACCTCAGTTGAAAACTATTCTTTTGTAAAATGAGAAATTAGCTTTTACAAAGGAAAAAAAAAATTTTTTTAAAGGTCTCATTATGCAGCCCTGGGTGGCCTACAACTATTCAGACCAGGATGCCCTCAAACTCTGGAATTCACAAAGTCATACCCTACACATGCCTGGTTGAAAGCTAACTACTCATAGACAAGAATAATTCTTATCCTGGAAGAAAAATGGTAGTGGACCAATGGTAGATCCAGTAGTAAAATTAACCATATACAATTTGCAAACTGTCCATGGTTTTCAGACCTCAACTCTTACTTTTCTATCATGGCTTTACGTTTTATCTCAACAAAAATACTTCGGATAGGCAAGTCTCTGTTGTTTCTAACTCATATGATACTGTAAGGAGAGGGAAGAGCAGTTATTGTCAAGATTCTATCAGCTAAAAAAACAATTAAAATATACCAGTGAAGTATCAGTAAAGATGATTCTACAGCAATGAAATACTCTCTGTAGGCTGTGCCAGTATCTCCCTGGATTCTATTACCTAACGAAATTCTTTTCATAATCTCAACATTACATTTACAGTGTATTCCAACTTTTAGGAGAGTCTCATCTTGTCCTTCCTATAGTGTTTAAAGTAACCAGTAAGGGGCAAAAACAGAACTAATGTACATCTATGTTGTAATTAATGTAGCAAGGAGTAAAACCATTTATGTTATTTGGCCCTTAAAAGGAGATAGGCATGAAACTTGGAATTGCAGACATGAGAAAGTAGATTTACAGTTTTTAAGGATTACTCTGGTATACATAACCATTTATCTACTTGTAGGTAAAGTTCCTTGGTTAAGAATATTGCTTTCTGCTGGGGACACAGCTCAGTGTTAGAGGCACTCATCTATATCCATGCATCCATCCATCCCTATCTTTCTCTCACTCAGAGACAAACACAGAGAAAATGGCATTCAATATCATTTGCTAAGAAAAAATTAACAGCAAAAACAAAAGCAAATATAAAAATAATCTAATAATCTTACATAAAGAATTAAGCCCTCCCAAATCTGATCAAAGGGGGAAAAAAAAAAGGTATGAGTTTAGATTAAGAGAAATAAAAAAAAATGTAATAGTAAGTAGTACCATGGAAACCCTGAAAGAATCCCAGTTCTAAGAGGTAAGACACAAAAGGAATCTTCGTATATTTGAGACTATACAAATATGTTTAGTATAGACATAAAACGAAATTTTTCCTGAGTGAGATACCGTATTTAGAATGCAGGAGAACATTCAAGAAGTGTGCTGAGATATGTTTGTACCAATATTAGCCTTGAAACTAGGTAGCAGAATGATTTAATTCTAAACATTGAGAAGAAGGGGTTCACTTTTTGCCATTTACAAATACAGAAAATAAAAATCTTATATTGATTACATATAATGAATAGTATTTTCAATTATCAACATAAAAGGCTATACTAAAACTTGTTCACAGTAGTGTCACTTAATGCTTTTAAATTAAAGGCAATATTGGTTTTACAATTCAAAAATTAAAAAATATCTAAAGATCAAACTTTCTGTAACAACCAAGTTTGAAAAATCTGTAAAACAGCTTTGAAAATTAAGACTTCTGACTACCAGTTAAATAAGTACCTTGTCAGTGTGACAAGTTTGTAGTACTGCATTTCCTTTGCATTTGGGTTCAGCAGCATTTTGTTATGCCCAGGTATCCACACACCCTCTTTCCTTCTCAGGACCAAGCAAACATATTAACCACTATTTTTGTTAACAATGAAAGTATTACTTTTTAAAAGTCAGAAATTCAGCAGATAAGGAATTTTTTTCTATATAAAAATATGTAATTTTAAAGAGGAAAAGGTTAATTTCAGGTACCTGTTTGAATCTTGACTCTGTGTAGTTTGGATGTGAACTGATCATTAACTGTAAATATGTGGCCACTTTCTATCTCCTTTGACTTGGGTTCTTTTGTGAGAACCCGCTGTGTTGGTTTACCACAGGCGAGGGACTGGAGGGCTCTAACAAGTTCTCTTTCAGGGATATCAGTCTCTTGTTGAATTTCCTGAAATTTTATTAGATTGACATAATTAATTCCCATGATTAAACATACATTAGTAAATCGGCAAAAAAATTGATCAAGGAGTAGCTAGAGAAAGCTAACTCTATTAAAGAATTAATTTACAATAAAGAATTTTCTGAATATTATGACTTGCTAATTAAAATCTTATTATTTTACATACTATAAACTATTAAAGGCAAGGGTCTTCTGCTTCAGGAAGTACAATGTGTCCTCTTAACATCATCTGCAGGCAACTCCAGAACTCGATGGCATTCAGGTGAAATAAATTGCTACAACACTCAAGTCTCGGGAATATTTACTATATTTTTCCAAGTTTACTTACAACACCACTTTGTTCAAGCTTTCATTATGAAAACAAACATTAGAACCTGGGTTGACCATATTTACTGACTCTGGGATCAAAATAAGAATTATTTGTCTACTGGTCCAGGTAATAACTTTTTTATATGAATGTTTTCATGCGAATACAACATTATACTGAGAAAAACAAAAACACGAGGCAAAGAGTTGTGTGTGCTTCTTAACTCACTGTTCTATGCCAATGGGAACTAACAACTGAAGACATATGACTTAGTTCATATAGATCTATGGAAACACGAATTCTACCTTTGTATATGATGTGATTTAATGGTACTAAAGATCCCCTCCTGTCCTCTAATACCTCCAAAAATATCTGGACTTAAAATGATAAATTTACCATATCTCAAGTATTTAAAGATATGAGCCAATTTGTTTCTAGACTGTATTTTGTTCAAGAAAGTCTACGACTTTTATCATAATACCAGCACTTGGGGGACAGAAGCAGGAGGATCATCAATTTGAGGTCATTCTCAGCTATGTAGTGATTTAAACACTAGCCAGGTCTACATAACTCATCTTGAAGGAATGCATTTAAAACAAAAAATGGATTTTTATGTTTTGCTATTAAGAAGACTCCCTGCACCAATATAAGACACATTTTCTTCCAATAGCAAGTTTTGTTTATATATGGGCTGGGAAAGATAGGGCAAGCCTATCATTCAACACTCAAGTATATTCAACACTCAAGGAGGCAGAGGCAGGCCAGCCAGAGCTACACAAGGAAGCTCTGAGGGTGGGGGAAGGACATGTTTAATCTTGTGCACTTTCTTATGGAATCAGATTATCAAGGTTCATTTAAAAAAAAAAAAGTTGAGTTTTAAAGTTCTTTAAATTTATAAGTGACTCAAAAAAATTGACCTTATAATATGGAGTCCTTCCATTCTTCCATAATTTTTTGCTTTTAGTCTTGGTATAAATCCTATTTCTTCCTACAGTGATTATAAGGCTATGATTTTTGATAAAATAATTCTTTTCTTCATGTCACTTCCTATGAAAAGCTTGTTTAGAATGTGATTCCCCCCTCCTCCTCGGCCCACAGGGTTTCTGTGTAGCTCTAGCTGTTCTTGAACTCATCTGTAAACCAGGCTGACCTAAAACTCAAAAGGGATCTGCCTGCCTTTGCCTCACAAGTGCTGGGATTAAGACATGTGCCACCACTGCTTGTTTTACACTGTGATTTAAGAATGGTATCTCAAGTGATCATCACACGCTAAGTTCACAATCACATGATGTCCATAAATATAGACAAGTTTTGTTAATTTTTCCCTGATACTTATCAGTTTCACTTCTTTTCTAATTTATCTAAGGACCTGCAGGGCAACTATGGTGGCAAAGGTAGGCATCCTAAAGAGTTCCCAATGGCTCAGGAAAGGTGTCAATACTCTCCTGGTGTTGCACTTATAACTTTCTTTAGATATAACCTTATGACAAGAAAACTTTCATTCTACTTATGTGGCTAAAAATCCTACATTTCAGAAGACTGACTTTCAGTGAATATTTAGAGAATACTGTAGAAACCACTAATTGCTTTTTGCCTTAAAATGGTGTGAGTTTTGGTAACAAAGCTGTGTCAGGATACAGATTTATTTCAAGAATTCTATGTCTATTTTACTTAGACTAAAATTCTTTATACAGGTTTCAACTGTACCTTGTGTTATATCATGCAATCTATATCTCTTTTAGATATTTTATGAATCAACAAATATGTAGGGAATTACTAAGACTGTACATCTATTTCTCTATTGTATGTTCAAATATTTCTCTCTAACTATTATGGTATTATACATACCACCAAGAGGAATTTTTCCCCCCAAAACAGTGTTTCTCTGTGTGGCACTGGCTATCCTTGAACCTAAGAGACCCACCTGTCTGTGCTTCTCTTGTGCTGGGATTAAAGGCATCTATCACCACACCCTGCTCCAGATGGAATGTTTAATGGCTTTCCGTTCAAATTATCACTGCTACTAATGTCCAGATTTAGCTCTTATACTTGAAACTCAATAAATCTTTTAAAACACATAATATAGAACATTAATAAATAAGCACTAAGATTTAATACACTGCTTTCAAAACCAAATGTTAGTTATTAAGATGAAGGGTATAAGCTACTATTCGATATTCCTCATAACTATTTTAGATTACTGTGAAATTAATTTATTCAAAAGCACAAGAGAATAAAAAGCCTCAACAATTTTATTATTACTATGGATTAAATGTGTCACTACAAATCGTCCCTGTTGTAGTGAGTTTTCAAGAGAGCTCATAATAATCTTGGTAATGTTCCTTTTAAACATTTTTTATTGCGTTTATTTATGTATTGGTGTGTGTGTGTGTACGTGTCACAATTCACTTGTAGAGAAGTTGGTTCTTAAATTCTATCATGTGAGTCTCAGGGATAAAACTCAGGTCAGTAGGTTTGGTGACAAGCATATTTACCTGCAATTATTTTTGCACTGTGCCATCTTAACCAGCCCAAACTGATTTGGGTAACCAAACAAATAAGGACGGATAGTATGTGAGTTCCAAGATAAAGATAATGAAGTTTCTTCTTGGAGCTCTATGACTACTCACTCTAGGGCAGGGGAGGCACCAGGATGTGAAGAAACAAACTACAGACTTTTACTGACAGCCAAAACATGTGCGCAGCATGCAAAACGCCTTGGAACTGCATCCCCCAAGCATAGTCAAACCATTAGATTTTCTAAGCTCAACCTGACATCTACATTACAACCTTTTCAAGGACCTTAAGACAAAAGATCCTTAAGCCACAGCTATCCAAGGGAGCTCCTGTTAAGCATTCAATTCAGAGAAACTAAGAAATATGGATTGTTAGTGGATGTTTTAAATCACATCATTTTAGGATTTGGTATGTGACTAACACCTTATTGAACTCAAAGACTATTTAAAAAGTCAGCTTCCTTTAAAATTATTAAGTACTTATATCCCCTCTAATTGCTGTAATAGGCTGGTTAATGAAACTTAACCAATAGATAGAAATGCATAGTGCAAACACAAGTTAAGTGCTATGTATCTTCTCATAATGCCTTAGTTAGATCTGAGGTATATGGGAACCCAAAGGCTTTGAGGGCCATTGTATTGCATGGAATTCTACACAGAAAACTCAGTGTGTATGACTTAGCTAAAACTGGCAATGTTAGAGCAATATTTAACTTCTACCTAAACTTGCTCATTAGCATCAATGGATCCCAAGTTGGTTGAGAAAGAGAAGCTGCCTTCAATCATTGAAGTTAATACAGCAATTCTATAGTAGCTTTGGATAACAAATTTGTATTTTTGATCATCCCATCATATTCCTTACTTCTTTATAAATTAGAACTCTCAAAATCAACCTCAGTATTTATCAGATACCATACACTCCACATAAAATATTTATGAAAAACCTCAACTAAAAAAAAAAATCTATTGGATTCTAGGATATAACCAGAGCAACATAAAAGCAACCCTTCCTCAACCCCACCTTCAAAGCAAGCAAGCAAGCAAACAAAAAAACAAAACAAACACCAACTGGAACTGGGGATATAGTTCAGTTGGCAGAATACTTGTGTAGCATGCAGGACACCCTAGGTTTAATCCCTAGCACTCCATAAAACTTATGTGGTAACCCATGCCTATAATAATAGCATATCTATAAAAAAGATAACTAAATTCCATCTCTGTAGAAAAGCTTTATGTATACTGACTAAGGTATGTACTCTTTGCTTCATCAATATTATTAGGATTCAATTCTATATAATTTATGCATGAAAATTAGTATCATTCTTAGGTAGAATCTATTTGTTAAATATCAAGAAAATAATTCTTGACTTGGCCACTGAACTAAAACATACACATTTAAAAAGCTTTCTCTTAACATATCACATAATAGCACTCTTGCCTGAAAGTATGACTGATGGTGAATATCAAAATAGATGTAGAATTTAATCTTCTTGCTCTAAATTTCAAACTCATATTTTTTTCTTCCTATGTCACCTATAGTTAAAAATTGGCTTTGAACAAATATGAAGGCAATTTTAAAGCTTTTCAAAACACTCAATATCTTACTTAAAAAAATTAAGATACTCATTCAATACCAAGTGACTCTTATGACGTATAAGAAATATCAGTTAAACTTAATGTAGCTGGGCTTAGAGGTGGCTTGGCAGTAACAGTGTTTGCCATCAAGTCTGGTGACCTGAGTGCTATCTTTGATCCTCAGAGCCTGTATGATAGGAAAAGATAACAAAGAAACAAAAAAAACAAACAAAAAGTTGTTCTTTTTCATGAACACAAACGTCCTAGCATGTATGCATCCCCACCCCAGCACAGATCTATGTGTACACAAAATAAAAAAAAAAAGTGGTGATTTAAAAAAGTTAATGTAACCAATTCATAGATTAATAAGTAGACAGGGAAAATGAAGTATGCACATTATAACAATTATAAGGTGACAAACAGGGAAAAATTACTAATTTTAATGAATGATGCTGGAATGAACAGTGGACTGCATAAAGAAAATAACCATTAAAATTATTTTATGTGTATGGGTGTTTTGTGTGCATGCATACACTTGTACAACAAATGCATGCCTGGTGCTGGCAGAGGCCAGAAGATGCTGGGAATTGAAAAGGCTCTTTTTGAAGAATAGCCAATGCTTTTTAACAGCTGAGCTATCACTTCAGCTCCAGAAAAATCAATTTTTATTCTTAACTCATACTATATAAAAATAAACTTGGAAAAACTGCCATATCAAAATATAAAAACTAAATTTATAAACTACTTACAAAGAGCTAGAAGTAAATATAAGTCTCATAGTAGGAAATAATTTCTTATGACATCAAAATAATAAACCATAATGAGCAGGGCATGGTGGCATGTGCCTTTAATCTCAGCACTTGGGAGGTAGAGGCAGGGGGATCTGAGTTATAGGCTAGCCTGGATTACAGATTGATTCCAGGATAACCAGGACTACAAGACTGTCTTGAACCCCCCCCCCAAAGAAAAACCAAAAACAAACAAAAAAACACCATAAAGAAAGTCACTAATTCAACTTTAAGTACTAAAAAGTTCTCTGGTTCTTCAAAAGATTTTTAAAAAATTAAGCAACAGATTGACAAAAATTATTATATATATGGTGGCTTAGATGGCAGTGGCCACTATGGTCTCTTATGTTTGATTACTTGGTCCTCAATTGGTAAATTGGAAAGGATTACATGGTGTGGCCTTGTTGGAGGAAGGATTCCACTAGGGGGTAGGCTTTGAGGTTTCAAAAGACTAGTGCTCTCTTGCCATCATGCCATTGCTCTGCCATCACCAACTCTAACCCAATGAAACCACTAAGTCCCATTGTTGTGCTTTGAATAAAAATGGCCCCCAAGGGCCTATAGGGCATGGGATTGAGGTTTCAGAAGCTCATACCAGTTCCAGTGTCTCTCTCTTCCTGATGCCTGCAAATACAGATGTAGAACTTTCAGCTACCTCTCCAGCATCAAGTCCGCCTGCATGCTGCCATGCTCCTTGTCATGAAGATGATGGACTAAACCTCTGAATTGTAAGCCAGCCCCAATAAAATGTTCACGTTATGAGAGTTACTGTGGTCAAGGGGTCTCTTTAAAACAATAGATGTCTCTAACTGAGACATCTATAAGTTGTCTTGGTCATGGTGTCTTGTGACAGCAATAGAAAAGACAATGTGACAAAGAGTTTGTTTTACATAAGGATACAAGACAACATACCTAAGTAGCCTACAAACACATAAAAGAAGTCCAACATCGTTAGTCATTACAGAAAAAAAAATTAAACCCATGATACAACTGACCATAAACTACACTGGCCTAAACTATTTAGACTGTGGAAGATGGAGCAACTGGAGCTCTTGCTTTAAGGTATAGTTTGGGCAGTTTGTTAAAAAGATAAAGTTTTATCTGTGTGTGTTTGTGTGTGTGCATGTGTGCATGCAGAGTCAGAGGACTACCTTGGGTGTAGTTTCTCAGGGTGTAGCCACCCCCAAAGCCTCCCAGTCTCTCAGAGGCCTGGGGCTGCTCATCTCACAAGTGCTGGGATTATCTGTATGTGCCACCATGCCTGGCTTTATAATATAGTGGTAGTTTAGGTGATTGAACTCAGATAACTCAAGGCTTTGCTGACCAATTTATCTTTTCAGTTCTATGGTTCTATTCTTAACAGACCAAATCTGGCACTAACCCAAAAGCTTAAACCAGCAAGTAAACTGATAAAGAAAATGTAGAAAAGTCATGTAATAAAATATTTTTCAGAAGCCAGGTGGTGGTGGTGCACGTCTTTAATCCCAGCACTTGAGGCAGAGGCAGGTATACCTCTGTGAGCTCTAGGCCAGCCTGGTCTACAGAGTGAGTTCCAGGATAGCCACAGTGACAACTGAGAAACTTTGTCTCTAGAAAACATAAAAATAACCAACTACTGACACTATATATCATGGATGAATCTTAAAAAACAAACAAACAAAAAAAAAAAAAGTGAAACCTCACCACAAACAACACATATCATATAATTACATTTACATAACATTTTATAAAAGGCAAAACAACCCATAGAAATAAAATATTAATCATTAGCTACCTGGCGCCAAGAGTGGTTGGAGGGAACTGACTACAGGTCAATACAAGAAATATAAAGCATGACCCAGTAATGGCTGATGCTCACAAACCTCAATGGCTGAATTTTATGCAGTTTTCCCTAATGGTATTCAAAAAGCTTCTCTTAAATTTTACTCAATCAAGAAAAGACTCAAGTAACAATTAAAAATTAGAAACAACAGCACTAGTCAAAACGTGAATTAGTGAAACCCATACCTCAAATGTGTACTTCTCTCTATTATTAAAGAGCATTAATATGGTCATCTGGAAAGTGGAGACTTGCAGTATGTGCTTCCGTGTATTAGAACCAGTTACTTGCGCACCACCAACACCAACCTCAGATCCATCTTCCTGTTGCATTTTTTTCAAACAAACAAACAAGACATTATCTCCTACCAATTTTAGCCATATTTTCAGACATAAATCCCATCATCTCCTCCCCTCAGATAAAACTACTTAATTCATTCCTATATAAAGGAAAAATCTGCTTAACACACACAACACACACCGTGCGCACATCCTAAGGGGATTGTCCCCATTTTCCTATACAGTTAACATTTCAATGTAATCAAGAAAGTGATTATATATACAAATAGATAACAGTGCCAAACATTTTTCAACTAAATAAATTATGAAGTTCTTATCTATGTCAATTACATATAAAGATGACTATACATGTGTTTAACAAAACTAAAAATGCTTTGGTGTCATAGCAACCTATCATATGAAACAAGTCTAGGTTACAATCTAGATTAGAACTTCTTACTGCCTAAGTTTTTCATTAATTTTTGAATTTTAAAGCAAATGACCTAGGCTTGATTTAAACCAAGTAATAAGAATAAATTATTAGTCTAGACCTCAAAATTTAAAAAAAAATACATCATTGTTTAAATGATTCTACAAATATCTGCAGAATGATTCAACAAATATTTTCAAGTATCAAGTGCCAATCTCCTGGTTTTGATTTACCAGAAATAAGAACTAAAAGAAAAAATTTTGAAAAGGGGCACATGGCTTTGCTTTGTATGCTCTCAAATCCACTTACATTATACGATTTTCAGCAACAGGGTCTCTGGCTTAATCTTATAAATAAAATACATAATTTATTATTTTATTCTTTACAGAAGACATGATTTTCAAATGTAGCTAGTAAATGAAAGAATAAACAAATAAAAGCAAAGATTTTAAAGCTTTCCAATATATGAGATGAAGAGTAACAGCTATATTCAGGTCAACCAAAATCACACACCATTTCTGTACATGAATTTTAAGTTACTCTATATATTCAAAGTATTAATATTTACCTTCTTAACCGGACCATAAAAGGTGGCATTGAGATCTGCAGAACCCATGTGATGCTGGAGTGTGAGCTGTCGGCCACTATGTTTGGCTAAGTAGAATCTGTAGAAATGGAAACCAAGTTTTAGAAAACCATACAATTTATGCATTTGAAATTATAAATTTTAAGTCAACAAGCCTTAGCAAGCATACATGTAAGAGACATTAAAAGATGGAGGCCTTTAGGAATTAAGTTTTGCTCCTGCTTTTACCAGAAGATAAAATAGGGCTGTTGATGTATGACCAATGCAATCTGAGTAGGTATAAACAGACTAATTACTTTCTCCTGTACACTTTGTCGAAGACAGCTCTTAAGACTTTCTTCACAGCCTATCCTAAGCCAGTGCAAAACATAATTCCACTAACATGTACTAATGCTAAAGAAAGGACACTTGACAATCTCCTGAATTTTTATGCAATCTGTTCTTAACAGGCTAAAAGTTACTAACGTAAGTTCTTATGAATATAAGGTTTAAACTGGAATATATTTAACATCAATTAGGAATACCATTAATGTGAAAACCTAATTCAAATTTGGTTATTCAGAAAATGTCTTATTTGGGTATTACCTTCTAAATATCTCAAAAGCATGTCTTGGTGCTGGTGGGATGTTACACTTTGGTGTGGCTGATTGAGTGGGCCAGTATCCCGTTGTGAGAACCCGGACTGTGAGATCAACACCACCTAAAGATACCTATACAAAGAGAAAGAGATGAACTACATTCAATGGACTAAATTCATTATCTACCCATACAGGCTCTATTACGATTATCAAAGCAGTTGTACCTAAGCAGGAATCTTCGAGTCTAGAATTTAATAAAGAAAATCAATCTTCTTAATGATCGAATTCGTTTTTTTCCAAGTAAATACAATTATTGCCTAGTTGTTAACTTAAAAATAATAATGAGTATAAGGGACAAAAACTGTGTATCATCTCTGCTAAAATTTTTACCACAGTAGATAACTAAGACTAGCTGTGGATACAGTGTGATGTATCTGTTTACAATAATCATGTATCTGTATGATAGAGGACAATGTCAATAAAATACATCCTAGCATCATGCTCACCATTAGGCTTTCTGCCCCTTAAAAGAAACAGGGAAAAATAAGTACTTATAATTTTTTTATAATATTCTAAATAATCACGGGTATTATTAGCTTTTTTAAAAAACCTTTAAAGCAAAGTATTCCTTATATGACTCCTGAAATTAATAGTAAAACACAAAACAAAACAAAAAACAAGCAAGCAAACAAAAAAAGCACTGTGCTGGTTCTTTGCTGGCTCAACAGGCCCCAAACCTTTAAAAGGTTGTGTTCTGCTCAAAGAGTCAGAACATTTTTAACAGAATTCAAAGATTTTAGGAAGCAACTCATGATTTGCTTTGCTGACTCTGCTGCTGTCTACCAACTGTTTCCAACACAAGGAAAAAGCTTAGGAGATTTAAAGCTTACGGTCTGCAACAAAAATAGTTACTTTTAAAGATTTTCCTTTTTTTTTTTTAACATTATTAGTTTTAACGATGTCTGTATGTGTGTCTGTGTGTGGGATTGTGCACATGAGCGCAGTTGCCCTTGTGGTACAGGGAAGGTGTCAGAGCCCTTGAAGGTAGAAATTACAGAACCACTAAAAGCTCTTAAGCACTGAGGCATCTGTCCAGCCCCAACAACTACTTTTAACTGTATGTAAAGAATGGCCTTAAGTAAATGGAACTGCCAAAAATATTAATAAAACCAAAGGAATAGACTTTCTAAATATAAAAGCAAAGATCCAACATTTGGGATGATAAGAAACTGGTGCTGACTCTTACCCCCGTTGCCTGTAGATGTTGTCTGAACTCATCCATAGTTGTGTTTGAGATGCTCATATCCCTAAACATTCCTTCCAGTTTCGATGTGAATTGGCATCCACACTCAGTCTATGGAGTAAGAACAGAAACATATACAAATAAATTGTGGATTTTCCCACGAGAGAGTGTAGAAACAAAGTTTTTGTGTTATTGCCATTCCTAATTATCTTCTCTGAAAGTCTTTCCACTGTTTGCTATATGCCTGTGGCTACTAAACTGCAGCATTTAAGAATTTTATATCGATGATGCTGGTGTTCAACCACACAATCAGCATTAGGCAGCCTACATTCATTTTAAATAAAACTTACCTTTAATTTTGAAATCATATTTTTTTCAGAGTCGTCAGATACACTTTTATTAGTGAGCAGTCTCCTTGCCAGGTGTTGTTTATAATAACGCTCAAATACATCTTTTTCTTGCATAAACCTAAAAAGGACCATTGCTTTATCCAATATCGTTTCTACTTCTTGTTCTGTCAGCTGCAAAAAAATAATCAAAGGACAATCCAGTTTAGAAACAACCTTAATACTTGGTTAAGGGGATAGGCATGATTTGGGAATGTACCCTACTTTATATATTACTATACTCTCTATTCAGTAACAAAGGACATATTAAAACTTTCTGCAGAAATGTACATAGCCATGAGATTTTAAGTTCATTAAAAACCTCAAAATTGGAAAATTTCTGTTAAATCCAAAGGATAAAAAGGTTTCTTTACCTTATCTCTTAAGTAAGGGAAAGAAAATAATGTAGTGGGTTGTTTCATGCTTGTGGTTTTAGAAATGAGATTAAATTGGATGTGATTTCTTCGCAGTGAGTGATTTTGTTTTGTCACTCAGCTACCACCTCTGTAACCTGTAGCCATTTGCTTTTTTCCTTTTTCTCAAGATCTCTGAAGATGAGGTTTAAAAAGACCACATGTGATTAAAATAGTTTAATTTGATTTTCTATGGTTCCAACTGATCTCCTAAGTTCCTAGAGATGAAATTTAAAATTGAGCTTCAGTATGTGGAACCTTCAAAGTCTTTCAGAGAACAGTTCTTTCAAGTATGCCTTCAAATTCCTCAAGACCACACCCTGCTTGATACCCTACACCCAGAAGCAGATAAAAGCAAGCAGTAATCTGCAACTGCTGGCAAGTTTCCAGTTTTGTTGTCCCTTACAAAACTCTTTCTTAGCTACAAAGGCAATCATTTAAAAACCTCTAAAGTGTGGTGTTTGTGCTTTTTCTTTCTTTCTTCTTTTGGGGTAAGGGGAGTTTTAAAACGACAAGTATACAAAGTAATATATATGTGAAATGTCAAACTTTTGAGAATGTCTAAGGCTTTTAAACAGAAGTGTTTAGTAGACCACAGCACATAAACACAGTAAAGAACTCAGCTTCATTTTTATCTGAGAATTTCTTAAATTTATTTCCAAACTTCAGACTAGTAAACAAAATTTACTATACTTTAAAATGAATTACTACTTACCCCTTTGACACCCTTTTTCAATTTATCATCAATAAATAATGAGAGGTATTCAGGAGACCTGGAGTTGAGGTTTAAGAAATATTCAAAGTCCCCGGCAATAGTCTGTTTAAAGAGCCGGTCATTATTGAAGGATTCCTGGAGGAAGCGATCAAACCTACTCTTCAAATCCAATAAGCCCTTAAAAAGAAAAACAAATTTAAGAAACATTTATTCAAGTAAAATACTTATGTCTAGGCTTACCTTACTTTGTTGGTAATTATGTGATCAAATTTATCTTACCGACTATTATTTTCCAGTTTGTGTATAAACTTAAACATCAGTGACAGTGAGAATTCTTCCTTATGTATAATATATCAAAAATCAAACATGGCTCAAGAGATGGTAAAGGTACTTGTTGACCCCTGGGACCAACATGGTGGGAGTACTCTTAAAAGCTGTACTCTGACTTCTACAATGCATATGTGTATATCCATGTGCCACATCTCCACACATATATAAATAAATGAAATATAAACATTTTAAAACAAAACAAAATGAAAGAACAACAAAAACCCTGCTAATTCTCTTCACCTTCACCCTCTTGTCTGGACCAAACAGAGTTGCCAAAGAGAAAATAAAGTTTTTAAAAACCGCACAAAAAAGACTGATTATTCACATTAAGGCAATAACTCAGAGCACAATTTAGTCAGAGCTGCTTAAAAACAAAACATTTTGAGGTTTAAACATTTAGAACACAACTTGGCTTTGCCTGTATATACTACTAACACACCATGAAATACAGCTCATTTTATTTTCCATATTAAACAAATTTTGACTAAGTTACAAAAACAAACAAAAAAACAGAAGCTGAGTTTAGTTCCCTGACACATGTGAACATTTTGAAATATTCCAGAACACGTAGCTCTGGTACATAATATACATACTTAGTAAAAGTGGTCTTTCAAGTACTTGCAAATTGCTTATCAAAAATTTAAAACTTTCATCTACCTGGATGTAGTCAACAGGATTCTTCCCTTCTCCTTCCTCGGAAACAAGGGCTTTTCCTTGTTCCCTCAAGTAAGAACTCATACATTCACACATTGTCTTCAAACCATTTGGTACACGACTAAATAATTTGTACATGCAAGCAAGGTCTGGAATTTGAAAGAAAACAGATTTGGTTACATTAAAAACTAAGGTAAAAATGTGAATCTGATCAAGAAAGGTTACACACCAATTATCACCATTTGTTGTCCATATGACTATTATAAAAAGGGGTTAGTTTAAAGTTACAATTCATGAGCTACAGTGCTTTATTAGTGTTGAAAGCACTAATAAAGTATCTTTACCATATTTTAACTTATAGAAAAGAAAAGGAACTCAAACAGCATACATAACAATGCCTAAGAACTTGTACATAATTTATCCTGTCATTTCTAATGTAGAAACTACAGATACTACAAATGTCTGCTAAAAGGTTTAACTATAAGCCACCACAAGAAATTTAAAACCAATTAATATCTTTGTTTTTTCGAGACAGGGTTTCTCTGTTGTAACTCTAGCTGATCTGGATGGAACTCATTTTGAAGACCAAGCTGACCTCTGCCTCCCAAGTGCTAGGATTAAAGGTGTGGGATACCACCGCTAGCCTCAACTAATACCTTACACATTAAGTGCAACCATTACAATAAACAAAATGTAATAAAACAGAATTTCTAGAGAAACAAAACGAGAGGCTTTACTTCATTGTACCTCATGATAAAGTTTACTACCTAAATAGCCATTAAAAAATGTACCCACTCTAACTTTTGAAAATGGCATTAGAACAGCACTTTCTAGATCAAGGTTGGCTAACAATTTTCTATTCATCATCAGGCAATAAATATTTTAGGCTAATGGATCATATGATCTTTGACACAAAATCAGTTTTGTTATCACAGTAAACAAGCATTCAAAGAGAAAGCATGAATGAACGACTGTGACTGTTCAAACTTTATGGATAAATAAAACTTTATGGATATTGAAATTTTAAATAAATTGTATAATACATTTTGCTTATCAATCTAAGAAAACTGG
This sequence comes from Cricetomys ansorgei, assembly GCA_026225945.1. Lineage (NCBI taxonomy): Eukaryota > Metazoa > Chordata > Mammalia > Rodentia > Nesomyidae > Cricetomys > Cricetomys ansorgei. The sequence goes on from JAMJFZ010001796.1 coordinate 17,685,007, forward strand.
TAATAGACACAACCCCATGTCTCTGTCTATATATATATATCATGTTATAAGGCCAGATTTGACAGATAAATAATGACTTGTCTGTACTTTACAAAAGCAAATTAGTGCCTAAGATTAAAGTTGGTGTATTCTAAAAATAATGAGGAGCACAGCTTACAAAAAACGTCACGAGTATTTGTTTCACTGACTTTTAATCACAAGTTACATTAATACAAGTTCTTATCCATAATATCCATAATACAGTCCGCAGGACCTATATATGGCAAACTGTGTGTTTAATATATTAATTATAGCCAAAATTTCCCATAAAATCATTATATAGTACAATAGCAATTTACAAACTACAGCAAGCTTTGCCTGTCAAATATCTGTAGCAAACTGTTTCTTTTTAAGATTCTTTTTTTTTTTTAATTTTGTTATGTATCTGTCTGTTTGCCTGCTGCATGCATGTCTGATGTGTGCCTATTGCCAAGGAGGCCAGAAGAGGGTGTCAAACCCCTGCAACTGGAGTTGCAGGTGGTTGTGAGCCACCATGTGGGTGCTAGGAATTGAACCCAGTTCCTCTGAAAGAGCAGGGAGTGCTCTTAAGCACCGAGCCATCTCTCTAGCCCCACAAATTTTTCTTGTTTTATTTTTTCTTTTTCATTTTTCGAGACAAGGTTTCTCTTTGTAGCCCAGGCTGTCCTTGAACTCACAGAGATCTACCAGCCTCTGCCTCCTGAGTACTGGGACTAAAGTTTTGTGTCGCATCACCTCAGCCCTGCAAACTGTTTCTAACTTGTCTATTTTGTTTCTACATTTTAAGAAGTTTTACTTATGTGTATATTTAACTTGTATATTAATCAACATAATATTACTCTATTCTATTTGATTCACTGTAGTGTAGCATAACGGATAGTAGAAAATGTGAACAAGTAACTGAAAAATATGCGGCAAAAATTATATATTATTTCTCTATTCTTAAAAAAATGAACCAATAAGATACCATTTGAAATGTTCATACTGCTGCATTTATCTTATGATCAATGCAAAATTTTCACTTTCTGATTTATGAGAATTAATAACGATGAAATTGTGTCTCACAACAACTGCTCGTGAGTAAGGCCCATCATAATTAACACATTCTTCAATTAAGCTTCTAGTGGAAAGGCAGGGAAATTAAAGACAATTTAAAAAATCTCATTTAGAATCACAGGTAGCTATTAGCTAAGAACATTAAGAACTAAATAGAGTAAAACCATGATAAGCAGCTAAGAACATTCTGCTATTTAGAGTGCTTGCCATAATGGGTATACCTAACATATTTACAATACGTGTCTACATGTAGCTTTCAGAAATAGTCATTCAAGCATGTCCAGCAATTTCAAATACTTCCCAGGCCCTCAGCTCAATTTCCATAAATGAGGCTTATACAAGAGCCCAGCTTTTCCTTTGGTATCTCTGTAGCAGCACATGGGAGGTGTTGACTACATAGCTCACAAGCCTGAAATATCTGTTACCTATCCCTCTGGAAAAAAAAAAAGATTGTTAGGAGCCTGTGAGATGCTTCAGAGGGTAAAAGTACCTGCTGCCAAGCCTGATTACATGAATTCATTTCCCAAATCTCCCATAATGGAAGAGGAACTGATCTCCATTCGTCCTTCTCGTGACTTAAGCATGTATATACACACATGCGCAGTAAAAAACTATTTTTGAAAAATGTTAACATCTGACTTAGACAAATATCCAAGAGTACTGTACTTCAGAAGATATGGCAATTAGTTTAGTTTCCCAATTTTAGTTTCCCAAAAAATTATTTACAAGTTTCTTTCCTTAAAGAAAAAACAAAACAAAAAGTCCCCAAAACCCTTGATATAAATACTAAAAAAAAAACACCCCAAATTCAAATTTGTATATAGTTTTTTTTTAAAAAACTACACACATATTTAAAACTGTGAAAACACAAGCTAAGGATTCCACTAGAAAATAAGAGATAACTCTTTTCCTGCAAGCATTTCTCTAAACCTCATTTTCAGTGTCTTGTCTCTTGATAATTGCAATTGTTTTAAAGACATTTGTCATATTCCTTATCTAGCTCATACAAACAGGCAGTATGTTTCCTTTTACTAATAGTAAGCAGCTAGAATAATGCTAAGATTTCATCAAGAGAGCAAGAAAACAATCATAGCTATTTAAAAACAAACAAAAAAAATGACCATCATTATTATCATTGTTATAAAATGAAACCGTCAAAACAAATCACCGGAAACTAAGATTTCCTACAGAACAATTATTTTCATAAACTTTTTTTCAAAGGCAAATATGGTAAATTAAACAATGACTGCCAAAGCTATATGTATTATCTCAAAATATGCTAACCTTTTTTTACTTGTTTACTAGGTTTTCTAGATATTCTTATATGGAACACACAGACACACACAACCTTGTAACAACGTATGTGAGATTAGAGCACTCAAACTCACTGGTATTTAAGAAAGTCTAGGAATGCCTTAGGAAGCCACTGGCTTGTGATTAAACATTAAACTTCTTAAATCTTTTGTACTACTGAAAACATGAAATAAGGACAACAAAATATAAAAAACAGAGGAAAATGCCACTGAATCCACTAAAAATATGTAAACATTTTCATATAAAACACAATGTAAAGCTTCATAATTGACCCTACCGTATGCTAACTAGGGTAAATTATTAATAGACAACATAGCTTTAAAAGAACTGATGGTCATAAGTTAGAATTAAAAATGACTGCTAAAGCAGAAAAGATTTCTTTTTAACAGATAACACTTACCTTCTGTCTTTCCATTTTTCAACATATGTACTAGCCCAGAATTCTCCATTTCTACAATAGTTTTCATGTGCTTGGAAATGAGTTCCCTCTCAACCACCTTCACAATGGGCTCTTCTGTGGATTTGTCTAGGCAGTGCATCACCCGCTCTATTTCTTCATTAATTCTAGCTTCTACTTTCTTTATATATACCGAAGCACTGTTCTCTGCTAAAAATTTCTGGCTTTCCATCTGTAATTAAGATTTTAAAAAACATAATAGAATAATGTGTTTCTATTCTAATAGGGTTCCATGCAGTTTCTTATTATACAAATTCAGTCCACATTAGGTTTTAAAGTATTTATTTACATAAAACAAAATTAATACATTATTTATAAGCAGTATTTTAAAGATCTGCTAATGTAATACAAATTTAAGCATCTGACTCAAGGCAGGAGGGGAACTTCTTCCATCGTTATTACAAACCAAAATTAGATTATCATATCTGTATAAGCTTTGCTGACACCATTGTTACTGAATTTCTGCCATGCCCCTCGCCTCCCAAGCTTGAAGTACACATATATGCAATTTGAGGAATAGAGCTTTTAAATAACTATTAATCTTGTCTGCTAAACACTAACCTCTGGTTTTAGAGTTATTAGTGTTATCTCAATAGATTTTAACCTACTAGACAGTAACATTAGTCAATATATCTAGGAATTACCTAAGACATGTTGATATATATGCTATAAAAATTACCATTCTCTACCTTAGCAAAAATAATTTAAATCTTTAAAATGAAGTTCCTAAGAACCGACTTTAAAACACTAAACAAAAATCTTGGTGATATCATCTCATTCATAGTAAACAGTGTGCATATGTGCGTGTGTGTATGTTTCTAAGTATATTTGTTAATACATACATATGCACGTTACAACAGCTTACTTTGGAGATTAAAGAAATTAGCACTAAAACCAGCTGATACATAATTAAAAAATAAGCATTGCTTCCAAGATTATAAACTCATTAAGCATGACCCAATCTCTCCAGTGCTTCCACGGGCTGTCTCTCATGGCTGGCTATAAATCAACTTAAACTCTACTTATGAATGAATTACTGAACTTCTAAATCAATAGTAATTTTTATATTGATTTATTTTTTAAAGCTTATTATTACCAGGGTAAAAACTCAGTATTGTAGTACATCTACTCAGTCACCTCTATATTTTCTCTGTAAAATGAACATTTAATGTTTAAGGAAGGATGCCTGGCTATCAGTATTTTACAGCTATTCTTATGTTTCTCAGTATTCGATGTTATTGTGATAATTCATCATTAATTTGTTCTAATACAGCCTCACTTTTACAGTTTAATTAGTTTTGGGCATTATATGATTTTTAACAATTTACTTGCCCAAGGTCAGCTTTTAATTTCCTAATCAGTAACCTTTAAGTTAGATAATTATGTCATACAGAATCACAGACTTTGCTAATACTTACCGTATTAGTACCTGATATCACATGAAGCCTACAGAGAGATTTTATTGGTGGTATGTTCTCTGTGAATTTACAGTAATTAAAATCTTAAGAGTACTTATAAGCTTATAATTTTTAAAGTGGAAAATGTTCAATTATGTCAACAAGCACCTTATTGGTGTGTCTGAACATGAAACAGAAGTTCTGAAGAGTATTTTTCGTATTATCCCATCACCAATAGATTCTAATCAAAACAGATCAAAATGTTCATATTAAATACATCCAATAATGTTATAATCATAAAAGAGGACTCATCTATACAGTCACTAATTACCTGGAAAAATTCTGCAGACATTTCCAAAAAAGGAGCCTCAAAATCTTCCTCATAAACAGATCTTCCTTCAAGACCTAAAATCATTAACATCTGGCAAGCATTTCTTATTGCTCCTCTGTCAAAAGAAGTTTAATTACTTGGTAATCAAATATATTAAAGACATGTAAACTATGAAAAAGTTGAGAGAAATACCTTTGTAACATTTAGCTTTTCATCAAAGTGATCAATCTTCCATAAGAAACTCATTTATAAAATAGGGATATGGAATATTTTTAATCAAAAGCCTATCTTGACTATACAGCTATTTATCACATTATTCTTACCTTACCATACTAAAATTTTAAAGAAAGTATGCTTAAGACAAGTAAAGTTTTATTTACTTAAGTTTAATGGGCAATAATGAGAGAAGGAAAGCTAGCAGATAAATTAGTAAAGCACACAGAATTATAACCAACCTATACCTAATACCAAGGCAATACAATACTTTTCAATAAATGGCTTTTGGGCAATCCTGATTAAACATTGAATTCAATCAGTAAGAACTTTACTAACTAGTTTGTTACTCCTCTGAAACCAAAGAGAGAAGGAATCCCACCTATTTCAAGCCACTCTAGAAATGGCATCACAAAAATGGTAATGTCATATTAAAAAGTGATACTATTCGTCTTGGAAGTAGTTCTGGAGTATTCAGAGAACATTCAGTATTTTTCTACAAAAATATTAAGAATCAAAGCTATATATTAAAAAAACATCCTCCATAAATGCCTAAGGTTTAGGCAATTTGGGAGACCAAGGAAAGAAACACTTAAATTCAGGAATTCAACATTCGTTTGTTTAACATACTGAGACCCTGCTTCTATGATAAAATGAGGTGGGCTGCAGATGTATTAGCAGCACACTTGCCTAGCACAAAAAAGGTCCTAGGTTCAATTCCCAGCAAGGCAAAGAAAACAAACAGAAAAAAAAAAAAAGAGGAAGGCAGTGGTTTAAAGAACTCTTTAAAAAAAAAAAGCTGTTATTACATAGCAAAAAGAAACAAATGACAGTAGGAAAAACCAAAATGGAAGACTATATTTTTACAAACTAAAAATAAAACAGTTTAAGATGGTAGATGGCATCCTTAAATTCTAGGTAACAGAAACCAGTGAAAACCTTTGAAGATTTTAGTGAGTACTGAAAACTCAAGCTTTTATTGTTTGAATGAAATTATGACAATGAATCAGTTCTTAGAATATTAACACTAAAGACCAAAAACAAAAATAAGGACAAATGGTATACCTGTCTACAACTTCTCCTTTCCGCTCTCTGGCAATCATATCCAATAAAGTTTGCCGAAGATGATCCCTAATACACCCATAACGTACAACTTGATCTCGAAAAATTATTAATCCCAAATTGTAGACATTTTCTACATTATTTTGTTGTACATATACACGGTCCTGCAATTAAAACAAAAATGTATTGTTGCAAATATAATCATCAGAACCTACAATAATTATTTTAAGCACTTAGGAAACTTCTAGTTCTCCTCTAGTTATATAAAATTGAATCTTTACAATGTTTACTAAAACAAATTTAAAAGAACTTTTGTCTACTATATAGCTAAAATAGAAAGTACTAGTAATTTCAACAAGTCTTTTGTTTCAGCTATATTATAAGTCTATGAAACATTAAACAATTATTATAAAGAGATATAGCAGAGAGACAATGAAAGTAGAATACCTTAGAAACTTAAGTATAGGTATATAAAGTTAGTAATGATCAATTATAACAAATGCTTGACATGTATGGCTAATTACCATTACATAAGACAAAGGCTGCATTCTGCTTAACTCATGTGTCAAAGGAATAATATATGGGTTAAACAATATGGGCTAAACAAGCTCACAAGATCTTGAAGTACAATAGTAGACAGTAAGATGAGATACACTGAAACAAAACAATACCGAATGTTTTGTTTACACTGCTTATTAGCACTGAGAAGGAATTCAGCCTGCAGGATCATTTTCACAACTTGCTCCAATCAGAATCTCCCTTTATTAAGTTCACTGTTGATTTTATACACTCAGGAATAATAGTTCTAATCATTTAATTCCCTGCAAGATTTCAATGTTTTTGCAGATGTTTCCGAATTATTTAAAAAGACCCTTCACTAATCCTAAAAGAGGTCAGGACTTTAAAAAAAAAAAAAAGCGCGCTCTCTCTCTCTCTCTCTCTCTCTCACACACACACACACCAAACAGGTAATACATTAAGGACTACTTTTAAGTGTTTTAATCCCAAGATCAGACCAAAGTGCAGTTATATAAAAGTATAGTAACATTAGTAACTATCTACTGCAAAGAATGCCAACAAAACTGCCTATTTTTAACTTGCACTTTAAAACCTAAAAACAGACATTATAAACGTAAAATATTCTGAACAATACCTGGAAGTTCAGAAAAGAAATATGCATTTCATCAGCATAGAGATAAACCGTATTTTAGAACTATTGATAGTGCTCTCCTAGGAGTCATTTCTTCCCTAAGCAGCTTACAGTGAATATGAACCTTCCCAGGCTTGGAAGGCAGACTGTGGGGCAAAAGGAGGAATCCAAAATGAGGACCATCTCATGCCTGTCCTTTCACAGAACTGGGTAGAGGGGTCAGATCCTGCTGACTTTATTCATAGTTTACTTCATAAACCAACTTGTAAACACACCATTTATAACTTAGCATCTTACAAAAATAATTTTTCAGACCTTGGTAAAAACAACTAAGACTGGGCAACAATTTTTAAGAAAATTACTACTTATTTAAAAACACCACTTCTAGCAGGCAGATCTATGGGAGTCGGGTAAAGAGATACAGTCTACCTACAGCTTTAAACAGGTGATCTGCATGTCAAACTTCTTCCTTCAATATCAAATTAAGGCTCAGGGCTTCCTATTATTTCCACCAGGTTAAGAGTTAAGGAAGATACTTGGCTCTATGAGGCCACAAATACTCAATCTTCTATCATTTTAGCAAAGCTTTATCCTTTTCCTCCTGATGGCTCAAAAGCACCAAGACACCTAACTGTTAACTAGGATATAAGAAATCAAACTCAGAATGCAAAAGCATGTAAGGAGGTACCAAAACCCACTATGCAAAGTACAGTTCTAGGTCAGTCTGAACCATATAAAATTAAGCCAATAAAAAAAACAAAAATAAAAATAAAAATAAAAATAAAAGGTGGGCCTTAGAGGCAGCTCTGAGGGCAAAGGTACTTGTTGCCAAGCCTAATGATTGGAGTTCTACTCCCAAGACAACATAGGTAGGTAGGAGGGACTCCAATCCTGCAAGTTTTCTTCTGACCTCCATACATACACGAACTAATAGATGTAATAAAATTTAAAAGCTCCAAAGGAAAGAAAAATGTAGTAAGTAGAACATTGAGAACACAATTCTAAACCAACCTTTGGGACACATGCAAGTCTGAAAACTTAGCTCTGTACAAGGGAAGCCTTTATGAAATGTCTGACTTCTTAAAGACCAACAGTTCCACACTTTGAACAACTTTAACAATGTGTTAATGACTCAGAGTAATCATGTGTTACTCACCTATATTTTCCTGGCTGACCTCACTTACTGTCAGTTATAAATGTTCTAAATATCTGTGAAAGTTAGTTAATTAAGCTACCAAGTGGGTTAATTAAACTCAATTTCTCACATGAGCAACTATAACTATGTTTCCATACATTTCTTACAAGATAACAGGAAAAGAACTAAAACATTTAAAAATCTTTACAAATACTAAATATTTATCCTGCTAGTAAACAAGAAATAAACACTGCAAACTTAAAACACTTTTAAAAAGCCCCCAACAACAAAAATGCCACAGAACTAACCACTGAATAAATACCTAGTCTATCTGAACACATTTAAAACCACCTCAATGAGCGTACTCACTAGGCAATCTTGTCTATTAAAACGTAATACAAGTGTTTTCAAACAAGATTCACTTTCTAGCCATGAAATAAGAGGTTTAAAAAGACTTAACATAATAATGACAGGAACAACAGTAAAAAGCCAGAGTACAAAAAAGTTTTCAAAATGAACTATTTTCCTCAATGCAAGTTGCTGATTTTTTACAAAGGGCAGCATATAAGATGTAAAACAGTAAGCTGTACAGAGAGATAAACACTTCTGGAATACATAGTACTACCTACTGATAACAGAAAAGCACAGGATGCTTTACTGAAAAAACCTGGTGTGGAGACTTGGAATGCCTTAATTCATGGTTTCAACCACTGTAAAGTGGTCTCGAAATCTTTCAAGGCTGTGAAAAATTTTAACTAATTTTAAATAACATTATAATTGTTAGAAAAAAAAATCTTGGGGCTTGAGAGATGGCTCAGCAGTTAAAAGCACTAGCTGCTCTCTTACAGAGGACCTGTGTTCAAACCCTAGCACCCAAATGGCAGCTCATAGTTCCAGGGGATCTGACACCTTCACACCAATGCACATAATAAAATAAAATAAATTTTAAAAAATTGTTATTTTTACAAAAATTGTCTACCAAAATACAAGGTCAATGAAAACCCCACATTTCTGTAAAGCTATAGAAATTGTGTCAAATCATATTAAAATGCACTGTTCTCCACTGTAAAATTTTATAATCAGAGTGGGGAAAAGACACTAGGAAATAATTTCTATTAGACCCATTTGAGTTCAGAAGACATGTATTCAAGTGACATAACTCGGTGGTTTCACGGGCTGGAGAGATAGTTCGGTGTTTATGAGCACTTGCTGCTCTTCCAGAGGACCTAGATTCAATTCCAGCACCCACACGGTGGCTTCCAATGGTCTCTAACTCCAGTCCTGGGGATCTGAAGTCCTCTTCTGGCTTTGGCAGACAATGCATGAATGCAACGCTCAGACATGCAGGCAAAAAAAAGAGCACCAATTCAAGAAGCATAAAGTCTTTCTTTCAATCAGTCCTATTTCTGCCACTTAACCTTAGTTATCTGTTTCCTTATCTGTAAACATCTACCTGCCAGGGCTTGGGGGGAGGGGTGCAGAAGAGATGTTTGTGGGTGGTGATGGGGTGTAGATCTGGGGAAGATGGGAGAATTGGGTGGGTGAAGGTGGGGGTGGGGGTTGGGATGTATGGTATAACTTTTATAAGAAAAATTAAAAAATCAAATGAAAACAAAAACAAAACCCACATCTACCTCAAATGGCATCCACTGGCAATACTGACAACTCCCCCAGAAAGAACTGCCCAAGCAATCACTTTGCTTTCAATTTTAAAAATGCAAACCTACTATTGAAAATAATAACTAAAACCGGTGTGATTGCACATGCCTTGAATCCCAACACTCAGGAGGTAGAGGCAGGCAGATCTCCTGAGTTTGAAGCCAGCTTGGCCTACAGAGTTCCAGGACAGCCAGGGCTACACAAAGAAATGCTTGCTGTCCACAGAAAGCAAAAAATTCAATAAAAACACAAACAGAATGCAACAAGTGAACAACAAACAGTAAGTGGTGGTCATGATGTAGAGGAGTTGAACTCTTAATACTGCCATGCAGGAGCTGTGGAAAACAGCATCAAAGTTTGTCAAAAAAATATGTAAGAGTTAGCCTATGGCTGACCAGTTGTACTTCTAGGTATACTCCCAAAATACAGAAAGCAGGGTCCTGAGGAGTATGTATTCCATTGTTCACCAGCAGCAATTTCCACAAGCTCCAAGTCACATTTAAAATGCCCATTGATGAATAGATGGGATTAACAAAATGTGGTGCATGTATAAAACGGAATCTGTACTCAGACATAAAAAAGTAATCAGGCATATTCCATAATATGGAGGAAGGAGCATGTGCTAAGTGAAAAAGAACAAACAGTGTATTGTTCCACTTGTGTGTGATACCCACAGCAGTCAAATTCACAGAGCAGAATTAGGGAATGGGGAAAGGTTGGTAATGGGATGGTTGTTTACCATAAACTTAAAAATCCAAACCACCACCACCACCACAACACACACCCCAGTGTTTAAAATCATAAGAACTTGGACTTGTGGTGGCCGAGAGAGGCAAATACAGTTAGAACAGCACTACATACTAGCACTAATACACTTACTGTAACTTAGTATCCCCCGAGAGGTCAGGCACAATGTCACAGGTTAGTATATGGGGGCAGCTATCAAACAGGCAAGGGTTCTGAAGAGGAAAGAAAGACAACCAAACTCTGTCAATCATGAAATAGTTACTAGAATGTGTGTTACTGACATGAGCACAGCCATGTCAAGGACCACAATACTTTAGACCCATGGGAATTGGCAAGGCCAATCTCACTCTGGTCCAAGTGAGAGTGTTGACAGTGTAATTATGAACCACAGCTTCCTGCTCTGGGATGACAGAAGCCTGAGAGTTTTTCCTTACAAGGATCTCCTACCAAAATGAGATTAGCTAAACCACCTGCTTCCTCATTAACCCTGCCCCCTCTCCTCAGATATGTAAGTGCTGAGTTTCTGGATGGCTGCTGGTGGGTCTCCATTAGAGCACGGACCCACCTCACTTCAGCTTTTCTAAAATTGTATCTGTGTCCTTTCTGTATTCCTTCTTGGTCCGTCAGGTTTCCAGAACAAAACCGTGCAGGACTTGGGCAATTACTAACAGACAAAAAAGCAAAACCAAAATGAAATGTCCAAAACATAAGAGAACAAAGAGAAAGCAGCACTAAAAGGTTAAGTGGCAGTCAGGCATCATAATACGACAAATAGCACGGGCAATACCTTAAGCTTTTCAGCTGAGAAAGATCTCAAAGGAACTACAGCCACTGTGTAGAATACAGTCTAGGAAAAAATGACAAACTAGTAACAGGTCCACACTAATAATGCCTTAAAGCAGTTTCTGCTAGATCATGATGTCAGCTACTAAAAAAAAAAATTAAATTTTCTTTAGAAGAATGAAGATACCATCCAGAGCCTTCAGTTTTTCACACAGAATACTAGGATTCAATCCACAACTATTAACACTACCTTCACCCAACACAAACAGCAAGTAACTTCAAATCAAATGTCTCAATACTATAATGGGGAGGTCATGGGGGAGAGAAGGTGGCGGCACAACCATGGAAGCCAGTGTTTTAAGATCCTTACCTTACTCAGAAGGTGGCTTCAAAAAACCAAAAATTTAAGACTATCAAGAATGCCCTTGTTAACTGCTATACTAATCACTAAGAAGAGACTATATAAATCTTTAGCTAATGGGCCAGGTAATAAGACAGACTTACTAGCTAAAACAGGGCCCAAAAAAGCAATAGAGAATATAAAAATTCAAATGTATCAATAGTTACATTAAGTGTAAATGAATATTAAATGTTTAAAACTAAATAGTTATATGGCCGTGGTGGTTAGTGCTAATTGTCAACTTGACAGAATTAGAATCACCTGGATAATAGGCCTCTAAGCATTCATGTGGGAGATTTAAGTTCACTGAAGATCCTGGGCTGTGTAAACAAAGAAAGGAAACTGAGCAGCACAACCCATTACCAATTCAAACCTCTTGCCTGACTGTGTATGTTGTGTGACCAGCTGCTTCAAGCTCCTGCTACCCTGACTTCCCTGCCATGACATACCTTGAACTGTGAGCTAAAATAACCCATCCACCCTTTAAGTTGGCATTGTCTGAGTATTTTATCTCAGCAAGGGGAATAGAAACTAAGATATATGGGGTTAGAAAGAACGCTACTATGGTACAAGTGAGAAACTTTAAAATAGAAAGCTGGAAAGAAGGCAGTTAAGTTTGTCACGCAAAGAGCACTAACAAAGAAAACAGCAGTATCAGACGACACAGAACCCAAAGCAAAATTTGTTACTGGAAATCAAGAGTGATTCCATAAAAATTAAAGTCAGTCTAATAGGAAAATAAAACAATCCTACATTTGTATTTGCTTTGTAACAAAACCTCAAACTACTAAGTTAAAAGGAAAAAGACATTTCTCAGCAACTGGAAAACAAGTTGACAAAAAATGAAGTAGGAATATGGAAGACATAAGAGCTCTAGAAGACATAAGACCATAGGAAGCATTCACAACACTCCACCTAACAATTCTAGGTTGAAAAACTAGAACTTTATCAAAGACAGAATTGAGAAAGAAAAAAAGCAAGCCCAGAAAGACAATATACTGCAATTCATAAATACGACAAACGAATTTTAGTCAAAGTAATTTCTGAGACACACAACTCACATTTTAAAAAATGATAAAAAATACTTGTTTGCTTGTTATACACGTGTTCTAATTTCATTTCTACTGCTGGGATAAAATCCTCTGACAAAAAGCAATTTAGGGGAGAAAGGAATTTCAGTATACAATTCAGGTTACAGTCCACCATTGTGAGGAAGTCATGGCAGAACTTCAAACAGCTGGTCAAACATCTATAGTTAATAGCAGAGAGAAATGAATTCCTGCATGTTCATTTGCTTGACTGCAATTTCTCCATTCTTACAGGGTTTAGGACCCCTACCTTAGAGAATGGCAGCCTAGACACCAGGCTAGGTCTACCCACCATCAACTAATTTAAGATAGTCTCCCACAGACTAATTCAATTATTTCAAACCTTCATTGAGACTCTTCACAGTTGATTCTAAGTTGTGTCAAGATAAAAATTAAAGCTAGCCATCACTCATTAAAAAAAATAAAGAAAAACCTATCCCACCCCAATTTTAAATTGGCACAGGCTTATGATTTGGCAATGGATGGCATAAATACCAGTATGTCCATGGTTTCAGAGCTTCTAAGTATTCCCATGGTGGTTTTAAGAACTTCTGATAATTGATCTTAGAAACTGTCTTCTTCAGTGAGACTTTTACTGTCACTTTTCAACATAAAAAGTGAGAAAACACTCTATTTCCAATGTTTTCATGGATTTAGCCCCTCATTCCCAAGTCAGGTATAGAAAACCTGGATTAACTGTTTAAAAGGATTTCTAAATTAGAAAACTATTGATTGAAAGAAGGAAATGGAGAACAGAGCCAGCCATTACTGAATCTGTCCTCACTACACAAAGGTGAATATTAGTTCAAGTCTAGGTTTATCAATTCTACTAGATAGGGATGTTTTGTATGACTGAATCTAATATAACAAACACTCAAAGTTGAGACAGACAGCAAAGTGGTACAGACCATAGGCATGGGATGAGAAAAGACTTGGAATCAGCTCACTATTCTAGTTATAGAGAAATTGAGTAATCTTGCTAAATCAATCTCTCTAACCCCGGTTCTTAATTACTATATATTAAATTTCTATATTCACAAAATGGGAGACAGTAATAATCAACTTGTGAGCTAGGGTACATAAAGCAGAGAATGGAGCTATGTAATAAGAGATATTTACTGTCATATACTCAGGGAAGTATTTTACTTATATTGCTTAACTACTTTAATGCTTTAACTACTTAAAAACCATGATTAAAAACTATATTGTGAAGACTAAATCATAAAGTGCTTAAAATAGTGCCTGACCCACACTATGAAAGTGTTGCCAGCTATCATTAAGTAGCTTGCCTATCTACTTACCACTGAGTAGATGTGTTGTTACACAAGGCTGTTATCAATGTACTTTAAGAGTTCCTAAAGAAATTGTGACCCACTTAACACCAATCTACCCATGCTCCCTGTTTTCTTTCTTCTCCCTCATTCCCTAGATACTGTATCTTGTTCACTTACAGTATTAAAACAGTTAAAAATTTTAAGCTGAAAGAACCCTGGAATTTTAATAATCTAACCAACATATTGCTACCAAATTCTACAGAAAGCTTCACGCCCCCTGCCATGCAAATAAAAGCGCACACACGCCTATTTCTAGGAAAAGATCCAGAAATTCCAACTGTGTACCAAGAGTTCTGACTCCCAGATAACACCAGAGCTCTTATACAGTAAATCTGTTTTATAGATATGGAAATAGGCTCACCCAGAGGGTTAAAAAAATAAATTAATGGCTATAGAGGAATAGGCCCATATCAAAGCTAAGAAGGGTCTATATCCCAGGGGTCTGTAGGAAGGAATCACATTTAAGGCCTGTGTGGTCCGGAAGGAATGTAGAAAGAATGTTACAAATGTTAGTACACACCTTTAATCTCAGTAAAGCAATGGTAACAAACATCTTTAATCCCAGGATTCAGAAAGCAGTGGTAGCAAACACCTTTGATTCTAGTATTCAGAGGGCAGTAGTGGTCCATGCCTTTAATCCCTAAGACAGAAACACAGGAATCTGCAGAAACAGACACAGGAAGCAGGGCTCAGAGTCAGTGACACACAAGATGTGACATCTGAGATGAGTCAATGAAAGACAGGCAAAGTGACTAATTATAGGAAGAGTTAGCAGAGTGAGGACACGCCCAACTCTCAAGATAGAAAGATGGGCTCTCAGCTCAGGAGTCAGTTACAGCAGGCAGTATGGAGCAGTCTGAAGCAGGCAGACAGAAGACAAGACACAGATAATACAGCAGTCTGACTGAGGAGCAGAGGATGACTGAAGTAATATGGAGCAATAAGGGCTCAGGGAGAGACACAGAAGCAGCTCGGCAGAAGTCAGTTATCAGATGGGAAGAATGAGTCAGTTTAAAGACCAGCAGAGGAGTTGAGTCTGAGGTAGTCAGAGGTAGAGAATTAGCCAGAATCTGCCAAAGTCAGAAGAGTTTGGTGAGAAACTGTAACCTGGCTCTGAAGGTCAGTTTGCACCAGCAGCTTGGAGAAGAGTTTGAGCCAGAGCAGCTAGTGAGTTGAACCAGAATAGTCAGTTGAGTTCAACCAGTTTTGAGCTCAGAGGGAGCTAGTTGGGGTAGCATAGTAGGAGGTAAGAAGTCTCAGAGGTTGGGTCATTTTAGATTGTACAGAGGTGGAAATGCTCCACCTCTGGAGCTCTAGGGTTCCAAGGCTCTAGGACTAGGACTGGTGATTTAATTAGGCAAAAAATAAATGGCTTAGCTCAGAATCTACACCTACAAATGGCAAAGCAGGAATTAAAACCAAGACACTTTTTTTTTGTTGTTGTTGCTGTTTTGTTTTAGTTTTGTCTTTTGAGGCAGGGTTTCTCTGTTTTAACTGTGGCTGTCCTGGAATTCACTCTGTAGACCACACTGGCCTTGAACTCACCAAGATCTGCCTGTCTCTGACTTCCAAATGCTGGGATTAAAGACATGTGTCACCACTGCCCTGGTATAAGGCCAAGACTCTTTTAATTTACCATTAAGTATTTTCTTACTGCTTGAAATTTCCCACATATAGTGGCAGCATTCCATTCCAAGGTAAGCTTTATTCCATGTACTTCATCGAGAAATTTGTGCTCTAAGCACAAGTCCTGCATACAAGTTCAAATCAGAATTCTAGCACTGAACTGAGAAGAGTAGGGGATACAATGTCCCATCTCTAGCCAAAGCAAAAATATCTGCCAGGATAGGAAAAAAATCAAGTTTTCTCCAATGGACTGCTACTGGATTTACCAACTACACTCCAGGGAAGACCCTATGCCCAGGAGTAGTTGGCCAACAAAATATGTACTCTAAGGGTTTTTATGTGCATTTTGTTTTGTTATTTTTGTCTTATTGGTTTTTTTCTTTGTTTTGATTTTTTTTCTTTTACGTGAGAGAGAGCATGAGATCAAAGAGAGAACAAGAAATCAGGTGGGTAGGATCTGGGAGAAGAATGTAATCAAAATGCTTGGAAAACTTTTAAAAATTAAAAAGACATCCAGACAAAGTGTAAAGAAAGTTAAGGTTGCTGTGATTCCCTGTTAGCCAAGCCCATTTTGTTCCTTGCAGGATAAGGACAAAGCCATCTCAAAGATTACAATTTCCTGTGCTCCCAATTTTCAAAGACCAACACAGAATGTACTTGTTGATTACTTGTTACAGTTTCCGAGTTCATCACTGTACTTTTGTCTTCCTTAATCTCTTCCTAATCTCTTATGTGTTTTGTTTTTGTCTTTCTCACTCATGCCAAGTCATATCAAGACATAATAAAAGGTCATGTTAAACATGTTATATAGGATACGGTATACTGTTAGTAAGAGGAAAATAAAGAGATTTCAGGATATTGAGGAGAAGAAGAAACCTGTGTTCTGGCCAATCACGATGGCTCAGCCTTTAGTACCCCCATACAAACATAGAAATGGTTTTCTATTCCTTTGACATTAACATTACTCTGTAAAATACTCAAATATGGCTAGGAATGTAGTTCAGGTGGTTGAGTACTTGCCTACAATGCATTAAAGTCTTAGGTTTCCTCCTTACCACACCACAGGCATGATGGCACACTCTTACAATTCTAGAACCCAGGGGGTAAAGGCAAGAGGATTAGAAGGTCAAGGTCATTGTGTTACATTGTGAGTTTGAGGACAACCTACATTATGAGATTCTGTAGAGGAATAGTTAATCCTTTAATCCAGCAACATGGCTGCTCTAGAGTAGAAAGAATGTTGGTGCACACCTTTAATGTGTAAAACTGAAGCGAAGACAGGAAGCAGATCTCAGAAAAAGTTACCAGACAGGAAGTGACATCTGAGATGAGTCAGAGTGAAGGACAAGCAAAGTGATGAATCAGAGAAAGAGCAGAATGTGTCAGAGAGCAAAGGCATGCCAACTATCATGATTCAAAATAGAGAGAAGAGAAGCAGAGAGAGTACAGACAGAGACAACGAAGCAGTCTAACTGAGGATAAGGCAGAGAAACAGAAGCTGACTGAGGCAGTATGGGGCAGTTCAGCAGAAGTCACTATCAGATTTGAAGAGTGAGTCAGTTTGAAGCGGTGCAGAACAGTTCAGTCAGAGAAATTGTGGGAGTTAGGCAGAGTCTGCCAAAGTCAGAGGAGTTGGGTTAGGTGGATCAGAAGATCACATTGAACCAGTAAGCTTGGAGTCAGAAAAGCAAGGAAGTTGAGTTGAACCAGAACAGTCAGTTGAGTTCAGTACAGCTCTAAGTTCAGAAGGAGCTAGTCAGAGTGGCTCAGTCAGCAGTAAGCCTCAGAGGCTTAAACATTCTAGATTGTATGGAAGATTAAGGCAGGAAGCCTTCCAGTCCTAGGCTTAAGATCAGATTGTATAGAGACCGAAATGTTCCAGGGCTCCAGGACTAGAACTGGTGATTGAATTAGACAAAGAATAAAGTAACTTTGAACCATCTATGCCTACAAGATCCTGTCTCAAAAAAAAAAAAAAAAAAAATCACAAATCTTTCCCCAATCAGTTTTCTGGATAATAGAAACTGAAAATGGAACTTCTTCCAACCAGCCCCAAACTATCTAAAAGGTTATACATAAAAAAACAATGAATGTGAAGCTGGAGAGAAAAACTCAGCACTTCAGCACACTTGCTCACATGAGAAAGACAGTTTGGGTCCCAGCACCCACGTGGTAGATCACAAACAAATGTAATAGGCTATCTGATGCCCTCTTCTGACCTCCAAGAGGACCAGGTATACACACAGTACACATACATACACACAGATTAATTCACACACAAAAATAAATACATCTAAAAACTGGAAAAAGGAAAAAAAAAGCAAAAAAAAAAAAAAGACTGTAAAAATTGATTTATCTAAAGCAGTGACAAACTCTAATGCCTTGCTAAATAAATGACTATGAGCGGCTTGATCATCCCCAAATGCTGATAAGATTAATTAAAAACAAGCAAACAAACATACAAACATTGCAATTCAAAAACACTCAAGGGTATAGACCAGGTAGTAGGGTATATGGTCCCTTACACAGGTGAAAAATTAGACTATGACAGAAGGAGAGGCCTTCCTGCATTAACACAATTAAAGAGAAAAAGAAAAAAAGAGAGAGAGAGAGAGAGAGAGACAGAGAGAGAGAAAAACACATCGACCCTATCTGATATTTTTGTGCTTTCTGAGAGGGAGATAGTAAGAGCCTTTGATAGGAGTGAGGGAAGGCAGAGGGCAGAGCTGGAAGACTGATGAGCCGTAACAGGGAGAACATTCTATCCATAAAAAAAAGAAGTCTAAAAGTCTGTCGGAGTCTGTAACAGTGGACAAATCCTGACAATGACCCATCTAGTAAGAGGTTTCCTCCAGTAGAGCACAGGAAAGGGTTTAATACAGTATTATACTACCATATGGGTTAACAAAACCATTAAGAGTTAAAGTATTATACTAGTTGATTTTTACTTAGTTTATTACGATTGGCCCTGCTTTACACAAATGGTGATTTAAGCTACCAAATTGATAATTTTTTAATTTTATAAATGAGGAATGTGTGGCATGAACTAATAAACTATTTGACATGGTCATATAAGAAGTAGAGCCAGAATACAAGTCTTAAGATTTCACTGTTTTTGAAAACAAAAATGAAACAATTACAAAAAAAAGTTCATTAAGAAATAGTTAAAAAAAAAACAATGGATAATAAAATTCCAACTTCAATGGCCTTGTAACAGTGTTAGATAGCTGGTATTGAATTTAAAGGCTCATCCCTATTAAAGCTGCAAAGTGGAAAGGAGTAGCATGCTTCACTCACACTTGCATGTTACACATTTTGTTTTCACATGCTATCTCATTTGTCCTCAAATTGTTAACACAAAGCAAATCCATAACCTGACAAAGAAAATGATGCTCAGAAAGCAGTTACCTTGGTAGAGCTCTTATTTCATCCCTGAAAAATAAGGTGGCCTCCCCCTCACCCCTTTTGCCATTTAGCCCTCACAAAACCAGGGGTAAAAAAAAGCTTGCCTGAATTTACTCAGAACAAAAAAAAAAAAAAAAAAAAAAAAAAAAAACTCCAGTTGCTTGTTCTTATTGAAAAAACTTTCCAAATATGGTCTTATTATATAAACGAAGTAAAGTAGGACAAGCTTTTATTGTCATACTGCAACTAAAATACTGAAAATAAAACTGAAGAAAGTAAAGGGTTGAACTAAAAAATCACTATGTCCAATTCTCCAACATAAACACTAATAACAAGGACTGGAGAGATAGCTCAGTGGTTCAGAGCACTGGCTACTTTTCAGAGCACCACGGCTAGATTTGCAGCACCTACATGGTGGTTTACAAATGTAACTCCTGTTCCACAGGATTTAGTGCTCTTTTCTGGCTTCCACAGGCACTGCATGTGCAGGGTGTACAGACATACAGGCAGGCAAAACACTCATGAGCATAAGCAAATAAAACACTATAACAAGTCTTTATATTAAATATTTTTACAGTCACGCAATAAACTGAATAATTTAGATTCATTCTAATAAGCTTACAAGTATTTTTTAATTGAGAGTAAAATCTCAGGCTGAGCACAAGCCTTTAATCTGAACACTTGGGAGGTAGTTAGGTAGATCTCTGAGTTTGAGGGCAGCCTGGTCTACAGAGTGAGTTCCAGGATAGCCAGGGCTACAGAAAAACCCTGTCTCAAAAAACCCAAAAGAAACAAACAACAAAAAACAAAACCAAAAAAAGGAAGGAAAGAGATAGTAAAATCTCTTTGAATGGGTTAGCTCAAGCCAAGGTTTCCCAATCCATTTTGTTAAACATAATCTTTTCCTTGACTGATAAAAAAAAATGAAAAAGAACAATGCCAACTGGAACACAGATTATATATATATCCAATGAATTTCATACCCTTAAATAAGACTGAATGCAGTAATACACTGCAAGCATTTACAGAAGAGATGAAGAATACAACTGTGAGAAACTCATATTAATATGACATTTTTGTCATTGAAAATGTTTACAGTTGGGCTCTATAAACTAGAAAATTCGGCTTTCAACTTATGCAGTGATTCAACTAACTATCTTTACTTCAGGAAGAAGCATTAAATATGACTTCTTAATACTTTTCATTTTGAAGCACAAGTGCTAACTATTAAGAATAAATTTTTCCTTTTTATTTGTATTCATATTCCCACTTGTAAATGCAGGCACACGTACTTGTGGAGATCCAATTCTTCCTCCTCATTCTTTTGGAGGCAATGTCTCTCACTCAAACACAAAATTTGCCAACAGTGTAGCTAGTCTAGCTAGTCAGATTTTCCTGCACCTCTGCCTGTGTGAGGGTGTCAGATCCCTTGGAACTGGAGCTACAGACAGTTGTAAGCTGCCACGTGGGTACTGAGAATTGAACCTAGGTCCTCTGAAAATGCAGCCAAATGCCTTTGCAGTGTTTTAATACTAAACAATGTAAGACTTCATTTATATAGGTGGGGTAGTTTTTACAAAGGCAGTATTTTTACTCAAGAAACAAAAACCAGGGCCTGCAGAGACGGCTTAGTGGTTCAGAGCACTTGCCACTCTGAGTTAGTTCATTTCCCATTACTCACATGGTGCCACACAACTACCTTTAACACCACTTCTACAGAGGATACAATGCTCTCTGACCTTTATGGGAGCTGCAACGTGTGGTACACAAACAAGCATGCAGGCAAAGCACAAATGCATAGTTTTTTTTTTTTTAAAAAGAAAGAAACAAAAATCACCTACAAAAATGTAGCCAGCATTCAACTAAAATTGACAGAAAGCCATTGTTTTGAAATGTTTGACTTTTAAGGGAATGACAACAGCATGAAAAATTCTACTTACCATATACATTAGTATGTCTCTAATCATCACCATGGCTGTTTGATGATCATTCCAAGCTTGATTTAGTGTTTGAAGAAAGTTGTTATTCAATGAATTTAGTACATCTTCTCGCACCTATTAACAGAACAGCTCATTAGTTTATTTATGCACATACTCATACATATACATGCACATATATTTGTTTGATAATCAAGTAGAATCCTTAACTTTAAATCAAAGAAATATGCTATAGGCCAAGGAGAAGTTAATCTATAAACCACACACAGCAGACTATTGAATTTGCGTGCACAGTTCAGATTTCTTCCTTAAATTCTAGAATCAAAAGCAACCGCCCAGGCATTTCAAAATACCCAGTGGCTTAACATCATAAAATAAGATAAGATCCTTATAATGAACAAGGTTTTATTCTTGGCCCCAGGCTACCATGCCCATGAAATTTCCTAATATTCTTCCCCAGGTATAAAGCTGAAGACCACTCACACAGTGTCGAGCTGCTTGAATCCTGCCAATGCTATGTCTCTGTTGAGCTGTGTGACTTTGAAAGTTATTTAACCTATGTACCTTGGTTTTCTGACACATAATACTATCCTCTTGTATGATTAAAATGAGGACAACATGCCATAATTCTCTAAGCACAATAAATGTAAACTTCCAGCAGTAACCACACTTGGCCACTGTCCTGCTCACTCAAATCACATGATCTCACTTCACCTTCTTCTAATCAGATTTCACCTTCAGTCTTCCTGGACCTTCCCTTCCTCCCCTAATTCTACATTATTTCAAAATCTATGTATACACTCTATTTCTATCTACTTCTTTTTCCTCTGCTTTATTTTCTTCCTACTCAATGCTGACTACATTACATATTTATTTAATGCTTCTCCCACTAAAATCTAAATGCCTCTGTGTATGTGTGTATTCCTTCTACACAGACTACAGTGCCTGGTATACAGAAGATAATATCAACTATGAGTCACTTTCAACAAGGAAAGTGTTTTCATGAAGTTCTTTCATGTCTAAAATGCCTTCCTAATCCAATCCCAACAAAACACTCAATCTTAGAGTTCTTCCTAATCTATAAGCTTGCTTTTACCTTCTCTAAAAGTTTTGCTGGCTACCTGCCCAGTGGAAAGATAATTTGCCAAAACAACAAACAAACAAACAAAAAAACCCCAAAACTTTCTCTGCTTATAATTTTAGAAGATGTGTTTGCATCCCATGTTCATATAGTTCTTTGAAATTACACAGTTGGATCTTCATATCTGTATGTTCCACATCTACAGATTCAAGCAACAAGGAATCAAAAATATTTGAAAAGAAAAAGCTTGTTGCTACTGAAAATATACACACTTCTTGTCCTTGTCATCATTCCCTACACAACACAGCATAAAAGCCTTTTCAGAACATTTGTATTGTATTTGTTATGATATGAGAGATGAGTTCAAGTATAGAGGATGTGGACAGTGCATGCAGATTTCACATACAGGAACTAACTGAACACTCATGGATTTTGCTTGCTATGGGGGACCTGGGACCAATTCAAGAGGACAAGAAGAAATGAATACTACGCTGCCAACCTCTATACATATTCAAATCCAACAAGTCTTTCATGGTCAAACTCAACTCTTATTAACTCCAGCCTAAATAAGTTTTTAACACCAAACATTATGTTAAACCTTGTCAGGTTAGAAAGAATCTCAAGCCATGGTGCATTTCTGAAACACACAAATTAATGAATTGTGATATACATACCTATAAACCTGAGCTGTAAATGCATATAAATAAAATACCCTTTCCTAGTAGATTAATAAGTGGGGAAAAGCAAATAAAAAAAAGAATGCCTTCAATGTACAAGACACTAAGTTAAAACCAAGAAAATTGTGCTTATTTTTTTTTAACTTTTAAAATAACATTTATTGTGCGTGTGTGTCTGCCATAAATGTTGTATATGTGGAGCTGTCCATGTGCAGCTCAGAGAATAACCTGTAGGAATTGGTTCTCTCTATCCACCATGTAGGTCCCGTGGATTGAACCTGGGTCATCAGGCTTGACAGCAAGTGCTATCCTATTTTTTTGTTATATGCTGGAGAAAAGGTATTAGATTTTAAGAATGGGGTCAGACATATAACCTACCTAGTGCATAATATTTAAACTACTAGCCTATTATAAAAAACCCAGAATATGATATATTTTTAGCTTTTGTTTTAAGACTGAGCACCTTAATTTTAAGCTTAATTGCCCCTGGAGTTGCTCCATAAACACACTGTCTATATTAAAAGATATTAAAAAATATACACTGTTGATATTGCTATGTTAATAAAATACTTTCATATAAAATGGCCATTAATTATACAATTATATATTACTGAGTAGATAAATAATTTCTATTCATACATTTAAGTATTAAGCCTAGTGCTTATCAGATGCAAATCAAGGTAGCTAACACTAAAAGAAAATTTGCAAGTTGGAAGCATGTCCATTTACAAATGCCTTCATCAAGTCTCCACTGGAACACTAAGTTTTTAGTAGTAATTAAATAAGAACATGACAATGCAGGGCAGATATAATGGCACACAGCTGGGACTTAAGCACTGTGAGGAGACAGGCAGAAGATCATGAGTTCCAAAGACAGGTTTGGGTTACATGGCAAAGACTTTATCAAAAACAAAGACCTCAGACAATCTAAACAAGAAAAGTCATGTATTCCAAAAACCAAAACATTTAGCCAATTAGCATCAAG
Source organism: Cricetomys ansorgei (assembly GCA_026225945.1). Lineage (NCBI taxonomy): Eukaryota > Metazoa > Chordata > Mammalia > Rodentia > Nesomyidae > Cricetomys > Cricetomys ansorgei. The sequence continues at coordinate 17,708,862 of JAMJFZ010001796.1, forward strand.
AATTTAAAGTGAACTTTCATAACTCTATTATAAAAGTGAGTTAAATGTAAACTATATTAAACACAGTTTGGGAATACACTTCAAATCAAGAAATTATTTCTAAATATACCGAACACATTTGTTGAATGAATGAAAAATTGATCAATCACATAAAAAGTATTATGAAACATGTTCTCTAAAATGTCCTGATGTGTACACTCTAAAACATATCAACAAGTATTTCATGTAAGTAATGTTTACAATCTGTACCAGTGTGGTAGTTTGCTTGAGATGTTTTCCATAATTCTTGGGCATTTGATTGAATAACTTGGTCCTTAGCTGGTTGGCTGTCTGGTGAAGACTAGGTGGTGTGGCCTTGCTAGAAGGAGCACGCTGCTGGGGTTGCCTTTGAGGATTCAAAAGCCATGTGCTGTTTCTAGTGAGCTCTTTCTGCTTGTTTGGGATGTGAAATGTGAGTTATCAGTTATTCCAGCCCCCGTGTCTGCTGTCTGTTGCCATGCTGTTCTATCATTATCAAGCCTAAACCTCTGGAACTGTAAGCTCCAAAGAAACCCTTCCTTCTAAATGCTGCTTTGGTCATGGTGTTTTATCACAGTAACAGAAAAGTAACCATGAGAACCAACCTCTGGGCAAAATTAAAAAGACACCTATTAGCACATATCACAAATGATTATGTTATTTACATAATTTTCAAAGAACTATGCTGGCAATCAGTAATAGTGAGTTTTTACCACATTAAAAAAATATCTGACTAAAGGCGTTTTATGTTAAAGACTATATATATACACACACATATATATGCGTATTATATACATTCAGTTCCCACATGGGTCAGAAGAGGGTGATAGAACCCCTAAAATAGTTATGAGCCTCCTGTCACAGTGCTGGGGAACAAACCAAGACCTCTACAGGAGCAACAAGTGCTCTCTAGCCCTGACCTTTCTCCCTAGCCCCTGATTTTTTTTTTTAAATTGGGCACACACATAATACCTAATGAAAGTGAAATATCTTACACACATCTGTTAGTTTATTCGTATTTACTCAAGACTATATTATGAAAAAATTCTTAATTTCTTACAGAAAGTATTTTCCTACTGTTATAAAGAGTAATAAAAATGAAGGTATTTATTCAAACACGCAATAAAACGCTAAAATGAAGTGAAAATCAAATTTACAAAAATTGACACATTATTATAAGTTGGCACAGAAACTAAAATGTACATTTAGTTCATTATAAAATAACTGACCTGTAATAACACAAAAATTAAAACTAGCAGGGCAATGCATACTTGTGTAGCAATACTGTTAATATAACCCATCAACATTTTCTATTTTTTTCACCAGCAAGGCAAATGACCAGAACTTGCTGTAAAGGCATTACTAGAGTAAAATGACTACACACCAAGTACTGAAAGAAAACTTACATTAAGTTCATCCAGGTGAAGAGATGGCATTGGAAGAGCAACACAAGAAGAAACACGGAAGTAACCACGTCAGAAGTTTAAGAGTAAGATGGGACCAACTGTGATGAGAAGGATAAAATAAGCAGGAGAACTAACGGCTGTGTATGGTACTTGGGTTTATAAAAGAATGAGAGCCTCACAGAACAGTGGGTCAGTCTGCAGAAAATTAAAACCATTTAAAGACTCCTGAAAAATAAATTACTATCAAGAAAATGAGGAAGACCACCACCGGCTAGAAGAACAAATTTTCAAAGACCTATCTGATAAAAGACTGTTATCCAAAGCATACAAGAAATTTTTAAAATTTAGTGGAAAATTAAATAATCCTCTTTAAAAAATGGGCAGCCAAAGGTACCTTAAGATGTACTGACAACAAGTAACTATATGAAAAAATGTCCGATATCATGACACTAGGGACTTGCAAAACAGGAAAATATGGTGATCTTTCATGCGTATTAGAATGGCTAAAATAAAACAGACAAAAAATATTGACAAATATGTGTAACAGGAAGTTTTTTACTCTCTGCTGACAAGAATGTAAGCAAGCAGTTCGTGTGTGTGTGTGTGTGTAAAGCTCTTTCCCTTCAATATGAAAATCGACAAGACTGGCACATGCAAACAATAAAATACTACTACTCAGCACTAAAAGGAAATATGGGATCAGGCTATTAAGAGGAGACTTAAAGCATCATACAAGCAAACACAGTCAATCTAAGCAGGCAACATGTTGTGCAATTCCAATGATCTATTCTGGAAAAGGCAAAACCAAGAAATCAGTAAGATATTCAGTTGTCATTTAGGGGAAAGGATGAAAAGGTAGAGAGCACAGAAGGATTTTTAGTGCAGTCAAAGTATTTAGCAGATTATAATGTCACATACATGTTCCAAATTATACACATGCCCCAGAATCAGCTCACACTAAGGCTTATGTGAGTTATAGGCTCTGGGTAATATTAAGAAAGGCATCTAAACAAACATACCACTCTGTAAAAAGTGTTAGTAGGGCTGGGTGGTGATGGCGCACACCTTTAATCCCAGCACTCAGGAGGCAGAGGCAGCTGGATCTCTGAGCTGGAACCAGCTTGGTCTACAGAGGGAGTTCCAGGACAGCCAGGGCTACACAGAGAAACCTTGCCTCAAAATGAATAATTGCTAAAAGAAATGAAATAGAATAAAATAAAAATGGGCAAATGTCTTGGACAGACACTTCACAAAAGGGGAAAGACAGAAGGTAGTTTTTCAAGAATGCAGATTAAAACCAGGATGAAAAATTACTAACTATGCTAGAATTAGAATGCTAAAGCAAGCTGACAGTATCAAGTGCTGACAAAAATTTGGAGCAAATGAAAGCAAATTAGTAAAGCCATAAAGGAAGTTAGGCATTTTAATAAAGTTATATACATACGTATTTATATGCCCCAGCAATCTTACTTCTAAACAATTGTCCCAGAGAAAATAAATTTATTCATACAAAGTTTGCACAGATATATTTAAGCTTTATTCACAATCTTAAAAAGCTGTACACAAGAATCATCTTTCATTAAGCACACAGGTAAATGGATGTGCAAATGGTAATACTCTGGGTCAGCGTATGAACTGGTCATTTAACAAAAGAGCCAACTAATGGTGCTTCCAACCTGAATCATACAAAAATTATGCTCAAATAAGTGAGTTACCAAAGGTTACATGAACTGGTACTCCAGTTACAGGACACTTGAAAACACAAACTATAGTGAAAAGATAATTGACATGTAGACACGGAGGGTATTAACTATGAAGGGGGTATCCTAAGAGTTTGCTTTTTTTTGGGAGGGGGAGAACTGTTCCACATTTAAGGTAGTGTGGTTACATGAAGCTGTAGATATGCTAAAATCAAAGAACTCTGTGAGGAAATAAAGGCCAATTTTTATATATTCATTAAAAAATTGGTAATAAAATTCCTGTTTATCATAAACTACAATTTCATTAACTTTGCTAAGCCAATTTTTAAAAAGAGCTGTAACTGTTAAATAACCTCAATATATTAAACTAATACTGCAACAAAGTGTGCATACAATTTATTTGTGTGAATACAGTTTTTCTTGCATTTTTAAAAATTTCAACTTTAGCTAATGTTAAAATAGTATTATTAAATTAAAAAAAATCTTTATTTTTCAGTAATAAAACCTGTTCACCCACAAACTATGTTCAAGTTATAATACATAAGTCAATGGAGCTACTGCCAAAGAGAAGGAATGGGACCTGGCAAGACATCTGACAGAAGAATGATCAATCCTTTGTTCTTGACTCTCACCTTTTAAATTTTAATGTCCAAGGCAACTGCCCCCCCCCCAGAAAGCCAATTCTAATCAAATGTCTAGGTAAAACAGAAATCATCACCTAAGACAAAAACGGTAAGTTTGCAGAAGTTTACCAAAATTGTATGTAACAAAGCCATCTAATTAGTAATAGAATGGAAGAGAAAAATTGAGGACTTCCTTCTTTAATAGACTCAAAATTCAAGACAATATTTAATTCAAATATACACAAATCTCTTAAATACATCATATATGCTCGCCATTACATTGAAAAATAAACATGCAACTAAAATGGGTCATGAATTATTTGGAACACATGCTAACTATACCTAAAACATTAAAAAGTACAAAAGAGGTTTAACTCTGGGCATATTGTCCTTCTAGAAGTCTGTGGTATTTTAACGTTCACTGAGAAGCCAAAGTAACCCAAATCAGAACTTTCAGACAACTCTATGCCGGGTCTCTGACCAAGCTACTGTCTGATCTGTAGCCCCACTTCCTTACATAAACTTTAGCTGTAATTGAACATATCTGTGCCTTTACATCATGTCTAAATGAGATAAAGATAAAAAGTAATTTGTTTTTACTTAACACACTTAAAAGTGAACCTTGTATTAACCGTATGTAGTCAGGTAGGGTCCTCATTACTTTACACATTTTTCCAGATATGTAGATCTTATTTTTCCAATGATGTTAAACAGCACAGTTGTATATGATATTCATACACTATCAACAGTGAGAGCACTTAAGATTATAGATGTTACTATCCTTCCCTGTACAGAACAGAAATGTTATTAACAAGATTAGTTTTCATGTTGTGGAGTTAATACACAATGGCAAAACTCCAATTACTTGTATCTTCAGCAAGAATTTGGTGAATAGATATTGCTATTGTTCCCTTGTATTTTTTGGATTTGTGTATCTTAAACCAAACATCTATAAAGGTTAAGAGAATAGAATTTACATTATGTAGGGATTTTAAGCTTTTCAGAACTACATGAAAAGAGATACCTGACTGTGAGTAATAAAACTCATTAATAGCTGGGTTGACCGTATTATTATTTTCATAAACTGTTAAGAATAAAGGTAGGAAACAAAGATATCCCAATAACTTTAAAAAACACTATCATATTCACTACAAAAATTTTCTTCCTGATTAATGTTAGATTTTTCTAGAAGCAATTTTACTAACAAATAGTAATACAACTTTAAGGAACTTAAAAAGACTGCACAACTGAATTTCAATGAATTACCATCCTCAGTCTTTCTTTTAAATGTCTAAGAGCTCACAAAGAAATAGTCATAATATCAGATATCTACTACATTTCAAAAGAATACAAAAGTCCTTCTTTGTACTGATAAGACTTATAACTGCTTCCATCAGGGAAAGCAAGATGCTACAACACTTAGTGGGATATAAGACGCATTCAATCACTTTATAATCCCTACAGAGGCATAAGAGGAGTCTAATATTAGCATTAGAGATTCAAAGTACACATGCAGAAAGGTTTGGGGTAGTTTCACCCATGAAGATAATTTCACACATGAAGATAATCTATTAGATGTTAGGGCAAAGAGAAAACCATGAAAATATGGTGTTTCTTTATAAGCATTCTTCTTGAAAAAAAAACTACATTTATTTATTTAGTATGCATGGGGAAGTTAAAGAAAACTTGCAGGAGCCAGTTCTCCTTCCATCACATGGGTCCCAGGAATTAAATTCAGGTTGTCAGGCTTGGCAGAAAGTGCCTTTACCGGAAAAGCCATCTTGTCCAGCCTAAAAAGCATTCTTTTTAATTTTTAAATTTAAAAATTTTTTTTGCGTGTACAGTTGTTTTGTTTGCATGTATGTTTGTGTACCACATGTGTACAGTATACACAGAAGCCAGAAAAGGGTGTCATATGCCCTGGGAATGGAGTTACAGCTGTGAACCACTATATGAGTACTGGGAATCAAACAGGTCTCTAGAAGAGCCAATGCTCTGAACACTGAGCCATCTCTCTAGACTCCGTAAAAAGCATTCTTATTTTCAAATATTCTCTTAAAGCCGGGAACAAAATTCAGTGGTAGAGCATTTGTCTAGTATGTATGGGACCATCGCTTCAATCACCAGTACTGCAAATACTCTTTTAAACTTATATTAACCCACATTTGAGAATCATGATTTCTGAGTACATTACAATACCATGAAAGAAAAAGCTCTTATTTTTGTTGTTGTTATCAAAAAAGAATACACAAGTCCTATGAGATGGCTCAGTGGGTAAAGGAACCGGGTATCAAGCTGACGTGACTTTAATTCCAGGTAACCACATGGTGAAAGGAAGACTCCCAGCGGTTGTTCTCTGACCTCCACATGCATGCCCTAGTACGTATCTCTCCCTCCCTCTCTCTCTCTCTCTCTTACACACAGACACATACACATTTAAAAGCAATTTCTTTTAAAAAAGAGGCAGACAAAAAAAAAAACCCTCACACAGAGGGATTCCATTCAGATCTAACATTTTAAAAACAATCATTTTCAATAGCTAGGATGTCAAGGGAGATGTTAAACAAGATCACATCACAAGTGCCCATAGTTTACTATGAACACTGTAATTGTCAGGTAACAATCTGGCTCCCAGAAGATACACTCAAATTTCAAAACAAAAATAACTGAAAAGCTGAGGGCACAATGCCTCTAAATAACATGATGCACTTAAGTGGTTATTTAGTAATAATCTAAGTGGGTAGAGGTATAAGTTCATAAGTCAATAGCAGTTTGTGGATATAAAAACACGGTTTCCACTTTGCTGATTCCTTTCAACAGATTACTGAACGCAAACTATATACATGGAGCAAGAGTTACAGCCATGAATAAAAGATTTAACACCTCATTCACCCACATTTCTACTATTATTAAAAGACCACCATCAAAAACGAAAGAAAGGTGTTTACTGCCCAACTGTGCTTGCAATCTACTTAACAAGTTATGCAACAGCTGATGGGTACTTCAGAGGAAATGTAAAACATTAAACAGCATCGTATTAAACCTTGCTCTTCTGACAGCTCTTCCCATACCTTTCAAAGCAGTAGCTAGTCAACTTATGTACCTCATATCCTACAGTTAATCTACACTCAATTCTCTGATAATTCCTTTTTCCTACCCTTGTTCCAATCATCACTTTGGGGTTATCTTTTTGTGTTCAGGTTGCTATCACCATATAGTAAGTATATCAAGGTATTTTACTGTCTAGAGGCAGCCTTTCCTCTGATTCCTATTATCACCTTAAGCAACTCCAATACCCAATAAAATAGGTTCTGTTTCCCCCAAAAACTTTAAGTTAGAGAAAAGTAAAAGATGACACAAAAATTTAAGGTAAACATCAATGAAGCATCTTATAATACTTTTCAAAGTCCAACTCACTTGCCATCCTCATTGCTATAGTATTAATACTAATAAATCAACCACAAGAGACATGTTGTTAAAAACAGACAATAATAAAGTCACATCAAGCCAGGCAGTGATGATACATGCCTTCACTCCCAGAGCTTGGGAGGCAGGGGCAGGGGCAGGGGGAGGGGGAGGGAGAGGGGCAGGGGCAGAGGCAGAGGCAGGCGAATTTCTCTGAGTTCAAGGCCAGCCTGGTCTACTGACTGAGTTCCAGGACAGCCAGAGTTACAAAAACCAAAATAGATAAATAAAAAAATAAAGCCACACCAAAACTAGTTTCTGCTTGGACTTAATACAAAAGGTTTTATTCTAAACATATTTATGGCTCAGGAATAAGTAGTAACCATCACAAATTGTGGTTTCCAAGTCTTAATGATCTAAAGGTGCCAAATGTGATGGCTCAAGCCTATCATCCTAACACAGGAGGCTTAGGATAGCCAGTTAGAGGCCAACCTGACTTATACAGGGAGACTCTTATCTTGAAACAAACAGCATGATGACGCATGCCCTTTAATCCCAGCACTCAGAAGGCAAAGGCAGAGACAGAAGTAGAGAAGAGGCAAGTGGATCTCTGCGGGTTTAAGGCCAGTCTGTTGTATACTACAGTGGGTTCCAGGCCAGCCAGGATTATATAGTTAAACTCTTGTTTCAATAAATAAATAAATATGGAAAGGATAAAAAATTTAAAGAAAAAGTAGTAGAAACAAATCAAAGAAACAAAAACCCAGATTAATCATACAAACCTTACTGAACCGAACAGTTAAGATAATTCATTTATAAATTCGAACATCAGCTTCACTTTGGAAATCAATAAAGTCCAGAAAGGTCTAATAATTTGCTCAAGATCACTAGCAGCAGAATTAGTCTTACAAGTGCAGTTCTCATAAGAAAATTGGCTTCATCCTTACCCATCTACAACTAGCGAAACTAATAATCACTATTTCTAAACACAAATCGAAGCTGACTTTTACATTTCTAAATTCTCTACACATCAATCACCAGTAGGTAACATCTTTCAACATGTACAATGCCATGTATTTGATAACTTTTTGTACTCTGTAACTCTTATTACATTAGTGTATATTATTACTATCACTGATATACATCATGAACTTCTGGATTTCTTCTTCCTAGTCCTCACCAGGAAGTCCTACACTTCAACTCTTAAGCCCTCTTAATTTGTCACACAATAGCACAAGTAGGATTTTAATAAACTATACAACAGATGTCATCCTCGCTTAAACCATCACTGGCTTTCTAACATTCATATAATTAAGAACAATGCATTCTGCCACACCTTCATCTTCTGTTTCCAGCAACTACCAACTCTTACACTTCTCCATCCACAGCAGATTTCATCAGTATCTTTACCCTATGGATTGGAAAAGGATATCACTGCTGCCTATTTAAAATGAAGTTTCACTGGAATCCCACCATAAGCATTCATTTACATATGATATAATACTAATTTGTGCCTCAGGAGAACAGCTTAAGGAGTGTGACAGAGACTGACTCAGAAAAACAAAAATACTATCTGGTTCTTTACAGAAAAAATAGATGTCTAATCACTGTCTTTGCCTGAAGTGTTCTTTGACCCTTTATTTTTAGGGTTTGCTCATTCTTTAAGACCTGGTTTAAACATCAACACTTCCTCAAACAGCCCAGTTACTCTCATTATTTTTCCCTCATGCTTTTATTGATCAGACATGTTCTGTTTACCAATTCCTTACATCAAATTCAGAGCCTGGCAAATTAAAAAGTACTTGGTGTGCTGAATTCTGTAATGACATACTATTAAGGATACTTCTGAGGTACTCACAAAGCAGTATGTAAAACTTAAATATAGAAAGCATCAAGAATATTGTTCAGCCATGCCTTTACAATTATTTTTCTTAAAAAGAAGTTGGGGCAAACCTGTGAGAAACTAAAGTTTTCATGCTTACTAAAAAAAGACAGCATTTTTCTTATGGGAATCCACAAAGAACCTCAACCTCATACTTGGTGTTCTTCATTGTGTTCTCAAGCATTTCACTGATTTCTCAGGGTCTCAGTTTCCTAACAGGTTATATTCTAGAGACAGAATACACTACCAGACTAGACTAGAGATATCTCTACTGGACTAGAGATAGGACTTAGGTTTTCTGGACCTGCTTCAATTTTGGAAACTTATTTCTTAAATTATTAATCAGTTACTTAAGCCAGGTGGTGGTGGCACATGCCTTTAATCCCAGCACTTGGGAGGCAAAGGCAGGCGGATCTCTACAAGTTCAATGTCAGCCTGGTCTGCAGAGTGAGTTCCAGGACAGTCAGAGTTACAACAGAGAAACCCTGTCTCAAAAAACAAAAACAAACAAACAAAAAAATCAGTTACTTTCACCCTATGTTCTCTTTCTAATTTTCTCAATTTCTTTATTGCTTTAACAAAAAATGTCAAAGTGCTCACTATTTTCAAAAGTACTAAAAACTACATAAAAACAACAGCCCAGAGTCCATGTAAAAATTTGATTTCCTTTTAATTCTCCAATCTGAAAAGATGGGTCTTGGTTACTTACATAGTGGTACTAAAAAATTATCTGTAATATCTAATATTTTGTAGATAGTTCAGGTAACTGTAGTAACAAGAGAACGCATTGCAATGCAATGAGAATATTGGTTTTCATGCAGAATATACTTGTGTACTTTATACTTAGCATTGCTGAAAAACAACTCATTCATTACAGCAACTGATACTTCCTACATGCAGAGACAAATATTGAGCTACTGTATACTGACCTTCCCTATCAACAATTAACAGTTCTCTCTTGGTAGTGGCCTGTTTGTATAAAAACATTCTATTTGCAGTTAATTTTTTTCCTAAGAATAAAAATGAATATAAATACAGAAGAAAAAAAATGAAAAAAGCAAAGATACTAGCAAAGGTTCAAAACTTTATTTCATCTGACATACAGAACAAGAGACGTGTAGAATCAGTATACTTCCTCATTAGAAAGAGCTAGCTAAATGTGTTGGGAAAAAATAACATTTCAGATGCTGGAGACATATTAAAGATTATGTATAAGTAGAAAATCAGAATTTAGTTTATACTTTATATTTTTAAATTTAAAATATAATCAACTTGAATGCATGTCCTAAAAAACACACTGAGGGTGGAGCCCTCATGTACATGATTCAATATCTCTCTCTGCCAATGTGAAGACATAGGAAGAAAGAAGCTACATGCAAACCAGGCAAAAAGCCCACCCCAGGAAACAAATCCATGGATATCCTGGCCTTGAACTATGTAATATCTAGAGCTGTGAAAAAGTTGTTGTTTAACCCATCTGGGCTATGATATTTGTAACGGCAGTCCAAGAGGAGACAAAAGTAATAGGATAACATTAAACCTAAAATCTCTTAATGCTTTTCATGACAGGATTATTCTCATGAGTTCATTATGTACTTAATCACATTTCAGACTTCATTCTTGCTTCTCTTTTTCCATGAGCCAATTTTCATCAACATGACTGTACATTTTTTTGAGTCAGTGCCCAAGTTACAAATATTGTTTAAATAGTAATACTACAAATTTTTTACACTTTCTAAACAACTCCTACCAACACTCAACAACTTTTTAGTACAGTCTTCACAAAGACCAAGTATCTTCTCTCATTTTCAAAAGATTTTTTTAAAACTTCTTACATTCAATTAACTTGGAAGCCCTACCCACTAGAGTTGGGCCTAAGGCATAGTAAATGCAAAAAAAGTTATGATCAGTATTATCATAATTATCTGACAACTGTGAACACAATCTTAATTTATTTCTCCATCATTCTTGCTCCCACATCTAAGAACTCAGATATTTCAATCCCCCACCCTTCTATAGCTTTAAAAAAAAAAACAAAAAAAAAACTCCACTCTTATGTTTCCTCTTTCTTTTAATCAAACTTCTTGAAATGGCCTTCCGAATTTCCAACAACTGCCTACCAGTTTCCTCCTCAACATTCATCCTGACTCTGGTCACTTCATTTCTCTGAAACCTAATGCTTCCTCCTCAGTACAGATTACCAAATACCAAATCTCTACATTCAGTTCTGAGTTTTGAAGTGTATCTACAAACGTACTTGTATTTGAGGATCTTATGACTCATATGTAAAATGACTTCTAAGGTATTTTCCAATGATAAAAATGTTAAAATAACTTAAAATAAAATTTAATCCCCTCCTTTACCTGCAGCAAATCACTTTGTACCCTGACAACACAGTACTTCTACTAGGTGCACAATTTTGCCATCAAACAAATTTCTTGTCTTATTTTCAATTCTGACACCATTCACTCTTTTCTAGGGTATCCTTTTACTCAGATTTTTCAAAGTTTTCTTCTGATTGTAATAAACACCCTTCCAGTCTACATTTTATATCTCATCCTCACATTAGCAATCTGTAATGCTGTTATACTGTCACCCACTTGTATCGCTTAAACTCTTCCAGTGTTTAATTCAGATTCTTTGGTGAGGCATTCAAATTTTCTTAATCTTTTTGTATATTCTTTGCCATATAATAATTCAATAATCCTGTAATTATTATTATACTCCTCAGTCAACACCCACTTTCCCCCTAAGAGTAAGCAGTTTTTCTTTTAAAAATTGCATACTATCCACTATACTGGCAAGCTTCTCACAGTGTTGGATATCCCTAACTCTTTTTTTTTTTAAATTATTTCCTCCTTTCTCATGAAAGCATACAGCTTGGGTTAATTTTTTCTTCCCACAGTTCCTCAGCTGTTATCACCTATACAACTTGTTTGCCACTTAATGCAAAGGGTTTCACACTATTACTATAAGTGCACCACTTCTGAAATCATCCAGGGATCATATACCCTATCTCTGTGCATCCACTGCATTTTTTTTTTTATTAAAAAGAAAACAAAGGTATTTAACAAAAACTTGACTGGATGATGAATATAATCTTAATGTCATGAAATTCTAAACTAACTTATGTAAATCTCTCCACCCCACCTTCCAGAGATAGAAATTCTAGAAGAACAGAAACAGATAGCTGCTATTATGTAACCCTACAGTGATGATTCAAAGAACCATCAATGAATGCTAAAACCACCACCATGGAAATTTCTATAAGAACAGGACATTCATACAGTATCAAAATATCACTGAACAGATTACTTAGGAATTACAAAGGGAAAAATGGTACCTTTACAAGTGAAGAAATCTGGCGGACACCAAGTGATCAAAGTTAACACCACCAATAATGGGATAAAATGACAGCATGTGCCTCCTGATGTGATGCACTGAGGACACAACATCACTTATGTATTATTCCTGCCAAAAATGCACAACCTGAAACTAGTCATGAGGAAACAATCAGACAAACCAAAAACTGAGGGACAATCTATACATCAACTGACCTACAACCTTCAAAAATGCCAATGTACAGACAGACAACATCTGAGGAACTTAGTATGTGATCCTGGATTGGATCCTGGATCAGAAAAAATTACTGTGAAGGACATTACTGCTACACAGGACAACCAGTGAAATCTGAATACGGACAGCAGCAAGGTACTACACTAATGTGAAACTGGTTTTCTTTGTACCTCTGGTTATGTAAGAGAATTCCTTATTCATAGGAGAATGCTACAAGGTAATTAAGGGTAAATGAAATGCAAACCTTATTCTCTAATTATTCAATAATAATTACAATAAGTAAAAATTACTAACAGAACGATTTGCAAAATTGTGGCAAAATGTAATGGTTAAAAAAATAAGAGTTCAATGTACTGATCACAAAATATTTCTGGCTTTTCCCCCCAAAATATTTAAGAAATGAGTATCATATAAAAAGTACCAATGAATCTAGGATACATCACACTGTATTTGACAATCGTAAAGACAAGACGGATGTTTCATAAATGAAACTTTTTTGCAATCTGTTCGATGAAAGCACTTTGTGTTAACCACTAGTTTACCTTTAAACATTTCACATTTACCATGAAAATTAGCTAAAATGAGTAGCCTATTTCAATTAGTGAAAAACTTAGAGAATATTTTTTAAATAATATAGTTCTTATTTTCAAATATAAAGAAAGCTAAAAAGGCTGATTGAAGTATTTAAAGAATAAGTATCTGTAATTAACATTTAGTAAATAAGCATTTGTAAATCACTTAAATGTTTGCTTCATTAGTTATGATTATATATTAATCACAGACCAAACTTCATCTCCTCTAAACTATCATAAATTGTGATTTAGCCAATTAAAGGTTCTGAGTGAGGTTTTTACAAAACAATGATATGTTAAATATAGGCTTCCTGTAGCCTTGAAAAGAATGTTCTGGTCAAAATTCAGCATGGTATAAGGATTCTCAATAATTAAAATTGTATTAGTAACAGTCCTTTAAATTGGGTACCTTATTTATGAGATGTTCAGTAACAACTTCTCTTAGTCCAGTGTAGAGTTTTTCTCCATGTTTATGCAAAACCATTGTATATGCATTTCTATAGAGCTCCTCAAAACTAAGACCACTGTTATTCTTACGCTGGATTTCTTGAATTGCATTTTTCAGAAGGTCCCAAATGCTGTTTACGTATTTTTCATCCATGGTCATCTGCAATATCCAAAAGAAAAGGAAAAATGGTTGAAAATATTTCCATATTTATTCATATCATAAATATTTTGACTACAACTCCAAACCTGCAATGATTTATAGACATTAACAACTGTTTCAGCAAAATAAGAGATATATCTGGAGTTGCTTGAGCTAATAGAAACATTCTTATTCAATCCTTATTCAATTCCTAAGTATATCAAGCTCCCTACTTTAAAATCACAATGGTTTACGTGTTTACAAGTCACTCAACTTGATCCCTGCGAAAGATTTGCCACACTTATTTCAACAGCCCATCCACTCCTTCCCATGAGCCCACATAAACATAGTAAATAACACATACCACTTATATTTCATCTGTTTAAATTCATACCCCCTAACAAGTGTGCCCTTCCTGAAAGTCCATAATCCCAACTTTCTAGACGACTGATTAGACTTTTCTAGATGATTTCTACATATACATACTTCCACATCCTCACTTAAATGCTTCCTACTGCACTAATAGAAACAACTAGGAGACACTGTACAAACTGACCATATCCAGCAATATTTTAGTTATATGCCAATATAACCTGTTAATTCTCATGCTTCAAGTACAGTACAGAAATCTTAAGTACCACAAAGAAATGCAGGATGCCAGAACCCACAAGGCCTACAGAAACAACCTGAATTTTTAACAGGGACTCTAAGCAAAATAAATGTACACAGAATGAAGTCTTTAATGCCAAGTACTCAAAGGATCTTTTTGACAATCACCTTTCTCATCATCACTGATTTTCTCTCTCCTCTAAATCATTCCTATTTACACCTAACATTATTAGTTTTCTATCTTAAAACCAAATCTTCACAATCTTTTTATTACAACTTAACTTCATTCCATTTTCAATGAAATAATTAGCAAAGGGTTGGTTGGTATGGTCCTTTACATCCACTGTCTCCAAGTTCCATTTTCCCACTGAATCTTTAATCTACCACAATGTAACTTTCATCTCTACTACTTCACTGGAACTAACTGCAAAAAAGTAACCTGGACTTTTACACTAGTAAGTCTAAGGTCAAAGTTCCAAATCTCATTTTACTAGACCCATCCAGCAGTGTTTTGAAAGAGCTCATCAATTCCAATCTTTTTTATTTTTCTTTTCTTTTTTTTTTTTAAGAAAGGATGTTGTGGGAAGTTTATTTTTAGTTGTGTTTAAAATAATTGTTTTTGTGCCCTCTTAGAAAAGGGGATGCACATTCCATATTGCCTGCAGGTGTTGGATTTCTGTAGAGGATGTTTGATTGCATATGATCTGCATATTTTACCAGTAGAACAGCTAAGGAGTTCTGAATCAATAAAACACCTGAGCTGAGACACTCAGAGTTCCCTCTGGTGATGTCTGGCATGTAAGAGAACACATCTCTTTGTCCTGTTTGCTAAGCTGCCACAGTGACATACTACTACAACAGGGTTTCTCTGTTGTAACTCTGGCTGTCCTGGAACTCACTCTATAGACCAGGTGGGCCTCGAACTCAGAGATCCATCTGCCTCCGAGTGCTGGGATTCAAAGCGTGAGCTGCCACCACCACCACCCAGCCTCCAATTCACTTGTCTTCCAAGCACTACAGCCACTTTTTTTCTTCCCATTTCACTGGTTACTACTTGTCAGTTGGTTTCTGGTTCTTACCACTATCCTATCCTAAACTCACTATCCTATTCTAGACTCATGTTCTAGAGAGACCTCATTTATTTCTATGGCTTTTCCCTCAAATTTCCTATATTCTATCTGGCCCTGTCTCTTGCACACTAATGACATTCCCAGCTGCCTACTCAATTGTTTCTACCTAAATGCCTACTATACATCTTAAACTTCTCAAGTATCAAAGACAAGTCCTACTCTCCCCCGGCCCCCACACTCATTGCATTTGTCTTCCAGTCTTTTCCAACTGAACAAATGACTACTTTTTCCTTTCAGGTGCTAATATCTTTGGCTATTCACTCACGTAAATCCCAACCAAAAATACAAATCTTGTTTTCTACCTTCATAACAGAAGCAGAGCACATCTCTTTCACAATAGTTCCATTAATACAAGCATGGTAAAACCTCCACCTCTCAGATAGTTCTAACAGCTACTTTACAATTCTTGGCCTGCCTCCAAGTGATCTCCTGAAAACATAAATCAAATCATGCCACTGTTTACAACCCTCAGATGACTTTTCATTTCTCCTGGAGTTAAAGTCAAAAGAATGTAAGGTTCTCCCAGAAAGCCTTATTTGATCTCGTTTATCCCCCAACATTATTATTATTATTATCTTACTCCCTTGTTCACTCTGCTCTGTACACACCTACTTCCCAACTATTCTTTGGAATACATAAACTCATTTTAGTTTTTGTGCTTCCTACTCTCTCTGTCTGGAACATTTTCCCCTCAGACACATCTGAATGTCTCAAACCTGCCAGCTGACAATGAACTGTTAAGAGCCCATCCTATTTACAAATAGTGTCCTCTCTCCACTCACTC
This sequence comes from Cricetomys ansorgei, assembly GCA_026225945.1. NCBI lineage: Eukaryota > Metazoa > Chordata > Mammalia > Rodentia > Nesomyidae > Cricetomys > Cricetomys ansorgei. The sequence continues at coordinate 17,725,153 of JAMJFZ010001796.1, forward strand.
GTTACTCCCAAATCTATCTCTATTATTTTCTTTTTCTGGTGTCTCTTCTCTAAGCCAAAGGTTAGCTTCATGAAAGTAGAATTTTTTTAATAGCCCCTAAATAATACCTGGTACATAATAGGTATTTTTAGTTGCTGACTGAGTGACTCTTTTGCTAATATTTGACCAAGGAACTCCTTTCGTATTACAAAAATCTACCCAGCTCAGTATTTATACCTGGAAAACACTAGTCAGTGAGCATCATTCTGACCTAACTGGGTAAGAATTAATGAGTTAGTGGAACTTTTTTCCAGGCCATGTTTATGTATATAAGTGTGAAAAGGAAATATAGAAAAGAATTATTTCACTTACCCTAGTTATAAAGAGGCAACTCAACTGAATCTAAAGAATCCTTAAACAGATGACTCAAGCTCTCAGTCTTAACAATTCTAACACTTTGGGGTTAGCTTCCAAATGTAAAATGTTAATAATACAGTACTTCTTTCCATCTACCAAATCCTCATATCAGAGATTTAAGAGTATTTAGAGACTTTAAGAGTATCTACCTCTATATCATAACTGCATGCATACCTAACTAAAGTAGCATGTCTGTAAAATGTAAAGATGTGGCTCTATGAAACTTTTCACATGCATAAAAGATACAAATCAACACAGAAAGTGATGGCTTCAAATGCTTCACTCATGTGCAATGAGGATTTAGTCTATTGATGCCTATCAGCATTCTTACATCTTATGGGATTAAATCATACAAAGAACATTTTCAATGAAAGAAAAAATGAACTTATTAACTCCAGAAATACCTATATCGCACAATGTCTGCCAAAGGATCTTTTCAAGCTCCTTACTATCCAAAATAGACAGCTAGACAAAGCACAAAGACATCTCTATATAGCACAAATTACTAAAGAGGCTTCTAATATTACCTAAATACTCTCACAGTATTTGACAAACTACTTTTAAAATTTATATATTTAAGAGTTGTTTTACAAACCAATACCATAAGTATAATTTTCTGTGTCTGTGCCTTTTAAGTAGAACAATGATTGGGACTAGAGGACCAACATGTTACTTCTAGTAATTACTAAGGTAAAAATATCAAATGAGACAAGAATAAACAGAAAGAAATCATACAGCTTACTCCAAATCACCAAATACTATAAAAGTCCAAACCACTGGACTCACCCCACATGTCACTATGCTACCGTGGTAGAGTAAATCAGACAGTCACTGGCTGATTATCTTGACAAACAGAATATGCTGCAATAGTAAAGAACATAGGTTTTGCTGTTAGGAGCATTTGATTTGTACCAAGGCTTTCTCAATGTCAAGTCACATGACCTTGAATAAATCACTTAACTCCTTAGATCTTGATTTCTAAATAGGTTTAATAACATCTATCTCAAAAGACTGTCATAAAGTAAATGGGAATGTCAATAAATTTAGCATGATTCATTCTCAGGCACAGTATATAACCCCTCATACTCACAACAGAGGAGTGTTCACTGATAGAATCTCCTGAATTCTCATGTGTTTATCAAACGAAATTCAGAAAGTTTTTTTTTTTTTAAACTCTCTGTAAATGAACAGGTAAGAACTAAAACCAAAGTCCTTGAGAGCATAACTATGCAAAATGCCTATAATATCAGTTAAGCTCAAAAGCATTATTTCTCTATACTTTGTCTCTCAATTTTATCAGTCATTTAAGCATTTTCATCCTTACTACTTTCTTTGGCTCTTTTCACTCTCTACAATGGGTCCCTTATGCACCTTTATTCATTATTAAGGTTACAATTATTATCCACATATAGGGTTCAGATTCTAGCTTGGTTGTAAGAAGTCTAAGGTTTACCAAACATATACAGTATTTTGCAAATATAACTTGTATGCCCTTCTTTTATGGAAGGCAACTGCAGTAGAACAGTTGAAAGACGTTCTTGGAGTCTTTAAAAACACAAAATGGCATCTGGATTAGGTTTATGTTCCCACCCCAGGTGTGGGAGATGTGTGAGTTGGATTTGGAATACTTGTTGCAGGTGGCTATATTTGGTTAGATGCAGTCGTTCTGGCACATGTAGCTTGTTCTTGTGATTGTGGACTGTATAGGTTTATGGAAACTTTTGGCTAAGGGTGTAAAAGGTCCGAAGCACCAAGAGTTGGGATGGTGTTGGTTGGGTTGTCCGTCATTAGTGTGTTAATTCTTAAAAGAAGAAAGGTTAAAAAGATTGAGTTTACAGATGGTTGACTGACTGTCAGCTAGTCCTCTTTAAGCTGTGAAGATTTTTACCTTTCTCTCATTCTATATCAAGGCCACTTGCAAAAGCAGTGAAAATTTATTTCCATCCTTCCTTTCTCTTTCCCTAAATTGAGGGTAAAGACAGTAATTTACTACTACATGCAACCACCTAGATTTTATTAGAATTCTCATCTTTCAATTTTATCTCATCTGATTGTTAATATTTTTTACCTTAGTAAAATCATACAGGAGATACATGATTGGTTTATGTGGCTCCCAAATACAGATTGTCAACTCAGATTTGCCCCAAAGCCTAAAACTTTCTTTCCTTTCATCATCTTCTTCATCTTTTTTTTTTTTTTTTTTTTTTTTTTGGTTTTTTGAGACAGGGTTTCTCTGTTGTAACTCTGGCTGTCCTGGAACTCACTCAGTAGACCAAGCTGGCCTCAAACTAACAGAGATGCACCTGCCTCTCTACCTCCCAAGCGCTGGGATTAAAAGCATGTCCCACCACTGCTCAGCCAAAACTTTTATTTTCAAACTACCTGCTGCACATCTCCAATCAGCTCCGGAAACAGATCTAACTAACCATGTGCACATTCCAAATAAACTCATCACTGCACACAGCTCACATCTCCCTCTGTATTATTCTTTTCTTCAGCCATGGCATTGTAAGTCTCTTAATTTTATAAACCAGAAGCATAAACTTTATTTCTATTCTTTCCTATCAAAATCCTTCTATAGGGTAAGGTGGAATAGAAGGAGTACTTTAAGGGGGACACATCCTTCAAGATCCAGTTAGGGTTTCTCAGTTTATTTCCAGTCACAGACTTCCAACCAACCTCCAACCCCCAAAGCTAGTGTTTTCTTTATACTCCCCTTTTTGTAGTCTGACTCTATATGATTCTGAACCCAGTTCAGGTACCATACTTTTTTGGATTTTTTCCCCTTCCCACACCAAAATTCAACATTCATCTTCATCTCTTCCCTAACACTTAGGGTCTAACTATTTAATGTATTCTGAAAATGTAAATCAGTACTAAGCACAAAGATATGGAAGAACATTAAATGTGCTTATCTGCAGCAATCAATCTAATTTTTTTAAGTACTCAAATGTCTTTTTCAAATGGAAATAAAGAATAGTAAAGAACAAAAAATAGGCTCTAAAATCCCCTATCAGGCACTATTTTAATATTTACTCACTTACCTTACCCACTTAACAAAAACCTGAGAAATCAGCTTTTACTACTTTTCATTGTTAGCTAGGAAGAACTAGTAGACTGTATAAGCCATTCAGGAGGGATCAACAAGCTGTAATTTTTCTTTCCCTAAGTAAACAAGTCTAAGAATAATACAGCAAATGAAAATAGGCTGTCAGTATAAATTCTCCATAATTTGGTCCTAGTATTAAGCACATCAACATTGGCAAAAAATTTTTTACTAATAAGCTTTGATCTCTTACTCAATACCCATTTCAATTTTAACCACAGAAACATTAGGCTACACTTTACAGAAGATGAGAGGGAAAAAAATTCACAAGGTTCCATCCTGTGTACATTAAAAAAAAAAAAAATCCTTTAATGTAACAATCTAAACTATCTCAGCAGAATGTTAGTAGTCCCATTGATAACACTTATTTCTTAAATTTGCTTTAACCACAAATAAACTCAGAAGTTGGCAACCAAGGCTTTTGGGTAGGAGGGAGTACATGCACACCCACCATTTAACTCAATATCTACTCTCTAATTAAAAAATGCACCCAGTGTTCTGCCCCAAGAAGTTCAAGCTACATAAACTAAATTCCTTCAACAAAAAGAAAAGCTTTATATATATATATATATGTGTGTGTGTGTGTGTGTGTATGTATGTGAGTGTGTGTGTGTGTGTGTGTATATATATATATATAATGTTATTTCAAGACAGGGTTTCTCTTTTCTAACTCTGGCTGCCTTGGAACTCACCATATAAACCAGACTGGCCTCTAACTCACAGAGATACGCTTGCCTCTTCCTCCTGGGTACTAGGAATAAAGGTATGCGCCACCACTGCCTGGCAGAAAAGCTTACTTTAAAAAGATAATTATTCTTTAATAATAATTAGTTTATATTCCTCACTAGGCAAAAGCAATAAAAATAACTGACTTAAAAAAAATGTAATTGTTCATCGGCACAATTTCAAATGGCATAACCTCCAAAGGCCTGAGTTTGAAAGGGTATCTATAGTATATTTACACATCTTGAAGGTGCTGCAATTTATTAAAAGTTTGGGTAGAACTACATCATAAAACAAGTTAAAATCAAGAAGAGAACTGTATTCTTTGCATCCACTATGTACAAAGCACAAATTTTCAGTCTCTCGTGAATAATCTTCTACAAGAAATTTAGAACAGAGTGGGTAGGTAAAAGGATGAAAATTTGAAATTCCAAGCAATTCAGAATGATAAAGCTAAAAATATATAAATAAACAAGGAAATATGTTTGAGTTTAATTGCAAGCCTCAGCCTCAAGAAGGCCTCCTTGGAACAGTTTTCTAAGGAATCATAATATTCGACAGTTACAACAGAAGCATTAATTACTAAGGCAACCCTTAGGATTATAAACACCTCACTAGTAAGATAATCTCTCTTCCTTTGTATTGTATGACCTATAATATATACACATGGCATGACTAGACATTAGCTAACACTAATAAAATCTTATTTAATGACAGGATTCAATGACATATATATTACAATAATCTCATTTTTCTAGCAGTTCCCTTAATGTCAACCATCAAAAACATAGCCAAAGATGCAAGTTTTGAAGCAAACAGCACAGTGTTAAGACACTGAGTAAATAAGTTATTAAAATTTCCAAGGTTTCCTTTCCTCATCTGTTTGTAGTGAAGAAAAGGGAAATGGTGAACTGAGTGACAATTAAAAGTATTTATAAAAGCATGTAGAATATAGCATTTGTTTAATAAATGTAAATTAGTTTCTTCTTTTACTAAATGAGAGAGCACTGCTTAGTGACTTTGAGTATAAAAGCACTTGTGTTTACTTAAATGCTTTCTTTTTAAAGTGGAGACCATTTGGAAATAAAAATGTACTGCAAGCAAAAATTAAAATAAAAAACAAAAATGCCTCATAGCTTATGTCAAAAGGAAAAACAAAGATTATCAATTAAATCACAGCATCCTGGAATAATTCCATGAAAACACAAAATAAACCCATCTACACCCAACTGGCCTCTAAGATTAACTTATAGGGCAGCTACATTTAAAATAAAAAAGTTGAATCAATGCAAGGTTCAATTATGCCCAGCATTTCGATTTTTAACACATGAGAGAGATGCTCAGGTATCACGTTGAACATCTGGAAAATTTGGAACTTATCAAAGCTCATTCTATTATAGATTTGACTTACTAGTATAAATAATTTTATTTCAATCATATTCTGAATGATTTTTACATAAGAAACATTTCATAATCTAATGTGACCATAGCAAGCAGTGATACATAAGGACATTCATCCCTAGTATCTGTGGAAAACAGGTTGTAGGAACCCTGGAGATAAAAAAATTTGAGAACATTCAAGTCTCTTGTCAAGAACTGTGTATATATACCCTCACACACACTTGTAAGTCATTTCTAGATTACTTATAATATTAATACAATGTAAATGTTGCATGAATAGTTGCACTATTTGTGGCCTACAAGTAAAGTCTGTAGAAACTTAATAGAAACGTATTTTTTTTCTCGTATTTTTGATCTGTCTTGGGTGAACAGACTTGTCTTCTCACTGAAGCATAAGGCTGGCCAGTATCTCACCAATGGTGCTGTTTTCACTGTTGACGCAAAAAAAAGATAAAATCTCAAAGTAGCTGTTAGAAAAAATACCTAAGTGTATGGTTTAAATCCATACTTACATAATCTAAAATTAGTTGTTTAAATCACAGTGACATTACATTATTTTTCCTTTAGCTAAAATCACTAATTTTTAAAATAAAACAGCTTTTCCAAATAAAACCTCTATAAACTACAAGGCATCATCAAATTGTAGGTACCATGGAGAATCTTAATTGTACATAAGCCAAAGGGAAAGAGGGAAAAACAAATCAAACAGTGTAATTTGCCACTACTATTAGCTTGGTTTTTTAATGGATCTAACTGTAATCAGTTATGACAGCAAAAGACCCACCACATACATTTATTACAAAAATGTGCTGTGGAATCTGCTTAACTTTACCTAAAATGGTCAGTTCGCAAAAAGAAGTATGCAAGAACCTAGCTAACTTTCCCATTGCTTCATACGAGAACTTAGTCATCATTCCCATTTTTAAGAAAAATTAAATTCTGAAGGCTAAATAATGTCTGCAAAAGACAAAATAATTACACAAATTCCAACAAGAGCACACAAGAATTGTTTCCTAGATTTACATAAGGAAACTATGTCTGTTGTTTTTTTTAAGAGCTTGAATGTATCTAAGGCAAACCCAAAAATAAAACCTTTTCATTTTACAAAATAGGAACCAGATTAAATGGCTCAAAGAACACACACTGAAGGAGTCCAAGTGTCCTTCCACTGTGTCATATCAACTCAATTATTAAGCCTCTCCATACTGAGAATTCAAAATTAAGAAGCCAGTATTAGCAATGAGTTGCTATGGCTACATACTTATTTCAGTCTGGTCCACAGAAACAAGCTTTTAACAAAAAACTAGATGTTGGTAGTTGTTCTTCCATAATTCAAGTAAGGTGTAAATTCCTAGGTGGAATCATCTTGTCTATTCCTCAATTTCCTCATCTGTTAAATCAATAACCACTTTTCTCTAAAGTCTTTGTTATGGTTTGAGTATCTGTGTCTGCTCCAAAACTCTTAATTCTTTGAATATATTAATTCTAAGAACTGAGGCTTACAGAATATAGGTTATAAGGGCGTATCTCCTTAACTGAACTCTCAAATCTTTGTGCTTTATACTCATTTTACTGTTTACTACTTAAGTATCCTCTAATTTTTTTTTAGAAGTACTTAAACATGTTAACTTCAAGAAATCCAGTTTCACTTAAAATACATTGCACTGTGCTATATACACTTTATAAGCTCGAGGGCTCCTGGATCTGCCACCAGTCAATAATTTAAACAACCTTAGAATTACTTTCCTAATATATTCCTATTAGAGAAAGCATATTATCCCAGAATCTAGAAAACATTTAGCAACGTAGGTATGTAGTATCTCAGGCAGGATCAACCTGTGCCCCGTGCATGCATGCTAGGATAGCTATGAATGTGACCCAACACTTCTACACAAGATAATGCCATGCAGTGATGTCCAAAGGTTAGGCAGTCCTAAGAGTCTGATGGAAAACAACTGTCTTTTTTAGTTAGGCACTTGGATATGATTCCTGGCTCTACTTTTTCCTATATGTGTATGAATTACATATATTTTAGTAGATCTCTCACTCTATCTAAATTTAAAATGGGAGGAAAAATGTCTAAACTAAACGTTGTCATTAGGATTTGATATCAAGAAAAATATTTAAACCAGAATCTAAGGTGTTCAATACTCAGCAGTTTACTAATCTCTTAAAAAGATTTCTCTTTATTAGAGATATAGTAATTGAGCATAAAGAAGAATGTTCAGTATTTTACTTAGGAGGTATTAATATCAGAGGCTAAAGCTTCATCAAGAGCTATTTTAGAGAATGAATTGCAAGCAGTTGTATTAAAGAATCCCTCTTAGTGATTCTGCCTTGCTGTTTTAGAAGAGTATCTCCAAATCTTGTATTTTCCAAAAAAGGTAGATTCCCACTTTGAAGTTTTTGTTCACTTGCTCAGCAGTAACATTTCTGTTAAAGAGCAAAATAGGTCCACTCCTTTTCTCTATGATTCTAAGTCTTAAATGTATACAAGTCAAATCAACAAGTTTTACTTAAAATTAATTACTTCAGACTCTAGATTGGCTTTAAAAACATTAAAAGGAATGCTTTCTAGGAGCAAAAGCTATGTCCTAATTACTACAGAGCTAGTTCTCGATTTTCTATTATTACTCAGGTGGGCAAGTAGGGCCTGTTAAGCAGGCTGGTGATTAGTGATGTTAATGTAACAGCTAATCTTTCAAAGTGAAATCTTTTACAGAATCCTGTATCAATGGCAATATAGAAGCAGCTCTAAATGGCCATGGAGGACAATTCTGAAGATAATCCACTTCTATTACAAAGCCCTTCAGTCCTCCTTTCAATCTGTGTCAGAGAGTGACTACCTATAGGAAAGACTAACATTTTAAAATGAAAATTTTGGCTTTACAATTAGCAACTATTTCTTTTCAATCTCCCAGTTACACCACTATTTATTAGAAAGTAATTTTTATACTACCTCATTTACTCCTTAAAAATATTCTGTGAAAAACTGTCCTTAGCTGTGCCACTTTAAATATGAAGAATATTGCCCACCCTATGATGTGTAACATTATAACTAGACTGAAAGTCTAAAAGTAAATTATACTCCCAAATAAAGATACAGACCATTCTATCAGAAATCTTGGCTATGAAAACTAAATGAAATTGGTAATGAAGACAAGAAAGAGTTTCCTGCTTGTCAGGCCAGAGAGTTGAGTAATGATACATGTTCAAGAACATAACTGAATATAAAGATTGCTGAAGAATTTTCATCTCCTGATACAGGTTTTCCCAGTGAGGGGGTAAAAACGAAGGACGAAATAATAGTAGGCACACACACAAAGTGCTTCAAAGTAATGAGTGTCCAGCTAAATTAGCTACCACTGTCTTTCAATTTTCATCAGTACACCACACCTTGAAAACACCAGCAACGAAAGCAAAGAGGTAGTAGCATCATCAGAGATGGTTTTTTGCTACTTCTGACCTTGTTCTGGGGAAGGAGGAAATAATGGGACAACTGGTAACAACCTCTTTGAGGACCATTAACACAATGTGAGAAGCAACCAAGCAATATAAATAGGGCAGAATAAAAAAATAACAGCTGTTTACATCTGCTTATAATGCTCATTATGCCCCCAGTATTACCTTTAAAAGTTCTGTGGGTATAAACTTTTTATGAGGGATGACAAAAAGGTTCAACAGTTAAGAGCACTTGCTGTTCAATCATCAGGACCGGAATTTGTATTCCAGCACTCATGCCAGGTTGTTCACAATTTCCTGTAATTCTAGCTTAAAGGTATCTAACATCCTTTTCTGGCATCTATGGGCACCTGCTCACACATGCAGACACAAAGAAAATAAAATCATCATAAAAATGTCTTATGAGGTAGTACTAATATTTTCAAAAGATCTCATTATCTAATAAATGTAGGAATCATGAAACAATGTTAGGAGTTTTAAGATTTCTAATAGTTAGCTAACATAGTCCAAGAAAGGATGAAGATCACCGTAATTTACAAGAGGCCGGGATTATTGGGTTATTACTGGAGATGCATTATTTGACTCCCAACAGGGACAAATTATAAGTATTTTAAATTAAACAAATGAATATTCTGACATTCAATGGATAAAATTATGACTTGAACTACAGATAATTTATGTCTGTGAAGGAGAAACTAAGTTTCTCAAAGTCTCAGTGATCATGATTTAAAAGATGGTCAAAAAACAAAGTAACAATTCTTAATTAAGATCCTGAGCCAATAAAAGATGGATGCAGCAATAAGCAGCATTCTGGGCCCAGAATGCATATAAGGAAAACAGGAATTCAAGATAAGCCTATCATCTCAGAGCAAAGTCATGTTTTAGATGAGAAAACAAGAATTCTGAGGATTGCACATGTTAGTTAATCTACAGTGAAGGTAATTGATTAGACTGTACAGTGAAGTAGGCTGAGAGGGAGAGAACATGCAAGCTTGTCCTGTAGAGTTGCTCTGGTATAGTGTGGAGTTCAGTTAGGATACAGAAAATACTTGAATCAGAAATTGAGACTTAACAATGCTGAATCCAGAGACCCTGGTAACCCATCACACTATTTATTTTCAGACAGAAATTGGATATTTCTGTCTTCTAAGGAGATTTCCTAATTTCTAAGGAGATTACCCTTCTAAGAAAAATGATATAATACCATTAATTATCTACTATATCTCTTACAGATCCAAACATTACAAACCACCACTTGCACTAAATTAATCAATTACTGTGGTTTGGCTTAAAGAACTATTTCTCATTTAATCAAACATTCAATCTCCATGCACACTAAATGCTGCACACTAAATGCTACATACCCTGTGGTTCAAGAGGCTGCCTGGTATAAGCACTGGGCAAAACTCACAATCTAACTGAGGAGCAATACCGAAAAAAAGTAGGAGACAGGAAATAATTAAAATAAAAAATCTGTAATCTATAGATCAACAATTTTCTACATGTGGGTCACGACTCCTTTGGAGATCAAACAACCTTTTACAGGGGTCACCTAAGACCATCTGTGTATCAGATATTTACATAACAATTCATAACAGTAGCAAAATCAGTCATGAAGTAGCAACAAAAATAATTTTATGGTAGGGGGTCACCAGAAGATGAGCTGAATTAAAGGGTTAGGGTTAGGTTAGAGAACCACTGCTTTAGATGAACATTTGATGTGATGTGTGTGTGTTAGGATGTATACACATAGCAAACAAGTGTTTACATACTTGTGTGAGAATGACTACTGCAAACTCTCTCTTGAAGTCATATCCCAAAAACCAGTAGAATTCCTGTGCAGAACCCAGAGGTACCAAAACCCTATACTCTTTAGACTTCATTCTTGGGTGGTTCACAAATTTTGTTCTGCAGGCTTCCAAAAATGTTAAGCTAGAACTTATATAAAATAGGGAGGAAAGCCGTATCACTAAATAAGTATGCAGAATTTCATTCTAACCACCTGCAAAAACATCACAATTCTAATATTTAAATTGACAAAATCTAACTGAATACTGACATAATTATAGTTAACTATGTGTTAGATAAGTTCTAAACTTTATCACACAATAAGCTGTTAAAGCAGGTGCCTTCAGCATTCTCATTTCATAGAGAAAACTGAGGCTAATTTAGGAGGCAATGCAGCTACAAGGAAGTGAACATGCTGTTCAAATCCTGTCAATCCAGAGCCCACAAAAGTAACTGCTGGTTTCTCAGTCCCTCTACTTTTTAGCAACACATCTAACACACATTTTGACTACTGCAAGACTGAAAGTTTCCCAGGGTCCAGTTTTATTCTTACTAGTAGTGAAAAACAAAACAAGACAAAAAAAAGTTGTAGTAGTAGTACTATTTTTAACATATTAAATAAAAAAGATTATCTGGCTAAGAGTCAAAAGAAGCCAAACAACCCTGAGATGTGTGCTTCCTATCACATTCACACAGAACCAGTTATAATCCTGGTTCTGATATTTACAGACTAACCTCAAGCAAATTAAACTCTAAACCCCTCACTTGTAAAAGAGAACACTAAGATAGTAGAGCTTCAAAAATGAAGTTTAGATTGCCTAGCATATATGGGAAGCATTTAACAGGTGTTAGCTAGGGCATATTTCTACCTTTCTGAGCTTCCTTTTTATTATATATTTAAATGCTACTCAGCTCAGTAATTCCAGAATCCCAGATAGGCTAAAATATTTCTGCAGAGTCCAAGCTGTATTTTGTACAACAGAAAAAATATAAACTTCCCACAGCCAATCAAATATTTGACAGTAGGTGAATGAATAAAACTGTAAGAAACCATTACTAAAAAGGAATACAAAGGGCTAGAGGGTTGGTTGACTTAGTGGTTAAGAGCACTTGTGGAAGACCTGGGTTCAAGCCCCAGCAACCACATGGAGACTCACCACCTCCTCAGGCACCAAGCATACATGTAGTACAAAGATACATATGCAGGCAAAACACTCATACAAATAAAATAAAAATAAATCTAAAAAAAGGAATATAGGGATGGGGATATAAAAGCTCACTGTTAAGAGTATTTGCCCAGCATATGTGTAGCCCTAGATTCAAACTCCAACACCGCAAAATGAAACCAAACCACAAAAAGGCAATATACAAAGTAAAACTCAAATGGACTAGGTAATCACAAAGTGATATGAAACATTAAAAAGAAACACATCAAAATATTAATATTCTTTATTTCCAAGTGGTAGGATGTTTGGAATTTTAAGTACGGATATTCATGGATTTTTCCATCATTAGCATGTATCACTTTCATGATTAGAAAATCCACTACAATGTCAAACCATATATTAGTAAGTCTATTAATTACAAATCATACTTTATATCAATGATTCTTACTATTAATTCTTTTGGGTTCATTTTACAACAGGCAAACAAGGACTTATTTATTTATTTTAAAATAAAAATTATCCAACAGCATACAAGTCTATCTGCTAAAGATCCTCCTGAGAATCTTGACTGGAAGTAACAAAAATACATTCTATATTCTCCAGATTTATAATACAAAGAAAATGATAGTATTTCTAGTCATGATTCTATACTCTTCCTGAACTGGAAAAATGTTATTACTACTAAGTAAGTTACACTTAATGAATGATGTTCAAATGACTATCTTATGTGAATGATTCAACTTCATAATTAATGTACTATAGATGAAATGCCAAATTTCCACATTATAGCCTATATTGTGCAAACAGGCTTTAAAATTCATGGAGCTGGAAAGATGGCTCACTGGGGAAGAGTGCTTGCTGAATAAGGATTTGAGTTCAGATTCTAGCACCCATTATAAAAAGCTAAGCACAGTTGTATGAGTGCTGTAATCCCAGGTCTATGGAAGGGTGGAGACGGAGTTGGGAGGATCTGTGGGTCTTGCTGACTGCCAGCCCATCTCCCAGGTTCAGTGAGAAAACGTATCACTAGAGAATAGGTAGTGACAAACAAGGACACCGAAAGTCCCTTGAACTCCTCAAACACACCCACAGAACAACACGCCCACACTACACACATACTCCACACTTACACATAAGTAACAGGCACCATTTTCTCTTTTACACAAATAAACTATTAAGTAAACAGAATTCAGCATGGGTACTAATTTTCCACTCTTCTAAACTGCTGTTATACCTAAAAAGACATTTCACACTAGAGCAGGAGAGTTGACCCAGCAGTTAGTGTGTACTGCTCTTGCAGAAGATGCCAGCTTGGTTCCCAACACCCAAGTCCTCAACTTCCCTTAAGTGCAACTCCAGGGGATCCAACACCCTCTTCTGGCTTCCAAAGGTACCTGTACTCATGGGCACAAGCATACATATAAAACTGAAAAAACATCTCTCCACCCCCATGCCGGAGATATGGCTCAATGGCTCAAGAGCACTTGCTACTACTGTAGAGGATTCAGGGTTCAGTTTCCAGAATCCATATGGTGGCTAGCAACTGTCTGCAACTCCAGTTCCAGTGGATCCCATGCCCTCTTCTGACTTCCGAGGGCAACAGGCACACAGATGGTATAGACATACAAGCAGGCAAAGCACTCATACACATACAATAAAAAATGTTTTTAAAAGACAATGAAACGTAATATATTATTCTTCTTTTTATTTTCTCTTAATTTCTAAAGCCAAAGAGACACTACTAACTGCTAACTATAAATGCGTAAGTCTAAGTGTAATCCACATTTTGATACACCTTTCTCCATAATTTCTCTTTAAGAGAATAACAAATATAAACAGATTTACGGTTAAGCCCTAGCTTTGTGTGATTAAGGCTGTTATTTAGCTCTCCTACATTTACAGTCCAGAGTTTTCTTTTAAGTTATTCTCTAGGAAACAAATTTACTGTGAAGATCAAAGATGCCCCTTATATCTGGCAAATATTAGTGTAGCTAGAAATAAAAGACATTAACTGTCCTCAAGTCTTATCTCTTCATGCTCTAATGGATGTCATGAATGGTCTTAACATTTCTGTCAGTTGCTTTGTGGGCATCATTCGCTGACCATGTTGCATAAGTGAAATTTATCAACAACCACTAAGCAGATTACATCCAGGGTTGACCCTGTTATGATTTAGCATGTTTCATAAACTGTTAACTGAAGTTACTTCCAGGACCCATGTAGCAGTTTTAAAGAGGGCAGATTTTAGGAGTGACTTTCACAGTGTGTCCTACATCTTCTAAGGTGAAGCGAAGAATGGCAAATGACAGAGGACAGCATTTCATTCAATCACATTTCCAATTCCAACCAAGCATATTAAAGCCCATATGAACAAAAATCTGAACAATATAGAGACGAATGGCTTTTCAGAGAAAAGTCAACCCAACGGACAACGGAAAAGTTAAGACACATGGTAACAGCAAGGAAAGAATCTCTTCCAGAGGAATCACTTGGCCCAAATCCATACATAATCTCCCTTCTTAATAATAATAAAGTTCTGTAACCCTAGCTGATATTTGTGTACATTTTTTTTTTTTTTACAAACTATTATCAACGGCCTGGAGCAGTGGCTCAATGGTTAAAAGTGTGCACTGCTCTTGCAGAGGACCAGAACTTTGGTTCCAAGCACTGAAATGGGTAGCTCACAAGGACCTGAAATCCCAGCTCCAGGGTAGTATTTGACTCCTCTGCCCTCTGCAGGCACCTGCACTCATATACACAGATCCACACACATTTAAAAAAATAAAAAAAAGATGTAAAAGAAGCTATATTCTATATAACAAAGGGAAGTCTAAACATTGGAGTCAATCTTTTCTGTCAACAGTTTACAAGCACAGAAACTTTCAATCTTAAATAAATGGGGAGCAGAAAAAACCAAACTGTGCATTAACCTAGTGTGGTGTAACTTTTACTCTGCTGAATATCGTCAAGGCAAACTTAAAATACACAGTAAAAATCAGGTTCTAAGAGAACCTGATCTGTCTGGTAAAATTTATCTGAAGAATTCTTGCATATAAGAAATATTCTGTAAGTTAACTTACCACTATTGTATAGTGAAAACCAAACAAGTCCAAACTTATTTCATCCCTTTTACACATCATTTGTGTAAAAATAACCTGAAATAAGCAACTGAAACTTTAGATTAACCTACAGTCTGCCATAAATTATAGCATAGATAACACAGTACAGCATACGCCAGTTGTAGGAATGCAAATAAGCATAGATGGTATTTTTTTGTATGTGAAATACTGTTTATTTACAATTTCTGACTAGCAGTCCATGTAGGCTGTAGCTAAATACAAGACCACTAATATGAATGAAAGGAATTCTGACAGTCTAAGGACTTGCTTCCCAGAAGTCAATGAAATATCACTGGACCATTATCTATTCTCAACATTGGCTGATTATTTTCAATGGAAACTACCTGTGAGTTTTATTTACCTATAAAGTAGAAATGAAAAAAAAATCAGTTCTAATATTATGTATTATCCTATCACACCCTATTATAATCGTCAGCTAAAGAAATAAAATTCTCTCCTGCTTCTAATCACTAATACTAGCTCCAGAAAACAAAGACCTTTGCCTTTCTACATCTACTGATAAATCCTAAAGCTCTAGGAATGAATAGTGCTTAGTATATCTTGGACCAGTGAAGCACTGAGAGAGGAAAACAGGTTCAAGTAGGGAAATCTAGAGGTCAAAGAGTTGAAAGCAGTGAGAAAGATATAACTGGTTACTCTGAAAAATTAACTCGTCAAATAAACTCTTCCACATTTTACCAATCAACAAAGACTCCAAGAAACAACAGCACCAAGAGCAAACATTTCCTAGAAAACCAGTGTCACTATTGACTTAAAAAAACAAAACAAAAAACACTATTTCTGAATTCTGCTAACAAAAGGGGAGGGTTCAGATTTGACAATCATTTGGAGGGTTGATTCAGTTGGGAAATTAAATCACTCAAGTTCATAAACCTGGTTCATTGTCCAATTATAAAAGAAAAACTATTAGTTAACTTCATTACTGCTGTTTTTCCAATTTTTCTTTTTCTGATGCAATCTATTTAGAAAAATCGTTCATAATGCAATTAATATAAAAATACTCTATTCTCCTGATTATACCCTACCTGTTTAAATAGAGCCCATTCATTTACAAAAAGGTGCAAGCTTCTACACACTGACAATATGTTCCTTGCAAATTCAAAATTCCGCATCGGAATATACTTTTCTTTTTGACATTAGTTCTCCAGGGCAGAGTTACTCAAAGTGGACAATACTGTGGTCTTTCCTTTGATCACCGCAAAGGATACTTGAGGAAAAGCCTGTTTAAAAAGTGATGACAAGGCCCTCTTTCCCTCCACATGACAGAATGCTTCTGAGTCTCGGGAGGGAAAAATAACTCTCCCTGGTTTTACTTTTAAAAATCGGCTCGGCTGCTGCCTTGTCTGTTTGACTTTTACCTGTTACTGTAGCGACATGAACAAGTACGTCCAGTTTCTGTTACAACAGGACATTTTAATTGCCTGCCAATGGCTATCTGATCGAGGCATGACATCCAAAGCAATAATACTCCAGCTACTAAACACTGCAAGCTTATGACTCAACGTAACGCCAAGAGAAAAAGTTTCTGAACAGAAAACGATTGCTGTCGCTGAAAACGAACAAGGTAAAACAAGTCTGCGTGGCGAGTACTCTTAGGGACTTCCTAGTGTGAGAAACGTTCGTTCTGTGGCTGGCTTTCCTAGGAGTGGAGGAGCAAGACTGGGTACAGTGCTTAGGAGGCTTGCAGGATCAAAGATGCTATAAATACTATGCTCGGTGCTAGTCGTGTTTTGCCACTGGGCATTTCGTGGCATTTCTGTCAGTGAGTGGGGCAGGCGGATGGCAAGTCCGCTCCCGAACGAGGAAGGGGTACATGCCGACAACCCTCCTCACCATGGTAAAATGCAAGCAGGGTCGTTCTGGAAACCACACACTAAAAGTTACACACACGCCCCACTCAAGGGGTGCGGCGGCAGCGCGCATCCCCTCAGGGCCGCGGCATCAAGGCAGGCGCGAAGGAGGCCCCGGGGCGGCCCGGGCGCGGGGAACGGCCCGGGAGGCGACCGCGCCGGCCCGCGCCGCCCCGTTGCCGGGAAGGCTCGCGCCCTGCCACCGGCGGCCGTGGGGGAGGGGAAGCCGGCTGCGGCCTGTTGGCGGAGTTCAGCCCCGGCCTCGCGTGCGGCTCCCGGCCGCGGCTCCGGGTCCCGGGCGCCGAGGACCGACTCACCGGAAAGGCCCGGATCCGCATCTTGGTGTCCTTCCGGCTGCCCGTGCCTTTGCTCAGATTCGACATGGTGCTCGGCCCCTCCCCGGCGGCGGCTGCGGCTCGCACTCAGAGGCGCCGGTGTCACATTGAAGGCGGGAGGGTGGCCGCGGGGCTCGGCGGGGGGCGGCGGCGCGGCCCCCGGGCTGGGCTGGGTGGCGGGCCGGCCCCTGGGCAGCCGCGGCGGCGGGGGCGGCGGCTCGGGCTCGGGCGGCTCGGGCTTGGCCAGGGGGGCTGCGCTGGCGCGGCGGCTCCACGGGCTTCCCCTCGCGCCGGGCTCGGCTCCCTTTATCGCGCTTCTCCGCGATGGCGGCGGCGGCGGCGACGGACAAACATCTCACTGCGCAGGCCGAACGTCCTCCTCCTCCTCCTTCTCCTCCTCCGCCTCAGCGAGACGAGATCCGGCCTAGAGGGTGGAGGGGGGAGGAGGGAGGGAGGAGAGCGGAGAGTGGAGAGATGGGGGAGGGGGCGGGAAGACGGGAGGGGAGGCGGGAGGCCGCGGCGGGCACGTCAGATCTCGCGAGATCAGGGCGGGCGCATGGCCCGGGGCGGGGCGGAGCGAAGCCCGGGAAAGGAGGGCGCCCGGAGAAGAGGGGAGGAGTTGGGAATGGGCGTAGTCAGCGCCCTGGGGGCGGGGCCTGGAGCAGGATGCGTCTGCTGCGTTTTCAAAAGAGCGTCGAAGATCCCGGTAGGTGGAGGTGGCTGCTGATTGGTGGAGCGCGAAAATGTGTCACGTGGGCAGCGGGCGGGGGAAGTTCCGGGAGCCAAGCGGGGAGTGTTCTGTAGGTTGGCGAGGCTGCACTTGTCTGGGGTAGTGGCTTGATGGGAGTCCCGGGCAAGGGCGTGGGGTGCGAGTGGGACGGCTACGTCCCAGAACTGTTGCAGTGTTTTTCTAGGGCACGTGGCCCAGGGAGAGGTACTTGAGCCCCAGCCAGAAACTTGAAAGCAGAGTTTGTTCCTGAGCTACCTGCGGAGTAAGAAACTAGTGTCCTGTATTTAGCTGTGTTGCAATGCCTCGGAACTGAGGCAACCAGGTTTCTTACACAGCACAAGCTCCTGGGTTTGTTTGTTGATTAATTGGTATTTGCTAGAAGATCCAGAGTGCACTAATGTTAAAACCTGGTTTTTGTCTTGAAATAAAGCAAGTGCCCAATGTAGTACAATGTTTTTGATAATTTGTTAAGCATGATAGACACCTGTCAAACTTTTTTTTCACTGTTTACCAAGAACATTGTAGATCATTAAAACCAAAATCGTCGTGGAATTCAGTTTGCTGTAGGTTTGGAAGCATTTTTAATTTTGTTTGGGGACTTTTATCCTACAGTCGAAATGTCTAGTTTGACGGCCTTTTGCTTTTAATTTAGTATGAATCATACTTACTGATTTACCTACTTGCTCAATTTGCTGTTTCCAACTTTGCAGGGAAATCTGAGTTTCTCCCAAAGTTTCTATCTTCCCATTTTGAATGAACTGTTGGGATTTGAAAGCTAAGTTCTAAATACTTTTTAAAATAGAAAACTTCATAAAACTTGCTTGTGGTTGAATTTGCCCTAAATTATTTGTAATGTTGAAGCTTACAGTGTTATGCTCTCGGCCTCTCCTTGGTTGAAATACCCCCACTGAAAATAAGCTTAAAAATATTTACTAATCAAAACGGAAACTTAAGGAGAATGTTGTTTACACTAGGCTAAAAAAAGACAATCAAAATGGATTAAGTAAAACAAGAAAGGGCTCTGACATAATAAGTGTTGAATAGGAGTTTATAACTTGTATGCTAATTTGATTTCCATAATTATCAGAATATAAACCCTTTTTCTATTGACTGTCCTGTCACATGGCTCCATTTCTTAGTAAAATTAAAATATATAATCTGGAGCCATTGGTTTGAATCTAAACTCTGCCACTTTATTAACTATAATAAATGAGGACAAAGACTTGGCTATTTTGTCAGGAGGCCTTCATCTGTGAAATGGAGACAGTACTTCTCCTGAGTTGATATTAAATCTGAATGGGTAAATACATTCTTAAAAGCCACCAGAGGGTTGGCAAGATGGCTCAGCAGGTTGAAGCAGATGTACTTTTCCTACACAACACAAGCCTGATGAACCTGAATTCTATCCCTAGCACCCACCTAAAGGTAAAAAACAGAGAATCAACTCCCAAAAGTTTTTTTCCCGAACACACACACGCGCAGGACACACACATCCACATAGTCACACACATAACGATAATAACTGATTTTTTTTAAAGCCATCATAGCAGTCATGCAATATCTGCTGGCTCTCATTATATTATTCATCAAAACTGAGGTTATACACTGCCTTCTTAAATAATAAATACTTGTACACTTTTATAAAAGGCTCATATTTGAAGGCCAATCTGCAGCTTAGATTCTACAAACCAAAGAAACATTTTCCAGAAAGCAGGAGAGCCCTTACAAGGTTATTAACTATATTTTGCCAAGTAAAAAAGAACAACCAAATGAGGGAGATGGCTAGACAGACACCCACCAAACCGAAGACCTGAGCTTGATCCCCAGTGTCTGTAGGTGGAAGGAGAGAACAGACTCAAAAGTTGTCCTCTGACTTACACACACTAAATAATTTACTAATGTTTTGTTTTAATTTTACTGATTGAGGTTAAATTTGTAGGAAACTCATGTAGTCCCCAGGAATTGGAATCTTCCCACCATATGTATGTCCTAGGTGCAGGTACCCTGCCTGGAGACCAACCACAGGCTCCAGGTGGAGGGATGCAGCAGAGAGGACACGGTGTGGCAGGGTGACCATGGGTTTACAGGATCCTACCTTGTCTTTGGTGAACCTCCGGGGAGTTGACAAGTGGACAGACACTGGGGAACACACTTCAGGGGGCGACTCCACTTTAATATGAGGTGTAGGGTACATATATAGGGCCATAAGCAGGGGAGGGTCTTTGATACCCAGGGTCGGGATCCATTGGTTAAGATAAGGATATTGGAGTAGCTGTATTTTCATGTGGAGCTCAAGTCTAAGTGTCAAGGTCTTGCAAGGAAACCTTCTGCATAAGGTGTAGTCCCACAGGAAGAAAGAGGAAGGCATCTTATCAGTAAATGGACTCATCCTAGACTTCCAGCTACAGCACAGATAAGCGCCAACCAAGCCGCATTCCTTTGCTTCTGTGAAGCAGGCGATATTTAATATTTAGCTGGGTTCTGGACAGGGCTAAAAGTGAGGAGCAGCTGAACACCTACCATTCTCATCTCCTGGGATGACTCTGGGTTCCAAGCCAGGTTCAACCCACTCTTAGCTCTATGATAGTCCCACAAACTCAGAGTGTGTAATATTAAGTCGGGGGTCACACAATCTCAGCAAGAACTAAGGAGAATCTAGCCAATGATACATGTAGTATGTTGACAGATGTACATGTAGGTATGGAGAAAGAGAACAAGAAAGGCTAAGTAAGGGCTGGGTGCTGGTAATGGACACAAGTTATGAAAGAGGGTATAAAGCTATTTTTTTTCTAATTCTGTCATGGACCTTTTATTTTGATGGTGAATAAGTTCATAAAATAAATAAAATTTAATGTGAAGTGCCACAGCTTCCATTCTGAATGCCAGCATTGAGTCTATGTATATGATGTTTTTCTTTATTTGTAAGTTTTTAAAAATAACAAAAGTATTTTATTTAAATTAAAAAAAGAAACAACCATCCCATAATTTTAATAATAAAAGATATTTTTAACTCAGAAATTGGGAAGATTAATTCTGAATAAAGGCTATTCTGCACATACATTGATTTACCCTTATGTAAAACAGTACACTGCCTTAATCTTTCTCATTTTCTATGAACTTAGAAACACACCAAAAGCCAGACTAGAGGAATTAACTATCTTAAGACCTATCTCTATTCAATTGTAAAGAGATGTAATCACTTTCATTTTTTTTAAACAAACATAGATTTTCGTATTTGCATTACTTAAACAAAATTTAGATGGATTTAAAGGAGTCACTATCACCCCTGAGGGGCACACACCTTTAACCCCAGCACTTTAACCCAGGCAGAGGCTGGTTGATCCCTATGACTTCAAGGTTAGCTCCCTCTGCAGAGTAAGTTCCAGGACAGCCAGAGTTACAACAGAGAAACCCTCTCTAAAATAAATAAACGAGTCACTATCAACTGTTTCTTAGACTTTTAACCACCAAGAAACTACAGAAATGGTTCAGAATGAATCTCATTAAGAAATTTGCCCTGATTTATTTGTTTATTTCTTTATTCACGTATGTTCTGTTGACTACTATATATGTAAAGTGCTAGAGTGAATAAGTGAGTTGAGACCCACCATGATAGAACATTAAAAGTCCTTTTTTACATCTCAAAATTGGAAACCACAAACCCAAGTTTAATTGAGCAAGAACTTCCTTTATATTTCAGACCAGAAATCAGAGATTTTTTTTCCCTTCTCTCTAGGGAAGCTTTCTCAAAATGCATATGAAAAAAAACTTCTAAGCATCAGTAGACTATTCTTCTATGCCCTGTGATTGTTCCCTGATTTGCAAATAGAAGATGGCCTTTCAGAATATTATCTTTTGTGTAAGCAGCCACCTTCCCAACAGAGTAAGCACAGTACAATAGGAACACACTAGATCTTGCATGCCTGACAGTTATTATTCCTACTCCTGCTGACAGTGTCCTGACACAGGGAAACAGTGGCCCCATTTCCACTATCCACACAGAGGACATGCAGTTAGACAGCTCAGCCCAGGCAGCTGGGTGGGCTAGCCCCTCTTCTAAGTCCCAGTGTGTAAAAAGCACCATAAGGTGTGAAGAGCTTTTAAAAGGGAATAATAGCCTCTTCTTGGCCATGAGTTTCTAGGTATCCAGGATACCAAGCCACTATAGTCACTACTGCAGATGCACGTTTGATTGAAAAGATATTGGTTATTAAATCAGCTCACAGCCTCCCAATTCAATTAGAGTTTAATGGTTTTGAACAGACCAAGACCATGGTAAGGAAAGCTGTATGGCTTTCAGATTAGAAGACAGGTGTAGAGAGAGTCCAAGCTCCTTATAGGAAAGGGCTAAGTCTTTGTCTCCCTAATAAGTAATACAGGTCATTAGGTGTGGAGTTGTTCAGATACCCAATAGCAGCATGTCTACATGCATTGTAAGATGCCATGTTATTAAAGGAAAATAAGAATAGACTGACCATTGACAAACTAACCACTTACACTTGAACATGCAAGAACTATACCCCTTTACTTTGTACTTTTTCTTATTTTGTCCTGAGACAAGAAGTGTATGAGACCTACAAGTATACAAAGATAAAGTTACATCTTGCACTAAAGAAAAATTCTACATGCCTGATTACTTCATAAAAACTCATCTCCATTTCCCATCACATTGTCATCACATATATCATCTTGTGGACAATTCTGGAAACTATATTATTGTGTTCTGCTTATTCCACTTTTACCCAGTAAGTGAATGTTTTGTTACTAAAAATATGTATATATTATCTTGCAGGATATATACATTCTCAAAAATCACAGGCATTACACACACTTGATTTTTCAAAAAAACTTACTTATCAGCAAGTGGGGGCTGTAGGGGTGTGTGTCACATGTGACATAGTGTATGTGTGGAAATCAGAGGACAACTTAGTGAGTCAGTTCTCTCCTTCTTCTTTATGTGGATTCTGGGAATCGAACTCAGGGTCACCAGACTTGTGTGGCAGGTGCTCTTTTACCTGTTGAACCATCATGCTAGCTGCCACATGATTTTATCTCAAAGGAAAATAATCCCCTCTTATGAATAGCATTTTAGCAGTAACCATCCCCAGAAGCCCACAGGGACAGTTATGAATGTGTACTGCTTTCATTCATGACAACTAAAATATATGTTGAAATTTATAACTCATCAGCTCATTCTCTGTAAGGTAATTTTGGAGCTGAGATATAGTGAGGTGCCAGAGAGCCATAAAAGCAAATCATCTAAATGTTATCCTACATTAGTAATCTTATAAACTAGACATCAACAAGAGTAATAAAATACTATTATCCTTAAACTTCTTCAATAAGCTCTTGTCTTTATTGTTCAGAGTGAAACTATGTTTCATTCTTCGATCTAGAACTATACTATATTACTATAATGAAATAATTCCTAGAGAAAAGTCAATTCTATGCCGCAACCTGCTGGATCCTCTAATTCTTTAACAGCTTGTTTGTGAGTAAAGGATCCACTGAATGGGCAGTTCTCAGATGGTGGCAACAGGGACATCTTGTTAAGATAAATCCTACAACTTTACATTTAACTGAGTTTTGAAAAAAAATACCAAAAGGTTTATGTATGATAATTTTTATTTTTATGTTCCTTGTAGAGAAACATTTAATCTTTTAATCCAACAGCATGGGTGCTTTGGCAAAGGATTACAATGAAAGGCCTGTGTGATAGCTAGGAAGGAATCATATCCAAAGGCGTGTATGAAGGAATCACTTTTGGAGGCCTGTGTGATCCCAATGGAATGCAGAAAGAATGTTAGTCAGACTAACCTTTGGCCTCTGTTTGTGCTAATGCTAGGTGAAAGGGATTTCTGAGGTTAAGGCAACATAGCACAAGTCTTTAATCCCAATTCAGATGGAAGAGTAGAGAAGAGAAGCAGGGTGTGGAAGCAGAGCTCAGAGAGAAGTGAAATGGAAGCAGACAAGAGACAGAGCTCAGAGAGGAGTGGAGAGTTAATTCAGTCAGACAGTTTGAGTGCAGTCAACTCACAGCTCACAGAGAGTTCAGAAGGAGAAGCAGAGAAGAGCAGAGCCAGTCGGGAATAAGCAGAGAGAAAGCAGAGATTCAGAAGCAAACAGTTTACAATTTGCAGTTCCGAGTGAGGTAATGCAGAAGACAGCCAGTCAGAGTGAACCAAGTCATGTTCTAAGTCTCTGAGGCTGAAACATTTCAGGTTTAGGTTTGCAGGCTGTAGCCTTCTAGGTCTAGGCTTAAGATTAGATTGTACAGAGACTGAAACCTTCTAGACTGGGGAATGAATTGCATGCCTACTCTATAGGTGGCAGGGGGAATAAACATGGCCAATTCTAGTCATCGAGGAAGAATAGGTAAACCACTATCACCTATTAGTATAGCACACATTTATAATTATCTCTTTTTGAAGAGATTTCACATGGTAACTAATGCATCGAAGGGTTATGGAGAAGGTATGTGTGTGTGTTTGACATGGAGTGGTCAGCTAATGAAAATGCATGATCTCAGGTCCAACTACATTGAAAGAAGAACTCTCATGAACAAATGATGAGACCAAAGAAAAACATAAAGCAGCCAAACAGCCATAGAAAGGTGAAATGTGCCACATAGAGATGGCATAGATGTGCATGTTTTTAAGGCACCTGGACCCTCTGGGCTTCTGTTTCAGAGGCACTGAGCAAAATCTTTTTCCCTATTTCCTTTTGTCCTGTGGCGTATAGACTAGAGTGGCCAGAGGCAAATGGAAACAAAGTGCTTGCCGACACACTGTAATCTGAAAGATGATGAAGAGGCCTTGTTGCTGCCTTCTCCTCTTCCTCTTTTCTTCTTTCATCATCATCATCACCATCAATTTATTTTAAATAACTTGTAAATTAAAAAAAAAAATCATGCAGCTAGGTTAATGAAGCTACTTAAGACAAATGCAGACCCAAAGCCTTATCATCTCAATGAACTTGTTTATAAGTTACAATAACTATTCTGAAATATTTAGACTTGACTGATTCAAAAATGTATGCCACTTACTCCAAAACCATTCAAATTCTTGATGATGTTCTACTTTTGTGTTTTCCAAAGATGTGAAGTAAAGATGACCATAGTCAGCAAACTGTCCTTTGGAAATATGTTAATATTTCAGGTCAGTTTTAGTCTTAATTTGTTGCTTCCTTTAAGAAGCAATAAACTCACTTGTAAAAGAGAAAACACCCAACACATAGTTTCTGGTGCTTTTATCTGGCTATTCTTTTGTGAGGAAAAGGAGGGCTTTCAGTGGTTGAACACATACATAATCCATGTCTGTTTCATGACAGCGCTGCCTATTTCTTTCTTACAGCCATTGCAGTTGAGTAATCTTATCATGGTGGTGAAGAGTGCAGGGTTCAGTTAGTTAAGTGACCCTGAGTGCGTCTGAATAAAGAAGGATAATAACAGTACTTATCAAAGTAGTTATGAGAATTAACTGGTGTAAGAAATGTGATGTTCTCTTATTCAGCACCCTGCAGATAATAAGTACTTACCAAGTCTGCCTCCTGCTTCATAGTGAGGCTCATTTTTTATAGGCAAGAAAGTCATCTCAGAGAGGCTAAGTAACTTGTCATATCTGAGGGGAGTTAAGTACTTGCTTAAGGGCTCTACACAAGTAAATCACGACAGAAGGATTCAGTCCCTTTTAACTAATTTTGGGTATGTGTAATTCTAGAGTCTGTATGTTTCCCACCATGTTGATTTTCTGTTAGGTCATCAATATGGACTTATGGACCAATGCCATAGGATGATGGGATGAAGTGCATAAGTTGGGGATTAAAAAAATGAGGGGTTATCTCAAACATTCCCTACCTACCAGTCACACCATAGATGTTGCTTCATAAACAGAAGAGGAGTAAGAGCAAAAGGAGGAGGAATGGACAGTCGTGGCGGCAGCGGCAGCACTAGCAGCTGTAGCAAGTACTACATCTAAGAGGATTTTGTCTCTTGTTCCCCACAGAGGGAAAAGAATGGACTCCCACAAGTTGTCCTCTGACCTCCACTTGTATGCCATTTTGTATATGTACGTGGGACACACATGCACACACACACATACACACACACACCCAAATGTTTAAAAAAAGATGAGGCTGGAGAGATTGCTAGAGGTTAAGAGCACTGTGATTAGAGTTTAGTTCCCAATACTCATCCACAATGGGTAGCTCATAGCTGCCATAACTCCAGCTCCAGAAAATACGAAACCCTCCTTTGGCTCTGTGGACACCTACGTGCATGTGCCACACACACAAAGCACAAATACGAAATGGTTAAAAAAAAAAAAAAAAAAGTCTGAAAAACCAAAAGAAGAAAAAGTAAGCCGAACACCTGCACGCATCTCCTGCTCTGTGATGGCAGATGCAGTGTGACCCGCCGCCTCCTGATGTTCCTGATGCCGATGCCGTCCCCCACCAGGGCGGACCGTGTCTATGAGCTGCAAGTTAGGATAAACCCATCCTTCCCCAGGGAGCTTTTGTCAGGTATTTTGTCACAGCATGAAGAAAAATAACTAAGATAGACAATGAGGAGTCAAAGTTCAAGTTTTTCATGGCTTTTGACAAGCTACATGTCATATGGGGACAAAGATTCTCCTTCCTATCATTTCTTGAAAGGCTTTTTGCAAGATAGGCAGTAGATTTTGGAAGACAACATCACAACGATAAAGAACGCAGACCCTGCAGCTAGGCTATCTTAGTTTAACCCTGGCTAGGGCCCTCGTTGACCCGGAGACAGGAATATGCATGCAGCCACCTTAGATGTCTCTGTTAAGTAGTGAGCACGAGTGTGTAAGGAGGATAGAGTCTGGAGCGATGGCTCAGTGGTTAAGAGTATATACTGCTCCTACAGAGGACTCGGGTTCAACTCCCGGCACCCACATGGTAGCTCACAGCCATCTATAACTCAAATTCTAGGGTTTTCAATACCCTCTACGGGCACTGCCCCACACACATGGTACACATACATGTATACATGCAAAAACTCCCATACAGATAAAGTATAAATAAATCTTTAAGAAAAAAAAATAAAAGAAGTAGAAGGGAGTGAATAAATGATGAATTTCCAAGGAAGTTAAGACGGTGGGTGGTTGAGGCTCAATTCTTGAATGTGAACTTCCGTGCTACCCTACCCAAGGGGTGAGGGAACTGGGGATGGTATACCAGATCTCACTTATCGTTGGTTGAGGGCTCCTCGGATGAGTAGGTTTTGAGTCTAGTCCTGAACTCTGGTCAGTCTTGCACAGCACAAACGGTTCCAACAGGCCGTGGCAGGCAGAAGTGAGTACTGGGTATATATCACAAGGGTAAAGCATAAAGAAATACGGTAGCACACTTATAGCCTCTGCTATGTACTTCCTCTTGTGTTATAGTCAGGATATTATTCAAGGCTGCTTAATGTCCCTATTTTCTCATCTGTAGAATGGAGATAATGATACCATTACATAAGGTTTGTAAAATAATTAAATATTAAAATAATAGAACACTTAACACTTAAAACAGGCCACAGAGTTTTATAAGTGCTTAGTAAATGTTTGCTGTCATTACAGAAGAACACAGCATTTATTCCCTGCTTGATATTTTGTGTGTACCATTCTCTCACATGAGAGTTTGACTTTTAATTCCTTAACATCATTACATTTTATTTTACTAAATGTCTGTGATAAACTCTTGGAGATTCAAGGTCTATTTATGTTTGACATGCGTCAAGGGGCAACTTTGGCTGCCACCTGGGAAGCACCAATAATGATGTATTTAAAGCTTATTCTTATTTAAATTTCCTTAGAGAATTTATGGGGCTAAACACTCCTGAACTCTCTAATTTAAAGATTTACTGCTCTGTCAGAGAAACTAATTAAAACTTATTTGAAGTGTCAGTAACACAAGTAGCATAGTCTCCATTTTTTTCTTCTAAATGTGAATGAGGATATGAATGATAACTGTGTTTATTTAGGTTGTATGTTTATGGGTGCTTTGCCTATATGTATGTCTGTACACCATTTGCCCTCAGAACCCAGAAGAGAGTGTCAGATCCTCTGATACTGGAGTTATAGATGGTTGTGAGCCACCCTGTGGGTTCTGGGAATTGAACCCAGGTCCTCTGAAAGAGCAGCTAGTACTCTTAACCCCTGAGCCATTTCTCCAGCCCTCAAGAACCATGATTTAAACTCAGTTTTCCAGAATTACATACCAGCTATGCCAGACTCCTATGAATCCAGATATTCTAGAATTTAGGAAGGCTACTTAACTTCCCATCAGGACAAATTTGCACTATTATCTAAACAGCACTAATAGGAAACCACCAAGCTTTTGTAAACTATGCATAAATTAAATCCAAATTTTTATTGCTTTTAAACATTCAAATGTCCTTTTAGTATATATATGTGATTATTAAAATAACATAATAACAACATGTTTTAAAATAGTCTTTTAGTGAATATGAGTAATTATTAAAAAATAATGTAACAGTAGTAACAGATTTGAGTTCTGTTTCTTATTCCCTTGAAAGCTCTCCTCTGGAGAGACTAGCATGATCAGCCTCAGGAATGTAAGAGCCTCCTGTGACTTTGCCTTAAATCAGGCTAGGAAATCAGTACAGCTAAGAAGAGTGATACTGTCACAGCTCAGGTTAATCAGTGTAATAGGGCGGGCATATCACTTCCCTCCTAGATACCCAGGGTCTGAGCTCACACCCTAATTACTCCATGTTCTGTGAAATTTCATCTTTTCTGGACATACACTGAAGCAAAACAAATCCTATCTTTCAACATAAATCACTCTCCTTTTATTCTATTCCTCAAAGGCCCCATTGCTTCTTCAGGGTGAAATATAACATTTAAAAGATCTTTTTCTGCTGAATGATTAATGGTGATAATGAATCCAGCACAGCGTCTGGTGCATAAATGTTTGGGAGAATATAAAACATCTGGTGATCTTTGCAGGACATATATATTCTAACAGGGACAACTTGGACACATTTCTTAAACCACGGAGAGTGACACTAGACGTTAAAAGCTCTACCATAGGATAGAGTTGTGTTTGGGAGTGTGTTACCCATTTAGAGCTATTTTTAAATCAATGACTTTTTTAAAAACAACTGTTAGTGCTTCATATGTATGGGTCTTTTGCCTGCATGTGTTATGTATCACATGTGAGCCAGGCTTCCAGCAGATACCAGAAGAGGGCATTGGATCCCCTAGAACAAGAGTTACAGTTAAAAGCAGCCATGTGCTGAGAATCAAACCAGTTATTCTGGAAGAGTACCTAATACTTTTAACCACTGAGCCACCTCTCTAGCACCCTTTATGATTTTTCCCCCTCTTATAATTGATACGTGTGGTTTTATAAGCCCAGTCTTAGGGCCAAATCTGATGTTATATGAGTTTTCTGGAGTCCAAGCCACACTGTTGGAAATTCAATGCTTGTTAGAGATGCTGACTGTTTCTGGGCATCAGTACAAGCCCTAGAAAGGAAGATCAGTTACATGTTTTCTTTAGTAATGACACGAGTTAAATAATATACCCTCAGATTAAATGTGTCACCTATTCAACAGAGTCCTTCCTTTGATGCTTTTTATATGAAGTATTAAAAACTAGAGAATGTTAGTAGCTGCCAAGCTGCCAAACATTATGTTTACACATTTTACATGCTGAGTAAGCATGTCACTCGTTTGTCTGACCTGACTGTACTCCCTTCTTGAGAACCTGTTTCCATTGTTTCTAGTAAGAGGGCAGCAAACCATATGATACACTGCTGACTATGGTGAATTGATGTAGGCATGCTGGGCAGACAAATGCAGGAGAAAAAAGGCTAAATAAAATCAGGGCAGTGGGCCTTAAAAGAGAGCTCAGTATGCAGAATATACGCATACACAAGCATGAGGACCCAGTGTTCATCCCCAGGACCAATGTGAAAAGCCAGGCACAATGGCACTGTCTTGTAATCTCTGCACTAGAAAGTCAAAGACAGGCAAGTCCCTGGGGCTTACTGGCCAGCCAGTCTAGACAAATCAACAAGCCCCAGGAGACCCTGACTCAAAAAACAAGGTGGACAGCAGATAAGGAAGAGTGATACCTGAGGTTGTCCACTGTCCTCCCTAGAATACTCACATGTGGGCATGCCCTCCCCTCCCCCGCTCCCAGTAGGGAGCAAGACAGAATCCAGTGATCACATATATGGCGCCAGTGAACTTGCTTTGTTTTGTTTGTTTGAGACACCCTTGTGTAGAGCTTGTCATCTTCCTGAAGAGTGCTTGGATGACAGATGTACCATCACACCCAGCTTTACAGCTTGACTCTAGAGAGCTTTACAGTTCCTTCTTCTGGTATGAGAGTAGCCCAAATGTGCTTCCTGTCTGTGAAATGGGTAAGTAGGTAATCTACCTAACATAGAAGCTTTGACGACCACAGGAGCATGATCCAAAAAAGATACCATGTGAGCCACTTATGTAAATTTCTCTTTCTTGAGACAAAGTCTCACTATGTAGTTTGGCTCTCCTGGAACTCACAGAAATCAGCTTGCTTCTGCCTCCTGAATGCTGAGACTAAAGCCGCACACCACCATGCCCTGCCCTTATGTAAAAGAAAAAGGAAAGGAAACAGATGAAATAAATTTAAACAATACAATTAATCTCAATATATTAATGATGTTATTTCATTTGCAATTTAAAATTGAGATATTTGCATTCTTGTTCCTATGCTAAATCCTCAAGTGCATTTTTCATCATAGTACATACAAATATTTAAAAAAACACATTCCACATGCTCAATTGCCACCTGTAGGTTGGTAGCTACCATACTGCAAATATAGTTTATGAAAGCCAGGTATGCTAGCAGGGACCACACTTCTGGTTGTCTTGTGTCTAACATGACCATGCCTGTTCATCAGATTTTTCACCACTATGACAAATACTTGAAGAAACTTACAAAGAGGAGAGATTTATTTTTGCTCATAGTTTCAGTTCATGGTTTACTTACTCATTGCTTTGTGCTTGAGATAACCCAGAATCATGATGACACAGTCATGTGGCAAAGAAGAATCGCTCACTGTATGGCAGCCAGGTAACAGATAAAGAGACAGAGAAGGGCCTAGGACAACATATACCCCCAACAACATGCCTCCTGTGACCTCTAACAGCAGATAGGCTCTCACCGCTGCAAGCATCATCGCTTCCCATCAAATAATACTATCAAATCATGAATCCATCTGTGAGTTAACCTATTGGTTAAGTCAGAGCCCTCACGATCCAATCAGTTCTCAATGAATGAAATCCACCAGCCTGTCAGGTGGACACTTCATAGTCAGACTAACACAGGTGACTAAAGTTCTGCCCAAAACAGGGGAGTCCAGGCTATGTGTGTCACTTCCAAAGTAGCCTGGTTAAGAATCAGCTTGGCTTCTTTATTCTCTTTGTCCCTTTCTACCAGCTTGGCAGGAAGGACATGCCAGCCTTCAAAGCCATGTGTGACAGATGGAGCAAGAATGAGCACATATCCTCTGAATCACAATTTGGAGGATAGCCTACTATTCATTTTGTATGTTAAGCAAGAAATAGTTCTTTCTTTAAAAATGTATATTTAAAAACATTTTTAGCTGTAGGTTCCCCTGGTATTCCGGCCTCTCCCTCCCTGCTGCTGAAGGTCGGAGGCAGGAGTTCAGGAGAGGTGGAGTGGGGGAGGAAAAGGGATGTGGGCCTGGACTGGCGCAATCTGATTGCCAGGCAGAGAATCGTACAGGGTACAAGAAAAACCCTGGCACTCGTTCATGGTGGACACTGAAGTAGCTTTAATGCAGTGTATAGGTTACATATATAGGGCCACAAGCAGGGAAGGGTTCTTGGTACCCAGGGTTGGGATCCATTGGTTAAGACAAGGATATTGGAGTAGCCTTATTTGCATGTGAGGCTCAAGTCTAAGTGTCAAGGTCTTGCAAGGACACCTTCTGCATAAGGTGTGGTCTCACAGGGAAAAAGAGGAAGGTACCTTATCAGTAAATGTACCCATCCCTAGACTTCCAGCTACAGTGCAGATAAGTACCAACCAAGCCATATTCCTTTGCTTCTGTGAAGCAGGCAAAATTTAATATTTAGCTGGGTTCTGCCCAGGGCCAAAGAGGAGCAGCCGAACACCTGCTGTTCTCATCTCCTGGGATGATGCGGGGTTCCAAGCCAGCTTGAACTCACTCTTAGCTCTATGACATTCGTACATTTAGCTATTAGCCTACTCTAATATACCTATCTTTTCTTATATTGCTATTAAAATAGTTTGTATTTCTAGAAGTAAGCAATACCCTGAACATTGTGCACAAACAGGTAAATGCACAAGGATGCACACACAACACATAGGCATTCTCAATGTTATATGCCTTTTTATGTTTCATCACCAAATAATGTATCTGTGTGTGTTTTAGCACAGGCATGTTTAGGCTGCATATTTTAGCTGGAAAAATAAAAACCTTAAAAACAAATCAAGTTAAAAGTATGAATAAATTATTATATAAAACTCTTGGGTACAGCTCAATGGAGTATTTCCTAGCATA
Source organism: Cricetomys ansorgei (assembly GCA_026225945.1). Lineage (NCBI taxonomy): Eukaryota > Metazoa > Chordata > Mammalia > Rodentia > Nesomyidae > Cricetomys > Cricetomys ansorgei. The sequence continues at coordinate 17,757,821 of JAMJFZ010001796.1, forward strand.
TACAAGATTCTAGGTTCGGTCCCCAGCACTGACTGAAAAAATTAAAACAAACTCCTTGAAAACAGAAGTCGGGACTGGCAAGATGGATCAGTAAGTAAAGACATTTGCTACCAAGCCAAATAGCCTGAGCTTAATCCTCAGAACCTGGCAGAAGGAGAGAACCAACTCTCACAACTTGTCCTCTGATCTCCACATATGTTTCATGGCATACACACACACACACACACACACACACACACACACACACACGAACAAACACACAAAAAAAATGTAAGCAACTTAAAAAAAAAGACAAAGATTTACCACACTGACTTATTTGACAATAAATTTTTGTATGTGACATAAAAGACTCAGGTAACAGAAGAAAAATAGATAAATTGGATTTAAAAAGTTTTTTGTTCATCAAGTCACTTTCTACAGAGCAAAAGGCAACCACAGAATGCAAGAAAACAGCTGGTAAAAAAAGAAGTGTGGGAATATTTTGAGGACTCCTAACCTTCATAAACAACTAACTGAACAACCCAATTCACAAAAGGGGAGATTCCTTAAATAGACATTTCTCCCCAGGATACACACGGTCAATAAATACATGAAAAGATGTTTGTGCCGTTAATCTATGTTCCAGGAAATCAAAATTAAAACCGAGCTGGGCGGTGGTGGCACACACCTTAAATCCCAGCTAATTCTAGCATTTGGGAGGCAGAGGCAGGCAGATATCTATGAGTTCAAGGCCAGTTTAGTCAACAGAGAGAATCCTAGGCAGTCAGAGTTATAAGAGAGAAACCTTGTCTCGAACAATAACAACAACAACAAAACATATACAGAGACCACCTCACACTTACTAGAATGACTATTAAACATAAGCAGGAAACACAGACAACAGCAATTGTCGGAAAAGATATGAAGAAACTGGAGCCTTGTTGCACTGTTGGTAGGAGTATAAAATGGTGTAGCTGCTGTAGCAAGCAGGTTGGCAGTTTCTCAAAAGTGTTAAGTAGAAATACCACATGACCCAGCAGTTTCATCTCTACCTTAAACAACTGAAAGCAAGGTCTTGGAAGAGATGTGTGTTTACCTTACCATGTTCATAGAACCATTAGTGTCAAGAGATAAACCATGGAAGCAAACTAGCATCCATTCCAGATAAATTGATGAGAAAAAAATGTGGAAAATATGAACAATGGAGTGTGACTCCACTGTGAAAAAGAGGGAAATTCTGAGATACTCTGCAGTATGAATAAACCTTAGGGATGTTTTTCTTAATGAAATAAGTCGGCTTCAAAAGTACCAATCCGGCAGTATGAAGTACTTGACATAGTGAAACTTATAGCGACAGTATGCAAAATTTTGTTTGTACCAAGGATTGGAAAGAAGAAGTGGGAGTTATTGTTTAATGAGTCTAGCCTTTCAAGTTTACAATATGAAAAGATTTCTGGATGATGGTGATGGCTACTCAGTGATACGGATGCACTGAATACTGCTGAACTACGTATTTAGAAATCATTAAGATGGTAAATTTTATGCTGTGTGTTCTAATCAAAGCCTCCAGAATCCTAAAACGTTAGATTGGTAAACATAATCCATAATTGCCAAGACATTTTCAACTTCAATATAGCTCAAGTGTGGAAAAAATAGTTCTACAGTGGCATAATGATTAAGAGAGATTTATTTTCTCATGTGTTAATGTAACTATGGAACATTAGTAAGGCCCCAGAGCACTGGAGTAATTGGAAGCATAAAGTTAAATAGCTTGCCAAGGTCTTTTTGCCCAGTACTCTGTAACCGAATTTGCCACCTTCTGCATGGAATTTCTGTACCTCTACAGAGACAAACACTGCCGTACAGTTCAGGATGGTTCCAAGAATTCTCTGGGCTTTAACTGTTAACACCTTTCCGCATCAAGTTGTGTAAACAGAGGGCACCTAACATGGCCTGAGGGGGAAATCACTGCAGGCTGAGAACTCTGTCCTCACATCAGTAGATTACTAACCCAAGCCTCTTTATGTGGGGTAGTGACTGGAAGACAGTGAAAATAGCAAACTAGGCAGGTCACACTAACAGCAGTGCATAGCAAGGCAAGAATCTACCGAGTTGGGAGAGATTTCAAAACATACCATAGGAAACTTGTCAGCTGAGTGGGGTAACTTTTTTTAAAGGCAGAGTCGAATGGTTATAAGAGACAGAAACCCTCTCCAATTCTTTCTAGTTGAAAGGGAGTTTATTTTTAGGTTGCAGCACTCACTTGTAAATGAGACACAGCTGGAAAAGGAGCTCCAAACTGGAGAGGCTACAATGGACCAGTTGCCGTTCAGTGGCTTCCAGACCCTTCCATGGTTTTGCAATGCTTAGTTTTCCACAAATTAAGCCCTTTGCTATCTCTTGGCATCTGATCTCCTGTATTTGTTTTGTACTTGACTTGAGCTTGCTGTGCCCTTCACTCAAGAACACACCTAGATGAGCATTTACATAGATAGCTTCCTACGTTGAATGGACTCTGTAAATTCCAGATTCCCAGAGAAGAATCGGATTGGTCAACTACACACCCAAATGACTCATCCCATTAGACTAAGAGTGAGTACATATGATAAAAATGTTATCTTTGGTCAGCCCTGCTGGTGTAGCGTGAGTGATTGCCGTTTTCAGAGAAGGGATTTAGTAGGATATATCTCCCAAACAGTTTACATACAGCCTTGGGATAAAGGTATAGCATGGAAGAAATTAACTGTTGGAAAAATAAATGGTGCAAATAAATATATTTTATATATATTGAGTAAATTCCTCAAATTAGACTCCAATGTTCATATATCATTGTATAAACTGGATTTATAGACGCTCAAGTTACATAACAGGTAAGTACGCAATGAGACTAGAAATATGAATTGGTAGTTAATTGCCAAGGGCTTTAAATGCCAAGTTAAAACATTTAGATTTTTATAACCAGAATAAGAACAGGCTTAGTAAGACACTAAGGAAAATATACATTCTGTTATCCCAATTCTCAAAAAAATGAAGCGAGCAGATCATTTTTAATTAAACACTTTAAAAATTAAATTATAATTATGCTACTTCCTCTTCCCTGTCCCTCCCTCTAAACCAGCGGTTCTCAACATGTGGTTGCAACCCACCTTTGGGGGCCAATTGATCCTTTCACAGGAGTCTCCTTAGACCGTCTGCATATCATATATTTACATTATGATTCATAACAATAGCAAAATTACAGTTATGAAGTAGCAACAAAAATAATTTTATGGTTGGGGGTCACCACAAAATGAACTGCATTAAAGTGTCACAGCATTAGGAAGGTTGAGAGCCACTGATCTAAACCCTCCCCTCACTCCCTCTCAAATCGATGGCCTTTTCTTGATTATTGCTGCACACACACACATACATACATACATACACAAATATATATATATGTATATATATACATATATATATGTATATATATGTACACATATCTTTCCAACTTCCTGAATTTATCCACCATGTCTTGTATGAACATGACTTCTGGCTGACAACTTTGTATTGGATAACCAATTAGGAGTCTGGTCCCTGGAAGTGACTAATTCTTTCTCTCAGTAGATCACTTTTTAGAAACTAATTAAAGTATCTAGCTAAGACATCTGCAGTCATTTCACTATAACTACAACCAAACACATTAATCAAGATTTTTCTGTGGGCCAACAACTGAAGCAACAACTGTTGGTGCCATTGTGTAGAGTAAGTGAACCAGTGCTTTGTTCACCGTTAAAAATGTTTCATTTGTGTAGTCCCCAGGGGTTGGAATCTTCCCACCACATGTGTGTCCCAACCACAGGTACATTGTCTGGAGTTTGCAGGCACCCGCAGGGCTGGCTCCAGGTGGAGGGATGTGGTGGGGATGACACAGTGTGGTGGGGTGGCCATGGGTTTAAGGCATCCTATTTTGTCCTTGGAGGACCTCTGGGGAGTCGACAAGTGGACATTCTAGAACACGCTTCAGGGGGCATCTTCATTTTAATGTGAGGTATAGGGTATATATATATATATATATATATATATATATATATATATATATCCTCAAGCAGGGGAGAGTCTATGGTACCCAGGGTTGGGACAAGGATATCGGAGGGAGTAGCCTTATTTGCATGTGTGGCTCAAGTCTAAGTGTCAAGGTCTTGCAAAGGCACCTTCTGCATAAGGTGTAGTCTCACAGGGAAAAAGAGGAAGGTACCTTATCAGTAAATGGACTCATCCCTAGGCTTCCAGCTACAACGCAGATAAGTACCAACCAAGCCACATTCCTTTGTTTCCGAGAAGCAGACAATATTTAATATTGAGATGGGCTAAGGACAGGGCCAAAGTGAGGAGCAGCTGAACGCCTACGGATCTCATTTCCTGGAATGATGCAGGGTTCCAAGCCTTGACCCACTCTTAACTCTATGACAGTCCCACCCATCTGTGCTTGCTTCAGTAGCACAGATACTAAAATTGGAGCCATACAGAGAAGATTAGCATGGTCTCTGTGCAAAGATGACATGCAAGTTCAGGAAACGTTCCATATTTTTGTAGCTCAGACACTAAGATTAATGATTGATAAATGGGACCTCATGAAACTGAAAAGCTTCTGAAAGGCAAAGGACACATCAGTAAGACAAAACTTGCAGCCTACAGAGTGAGAAAATATTTTCACCAATTCCACTCCACTAATATCCAAAATAAGTAAAGAATTCAAGAAATTAGAGATAAACAAAACAAATAATCCAATTAAAAATGGGTACAGATCTAAACAAAGAATTCTCAAAAGAGGAATCTCAAATGTCTGAGAAAGACTTCAAGAAATGTGTTCAAGGTCCTTAGACATCTGGGAAATGCAAATCAAAACTACTCTGGTCAGAATGGGTAAGATCAATAACACAAAGGACAGCTCATGCTGGCAAGGATGTGGAACAAGGGAAACACTCCTTCATTGTTGGTGGGAGTTGTTGTGGGATAGTTTAGTCATGGGATCATATTCCTGTGTGCTGCTATTGGGGGAAGTGTGCTTCCTGAAGCCTTGCAGCTGATGAAGGCCTTGCTTCCTATCCCATTTACACCCCTGTGCTAACCACTCAATTCTCCACATGAAGAGGCCATTTGTTTACAGTTGAAGGTTACCCATCACTATCAAAGGTCTGCAGCCTGGTGATCAGAGAAGACTCTGAATCACCCCCAGCTAGGTCTGCTGGCAGACCTTGACAGTGTTAGGTACCATTGTTTTGTAATGAAGGCCTGCATGGGGAGAGGGGGTTTGGGGGAAAGAATAAAGGACCTGGGAGAAGTACGATGAGGAGCAAGAGCAAGAGAGGAGAGCAGTGTGAGGAGGCTATGGAGTGAGCTCTGCCTAAGCTGCCTGGGCATTGGACCCCTGAGATTTGTCTTGGCTCATGATTAATACATCAGCAATGATTTAAGAAAGAGAGTTGTGAAAATCAACTATGAACATTTATTAACAGGGAGTATGGAAACCAATATGGGGATTTGTAAGGAAATTGGGAATCGACGACCTCAAGACCCAGTTATACCATTCCTGGGCATATCCCCAAAGGATGCTCCATTCTACCACAAGGACACTTGCTCATCTATATTCATAGCAGCTTTTTCATAGCCAGAAATTGTAAACAACCTAGATGCCCCTCAACTGAAGAATAGATAAAGAAATTTTGACACATTTACACAATGGAGTACTACTCAGCTATTAAAAAAATGACTACATGAATTTTACAGGCAAATGGAAGGAACTAGAAAAAAAAAATCACCATGAGAAAGTCCCAGAAAGACAAACATGGCATGTACTCACTCATATGTGGACATTAACTGTTAAGCAATGGACAAAGGTGCTGCAATCCACAGGCCCAGAGAGACTATGCAACAAGGAGGGCCCTAGTGGGGACACAGAGATTTCCCTGGTAAAGGGGAAATAGAACAGACAGTGCAGGTGGGCTTGGGGAGGATAGAAATGGGAAGAGAAAGGACCAGGTCAGGGAAGAGGGATGGAGAGAGAGAATATGTGAAGAGATGACCGGAATTGGAGAACATTTAGTGGGGAATCTGGAGGTAATGGAAACTCACTGGAATCCACAATGGGACCCTGGAGAGGAACTCTAATAATGGGGGATGGGGAGCCTGAACAGGCCATCTCCTTTAACAAGTGGTGTGACTGGTTCATGATTGGAGCCACAAAACATTTGTCCTATAAACCTATCCTCCCTACAAGACCCTCTGGGACAATGGAAGAGCAGAACCATGCCAAAGGAGGGAGCCCATGCCTCATACTGCAGGGTAGTCTAGGCACTAGACTGGCACTAGGCACTGGACAGCCAGGAAGTGATTTCTAATAATATCCTGCTCTACTCACAGATTGGTGCCTAGCTCACTCTTCATCAGAGAGTCTTTCTTCTACAGCATATAGGAGCAGATGAAGAGGCCTGGAGCCAAACATCATACAGAGCTTAGGGAACCCTTGGAAGAGGGAGAGGAGGGATTTCTGGTACCAGTGGGGTTGAGGACATCAGGAGAACAAGCTCCATGGAGTCAACTGACCAGCACTCTTTGGGGCCCATAGAGCTTGAAGTGGCAGATGTAGAATCTGCAGGGTCCCCTAGATATTACTTGTGGTTGTCTGGCTTGATGTTCTTCCAGAGATCCTACAGGCTAGTGTGTGTGTGTTCGTTCTCTGACATTTTTGCTTTCTCTTGGGACTCTTTTGCTCCCTCTGTGTTATCTAGCCTACCTTTGATGTATGGATTAGTGTCTGGCCTTGTTCCATTTTGTGCCCTGTTTGAGCAGTAACCCTGGGAGGGCTGTTCTTTTTTTTGGGAGAGGTGAAGTAGGGGTGGGGGGGGGTAGGAGTGAGGTTGATTTGGGGGAAGAGAGAAGATGGGGAAGCTGGGAGGAGTGGAGAGAAGGGAGGAGAGGTGTTGGGATGTATTATACAAGAGGAGAAAAATAAATAAATATTTAAAAAGTTTCAGCTGAAATAAATGGGATCATGAAAATTTCAGGAGATTGGGTGGATCTGAAAAATATAATATTAAGCAAGGTAACCCAGATTCAGAAAATCAAAAGCTGCATATTATCCTTCATATACTGATCTTGACCTATAATGTACATGTGTGAAAGGTTAAAGACTAAACAGGAAGGACCATGAGAGAATATTAGGGATGAGTAAGGATGAGGAGTGGGTAGAAAGACAGACATGAAAGAGGAAAAGGGTCTGTAGGGGAGATTACTAGGTGGTAACAAGGGCAGCAGAGGGTGAGGGTGGGGACAGAGAATCACTAAGACACACTTTGGTAGAATATGTCACAGTGACATCTAACAAATTAAATGCTGGTTTAAAGATCTGCCTTCCAAATTTATCTGTGAGACTCCTCTAACAGATTCAAGAGCTTCCAGGTAACTTGCAAATACCTACATCCAACAGATTCTAGCTCTTCCCACTCTTTTAGTATGAAGACTGTCTCTTGAGAGTTGGCCATAGAAACACTGATAGTTGGAATGCTGTATGTTTTGAACCTAGAGTCCACCTTGGAATTTCAAAGTGTTTTGTAAAAGACATTTGTAAAAGACAAATCTCTGTGGAGAACAAAAACTAGCCTAGGATTTAATAAGCCTGTTTCCTGCTTCAACTGCAATGCTAATGGTAAACTGAAAAGGTTTCTAGTGACAGATAATTAGTGACAATGGTGATTACTGGCCTTTCAGAGTCCTTCACCCAAACAGATGGCAGAGAACTTAAAAAATTGAATGCTTTAAGGCATGATTTCTCTGTCTTCTTAAATAAAAGTTCCTCTAGGGTCAGCAATAGTTTATATTTAACACACTGTATTATGTTACACATAGTTAACAATTTCTGGGCAATTCTGTTAGCCTGTTAATTTGCTAAGCAATTAGCATTGAATGGATTTCCACTGTAAATATATTTTAAATGTATGAATATATGCCTTCTCTATTTCCCTTATTCATTTACTTATCAAGTAGGTGCCTTCCCATGGAGGGCTTTCAGGCACAGGGGGCAATTCACTTAGCATGCCTTTTTCTAGCTCACAAAGTCCTTCTCCCAGGGCCTCCATAGCCTCTCTAATGCATGTGAGCAGAACTAGGTTTGAGAACTTCTAGAGTCCTAAGACTATAGGATGTATTCTCTGGAGTTTTTCCTTCATTTTATATAAAGTTATAAAAATATTAAAAGGTACCAACATTTAATAATCATTTATCAAACATTTAATTTGTGAAAAGAAACACTGAAACACCTTATTTTCTTCAGCCTTCCTTTTCCTTGTTGATGTTGATGAAGATGATTTGGCCCCTGCATTATGTAATTCTTTATACTATGATCTGGGAAAAAGTCAAGTTAAAGACAATGCTTCTGTCCTCATTTGTTTTTATTGTCAACTTAATACAATGTAGAGTCACCCTGGAAGAGAGAACCTCAGTTGAAGAATTGCCTTGCTCAGACTGGCCTGTGGCCATGTCTATGAGAGACTGTCTTGACTGATGATTGATGTGGGAGGGACCACTCCTGCCTACTGTGGGCAACACTATCCCTATGCAGGTGGACTTGGGTTGTCTAAGAAAGTGAGCTGAGTGTGAGCCAATGAGTAAGTAAGTAATCAGCATTCCTTCATGTTGCAGCTTCACCTATGTGAGCTCCTGGCCTGATGTTCCTCAGTGATGGACTGTGACCTGGAAGTGAAAGCTGAAATAAACCCTTTCCTCCCAATGCTTTTGATCGTGGTATTTATCACAGCAACTGAATGGAACTAGGACAGCTTTTAAGCCTAATGAAAATTGGATATTAATGGGAAGAATATGAATTTCTTTGCAAGACTCTCAATGTTTTAGGAGGAAATGAACCTCTGTGTTCTTGGATGTGTTTGTTTACACAGAGGAGATGTTCAGGTAGTACATGGGGGAGGGTGTATACCCTGGAAAAAAGACTCCCACATCTCTCATTTTCTTCCACCCATTCTTCCTAATGCTTTCCTTCCTGGCACATATCTTTATAACCTTAGTCAGAACACAGCTCTATACTTTTCAGAGTAGAGGGCAGTGGTGGAAAGGGCAGAAGGTGGAAGACGATGGGGTGCTGTGACTCAGAGCAAGAACTCTGCATTGCAATCCCACAACTCTGAGGCATCAGGCAAGACATGCTGTGTCCGGAGCTTCAGCTGCTTTTTATATAAAACAGTGTAAATTCCCTGGAGCATCATGTAAGATGTGAAAGCACTTAGCAGGGGCTCGGCTCGTGATTTAAACTCTCTTGTTATGTCATTGACACTCTGTGTCTAGAACTGTGGGATTCATTTGGCTTTCTCTCTCCCCTACCTTTTTCTAAAGATGCACTTCTCTTTAATTTACTTATTTATTTATCTATTTGTTTTAAGTGTTTGTGTGTGCTATATATGTGTACACATGCGCATACAGATGTGTTTGTGTTTACATGTGGAGGGGAGAAATTGATATTGGATGTCTTCTACTATCATTCTCTATCTTATCTTTAGCAAGAGGGTCTCTCACTGAACTCAGAGTTCATCAGTTAGACAGGCTGGCTAGTGAGCTCTAGGGATTTGCTGGTCTCCCCACTCCACCCAAAGTTAGGGATGCAGAGGTGAGTAACCACATCTTGGCTTTGTATGACAGATCCAAACTCAGGTCCTCGTGCTTTATTTATTAAGAAGCACTTTACCAACTGAGCTATCTTCCCAGCCCCTGAATGTTTCAATCCGGAGTACTAAGAAGTCCAAGGTAAAGACCAGGGGATAGGATGTTGGAGGGAAGGAGTTAAAAAGAATGAAAGAGATAAGATGATGAAGAAGAGACGCCCAGGCAGGACCCTCCTAAAAGTCTCAGATGCTTCATTAGGAGGTGAATCCCCCTCCCAGGAAAGTAATTCGGAGGTCTTAACTTCAGAAAACTTGACAAGGACAAAGCCTTATATCAGAGTATAGTGGCTGGTTCCAGCCCTATCTGCTTGTACTTCCTATCCAGTTCAATTTTGGAATAAACCCAGAACCCTGGTAGTAAACACCTGTTCTGGAGTTACAAATTCAGGTGCCTTTCAGGGCCACGGAAATAGCTCAAATATTTGATGCAGCCAAGTATAGGGACATAAAGACCTTTACACTAAAAACATTCAAAGTTCCTTCCATTCTATTGTTTCTACCTGTCTGTGACTTATCTGCAAGCTTTGGCTTAACTCTCCAAGTCCCGTGTAAACCACTTCAGCCAGAGACTTGCAGGCAATGTCTAAAAAAGGGAAAAGGAGGGCTTCTGAGTCAATTCTCTGCCTAATCACTTCCTACTTACATGAGGCTATCACCAAGAATGATGGAGGTCGTCAAAAAGAGGCACTCCTCCAACCAGGAACAGCTTAGCCAGAATAGGCCCAGCCTAAGAGAGCACACACACACGTAACCCATGGGTTTGAAAACAGTTCATTTGTGTTAGGTAAAGCATAGCTCTGATTGTCTCAAAACTGTGCAGCAGGAAATTAATACATTATGAAGAATACTCAAGGATGAAGGGTCGTGGAGGCACCCTGATTTACAGTCTTAGATTCTAAAATTGCAGAAACCTCCAAGCACCTCGTATTTCTTGTTTGTAGACCAAGATCATTCCTATCTTGTCAAAGGAGGCCATGGGTGGGAAAGGATTGCTATGACTTAAAACATTTTCATTTTTCTATTTATACAATCACTCTTGCATATAATAACTTTAGAATTTATCACTGATCCTTTTTCTGGAAGATTAAATGCATCATTTATTCCCCTTTAAAGTTTGCTTTAGTGGAGTGTAATGTTTAATGCCTGTAACCCTAGCACTTAGGAAGCCGAGGCAGGACGATCGAGAGTTCAAGGCACGTAGTGAAACTGTCTAAAGAGAAAACCTGCTGATTTACTAGGCATTTTCTAAGAAGTCTTTGGCTTCCCCAGAAGTCATAAGATTGTTCTTATATCCTTAGGTTTCTCTACTCTAATGTTGGGTATGCCGATACATTCTGGGGTTTACTAAAAACCATTTGTTTGTCAATTGCAATTGAACAAAAGCAATTCCCAGGCTTAATACTTCTGCCCCAGTGGCTGATGGGCTGATATATACATCTACGACTCACATGCAGACACACATCCATCATTCACCAGTGTTGCAGATACTTGCAATAGCTGGGGTAGGGAGTGGCTATGCATTATTAGTCAATCTCTTCACATGGTCTAGCATATCCATTTATTCATAAGCAAACCTTTATATACAGTTAATATTTCACGGTAAACACTTGCTGCTTTTTCTATGGCAAATTGAAAATACACTTAGAGAACATGTCAAACAAATGAGAAATCAGAGGCCAGCCTAGGTTGCTTTGGAAGTGTTAAAGAGTGTGAGCATATATCTTAAGTGTTTACCCAGCCTCAATATACTTTTCAGGAGAGTCATATTTTCTTATATCCAGTATAAAACAGGGTTCCTGCCAATGGGGCACATGCATGGTACACACATACACACACGCACACACACACACACACACACACACACACCTAAACAGATGCATCATAAGGAATTGGCTCACGTGGTTAAAAAGGCTGACAAGTCCTAGGATCTGCAGGGAGAGTCGACATGCTGGAGACCCAGCAGGACTGATGCAGCTTGTATCCAGACGACAGTAGACTGGAGACCCAAGGACAGTCAGTGTTTTGATTGAGTATAAAGGCAGGAATATTTTGATGTTCCAATTCAAAGACAGTTCAGGCAGGAAGAATTCTCTCTCACCCCAAGGAGGGTCAGCCTTTTGCTGGGTTAAGAATTGGTCGCATTGATTATATTTGTGCACAGGACAGACCAAACTTTTGCTTTTTTTTTTTTTTTAAGAAAATAGGTCTTAATGGATCTTACTAACATAAGTAACTGTGTAAACAAAAATATTCAGCCTTAAGAAAAATCTTAGTCATCTGCTGTTTGCATGCAATGTCCTAATTACAAATTATTTTTAAAATCTCATTATAAAATGAAAAAAGAAGAACATTTCTCTAAAAGCATTATGCTATTTAGGCTGAGTCCCTTATGGTCACCAAAAACCTGAGAAAGGAAAAATCTAGTTAAACAGTAGAAATGACTTAATAAATTTCTGGCTCTTAGAGGATGTGTTTTGAACTGTCTTTGTTCATTGTGTTTATTTCACGTTCTCTGCCCTCACAGGGAAGCTGGACTTAAAGGGAGAGGACACCATTTTGTAAAAGTGAACCAGAATAGTGACAGAGTTTTTGTTTGCAACCAATTTCTTTTCTGTCATTCTAAAAAGCTCTCATCCTTGATATGTCTTTAAAGAGAGAAAGTCACAAAACGCTGATGAGCCTGAGGAGGCTAAGGTCAACCATCACACCTAGGAAATACCCAACAGTCTCCATAGGGTCTCTTTGTATTTCCACTCTGAAAACAAAGAAAACTGGATCAGTATATGTTTGTGGCTTTTAAACCTGTTGACACGTACACATGCGTTCATGTGCATGCGCACGCATACACACATGCACACGCACGCACACACATACACATTTAAGTTAAAAAAAAAATTACTCAGGCTGGCCTTGAACTTCCTGAGTAGCCAAGAGAGATTTTGAAGTTCTGATTCTTCGGCCCCTCCCTCTTGAAGTTTTCAGGTGTGCAATACCACACTTGGTTTATGCAGTGCTGAGGACCAAACCCAGGGTTTTGTACATGCTAGGCAAGTGTTCTTCCACCTGAGCTACATTCCCTAGCCCCAAATCCCCTATGCACTTATCATTCCATGTAATCCCTTTGAGTTGTAAAGGACAGTAATCAGGATAAGAGTGAAATAATTTTCTATAAAACTCATGTGAATTTTACCAAATTTATTTTTATTTGACCAATACTTATTACTTGCTCTTAGAAAATGACCACGCTAAATAAAAGTATATTACTTTTTTGTTTGAAAATACTTTGTGAATTAAAAAAAAAAATCAATAATGTGTCACATTTGGGATGATATAATCTGAGGGCATATTTAAACATTATTTGGATAATTTACAGTTTTGTGTGTGTGTGTGTGTGTGTGTGTGTGTGCATGCGTATGCATATGAGCACCCTCAGAAACAAGAAAAGGTTGTTGGGTCCTCTGGAGCTTGAGGTATAGCTGCCTGATTCCTTGGCGTAAATGCTAGATACTGAACTTGGACCTCTGGAAGCACAGCAAGTGCTTTTAGCCACTGGGCCATCTCTCCAGCCCCTTAATATTATGCTTTTGGCCACCTCAGTTGCTTAGTTTTTAAAAAGTAGTTCCTCAGAACTTCTAGAGACCAAGAAAAATAATTAGAACATGGAACAATAAAAGCCTAGTGACCTTTAGCACAGAGAAACAAAAGCCTCATGTAAGGTGTGCATGTCTCTTCCTTTTCCCCTAAATACACAGTCACATGCAGACGCAAGCACATGCACTGTCACTCATATACACAAATACACATTTTTTCCATAGGTAAAATTTAATCAAACCTGAGTGGTAAGCATTGTGACAAAACAAGTTGGTGTCTGAGGACATTGTCGCACCAAGAGATTCCACTTCTCCAAGATGCTCAGCTTACAAATTGAGTTCTTGTTACATGTGGCCATGTATATGAATTCTAAAGCTGCTCCCTCACCCCTGTGTGTGTGTGTGTGTGTGTGTGTGTATGTGCATGTGTGTTTCTGTTGCACATGTGAGTGCTTACATATGAAAGCCAGAGAACATATTAAGTATGTATAGTTCCTCAGGTATTATCTGCATTCTCTTTTTCTCTCTCTCTTTTAGTTTTTCGAGACATGGTTGTCCATGGAACTGTGGCTGTCCTGGAACTCACTCTGTAGACCAGGCTGGCCTCAAACTCACAGAGATCCACCTGCCTCTGCCTCCCGAGTGTTGGGATTAAAGGCATCTGCTGCTGCTGCCACCACCCTGCATCTGCATTGTCTTTTATGGCAGGCCCGAAGCTCACCAAGTGGGTTACATTCACCAGCCAGCAAGCCCCAGTAATCCTCTTGTCTTTGCAGGCCCAGTGCTGGTATTAGAAGTGTGAACCTCTATGCCTGGTTTCCTTTTACGTTGGTTTTTCACATCAAGCTCTGGTTCTCAGATTTGCAAGCAGTCACTTCACTGATTGAGCTGTTTCCAGCCCCTGCTGTTGTTTAAGTACTAGTTGTCTATAACCTTTGTCCAGAAGACGAGCAAGGCAGCCATCAGCATTTAAGAGATTTCTTTCGTTTCAAAAAACAAACGAAAAACCAACTATCATATTCTCAGGGAAATATCTTTAACCTGGAAACAAGTGACTCATAAGTAATGACAATAGTTAAATGTTTATATATGTGACATTTGTATTGTGTACTTTAAAATCACTTTATGATTCACATGGCTATGGATTTATTTTTTAAGGTGTACAGTTCAGTGTTGTAGCCTCTGTTGCTATCTCATTTCAGAACCTTTTCATCACCCTTGTACCCGTTAGCAGTAATTCCATGGTCTCCTCCCCAGGTGCTGACAACCACCAATGTACTTTCTTTTTCCATGAATTAACCTACTCTGGCATTTTACATAAATGGAATAATACAAATATGGCTTCTATGCTCTAGCTTGTCTCTCTTAGCATAATGTTTACAAGATGTTACTACATCTATGTAGTAGCAAATCATCTCTTCATTCCTTTTTATGCTCGGATAATAGTCAGTTGTGTTATATTTTGCTCATATCCATCAGTTGATGGACATTCATTTGATTCTTTCTACTTTCCAGATGTTATAAATATAATTCTGCTAAAGCACTATACACGTTTTTTTGTTTGTTTGTATAAAGTATCTTAGTATTTGTGATGTACTCTCAAACTTCTTGTCTCATTGACCCTTGCAAATACTTTGTGCAACAAGACAGTCTCACTATTTCTATTTTATAGGCAAAGAAACAGAGGTTCTTAGAATTGTCTAATTTATGCTATCAATACTCTGATCCTGTTCCATTTTTAACGGTGGCATAAAAAAGGTTGAAAGAGGAGCTTGGAAGAAGGCTCAGTGAGTGAAGTGTTTGCTGTGCAAGCAAGTCCAAGGAACTGAGTTCAGAACCCTTGCATGTATGTAAAAGACCAGCGTGGCTGAAAGAGTCTGTTACTCATGTGCTGGCGTGTAGAGAAAGGCTGATTCCAGAGACTTATTAGCCAGACAATTTAACCAAAGCAGTGAGCCCTAGGTCCAGTGAGAGTCACGTAGTGTACACCTTCGGTGTTGCTTATCAAGGAAGATAGAGGGCCATTTTGATAGGTGCAAACCCTGCTAGACCTCATCAGAGGAAACCACTATCATGGCAAGTGCCATACTGGACAGCAGACCCTTGAGCATCTCATCTCAGGGTTTTTTAATTGATACTTAAGCTCCTCAGGTGTTCTATTGATACTACATGGAGATCATGAGGAATTAAAATCTTTTACATAAAGCCAACAACTGCAGACAACACAAATGGGCCTAGACAGCCCTTTTCCCAACAGTGCACAAAACAACCATTTTAAACATAACTAAAAATAAACTTCTGCATCAGAGACACTCTCTCAAAAATAGGCTGAGGAACGATATGAAAGCATCTGATGCTGGTTTCTGTCTGGCTTCCACATGTGCACACATGGGCAAGGGCATTCAAATACACATGCATACACACAAGCATACAAACATGCACATGTATGCAGAAACTCAAGAATGTCAAAAAAAGCATGGTGTTCTCAAGGAAATATGAAAAATACGAAAAAATATGAAATTTGTTTCATATTTTAATTTTTAGATGTGAATGTTTTTACTCATGCTTGTTGGAAAAACAATGCTGAGATCAATTTACAGCTTCTAGAAGAAAATGTTGCCATAACAAGTGGTCAAAATTTCCTAAAACAGAGTTGAAATAGAATTTTACTGGACTGTTGCATGGGAATAGGATTTTTGTCTTTGTTGTTTCGCGATTTTACTTTCAAGGAAAATGCAAGGACAGATTGTAACTGTTCACAGTTTTAATGCTTCACAGAAATAAATGGTTTCAGATTATTTTGTCTCTTAATTAGCATACATCTTGGAGACATGTCTAAGACTAGATTTAAGTCTTAACATGGTCTATTAATATTTCAGTTTTGGCATAAGACACATGAAATAGTATTATTCATGCAGACCTTGCCAAAAGCATTCTGAGTCAAAACTAGACTAAATACAGTTCTTCTTCTTTTTCTTTTTTGATCATTTGAATCATCATATTTCAACATTTGGTGGAGGATTTCAGAAATGATTTAATCCAAATCCTTCCACAATACATGAATCCTGGATCATAAATTGAATATTTCCTTGTCACTTGTCTGAAGCCTGAAGCAGTATCATTTATAACAAAGGACAGAAGCTCAGAAGCAAATAAAAAAAGTTGTGTTTAGCTTTTCCCTGCTGGGAATATCCTTCCCACGTGTCCCTGACTTGCCCTGCCCCTCTGTCTTACGGAGCCATTTACTCCCATCCTGTATTCTACTACTCATATTCCGTTTGTCACACTCTAGAAACATCTACTTTCTCTATCAGATAATTACTGAGACTTACGTATTTTGCTTATCTTAGCATTCAGTAGATTTCCTAGTAGAGTTGATTTTAATTTTTGTTTGTTTCTCTGTGTGTGATATTGTATGTGTGCATATGTGTATGTAGGTGCGTTGCAGTTGTGTATGTATGGGCCACAGGTTAATGTTGAATAGCAATATCTACCACTCCTTACCTTATTTTTTAAGAAAGGGTCTCTCACTGAACCTGCTGCTTTAATAATTCATCAGAACTAGCTGACTAGTGATCTCCATGGATCTTCCTGTCTCTTTCCACCCCAGGCTAGAGTCATAGGCGTGTGACTTTTTATGTGGATGCGAGCGATCTGAACTCAGGTCCTCATGATCATGCAGCAAACACTGTACTCACTCAGCTATCTGTCTAACTCCTGCAGTGACGTTTTTATAAGATAAGAACTTTGAATTCTGATTTATCTAATTAAAAAAATCAAGATCTTCATTACTATGGACTAATTTGTGTCAATATCTTCATAGCTAAAAGGTGTATAAGATTTGTTAAACTCTTGTGCACAGCTTCTAGCACTTAGGTAGTTAATGAATTCTATAAAAAGTAGAAGCCAAGCCAGACAATTTTAGATTCAATATTAACATTTAGCAAGACTACCAATACCTATGCATGTAATTAATGGGGTGTCAATTTTTGAGATATGTAAAATGATTAGTTGCATCATGCTATTAGCTAACTTTGTAGTCTCTCCTTCAATGTAGAATTATTGAGCAATTGTTTTGCAGGTGGATCCAACAGGACTTCCTGACTGATTGGATGTGGGTGTAGCAGATAAAGAGTTAAGGATGCCTCTTGTGCTTTGGGTCACTTGAGGGGTGGAGTTGCTGTCACCTAAGGTGGGGGAATCTGTAGTGGGACGGGTTTGTGAGAAATACTCATGAGGTAGTCTGCTCTAGATAGACAATTGGAATAACTAAGTGAATAAAATCAAGAAAGGTCAAAGGCCCTGGCAATATGTTCCTTCAGAAGCTGAAAATGAAAATGCATAACACAAATATATGGATATTAGACATAGCAAAAGCCAGGAAGAAGCACAGAGTAGCCTCAGGAAGACTGCTGTTGAGAGTATCTGGACAGAGAGTGTTTCTAGAAGAAGAAACAGTTTTGATGCCCTACACACATTGGATTATGTATGCAATTTCCTGCTGGGAGCACTGGGAATGCGGTGGCTGGAAGAGGAACCAGAGAAGTGAAACAAAAGCCCTGTGGACCACAAATCACCTGTGGGCCATTCTAAAGACTTTGGTTTGTCTTACTCTATTCAGTTAGTTTGTTTTTAGAAGCTTTCTGCAGGTGACATGATTTGACTTACGTAATCAAAGTCTCCCTCTGGATGTTCTGTTGAAAATAAACTCTGAGGAAGTAGAAAAGACTCAAGTGGAAGCAGGGAGACTTTTAAAAGTGGTGTAGGAGTCCAAGCAAGGGATGACAGTAGGTCATTGATGGGATGGGAGCAACAAGCAAGAAGAATCTGAATTCTGGATATATTTTAAAACTATAGAGCCAACAATATTTCCGTATGGATCAAATGTTGGGTAGAAAAGGGAATCAGGGATAACGCCAAGATTCCTACCTAAATAACTAGGAAGATGGAGTTGTCCTCAACAAAATAGGGCATCGGTGGTGAAGGAGTTTGGATGGGAGATATTAGACTGTTTTAACCATTTAGCTTTCTAATTAGGCATTCAAGTGATACAAAGGTTGGGAAAGACAAAAGGACCATTGGGCTAGAGCAAGAAAAAGAAGCAGATATTTAGAGACCATTTGAGAATTTAAGAACCTACAAAGGATGAGCCATGAACGCCACAGAACAACATAGAAAACATTCCAAGTGTGAGGAGAAGTGGAAGACAGAGCTGAACAAGGTAAACAGAGCATTGTGGGCACAAGGTGAGGAAGATTCTAACACATCTGAGAACCTGGTTCTTTTCATGATGGTTGACATGCATGAAGATCCGGAATGTAAGGAGGTTTACCCTGAGAATTCAAGACAAAGGTGGTGAGCACTTTTTAGGGGATGCTGAGGAAAGAGTATTATCCCCAGGCCCCTTTTTTGGTCACATTGGAAGTGAAGAAATAAGAGGAAGATGCTTTTCTTCTGACCCTGTCCATGTGCTTAAGAACTTCGGAGGAAGATGGACTTTGCTGTAGGAAGGTACGTTCTATTGACAACAGGAGGCTCGTGGTATTGGAGTTCCTATTACATCTGAAGTAAGCAATATGGGGACAAAGGAAAATGATACAGGCATTGCCCTTAAACTATGTGTGTGTATCATACTAAAATCAAAGCAACAATTTCATCACAGGCTAAAATAATGATAACCTAACTGAGCCAGTAGCACGGAATGTGCCGCTATGTTATTAGACAAATCCCTCAGGAGTCTACATTATTGTGATGTTCAAAGTGAGCAGCAATTTTATAAGGACATTGTCTTTAAAATAATTAAAAATAGCTGCCAACAAAGCTTGAGTTCCGATTTTACGTTTGAGCTGATTAAAAATGACTTCTTATGCTGATAATGCCTTCACTTTTCATATCCTTTAATACTGGTACGATGAAGACTACTTCACAGAAAAGGGAAAAATAAAATTCAATACTGAATCCAAAGAAAATCCAAAGAAAAGTGGCACAGAAGTAATAGGTGTTATTGTTGTAGTGAGAAACATTGGAATATTTTCTGTATATTTAATCTGTATCTACTATGGAACTCTTGAAAGCACACTTTAAAATACTCAATATATTACCCAGCCCATCAGTAGCAGCTAGAAGAACCAACTATGACCCTTGAGAAACGGAAATTTCTTCTTGGATTTAGAATCTAATGGAGAAGAAAATTTTGGAATAATAAAACTAGAATTACCCTCATTTGCTTTATTTGCTAACATAGATTGCCAAGACAAAGTAAATTTAAAAAAATCTGAACTTAGACTAAAAGTTGATGTTGAGATATTTTCAAAGAAAGGTAGTAAATATTGTAGGGTTTTATTTTTAAATGAATCCACTTACACACGTTAGAAATAGAAAAACAAGTCTTATCTTTTGTTTCATTGTGTACCTTGGATCTACTTTCTTATTGACGAGTGATATGATAAGGTCATTGGATAAACAGTTGCCTGCAGTTATTGTTCCAAAGTGTGACAGATGCTGCCTGTGGTAGTGGGAACCCAAAGACCTCTTATTCTTTATTGTAAAAACTTATTTGATTGTTGATTGTGGTGTGTCAGCAAGGCTAGAGACAGTGGGTAAGATGGCATCCTGTGATATCCTTGATTTTGTGTGGACCAGGAATAAAACACAACTTTCCTAAAGTCGCCACCAGAATGTTCTTTGTCATGTTTCAACTATCGCTCTCTCAGTTTGAATCTTTGCTGCCCCGTGAGTGGGATGGGTGACTTGACAGAGTCATACTGTGTGGGTGAACACCAAAGCTGCACCCAGATCAGGGCTAGCAGACTCTCAGAGTCAAAATTAGTCACTTAGTGATAGAGCCTACTCTTAAACTGAGCCACCCTAGCTCCATCCTTTTTTGACTCTTTGATTATTTTCTACTGAGGATAGAGGTGAATACAGTTCAGCTGAAATTTTAGTGAGACTGGCTACAGAAAGAACTATGATTTGGAGGTTCCCAGAACAGGAACCCTTCTTGAGAGCTTGTTCATTCTCTACATATTCTTCATGCTCTTGGCTCAGCTACTTTTCCTCTGTGCCAAATAAACACAACCGAGTTCTAATTTTAAAGGTAGTTTTACTAAAATAATGCTTTTATGACTGACAATAAGCTTACAAGAAACTATTTTGAGAAACTTTCTTTTGCCTAGCTTTCTTTTGCTGTGGTTTAAGTTAAATTAGATAGGAATAAGAAAGAGACAGTGCTATCAATACACAAAGATGGGAAAATTTTCACTGGCATCAAGTGTCTTAGCTGAGAAGCAGAATATCCTTTCATCCAAATGTCTTGAGATGCTTGTCATTACAAGTCACTGTTGTCTTTCAGAAAGAAACGGAACAAACTGTGAGTCTCCTGAAAGGGATAACCATTGGCATAAGTATATTAGACAACTTTGTTTGCAAGTACAAGGAGACGCTGGTACTGAGGGTCCAAAATATGGGAACCGTGTTTTTGAATACCCATTCTTCCATTATTAGTTTCTGTTTTGGGGGCAGGTACATATTGGCTGTTCAATAATTCTCACCGAACAAAATAAATAAATGAATGCCAAGAAAGGTGGTAAGTCATATACATATGTGTGTGTGTGTGTGTGTGTGTGTGTGTGTATACAGACACACAGACACACACACACACAAACATACACAAATATATATTTTTGAAATATATTTATTCTGAAATGTTCTGAAACTTAAAAATAAGGCACTTGTAAATGTCTACACCCTGAAAGATACAGAGAAAAATTCAGTAATGTCATCAAGACTCAAATTGCATAGGATTTTATAACAGACCAGATGTCAACTGTTAGAACAGAGTTTGACAGTAAGCAGACATAAACGCTACATTTTTAAATAAACGACTTGGATCATGAACCAAATTTACTTCTGAATTTCACATTATAGAAGCTGCCAGATCTTCAGCCTGCATTAATAGATTTAGGATTATTTTGTTAGAACTGGGGAAATGAACTCTTGGTTTGGTAATTTGTGGCATTTCTTCCAGATTTTATTATTATTGGAATAGAAACTTAACAGAAAGCAAGGCACAATCTTTTAGGAATTACTCTCTATTTTCCACTGCTTTCCCTGGACTCTATCAATGTCCTCATCTTACCAGTACTAGATTTCTACAAATAGGAAGGAGCAGGGAGTAAATGAACAGCTGGTGGCAACTTCTAGGTCTAGGTTCTATTTTTCCAGGTTGTAGCCTATTTCAGTGTATTGGTGATAGCATGGTGCTTCCTGCCATACACTTCATAATGTAAACAGTTCAACAAGTGGGTGACTTTGGGAGGAGCCCTCTGTCATTCCTACCACCACTTCGGCACTTCCTCATGATAGCTGCCTCCTCCCACTTGATTCAAAAGAAAACAAACAAGCCTGGCCTCTGTCTCAGTCACTGTAGGCCTGTGAAAGGTAAATGGTACTTTACTAAAGTGTGTGGCAGCTGCTGCCGCCAGCCCTCATGGTCTAACCAGAGGTCACAAGTTGGCAGCCAAAGTTGCATCAGGTGTTTTGTTTTCTTTTTATAATTGGATGTGAATGACTATATTATATATCTACTCATACAATGAGTACAAGGAAGGTTCCTTACTCCTCACCTGACTCACATTTTTTCTATTACCTGCCTGGCTCCTGAAGGCCTTGGCCTTACTATACCAAAACGTAGAAGGGGAAAAATGAGACTCAAATTAAATTTATTTAGATTAGGTATGGAGAGGCACAAAATACAACAGACACTTATGCACCACCCTAAGAAAACTGATCATCTGCATTTAAATCATTGCGCCAAGAACTAGATGGAAGTAGCCTTAGCAGGACCTTCAGAACTTGGCTATTAACACCAGTCTATTAACACATAAAACTAAGGCTGTGGCTTGACTGGCACTTTGAGGAATTTCTCTGGACTAAACTAAAACCTTATTTCCTCTTGACTATTTTTTTTATGATGTCTGCTTTTAGAAGAATTTTGAGAATCCAAATAAAAATTACATAAAAAATGACTTCATACCTCCATGTCAAATTTTCTAGCATTGCATGTTATTATTTATTAATTCTCTTCCTAGACTTCCTATGGAGTCATCTCTGGTGGGTTTTTTGTATTATTATATACATGCTCTTAATAGTTCTATATTCATGAGCTCAACTCGTCTAGTATCTGCTGAGCTGCTGCTGTCTATTGGAGTCTTTCTGAACTGGGGATGCCAACCCTTGTTTAACTGGTGGCCGTTAACTCTGAATGAGGACCTCAGAGGCCAGAAGAGAGTTGTTGGGAGTCAGCAATTTAGGAGGTACTTCAAGCCATTTTTAATGACAGTTAAGTATGCCTAAGATAGATATCATAGATCTTTATAAAAAATGAATTCCAGAGTTTTTAGTTAGAGGATAAGTGATCTGCTTTACGTGAGCTGTCTCTTAAAAGCCCAGAGTGACTTAAACATGGTATTTATATATTTATTTTGAAATTATGGGTTTACAGGAAGTTGCAAAAGTCACATTGTGAGTTCCTGTGTCCAAGTCACTCAGTTTAATCCACTGGATGCAAGAACAAAACCAGGAAACCGCTGTCTATATAATGTGTATACTTGGTTCTGTGCCAGTTTGTCACCTGTGCAGATCCAGTTGCAATTGCCAAAATCAAAAAACAGACTTATTCTATTTACACAAAAACTGATCTTGGTACCTGTTCTTTGTCCACTATTCCCAAATTCTGGCAATCATTGATCTGTTTTTTATGTTTCTAGACTTGCCATTTTGAGACATTTATATCAATGGACTCAAAATATATATGCCCTTTTGGGATTGGCCAGTATAATGGTCTTGAGATCCATCCAAGTTGTATACATTAACAATGTATTCCTTATTGTGGCTGAATAGTATTCTATAGTGACCATACTAGTCTGTTGCCTATTTCAAATCAAGTTTCTATAACAAACACATACAAGACTAGGGTGCACATATATTTTTAATTCTCTAGGATAAATGCAAATGCTAGATAATCTGGTTAAATGTATTCTTAGTCTTTATAAGAAATATGTAAATGCTTTTCAGAGTAGCCATATTACATTCCCAGTATGAATTTTTATTAAATAAATAGAATGATTTATTAAGAAACTGACACTTGATAAAGGTTCCTTAAATGAGAAAAGCCAATTTGTGAATCTATTTATAACCTGTATAACTGTAATACAGTCCCTTTGCAAGGCAAATAATACAGAAATAAATATAGGATAGTAAGTAGTACATGGCTTATGGCAGACCAGCAATACACTGCTATATTGGATAGATGGGAGCAGGAACAGACACATCAATCAATAAGCCTTTCTTTGTTGAAGTCACTTTATCAACACAGGCACAAATTGTTCTGGCATTTCAGATAACCCTGAGACACTGTTGTCAGAAGGCATGCCTCCTCCAAGATACAGAAACTTTTAAAAACATTATCTTCTTATTTTTCCATAGTTAGGATCGAGATCTTTTTAGTACCAACTTTTCAAAGATATAAGGTCTCATCGTGAATTTCAGAGACAGTAGTCAAAGCAACAAAATAATGGGAGGGAAGATATCACTGGCCTTGGACTCAGTTCTGCCACTTTATTTTTGTTAGCTCAGTCATTGGACTGACTCACATTACTTGGCTGCTCTCAGCCTCAGCTACCTTTTCTGTGCAATGGGGTCACTACTGTTCACTTTATAGGGTGAATGACATTAAGTGCAATTGTTTACACAGTATCAACACCACAGCTACTATTTGCTTGGACTTACTGTATGCAAGGCACTGTGGTCACCCCCTCAAGTTACTGAAGGAGTAGGACTATGCCCCACTTTCCTTCTAACTGCTCCTTATCTTCCTGCTGTCTTATTATATCTTTAGAGCGACAAATGTAATACTGGGTTTCTTTCAGCTGCATTCTCTCATCTAACAAATATTGTGAAGCTATGTGCCCAGCAGAGTTCTAGGTACTGAGGAACAACCACAAACTTTCTGTCTCCTCCTCCTCCTCCTCCTCCTCTTTCTCCTCCTCCTTTTTCCTCTTCTTCTTCCTCCTCCTTTTCCTTAATGCTTATATTCTAGAAGAAGGAGACTAAGAAGACACCTACCAGCAATAGATATACTATAGCATTTCAGACATTGCTAAGCATAGAGAAAGAGGAAGGGGGCAGTAAGAGAAACAGCAGGAAGATGATGAGAAGGACGAAGAGGAAGAGGAGAAAAGGTAGCTTGATGAGATAGTTGATATGAGACAAGGAGACAATACCTGAGGCTCTTTGAGAAATAACAGTTAAGGAGGAAACCTCTAAGAATTAGGAAAGAAGAGGAAAGCAGCAGAAAGCAGTGGGAACACAGAGATGGAGGAAGACTTTGTACAATTCCCTCATCTGTGGGATGTGGATAGTAATAGTTACTGTGTATTAGAGTGATTGGGAGGATTAAATCTGAGAGGCAGCAATGGGCCCAGGGAAGCTTGGCTTGGAGTCTCCAAATTGCTTATTACCGATAAGGGCATAATAACAGAATGTCCTTCAGATGGTCATTGTGAATATGAGATAAACTACGTCATTTAAGTGCTTTGAATTGTGACTAGCATTTGACTACACCACAGGATAGCTGTCTATTAGAGGCACTCTATGCATGCGTGACTGTTATGAAACAAAACGATGCCAATAAAGTGCTATAATATCATTAAAATCAATTATTTTAACTATATCATACTCTATCCTTACTGATTTTGTTTTCCAGAATCCCTTACCACTTTAGCATGTTAATATTTGAGAACTAAATAGCAGAATCCCAAGTTTATAGATTCACAGAAGTGAAGCAGGCCACAGAAATAAATGCAGGAAGCAAGCTGTGGGTAAATTAGAATGCACAGTCTGATCTGTCTAAACAGGTGGCTGCACCTTAGCCACAGCTGACTGTTCCATTGGCAGCAGCCTCACAGGCAAACTCTTCAAGGGAGGCTGAGAATCTGGAATATTTAGATAAAATTTCAGGTGGCATACATGTTGGCATTTAAACCACAGCATTCAAAAACACCTTGCTTCTTCAGGAGATGTTTCAGAAAGGTAGATCCATGCCTGGGCTACTTGTTTAGAAATGCTGCTCTAAATGACAACAGGTTAGTTGGTGAGATCATTGAGAAATGGGATTCATGAAAGGCCAATTTAAATGGGAGGTTGGTTTAAGCATCAGAAGCCCTGGAGTACACAAGACCCGGAAAGATACCCAGAAACTGTCCCAGGGTAGGAGAGGTTGCAAAGATGGGGACATGTGACCCAAGGTGACCTAGGGATATGTAATAACCTCATCTGAGACTGGCTCTAATGCCACAAATGTCTGCAACTTTAAGCATACAGGTTATTTTTTACTTCAGCAATCAGGTTACACAGAAGCAGTATTGTTCAGGTCCCACAGCTTCCTGGACACGAATTGCACCTGTTCTGCATAGCTATGCATCACCCATAGTTGGGCAACTGTTTGCTTTTGTCTTGAGGCTCTTGTGAGCTTGTATACAGTCTGAAAGCAGGAAGACTTCACTGGTGTCAGATAATGGAAGCCCGTAGATAAGTTGAATGGGAGAACAAGTGTATAGACAATGCTGTAGTTCATTAATGGATTGCTTCCATTATCATGCAGCCATTAGCTTATAGTTATAACTCAATAAGGCCCAGTTATGATTTTTGTATAATGATCTTCCATCTATTGGAAGAGAAAAAAGCAAAGTACAATAAAGAGGGGAAAAAAAATCTTCGATGTTTATTGCTAAAATTGAAAATAGGGATCAAATGTAGAATATAGTTTAAAACAGGACAGTGCCAGCTGGTGAATGATGCTTTTATTTTTGAAAGTTTTAATATTATTATTATTATTAGTTGTACATAATAGTTGGTTTATTATGACATCTTTATATATGCATATAGTGTATTTTGATCACATTCTCCCCATTACTCTTTCTTGTTCACCATCTACTCCTGTGGATCTTCTTCTCTTCCCAACTAGTCCACTTCTATTTTCATGTCCTGTGTGTGACCTCACAAGTTTAATTAGAGTTGCTTATAGGATCGTGGGTGAGAAGTTATTTACACGAGTGTTGGCACTACTAAAGAAAAATGTCTTCCTCCCCCCTCAGCAACCATTAATGGCATAGAATACTCAGGGATAGCTGAGGCCTTGTGAGCCCCCTGAATCCATGATCCATTGTTGATGTGCTCAGTATTGTGTAGGTCTTGTTCAGTTCATCTCCTGAAAGTTCGAGGGTGCAACAAGCATGTCCTTCTTGGAAGACAGTGTTCAACAAACGTCTCTTCCTCCAGCTTATACATTCTTTCTGTCTTCTGTCTTTTCTGTCTTCTCTTTCATTATGTTCATTGGACTTGTCTGGGGGTAATACAGATGTCTCCTTTAGGGATGAGCAGATAAATCATTCTTAGTAAGGTACCATTTTGCCCTGCTGAGGGATGCTTAGCAATGTTTGGAAACATTTTTGGTTTTCACAACTAGGGGAAGAGTTTGTTAGGGGCATGCAAATGTAGAGACCAGGGATGTTTCAGAACATCCTATAATGCGTAGAACAGCTACCACAGTAAAACATCATCAGGTTCAATGTGTCAACGGTGATAAGGCTATGAAAACTGCTATAATTTTAAAGGAAAAAACTCATATGAGTGCCGTTATGAGAAGGTAACTTTAGAAATGAAATTAGAAGCCTACATTAAAGACTGCCAAACAATGCACAGAGTTACAGGTGTGCATTATGTGATTGTGAAAAATCTCTACCCCTTCATGAAATCTTGGCTTGATCAGTCAAGCCAGTTATATATGCAGGGGGGCTACCTTCCTTTTCTTATAATCAAAACCAATTTTCACTGTAAAGAGATGCTTAAAACTGCACATGGAAGATTGTCAAAGATGAATGATACACAGAATAATAATCATACAAGTTCTGCCGAAGTACAAGTTGAAGAGAATAACTGAGGGCCTGCAATCATGCCAGGGGTACCCACCAATGATGTCACCTCCAGCAGCTGGTTACAGGATTTGCCTCCTTTGCGTTTCCTTTGTTTGTAGATTCTCTAACAATAAAGAAACTCAAAAGACAGATAAATAGAGGCTGAGGAGCTTGTATATAGTGTGCAGCAGATTTACTATCTGTCATGTACAGTATTTGCTAGGAGGTACTAGGAGGAACTGAAAGATGTGGGCTATTATTTCTGAAGGAGAAGTGTTAGCTTGAAATGTAGACCAAGCTGTTGAAGACAAAGAATTCCATAGAAAGCTTGGGATATTGAGATGAAATATTGAATTTCATGAATTATTTGATGAAAAGGGAGAAAAATTGGTGTGATAGAATTTTTTCTTTTTCTGAAAGAACAATTTTGATTTCTGAAGTGTTTTTTTGTTTAAAAAAAAAGTTATTTAAATTTTACTGCAAGAGGACAGGAGCTGGATATGACTTTTGAGTGAAATTCATATATGATCTAATAAACTAGAGAGACTTTCTTCTTTGTCTATAAACCATAGAAGTATTATGAACCCATGGAAATTATATCACCTAGAAAAACCCAAACACACACTGAACTGTTTACAATGAGATACTTCATGGTTAAGCTTAATTGATATACACAGCATCTTTTCAAGCTGACCTTCCTCCTTCATAATTCCTGTTATTAATCCTCTTTCTCACCTCTGACCTCAAAACCAGGAAGGATTCAGATGTGTGGATTAGTGAACAGATGCTGTAAGTGCTTCTCATATAGTCATTTATATAAACCCTACTGTGAAGCATATTAACCAGTTTCTAATATAAAAGTGGACCCCAGAGGGGTCAGTTACGTTGTTTAAAGACATTCAGCTAGTAAGTGGTGTTGGTGGGAGTGCTGAAATTTCAGTTTAGGTGATCTAGTCCCAGAATGTGAATTTTTAAAATTAAAAATGGAATTTTTGTGTAATTTTTTAAATTAAAAAAATTAAGTTTTTTATTCTTCTCTCATGAAATACATCCTGATCCGTTTCTCCTCCCTCATTCTGCCCGGTCCCCCTCCCCGACTTCCCCTTTACTCCAGGTCCATGCCACCCCCACGCTTCCCTTTAGAAATGAACAGGCCTCCCAAAGATATCAGCCATACAAGACACAACAGGATGCAATCAGGTGAGGCACCAACCCTTGAATCAAGGCTGGACACGATAACCCAGTAGGAAGGGGTCCTAAGAGCAGGCAAATGAGACAGATGCACACCCACTCCTATACTAGGAGTCCCCCAAAAACACTGAGCTAACAACATACATGCAGGGGACCTAGTGCAGACCCATGCAGGCTCCATGATTGCCACCTCGATCTCTGTGAGTCCCTGTGATCCTGCTTTGTTGATTCTATTGGCCAGGTTCTCCTGAGGACTTTGACCCTCTGGTTCTTATAATCCTTTTTCTTCCTCATCTAGGAGTTCCCTAATGAGCAATTTATACATTCTCAATACTGCCATCTGCACTGTGGTCTAAAATCTTTAGAAATTTTCAAGCTACTGAAGTCAGTTTCCCAGGTGGTATACTAAAACCCAATCGATTCTTTCATTTTTCCTGAGATTTATTTGAATTATCTTAATTATCGTCAAAAAACATAAAAGGACAATAAACACTTAAAATGTGTAATATGTGAGCTTTTAAAGCAGTTTTCATAGGTTGATGAATTCACAGTGGGCAAGAAAACAGAAGATGGCCAGGGACAAGTGGTCCGAGTTCTAGTTAAACCTACAACAAAGTGATGCAGGGCCAGTTAACACCTCTGAGCCCCAGAGTCATCATTTCTAAAGTGAGTGGACACATTGCTTAGTCATTGTAAGAATTAAATGATACCACCAGGCAGTGCCCAACACCTGGGAAGTGCTCAGTAGATGTTGAGTTCTTACACATGTAAGGGATTGTGGTAGAATTCTAGATTGGGAATGGATTAGCATCTAAATCTCAGATAAGCATTTTAAAACTTGGAGGTTCAATTCTCTTTGCCAAGGAGAATTAAGCACCTTGGAAAATAACTTGGGGACTTTGACTCACTAAGAACAGGTATTACATATTGTATGTGTTCATAGTGCGTGGTTAGCTGTCAATTATTAGGTTGCATGTTGCTTGCTAGTAACAATTAAATTTTTTTTTCATGCACTAAAACCTATGTGTATAAAAACAAAACCAAGTAAAACCCAGGAGGAGGATGCTAGGGATGTGGCAGCTAATAAGTTACTATGTCTATACAGAACACAAAGAAATAAAGTCCTACAACAAAGATAGTATGGTGGGTTTATGGATAGATGGACTTCAATGGTTCAACATTATATCACTGAAGGAATGAAAATGGAAAAGGATGGTGAGGGAAGTGAAAACCAGGTTGTTGGTGTGCTACAGGGAACTTGGAGATGGTAGAAACTTTTCTTTTTCTGTGGTCCTCATAGGAGATGGATACTTAGTTTGAGATTGGGTGAGATCTCTTCCTCTTGCCTGTAGACCCAGAGCTTATTAAAATTAGGAAGGACCGCCCTCTAGAGGTCACATTAAGAGCACAGTTGTGAACCAGGCCTGAGGTCTGCGGATGAGAGTCCCCTTCAAGAGGACTTTGGAGCTGAAAGAAACTAATTAGGGAGGCCACGAATTTAAGGTTTGTAAAGGGTAGAACCACGTGGGGCTAATTAGTACAATTTAGGTAATTAGACAATCCAGTTTACCTCCCTTCTGAGGCTTTCTCATCACACTAATTGAATAAAACTGCAAATCTTTAATAACAAATCCCTTTCATAAACAGGAAATTAAAAAAAATCAGTAAACAAAAGAAACAACAGTTAATTAGCAAGAGCTGGCACATTTCTTTGACTTGTCATGGCTACAAGAGTGACTGTTTTTAACACCATCTTTGTATTTGGTTAATTTGTCAAGACTGGAATGTATTGAAATATCAGGGTCACTAAATTTTGCCTAGATTTCATCTTATACTGTCTGTTTATGGATGTCCTTGAATAACAAACTATATGACTAAAGGTATGAAAGATGAGGTCAATGCGGGATTTAGGCAGAGAACAGGAGCAATCTTTTTGAAGATACAATGCAGGTGATAATTAATAAACATGTGTGAAGGTCTGAGCAGGGTAAAATGACATCTGAGTCTAAACAAAATGTCTTCGCTCAGAATTTATTTCATTATGAATCTCACACATACCAAAGATTCATTTCCACTTTGACCAGACAGATTCTAGTGCATTCATTTCAGTCTTAATGACAACAGTACCGGGCACTCACTTTCAGATCATATGATTCATGTCTGTAATAGCAAGCATGCCACGGTGTGCAAATCTTGTTGTCATTTCATCTCCTTAGCTGGGCAAACCCCTAATCATTTGGTAATTGCTATATGGGGGAACTCTGTAGGCAATAACATTCAGTTCTGTTACTGTCGGAATGTGTAAAAAACTTCATTCAAGAGGAGAAGAAAACTCACATTTCTTTTGAGATGTCATAATTCTGAATGTTTCTTTTGTCTTTCACTCAAAGTGAGCTGAATATGGACTGCCGATTGAACCTTGGCTGGTAATTCTTCTCAGACCATAAATTTTAGGAGTCAGGCATAAAATCAGCAAACAAGACTTATAGCATCAGGGAAGTGCAAACCAGAAAGCCTAAAGGCAGGATGTGAAACTGACTTGTAAGATGAGGCACTTAGATACAGATGTACATGGCCAGGAGAAAAAGTCTTCTTTGACAAAGCACAGAAACATTGGGCCACTGACTTGCCCTTAACGGCCTGATAATACTCTTTTGGGAACTAGAAGTTTGCTCCCCACTTCTGCAAATGTCTTTTTTTCTTTTTTTTTTTTAAAAAAAAAAACAGATTGGTAGTGTATACTTGTCTCCCATTATTCAAACAAGGCTTATCAAAGGAAGAAAGCTTATCAAAAGAATTACGTGAATTATTCTGTTTGGTCTCCTTATTCTACCTTGCACTGTACCTACATTGTAGAGTACAATGCTTGGAAGATGAATCTTTGACAAGAGAGGGAAACTGATCATTGACTTCGAAAAGTATATGAGTATATATAAATTTACGTTGTTTTAACCAGTCTTCAGGTCATATTCAAGCACGGCAAGATTTAAAATATGCTTGTAGTTCTGGGTACATGGTAAATGTATACATGTACTGACATGATCTGAACA
Source organism: Cricetomys ansorgei (assembly GCA_026225945.1). Classification (NCBI taxonomy): domain Eukaryota; kingdom Metazoa; phylum Chordata; class Mammalia; order Rodentia; family Nesomyidae; genus Cricetomys; species Cricetomys ansorgei. Next base: position 17,789,311 of record JAMJFZ010001796.1, read on the forward strand.
CATGCCTTTTCATGTATACAAAACGTTGAAAGCTGAGTTATAGAAAACAGCATAAAATATTCTCCATTCATAACTTAGGCGGGACCCATCTGAGAAATCGCCCCCTACACCCAGAGAATTTTGTGAGTCAAAGACAAGGACCTGGGATAACAACAAAAATTTTTCAGTAGCTAGAAGAGGCAGCAATGGAGGTATCAGGCACTTGTTGTCATGTTTCTATTGAATTATTGAAGCCCAGCTGACCATGGACATTTCAATAAGTTTAGAGTATTGACATTTTAGTTTTTCTGAAGAGTATGTATTAAATTGATTGGAAAAAAAAAAAACCAAGGACAATGTTTGATCAATGCAGTCCTATTCTCTGTTCACATTGCTTCAAATATGACTTTAGGGAGCACTACCCTTGAAGTTGTTGATGATAGAAAAGTCTGGGGGTGCAATTGATAGCATTGGGATCTGCCCAGATGGTACTGTATCCCTTTGTACTGTTTCTGAATCTTCTTTTCCTTATGTATACTTTTGTCCAACAGTTTCTGGCTGTGTGGAGCACCCTCCACACACCACCCCCTGAGGTACTGGAGAACTTTGTCTGTTTATAGAAATTATGACCCTTGTGAACTATAACAGAAAGAGGCAAGAATATGAAAAACCAAATTACCTTGGCTCCAATAGGAGCAACTGTGACCTGTAACCTATACTCAAGAGCTCACCAATAGGATCAGACTGAAATCACAGCCCCACCGCATAGGTCTCAGCCTGAAATTGTACCTTGTTTGGTTTCTTTTTCTAGTTCTTTTTAAAAATAATTTTCCTCTCTCAATATCTTGCAAATGAAGTCCCATCTTGAGGGGGATTAGATTGAAGACAGTAAAGGCAGAGAGGAAAAAGATAAGCTGATTTGTGAAATCACATATTTCTTTACTTCTGGGAAGTAATGCTTACTTTAGACCTTCACTGACCTTTTATAAAATCACTATATGACCATAGCAGTGGAGACACAGTCAACAGGATATTGTAATTCAGTATCTCTGCTCCTCATCTGTGTATCCTTATTAGTATCATATTGTTAGTCAGTACAATAAGTTAATTAGTATAGTGGAACCATGAGATGATTATGCTTTCTTTGTTTACAAATAGAAAATTAGTCAATCAAAATTGGGAAAAGCAAAATATCCACTGAAATTAAAATGTCTGGCTATAATACATATATGTTTATGTGTATCCTGTACGTATGTACACACATTCATGTAAGCATCCAGTAAATTATTCTAGGCCACAGATTATTGCCCAAAAATATCTGAGAAGCAGTAGTGTATCAGTACCAGTTGTATCTAGGGATCCAACTGCACCATTAGTAATATGTCTTTTTTAGTTCTTTGTTCTGTTTTTCTTTATGTTCGTTTCATTATTGGGATAATCTCTGTGTTAACAAAGACAGCACACTGCTAACACCATACCTTCTAGAAAATACTTCTTTCTCAGGAGTTCCAATAAAGGGACTAGAGACAATTCTCTTTGAAACATCTTGATATCCAGACCCTTTCTGGAATCAGTAATTGTGGGCAGCGATTAGCTCATTTGGTCACATAACCTAGATTACAGAAGGGTAGTTCCCTGAAAGTAGACCAGGTGATGACTTAGTGGGGAGTGGTCCTTGAAATATACTGGGCTTTGCAACCTGAATTTTTGCAATGGTGAATATGAAACATATCTTGTCTCACTAAACAGAACCAAGTTCAATCTCCAATTGAACTGTAAAATATTATAAAGGAGTTGACAAAGAGAGGCTTACATCCTAAATGATCTTACTTGGGTTGTTTGGTAAAAGGATTATGTAGCAGAACACTTGGAAGAAGTTTTTGTTATTTTAGTTTCTTTAGGAATGCAGAATGGCATTTGGACTAGGTTTATGTTCCCACCCCAGGTGTGGTAGATGTTTATGAGTTGGATTTGGAATGCTTGATGCAGGTGGCTATTATTTGGTCATGTGCATTAGACGCCTCATGTTCCTCTTGTAAGTGCTTTTGTTAGTGTAGTGTTAAATTGTGTTGTAAAAGTAAAGTATTTTTTCTTTTTTGTACAGAAAAGGGGAATTGTTGTAGAAGTTTATTTTTAGTTATGTTTGAAATGGTTTTGTGCTGTTGTGCTGTTACTGTTGGGTAAGGGGCTGTCTTCAAGTTTTGTATTATTTGCAAGTGTTGGGTTTATGTGGGGGATGTTTCATTGTTTATGATCTGCACCTGAGTTCTGAACCAATAAAAACTCTGGAGCTCAGATGCTCAGAGTTCCACTGACAGCAGAGCACTGGCATGAAGGTGGTTCCCTCTGCTGAGGTCTGGCAGGGCTTCTATTTATGAAAATTCCTCCTTGTGTTCTTTGCTGAACCACCACAGCAGTGAACTACTGCAAATGGCACCTGCAACATAGGGCACAACATCATGCCAGCTAATCCAATGTGGAGACAAGGAAGAATGAAAACCAAACTCCAGACCTTGCAGAGTTTGTTTTGTTTAGTTTTTCTTTGTTTTCTGCAAACCTGTCCAGATATTGGTGAGGTGAGGTGGTCCTGACAAGACAACTGCCATGGTGGTGAGAATTCCACCTTATGAGGGGAACATTTCCTGCAGACAAGGACTAGTTGTTTTTTTCTGCAAACCAGACTCTCTTTAAAATTTTAAAATGAGTGTTTCCTCAGGGTCAGCACACAGATACCGTCTTCCAGAACTGGCAAGGTTGTATCTTGTGCTGGCAGCCGAACTTGGTACTGTAAGAGTTACCCAGGTGGTGCTGGTTTTGAAGGCGTGAAGGGGTCATAGAAAGCAGCTGAAGCTTGGCACTGTGAGAGGCCAGGAGAGGCCATAGGTGAATGTGCAGCCTCTGTAGCAGATTGAAGGGGTCATGTAAAGAAGTTGAGGCTTGGCATCATGAAGAGAGCCAGGAGAGGCTATTGGTGAAAGTACAGCCCAGTTGCAGCAGAAGACTCCAGCATTCTGAAGATGCCAGTACCATGGAATGACCACAAAGAACAGCAGCAGCAGTCTTGTGAGCCAGCCAGAACCTGAAGGACAAATTGTGCGTGCTTCAGAGGGCAGAGCCAAATTCAAGCCCTTTGGCAGAGCCTAGAAGATTCCAGGTAATTGAACATTGATGTTTTTCAATGTCCAAAGACATTATGAAAAACTCAATAGATGTTTGGTTTCATTTGGTCCTGTACACTAGCAACCCTTGTGGTTGTTCTTCTTGTAAATAGTTTTGCTGGTGTAGTGTTAAATTGTGTTGTAGACAAAAAAAAAAAAAAAAGCATTTTTTTGATTGGCTTATAAAGAAAAGGGGATTGTTGCAGAACTTTATTTTTATTATATATAAAATAATTGTTTTATGCATTGTTGAGTGAGGGGCTCTCTAGGGCATATTGTATTGTTTTCAGGTGTTGGATTTCTGTGGGGGTTGTTTAATTGCTAATGATCTGCATGTGCTATAAGTAGAATGCCTGAGGGGTTCTGAAAGAATAAAAACACCTGAGCTCAGATACTCAGGATTCCACTGTCCAGTGCTGTGCTGCAATGATCTCTGATGAGGTCTGGCAGGGTTTATATCTATGAGACTATCTCCTTGTCTACTTGCTGAGCTGCCACAGCAGTGTACTGCTACAGGACTATATAGGAAGATATTAAAAATGCAAATATTTCCTAGTTTTCTTTATCTTATCCATATAGATGCCAATACAGCATAGAAAGGGTTTGGTGAATATATATACTTAAACCATATGCCAATGGCTTTAGCTATAATAATAATATGGAAAACCAAAATGTATTTAATTTAGTGAAGATATTCCAGCAAAACAGAGCCAGTAAGAGATACAAAATTTGTTACAAGGAATTGACCCATGCAGTTATGGTGGTAAAGTCCTGTGGTCTACCATCTGAGAGCTGCAGATGCAGGAGAGCCCACAGAGGAGTTCAGTCAGAAGGCCTGAGAATCGAGGTTACCAAGTGGAGTGCTGCCAGCAGGAAAGCTGGGGAAGATGAGATGAGATGCCCAAGCTTAAGCAGCAAGGTGAGGGGAATGAGCAGTTTTCTGCTCCTATCTTCATCCTTTGTTCTATTCTGGCTCTCAGTGCTCAATGGATTAGATGGTGCTCACCCACGATGAGGGTACAATTTGTTTTCCTGGGTCCATTGATTCAAATGCAAATCTCATCCAGAAATACCCTTACAAATACACCCAGAAATTTTAGTTTTAATTTTTTTCTGCCGGGGATTTACCCCACGGACGTTTGCTTGCTAGGCAAGCATTCTACCATAAAGCTATGGCCCCAGTCTAGAAATAGTCTTAATGTGGGCACCTCCAATTAGTTAAGTTCTCATATAAAACAAGGTATTATACCTGCTCATATCTGACTGATAGGACAAACAAGAAATTATATATTTTGGAAATTTTCATGCTGACAAAAACAGTACTAGAGGGTTAAAGGCAAAGTTGGTACTCTACCGCTCTATTACTTTCCTAAGCGGTTAAGTTTTCAGCAGATAGTATGCAAAGTAGAGAATTGGCTGGGGGATAAAGAGACAGTTATTCTGAAAATCGCTCTCATGCAATTCTACTTACTTTTTAATGGCGAGTCTTTGTAAAAAGTAAGGAGTGCCACATTATGGGAGGACACAGGGAACTTAATTATTAAGTTAAACAATAAGCTCTTTAAATTACCTTAATTTCCAAAGGATTCAACAATCCTATTACTTGAATTATAAATAAGTAAATAAAACCTGAAAAACAATTGGAAACCCATTATATAACAGGAAAAAGATTAGAAAAGACTTAGTACCCTGGGGCTTAAGCAATATAATTAAAAGCAGCATTAAAAAAAATAGCTTGCCTTATAAAGCCAGACAAGCAGCAAGGCTGATGCCCTGTTTCCCAGAAGTTTTCAGACCCATCGTGCATCAGTAGGATTTGCACAAGTGCTACATTTTCTTATATTTGGTAAAATATGGATATTTTTCTTTTGTGAAGGGGAATGTTGGGGAAGATGAAAGAATATAATACTGACTAATGGCTATCATTTATCAGCATTAGCTATCTCTCCTCCTCTCTTCTCATTTCTTCTCCTCTTGTCTCCTCTCTTCCCCTCATCTCTCTCTCTGCTTCTGTTCCTGTCTCTGTCTCTCTGCCTCTATTTCTTTCTCCCCCTCCCCCTCCCCTTGAGTCAAGGCCTCACTACATAGCTGTGGCCAGACTGGCCTTCAACTCAAAGAGATCTGCCTGTCTCTGCATCCTTAGTGTTAGAATTAAAGTCTGAAAGTTGTTTTGAAAGGTGTGTACTTGCTATGGGTTGAACTGTGTTCCTCCAACGTTTGTATGCCTTGATTTACTATCCAGGACTTTCAAATATTGCCTTATTTGGAGGTAAGATTGTTGCAAATGCAAGAGATCAGAGATAGGATGGATCCATTTGTAGATATGATTGTTGCCCCCGTAAGAGAAGGAATTTTGAAGCAGCCACCGAGGGGAATACTATGTGACAGTGAAGACAGAGGTTCACATGCCAAGGAATGCCAAAGATTGCTAGCAAACTTTCAGAATTTGGGATACGGCCTGGAATAGAGCCTTAAGAAGTAATTCACTTCCCTGACTCCTTGCTCTCAAATGTGTACAGTTCTCAATGGTGTGTTAATACATTTCTGTTGTTTCAGAAATTCTTGCCAGATGTATTGAATATGTAACTGAGGGAAATATAGCCCTTAGGTGGCTGCTTCAAAATAAACACTCTTAATATTTTGTACAGAATTATTAGATGCCTCCACCACCACCTCATGATCTCTTGAAATTGGGATGATTCATCAGCTAGAAGCTGGCCAAGTTTTTAATCTGGACTTCTATGTCTGTTTTTACTTCCATAAAATGGTGACATTCAGACAGACCTTTTTGTACCTCCAAGGATCGAATCAAATGCCTTAAAAGTGAAGTTTAAATTATAAAGGGTTTTTAAACAGGCAGTGGCAATGAGATACCTTTCTTAAGTCATTTTATTGGGACTATGGAAGAAGCTACACTTCAATGCAAATTCTTTCTTCAAGAAGTAACTGCTAGGTTCTCAGTGCTTAGTCTCTGGAAAGATTTACTTCCTTTTACCACAACAACGTCTGTCTTACTGTGTGGGGAATTCCCAGGATGCTCTACTCTGTTGGTCATGCTCTGTGTTTTTTAGACAAGTTTTGCAACCATTTCTCATTTTCTGGTATGGGGAGTTAAGCGTTCTGGTTCTGTAGTCATAACAAATATAATGTTACACTCAATTTTTGTTCTGAGTTTCAAGGAGGCAAGTTGTATAAAAATTTCCTCACTCTGTAATCATAACCAGCATTAACCCAGGAGAGAAACATCATAGGTCTATTATACTACCAGTTACACAGTGGGTAATCTCAAGCGGAGGTAACAATCTGACTTTTCCTAGATAGGACCCATGAATTAAATTGACTTTGTAGGATAACGCTAGGTCATTTTATTTTATTTTAAAAATATGTGATTTCTTTACACTTCAGAATGTTTCATGTGAACTAAATGTAAGAGATGATGGTAGATCATAGCACAGGCTGTCAACTTATTAACTTGTGTTTAAATCCTAGATCTGCCATCATTTTTCTTGTTACAGGTCTCAGGATCCTGCCTTATTAAGATTCACCAAAAGCTGGGCATAGTGGTATGTGACTTTAATCCCAGCACTTGGGAAGCAGAGGGAGGCAGATCTTTGTGAGTTCTAGGCCAGTCTGGTCTACAAAATGAGTTCTAGGACATTCAGAGCTGTCACACAGAGAAACCCTCTTTGAAAAACAAAACGAAGCAACAACAACAGCAAAAAAGATTCTCTGAAACATGAAGGGTGGTGTGTCATTTAGTTGTTGCAGCGGGTCCACACACCTCAAAGTTTAGTAGCTTGAAAGCAATAACTTATTATTTTTCATGTTTCAAAGGGCAGGTGTGACAGACTATTTGCTGGTTTTTTGGGGGGCGGGCGATACCCATGCAATGACATTAGACAGGAGATCAGTTGGGCTCTGTGTTCACACAACAGGTAGTTGGTGCTACCTATTGGTTGGGATGTGTCCCTCAATTCTCAATGACTGTGTCTCATCCTCCATTAGGTTAAAACAGCATCCTCTAATAATAATTTTTACACCATATCCCCCCCACCAAAAAAACAAGATGAAAGTAAAAGCTGTAACACTCTTGAGGGCTTAGATTTGCACATCATTACTGCTAGCATGTGGGATAGTTAAAGCAAGTCACAAAGGCAGACCAAATTCATGGTAGTTGAAAAATGAACCCCAGTCTTGTGTAGGAAAAGTAGCGAAGTTTTACTGTAAAGCCCTTTGTGTGAGGTGGGAGGAAATTTCTGGCTTTTAAGTACTTTACCACAGTGGCATTATAACAAGCTGCCATTATTCTTTAGTTAATTACATGTTTTAATACTTAAGGTCATTGCCAGAACTGTAAAAAGCTCTTACAACAACAAACAGAAAGTCCAATTTTCCATAAGATTCACTTCAACAATGACTAGTGAAGTCTCTTCACAAAACAAATGAAAGAAGGTTCTCAGGTCATATAGGATATGTTGCACAGTGTCTGGGTGTGACCAGTTAACGGAGCTGCATGATTGTACAGTGTCCTCTCATGGTGATGTTTTTCACATCTAACATGGAGGAGGACAGGTTTATTCAAGATGTGGTTCAGGGATTAGCGACCTCAGTGTCACCCTGCAGGCTCCATCTGAGACGTGCTGATCTTGAACCTCTGGGAGAGGGCCCAGTAGCCTGTGTTTTAGGAAGCTCTCTGGGTGATTTTTACATACGCTATAGTGTGTGAAGTATGGATTCAGAATCAGATGATCCAACTCCTTAGATAAAAGCATGAATGTACAGAAACTTTCCTCCAATCTCATTTTTTTCCTATTATAGGGGCTAACTCAGTGATCTATAATGTTGAATTCACCGAAAAAAAAAGCATATACTAAGTTTCTCAATATGTTTGAATCCAAATAGCTTATTGATAATGATTGATAATATTTCTTGTTTCTACTGTACATGTAAGAAGCCAGCAACCTGGGCCATTGAGATGGCTCAGTGAGAAAGGGGCTTTGCTTCCAAGCCTGAGTACCCAAGTTTGATTCCTGTGATCTACATGGTGGTAGGAGAGAATTGATTTCCACAAGCCATCTGACCTCCACATACATTCTGTAGCATGTGTGTATCTGTGTATGTGTCTGTACATGTGCAAGCACATGTATGCACACACACACACTAACAGCAACAGCAACAGCAACAACAAAGGACTGGGATGTAGCTAGGTTGGTAGAATGCATGTTTTGCACACCCAAAGTTGTGGTTTCAATCCCCAGGACCACATAATACTAAGTGTGGTGGTGTCCATCAGTAATCCTAGCTCTCAATAGGTAGAGATAGGAGGAGCAGTTCAAAGGAAGCTTCAGCTACATAAAGTTCCAGACCAGTCTGGGATACTTGAGATTCTATTCCAAAGGGGAAAAAAAATGTTGACATGGGAAAAGCCAGGCTAGCAAATATACTAGAATAAAGAAAAGCAGTAAAAACAAATCGATAACCAGAAATGTCATATTGTTTGCACCAATTTGGGCTAAGAACATCCTACAGGATTGTTCTAAGAGGCTAACTTTCAAACAACCCAGCACATTGAGCTCCATGAACATGCGAATTTCTGTGCTCACAAAGCAGAACAAACTCCAAAGCAGAACAAATACAACCTGATGGTGCTCAGTGAAGAGGCATTATGTTTTTAAAAGCAACAGTTGTCTGTGCTCTTTAGGAATTCCTTCTTAAAGGAAGGGATTTAGGCTTACTTGCAAAAGTAAACAAAGCATTATTCCTAAAAGCCTGTGTGTTTTTCGTTTAAGTAATGAAGATTTTACTCACCAAAGGAGGAGAGATGCATCACTTAGTTCCAATAACATTTCTAGAAAAATCATTTTATCAAAAGAGATGATTTTAGCTAGTATTAATGTGAATTGTCCTTATTTCCTTCCTTCTTTCCTTCTTTCCTTCCTCCCTTCCTCCTTCCTTCCCTCACTTCCTTCCTTCCTTCCTTCCTTCCTTCCTTCCTTCCTTCCTTCCTTCCTTCCTTCCTTCCTTCCTTCCTTGTGTACCTACATGCATGAGTTCATGAGTACATGGGTGCATGTTATGTGAGAACCTAGGTGAAAGCCAGAGGTCAGCCTTGGGTTTATTTCTTCAGGAGCTGTCCACCTTGTTTTATTTTGCTTTCTTTGAGGTACCTGGGACCTGGAACATTCTGATTAGGATAGGAAATCAATTTAGGTAAGTTAGACACCAGAGAGGGACACAAGGATCTGTATGTCTCTGCCTTCCGAGAACTGGGATTCCAAGAGTGTGTCATCATGCCAGGCTTTTAAAATATGGTTCCAGGATTCAAAGTAGGTCCTCATGAGTGTATGGCAAGCACTTTCTTGACCGAGCCTTCTCCCCATTTCCAGAACAGTCAGTTTTACCAGAAAATTCCTTGGAGGAAATTTTGTTAATTAAGAGATAAGTATCTCTCTGTGTTAAGTACTCCAGATTTCACATATTTACACTTAAAATAAACAATATAATAAGATTAAGAAATAAATATAAAACAAGAATGAGAATAATTCACTCAAAACTTTCTATTTTTTATTTTTACTTTTCTTCTCTCATACAACTTATACAATACATCCCTACCCCTTTCCTCCCTCCCTTCACCCCCGCCCCCAGCTCCCTGTCTCCCTTAGATCTACCTCCCCATCACTCCCCACAAACATCTCCACCCTCATCCCCGCATCTCCCCAGAAAAGAACTGCCCCCACTCCCCCGGGTTACTGCACAACCAGAGCATGGCATAGTAAGATGGAACAAGGCCAGGCACCAATCCCTATATCAAGGGTGAACCAGGCAAACTGGGAGTAGCAAAAGGGTCCCAAAGGCAGGTAAAAGGATCAAAGACTCCCCAACTCCAGCTTGTGGGAGTTTTTCAAAAACACCAATCTAGATAGCCAATCAATGTATTTGGGGGACCCTGCAGGTTCCATGTCTTTTCAGTCTCTGTGGGCCCCAAAGAGTGTTCGTCAATTGACACTGTGGGGCTTGTTCTCCTGGTGTCTTCAACCCCTCTGGTTTTAGCTGGGAACGATGAAGCTGAGAAACTATTTGGTGTGGTTCTCTGATCCAATTATTTTGCCCACCAGGACATGCTCTTTAAACCAGTAAAATGGAATCAAAACTACAATACAATATGGTTTATGTGATACAATAAAAAAGATTAAGAGACTGCACAAGCTTTCGAGGAGAGGGACTTTATGACCTAGCAGTTATGGAAGTGCAACCTCGTTGCATGAATGGACACACAGTTAATTAGACACACCCCAGGGAGGGTGAAGCATGGACTTGTGCAGGTTCAGGTCTTCACATAATATTGAGCTCCAGATGTGAATGCAAAGGTTGTGCTCTGAGATCTCACAAAGGTGAGTTCTCACTTGATTTAAAATTATTTTGCAGTCTCTTTATTCTCTTTCCTTAAAGACCTAGAGGCATTGGGAGTTGGTAAATAGATTCTGTAGGCTTGAGGGTAGAATAGAAGCAATTTTACTTCTTTCATTTCTTTGAAAGCTTGCTTCTTCACATCCTTTAGTTTTCCTATGTAGCACTCAGTAGATTTCTTCTCAATACTAAGTAAGTATTAAGGCAGATTCATCTCTAACCATGGTCCTGTGGCTTAAGAGATGGCATCAAATAGTACTTAAATTTCATGGGAATGGAGCTGCCTGAGTTCAAATTCTGGCTCTGTTACTGTCAGCATGACTTCAGGAGAGTGACTGCTATGGTCTGAAGGTTTGTGCCCCTCCTAATTCAAATGTTGAACTCCTGTTGGAGGTGACACATGTCTTAGTCTGTTTATGCTTTAATAACATAAAACCTAGGACTGGGTAATTGGCAATGACAGTAATTTATTTCTTACAGTTTGGAGGCTGGAAAGTCTGAGATCAGATGTTTGACATATGGCAATGAACTTCTTGCTGTATCCTCCTCCACTCCATGAAATAGTGTAGAAGACTAAGAGTCTTCAGTGTGAGTGTGTGTGTACACAGAAAAGGGGCTGAAACACAACATTGTGTAAGATATCCATTAATCCATTCATGAAGCTGATTACCTAAATAGCTGTTAAAGATTTTATGCCTTAATATGAATACTGATAAAGTAGCAGTTTCAATATGGGTTTGGAAGGGGTCATTCAAATCATAGCATGAGGTCTTTGAGAGGCAATTAGGTCATGAGCGTGAGGGAATATGCCCTTATAAAAGAGATCATAGTGAGGCCCTGGGCTCTTTGGCCATATAAAAACAAAATCCTATTTTTGAGCTTAAAAGTGAGTCATCACCACACACTGAATTTCCCCTGATCTTTACTCAACCTCCAATACTCTGTCACTTACACGACACAGTTTATGACATTTTGTGATAGCAGCCCAAGTAACTACAGACAGTGACTTTTCCCATTTGAGATATTACCTACCAATACTAGTGTCTGAATTCTTACCTCCAGACACTAAATTCCATGCTCATAAAAGTCTTTCTTCCCAAATTTCTGAGACTGGAGGCATTTCTCATGTGTAGACACAATTAGGAATTGCCTAGAACATTTTGTGTACACATATTCTCCCTTCCTGGAAAACCCCCAGTTTTCTGGTTAGCGTTGTTAATAGTCAGCAGAGAAGTAAGTAATACTGCTCCTGGTGAAAGATTTTTGGCATAATATCCAGGCCCAGGTGCAGGCTAGGACCATGATGGCCCTGAGCTCTAGCAAGACAGCAGGTGCACAGGCAGGTAAGCAGGATTAGACTGGATTAGGGCCAGAGGGATAGCGTTTCATTTTATGCTATTTTTGAAGCCTAATCCACAGAGTAATTTTCAAGGAAATGTGATAATACATGTTGGCAAACAGTGCAAATGTGACTGAGACCATATGGTGGGGTATTTATTTTCTTATTAGGCAAATACTGTTGTTTATCACACAGCAGGTTATCTGCTGTGATTATACTTTGATGTGAACAAGGCAATGTCTAAACTACCATTGAAAAATCAGGCTGATAGCATTCTTTTGGATCTGTTTTCATGTTTAAATTACCTTCCCATGTTTTTGCATTTAAAAATCATTTAAACTTAGCAAACTTCTCAAATTAATTGCACATTGCAGCTCAAAACAAAAGCCTTTGAAATCTGGATAATGATTTATCTCTTGGCTTGTTTATCCAATTAAAAGTCAACTTGAGCTACTAACTAAAAGAGCCATATGATCAATAGCAGTCAATAGTCTTCTGGGAGAAGTAGTGAGGGGTGAAAGATGAATACAGATGCACTGGTTGTTAGGGTCCATAATACTTTTACATACTGTATTTTGCTGTATTTAGTTTTCCTATAGGCCCCTCAGTTGAATCAAGACCTAAGTTTAGGGTTTTGATTACTTCTAAATTGGGCAGGTTATTGTTGTTACACTAATGAAAGAGATATGAACTAACCTTCAGTAGTTTGGCCTTTGTTTTGTTTCCCTTCTGAATTTTAATAAATCTCTTAACAAGGCTTGTCATTCTTAGGGCCCCTTTCAAAATTTGTGCCCATGTGTATGGGTGCTTCCTCCCCTGGAGCGGACAGAAGAGGATGTCCATTCCCCATGTGCTGTAGTTACATGTGGCTGTGAGTCCTCTGTAAGAGCAGCAAGCATTCTTAACTTCTGAGGCATCTCTATGTTTGTATATATGTATGTATATATGCATGTGTGTGTGTGTGTGTGTGTGTGTGTGTATTGTGAAGCTTTCTTTATGGATTTTGTATATAATTTATACCTAGTCAGCAAAACAAATGTACCTTAAATGCTGAAGAGAACAGAATAATATCTCCAAAGAAATTCCACATCTCAGTAACTGGAACCTGTGAACATTAGCACCTTGAATGGCAAATGTGCTTAAATGAGGACCTCTAGAGGGACACATTATTTTGAATTATCCATGTTGACACATTAAAATCACAGACATTCTTGATGTAGAAGGAGCTAGAAGGGGAGGAGACCTGAAAACCCAAATTACTTTCTTTGAAGGAGGGAGACTATGAATCAGGGAATGGGCAGTTTCAAAGCAGGAAAAAGCAAGACCATGTGTTCTCTTTGAAAGTTTCAGGAAGGAATATAACTTTGATACAACTCTGATTTTATCCCAGAGGAACTTTTGCTAGATTTCTTTTCTGCAGATCACAAATCATGTGAGTAAATTTGCGGTTTTTAAAACATTAAGTTTGTGATAATTTGCTATGGTAGCAATAGAAACATAATTCAGCAGCTAAATGAGTTTTTATGCATGTATAAATCTGTGTACCAACTGTACCCAGGGCTAGATAGAATATTTATACTGTCCCAAAGAGTCTTTCCCAGTCAAGGTCAATCATCTGAAATAGCCACTGGTCAACTTCTAGCTTCATAGATTTGTTTTGTCTTTTTCTGTTTGTCATATAGCCAGAACTGTGCAACCTGCTCCTTTGGGTCTGACTTCTTTCTTTTAATTAAACATTTCTGAAGTTCATCTTTTAATGCAATTCATTACTTCCATTGTATGACTATATCACAATTTCTTCAGTTTCTTTTTCTTTGTTTCCTTTAAAAAATTAATAGTAGTGCTCTTTGAACCTTCTTATGTAATACCTTTTATGTGGGCATGTATTTATTTCTCTTGGGGACATTCGAAGAATAGAATTGGTGACCATAGATACTTTGCATAGCTACCAAAATCTGCCAATGGCTCTCCCAAGTGGTTACGTTATCACCGAATGCTTTTTATTAAAATATAATTATATTATTTTCCTCATTTTATTTCCTTCCTCCAAATCCTCCCATACTCCCCTCAAATTCCTGGCATCTTTTTTAATTGTTATTGTTACATATAGGCATATGAACAAATAAATAAATACAGAATATTTCTTCAAAGATTTGAATCAGATCTACGAAGTCTTTCTGGAGAGATATGGAGAGATATGAAAATATAATGAAATGGCTCCTTTCTTTCATGTTTTTTAGAGTTCATGCATACATTTTCCTTTTTCTGAAGTCTGCCAACTGACAAAAGTTGTATATATTTACAGTACACACCATGATGTTTGGATACATGTATACCCTATATAATGCCTAAATTAAGAGGATTAGCATATACATTGCCTTACATCTGTCCTTATTTATTTGTGTTGAGAAGACTTCAATCCTTAAAGTAGTCCTGCTCCATTTTTCTTGCTGCAAATAGTGTCTCTTCTGTAGTCTATGGCGTCACTTTGTGGAGTTCAATCTCTATTATTTTCAGTTATTTTTCTAATATTCTGTGTCCTACCCCAAACCCCTCTGACATGTTTACAAACCCTTACATGTTTACTTACAGACTCTCTTGCATCCCCTCAGGTTTCAATATTCTTAAAAAGGTTAATTTAAACCAGCCAAATGGTTTTTATTTATGTTAGAAGCAAAAATGCACATGTTGTTTAATTATAAATATTGTCAGTCAGCAAGTCCCTTGGAAGACTCAATGCTCGTAAAATAGCCCCAGATTAAATGTTGTGAGCTTGCCAACCAAAACCATTTATTCAACATCTGCTACATGCAAGACACTGTGCTAGTTGGATTAGAAGCCTTAGGGCAACAGTGATGAAACAACAGCAACAACAAAGATTCCTGCCACCTGGCAGTTAACAGTACAAGCAGTGGCACTCAGAGTGGGTGCTAAATGAAATCAGAGGCAATAGAGATAGCTCTCTGGAGCTGTAGTGATCAAGGAGAAAGTGGAGGTTATGGGTATGTCCTGATCATTCGTCCCTTGCCTGTCAATGTGAATATGCAAGCACAGTGATTTTGAACTGAGTACCCTTTGATTTCTGATACCTTAGACCCTTCAGCAATGAGAGACAGTGTTACATAAGTAAGTCACTAAAATCAGAAGAGGAGACAGCTTGGAGAGAGAGAATTTAAATTAGATGCTAGAGGAGGAACAATAGAAGAGCTGTTGCCTAAGACCATTTTCAAGGATGTGATGATTACAATCACATAATCCCTCTTGTGTGAGACTCACAATGTTCACCTGGTGACTTTTAATATCCCCCCATTTCCTGGATCCTTTTTAGTGGTCCCAGCATGCTCCTTGTATGACTCTAAGGGTCAGATAGAATTAAAAATCACCAAGTATCTTTTTTCTTCTTCTATGACCTTCCTAAGAGAAGGCTCATTGTATCCACAGGGAAAGGCTAGTAGGTGCCATCATTCATACACAAGAAAGAGTCAAAATAATTCCCACATGTTAGACAATAAAATCTAGGTTCTTTATTTAATTTGGATAGTAAAAAAGATCACATGACAAAACATGGAAAAGAAATGAACAAAAACAAGCCAGGTGATTTCTCATCTTCCTGTAACTTTAGACACATATGCTTATTTATTTATTCTTCTTGTTTGCATTTGATGAAATAGTTATAGTTTGCTTTGTTATTGTAAGCACTCAATTTACGCAACTAATTTTTTGTCTTGAAGATTATTTTTGTTTACATCTTTTGAAATGATCTTTCTCTACTAGAACAATAAATAATAATAAAAAGTCAAAAACAAAACAAAAGAAACAAACTCCAAATAAAATTGAAACAACAGTCAAAGAACCCAACCATAGCACTATTGAGGTTGCTTCTTTTCACAAGAAAGGTTTCTATATATTCTCTAAATGGCCATTCCTCGCAAAGGTTCCATATTTTGTTTTCATTTTCATTTTTTAAGGATAAGGCTAATATCACCCCAACATTCCTCTCTTCTTTGAGTGTGTTCTTCCCTTGAACACTTGGTAATGCAGCTTAATGCAAGGTCTATCAAGAGAGGAAATTCAAACAAAAGTCTCTCTGATATTATCTCTTAAACCTTGTTCAAGATAGCAAACCCCAAACAACATTGCTCCAAAGGGAGCATGGGGAGGTCAGTGCTGACCTTAAGGCTCTATGGGTAAACTTGGTGGTCTCTGTTCAATTAGTCAATATAGCTCCAAAGCAAGTTGATGAATTCCAGAGGATGCTTGTAGAAAACATACAAGACAAGATGTATTTAAAATATGTCTGCGTATATGAATGTGTAAGTACATGTGTACATACATGTGTGTATGCATGTTGAGGCCAAGGTCGATTTCAGGTGTCTTCCTCTAATACTTTCCATCTTATTTTTGAGGCAAGGTCTACCACTGAACCCAGATATCCCTGATTCATGGGGAGTGGTTGGCCAAGGAACTCCAGGGATCTGCTTGTCTGTGCCCTTCCCTAGCATCAGGATTACAGATTACCTGCATTACCATGTTTAGCTTTTATGTGGGTAGTGGAGGTTAGAACTCTGTTTCTCATGTTTGTGTGGCAGAAACTTTACTGACCAGGCTATATCCCCAGCCCCAAGATAAGATATCTTCACAGTGCAGCCAGAGATCTGGAACATGCATTCCTTAGTTAGAAAAAAAGATCAGGGATCATTCTCATTCATATGTAATGCAGTTTTACCCCACCCAATATCAACCCTTTTGTTGACTGACAGGATGTAGCCTGAAGAACTCTGCCCCAGCTCTGTTTATAGGAGAGTAATGATACCCTCACCTACCTCCAAAGTTCATGGCCTAAACCACCCAGACTGTCACTGTGATAGTCTTTCTGTTGCCACGACAAGATACCTAAATATAAAAAATAGTAAAGGAGAAAAGACTTCCCTTAGTTTATAGATTTTAAAGGCTTCCCTCCATAGTCGCTTGGTTCTATATTTCTAGGCCAGTGACAAAGCAGTGCATCATGACAACATTCTCCCAAGTGACCTGCTCCCTCCACGGAGGCTCCATTTCTACTTCCACAGTCTCTCGGTAACAACAACCCTTTACAAACTCATCATCAGTGTATCAATATATTGACTAAATTAAACCCTCATGACATAAATCAATGTAATCACTTCAACTGGAGTCCAAGTTTTCAATTCATGAGGATCAAGGCCATTTAGCAGCCAAGGCACAATACTCTCTGCCTGTCTCCCGAAGGCTCATGGTCATCTCATAATGCAAAGTGGCTTTAACCTCCAAGAGCCCTCATAATCGCAACTGTTCTTCCATTGTTCAAAATTTCAAGTCCACAGTCTTTGCTCAGACCAAAATTAAACTCTTAGCTTTGTGTCTCTGGGAAATAAGAAATAGGTCACATATGCCTACAATGCAAGGCGTAGTGCAAACAACCTTGTGCCAGCAATGAGACACAGAATAGCAAACATCAAATCAGAGCAAGGACGAAACCTAGCAGGGGAGCATCAGGCAACTCTAACTTCCCGCGGACATCAACTAGCAAATGGGTACTTTATCGGAGTGATGCTTTTTTTTTCTCCTCCAAAATATAATTCCTTGGCCTATTCCTTGTACTGCTTATTCAGTTAATTACCTGCTACCCCCCACCCCCCAGGGTTGCTCCAGGCCCAGTAGAGTAGCACAATGTCAAGCTTTACTGGCATAAAGTAGTCAGTGTGGAAATTGGATTGGAAATGTACTCAAGGGTGATTACAACTTCACGAGGACCTTCCCTGCAGCTTGGCAGGTCTGTAATTGACAGTCACTGTGGAAGGAGATCCTTTTTAGTAGAAATGCAATGGACAAGAAATGGCTGGGAATTAATTGAAACAGTTGAAAGATACCCTGGCCTTCAAACAAAAAAAAAAGTACTCATTCTGTTATACTTTGAAAGTAGATTTATCTCGTAATTTTTTAACCGGGAAGGGCTTTGAGGCCATGCACAGTGTTATTCATTGCTTAAATTGTTGGCAGTCACTGAACAATGACAAAAGGATGAAGTCATCTGAGCAGGATTTAAGCTGCAAAAGGGTATTGGACCATGAGACAGAAGATGGGGTTTCTGCAATGTAAACAGAGTGTCCCTAACTCCCTGTGCAGGGCTTGGAGTCTGAGTGCATCTCTGCTTTCATTATCATTGAAGGGAAAGAACACATCTTGTACCTAACATTACTTCTCTCTGGACAATTACCTCTTCAGTACTTTCTTGGAGTTGGATACTTTCAGTACTTTGCATAATTTAGTTCACAAAATCTCTCAGATGTAGAGAATGCTAGACTATTTCCACTTCACAGACCAAGGAGCTGAGACTTAAAGGGATCTATTAATGTTGTTTAAGATCTCATGGATGTGTTAAGAGTGAAGGTTATCTGATTTCAATCCTGTGTACTTTCCAATGTAAGTTGGATGATGAGTAGGACTGGTCTAGTAAACCTTTACAATTTCAATTATCGTCCAGCTGGAATGTTGCCACCAGGAGTGGGTGGAGAAGATGTAAAGATTGCTCAAGCCAAGGTCCATTTCTAGAGAGGCCAACACCAACCCCTGGCAGGTGGTACTTGGGCACTGAGGCTTCTGAGTATGTCCTAGTCTGTTTGTTATTGTGTTGAATCCAGGGTTGGGAGCTACTGCTTCACATGACATTTCTGACAGTGTTGAGGCCTTCTTATCTTAGCTCCAGTTTCTAGAAAACAGCTTTTCTTAGAATAGCCTCTGGAAGAGTAGCTTTCAATGTTGAGTTCCTAGGCTAGAGTCTAAGATTTAGTCTGACCTGAGAAATACAAGGAAGGCACTTGGGAAGAAAAAGGAATAAATATTTGGGAAGACCACTCCAATGAGTGGGCTTAGAACAGGACAGAGTTGATGCCAGGGGAAGTTTGCATTTCAAGAAGGAAAATAAATGTGATGACAAAGCAACAGGTTGCCCCAGAATCAGTTCAGATGTGCCCATAAGCAAAGGTTATGACAGAGATGAAAAAAAACCCCTATAGTTTGAGCAGACAATATAAAGTCATTCACATAATAGCTAAGGTAAGAAAATTAGAAAGGCAATAATTGGCTTACTTCTTGGATACCCCTTCAGCTGTCACCATTTAGCAGATTACTTCTTCTAGTGTGTTTTCAGAACAGAGAATGTTTTCCTTTTGAGATTTTCGTTTGTTTGTTTTTGTTTTTATTTTGTTTTGTTTTCTTACCTCTCAGTTCTGAATCTCTTATTATAGTAGAGGACAGGGTTAATTGTATGTGATGGCTACTGTTAACTGTCAACTTGTCAGAATCAAAAATTACCTGGGAGGTGGGAGACAGGCTTTCCCAGGAGACATACCTGTGAAGGATTATCTTAATTGGGTTAATTGGGATGGGAAGGCCCAGGCTAAAACTGAGCAGTGCCATTCTCTGAGTTTGGGGTCCTGGACTGAATAAAAGAAGACAGAGTTGAGGGCATACATCCATTACTATTTCTTTCTTGAAGGCAGATGCAATGTGACCAGCTGTTTCAAGCTTTTTCTCACTGTGGGTTCCTTGTGAGGCTGGACTTTACTGTTGAACCATGAGCCAGATTAAAACCTTTTCCCCTTAAGTTGATTTTTCCCCTTAAATTGATCAGGATATTTTATCACAGCAACCAGAAGATAAACAAAGACAGTGGACAAAATGTTATTTCAAAAATCAAGGATGTTTTCAGAGACCAGTGTTTACATCTATTTGGAAGGTCTTAGATTTCCATCATGAGAGAGTTCTTAGTCTGTAACAACTGAGCCTAACTGAACATCCTAAAATGAGGGAGAAAAGAAAAGGGGTGGGTCCTGGGAATAAATTACACTTAGAATTGGAGATGAATGAGTGAAACTGAGACCACACAGTCTGTCTCTGAAGGAGAGGTTTGTTGTATTTCTTGGGATGTTAAGACAAAGATTAGTGTCTACATGGGTTTTCCAACATGGGACTGAGCAGACGACAGTGCTTTGTGTGTGTGTGTGTGTGTGTGTGTGTGTGTGTGTGTGTGTAACAGTAATAATTAAAGAAGAGGTTAATAATTTGACAGGGAGTGGAGGAGACACAGGAGAATTTGGAAGGGGTGAGTGAGACACGGAAATGACTGGAAATCTGACTTCCACAGGGAGTCACCTGTTAGAAAAGCCTGGACAATAGGAAGTTTACTCTTTCTCTGAGTGCAAGGTGAATGGTGTTGTAAGTTAAAAATTTCCAGGTGACTTTAGTAATTCCAAATTATTAAGCAGAAATATGACGCCAGTAGATGTAGTCTTCTCTCCTTTTAGCGAAGGCTGCA
This sequence comes from Cricetomys ansorgei, assembly GCA_026225945.1. Taxonomy (NCBI): domain Eukaryota; kingdom Metazoa; phylum Chordata; class Mammalia; order Rodentia; family Nesomyidae; genus Cricetomys; species Cricetomys ansorgei. Next base: position 17,809,529 of record JAMJFZ010001796.1, read on the forward strand.
GTGGCCACTTTCTGAGTGTCTTGTGGCATTAATGATAGAGACAGACACCATAGAAAAAGCTTCAACTTGTCTTTTATTTATTCCTGCATGAGAAAGAGTGTTTTCTGACTATATGTGTTTTCAAACATAGACTGACTGAATGAAAAATGTTTAAGTTAACTATTCCTCAGGCATCAAGAGTTAGTCTCTTTAGGAAGGAACATCACTGAATCTGTTAGCAGCTAGGGGTAGACAGAATGATGTGGGGGTGTGTTCATATAGACCCTCAAAGCTTCCTTTCCTTTGTCTGCAAGCTAAAATATTTTGAGAGAGAAGTGGTCCTAGGAGAGGAAAATATATAATAGAGGTTAAGCACTCCCAACATGTTCTCATCTGCCAGCATTTAGTGAAAGCTAAACCTATCTAGAAGCATCCCTGTCAATCATCTCTCCTTCTTCATCAATGACTTGAAACTGAGCAAACCCAGTAGTACACTTAATTTTTTTCCCAGATAGCACCTTTTGGCCTAGGATGGCCTTGAGCTTCTGATACACCTGCCTCTATCTCCTGACTTCTGGAATTGGAGGTGTGTGCTACAACTTTCATCTTTATGTGGTGCTGATGATGGAACCTAGGCCCTCCTGCATGTTAGTCAAGCACTTTACCAGCCAATACATATCTCCAGCTCAGAAATAGTTTTAAAACAAAATCTGTTCATGTGTCTGCACCTTCTGTTTCTCTTTTGTGAAATATGGTTGGCTCTGAGTTAGACTGTGAAGGCACAGCTTCAGCTTTACTGTCCAAGAAGATTTCATTTCTCCTACCACCCAACTTTTTCTCAACCACAAACTTCCTTATTCTCTTAGCATCCTTTAAATACAGCTTTCCTGATCCACTTTCTTAATTTGATCTATGCTTGGGAAATTATATTTAAGTCGTAGGTTGAAATATGGCCTCCTAGAGCTTAGATTGGGCTCTTACATATACATGTTTGACTTTCACAGAGTTAAAAAGGTGAACAGGTCAATATTTATGTATCAAGGGTTTGTGCAACAATACTTAGATTTTAACACTTCTTAACACTGGGGCCAAGTGGCAATACTGTGTAACAAAGACAACTAACTGTGGTCCCTTTCAGGTAGGGCACATGTGGGTCTGCTCTGGAGTCCTCATTTATTTCTGATACTTTTCTGTCCCTGGTAGGCATTTGATTGACTTACATACAGACCACTGGAGGTCCAATATATAACAACCAGAATATAATTTACTAGAATTTGGCTGAAATTTATTTCATATTACTTGTCATTCATTATATATAAAAATATTCTCAGAAATCTTAATATCTAGTACTCTAACAATCAGGGAACAGAGGGTTTAATTTAGAAGTTTAGATTTTGATGCTACATGGATTTATTTTTGTTTGTTTCTTTGCTTTTGCTGGGCAATATTAGACTCATATAACTGTTCATTCAATTTGGGGCAATGACTATAAACAAAATGCCAGTCATACACTAGTCATTGAGTTTGTCATTAGGGATAACTAGTCATTGTAATTTTTCTAATTATGACATAATATGTGTGGTTGTCATATATTACTTTTAAAAAGTTTTGAGTTTGGGTAACATTTCTCATTCCATTTAAAAAAAATTGTTAGTGTGAAATTCTAAGGAAGCAGTGAATGTAAGTACAAACAAACAAAAAGTTATGGCAGCTTCCAAGTTAACAGCTTAGTTTCTACTCAGTGTTTCTACTAATGTGTTTTATGCCTCATTTGTTCCCCCCTCCCCCCCAAGTTGTAACCTTGCTTTGTTCTCAAGTCTGTTGTGTTGTGGAGAATATTCTTAATCCTGAATGAAAGTGGTAAAAGAAACATTTGATGCCATTATATTACTTTTACCTCAGGGTTTGGGTGCTTCATCTCTCCAATAATCTATCTGTGACTATTAGACACCCCTTCATAGGATGAGCATGGATTCTTCCTACCTTTGCCTTGACACTACTTCTCCTTCGGTGTGGTCCTGGAATTGGAGAGTCCTGGTCCTTTCTTTTTTATAAGTGTTTTATAAGTGTTTTTTATAAGCAGTGGATGACAAGCACAGCTATACAGTGGAAACAACCCTAGAATCCATAATAAAAATGAAAACTTCTGGCCCCTTTCTACGTTATATCTACTCAGGAGATCTGAGTCATGGCCTATGGGTTTGCATTTGAACACTGACAATTTTAAAACAAAATCTTTGTTTGAAAACCACCTGAGTTTTTATCAATGAAGTTAGTATAAACAGCAGTGGGAGAGAGTTGGGGTGTTTTGAGAATTTCAGATCCTGTGTGATAATGATTTGAGTTTCTTTTCTCTCCCTCATCAGCTGTAGTGGCCTTGCCTATGGTGGTTCAGAGTCCAGAGTGTGTGCTATGGATCTGCTTGTGCTCACATGCCAGTCACTTCAGTTATTACAGAAGAAATCAACTAGTCAGAAACCAGCTAGCAATGCTGAGCTATCAACTCAGCATGAGCTGTAGGAATCCCCATGACTGCTTTTATGCCATTAATGAAAACAGTTTTTCTAGGTTGGTTGTAACTTCATCTGGAAAATGGCCCAGTAGTGTTTCCAGATGGTACATGGTACAGTGATGCACACTCAGCACACACTTAAGTTTCAGTGTCATATGCTGAACATTGGATACACACTTGCCCTTCAAATTCAGCAACAAGACAAAGCGATTAATCATGTTCCTTGGCCAGTAAGTCTGGTAACTGAATACTGAGGTTTTATGTGTCTTACTGGACATCTTGGCAGAGTTCTTCCCTGGGATGACATGGATCTTGCTGCTTCTATCTCCTGGGAATCTACTCCTTACTTCACACATCCTTTTCTGTAATGATGCTTAGCTGGTCTGTGATCTGATTTGCTGAATACTTTAAAGAATGTGAAATTTTGGTGATCTATTCCTGGGTAGCTGGAAACTGACTGTCTTTGTCTTCTCCCTACATGAAACAAATTAAGAAAGAAAAAAAGTGAGATATTTTACTGAACATTGTATTCATGCAACATTTTCTGTTTTCACCAATCATTGAATACTGCCTACATTGTTAAAAGTTTATTTTAATGTATCATAGTACTCATTTTCTTAGTTGCTTAATAATAAAGTGAGAATGTATATTAGAACTGGCTTTTTAATTAAGCTCAGTGTCTAGTGATGATAAAAATGTAAAGACATAGGAAGGGGGGGTCTGTACACAGAAGGACTTGCTTTAAAGTTGAATATCATGCTGTCTTAGGCAAAGAGTCCCACAGCTCCACAGCTTAAGCATGTCAGACATATTTAACTATGAAAGCACATATTAAACTTCAGACTAGTCAGCTTCTTTTGACTCTGAGATCACAGAAGGTCCATTATGCGTGAATCACAATGGAGACAAGGAGAAAGAGCAACAGCTGGTGCCATTTGAGGGACTTGATCCTTCCATTTAGCTCACTTCTTTTACCTCCAAAGTTTTGTGTTGGTTTTTGACCTTCCCCAGGAGAAATTACTCTTGACTCAGTCTAAAGAGCGGTGTTTGAAATGATTGCTCCTTCTTCACTGTTGTCTTTTTTTGTGGTAGATAAGGGTGTAGCTTCACAGAATGGCATTTCCTGGCCTGTGTCTCAGAACACATCTGCACCTTCCCTTGGGAAGAAGGTGGACCACTTCTTCCGTGTATTAGGATCAATAAAATAGTAACAACCACTGCCAGTTAATGACCCACTCACTCGACTATTTCCCTCTGCTCCACAGACACTGTGAGGTAACTGCTATAATGACTCCCATCGCACCAAAGAATGGATTGTGGCAAATGACACATTAATAAATCTTTCCAAGAACATGTTATTTGTAAGTGGTGAAGCTAGGATATTAGCCATCTCACTCCAAAGGCTGCCTTCCCTAACCACGTCGATGTGGAAAAGTACAGATTAAAAAAAAAAAAAAATTAGAATAGATCATAGATCTGTTTCTTTCCTATCAACAAAAATTAAGAAAAAAATAATACATTTATTTCCTGTGTGTGTTTGTGTTTGTGTGTATGTATGTATGTATGTATGCATGAGTGTGCCATAGGACATATGGAGGTCAGAGGACAACTTTGCTCTCCTGGGATTCTTTGCTCTCCTTCAACATTGTGGGCTCTGGGGATGGAACTTGGATTATCAGACTTAGTCATAAGTGCCTTTACCTATTGAGATATTTGCTGGCTCTCTAATCAGTAAATTCAATAAAATAATATCATTGCTTTTGCTTTTCATTGTCTACCTGGACCTATTTCCTTAATTTTATTAACCTCATGAAATTATTTATTCTTTAAACACAGGAAGAAAAGATTTGCTTTCCATGTCAAAGTAAAATTAAAATCCTAACTTTAGTTTTTGGAAAGGTTGCATTCTTAGAAACCTTGATAGGAGCATTGTTCTGAAGAAAGATTACTTTCATAGTATAATAATGAAAAATATCACAAGCAAATTAAGCTTAATGACTGGTATGATTCACAATCCAGCTACAAAAAATTAGTCCTCTATGTAGCTTTGTAAAACTCTGCAAGTTGCTAGGAGGTAGGCAAAGTTTCCAAATTTGAAGAATAGTGACATGCCATTTTACTAGTTAATTCCTGAGTGCATAAGAGACAGTGAAAAAGGACTATAATAAAATATATTAATTCCTACTAAGCAATCTCTGTCACTAGTAGATTTTTGTGCCAATCCAGATGTTGATTTTTAAGCCAACATGGACTTTTCTTCTTTTAATGCAATCCTGTACTTGGCTTAGTCTTTCAAATGTAACTAACTTCTAACTGGATTTGTTTTACAGAGTTTATTAGCTGGCAGCTTGGAAGCTGGGAAACATTTTGTTCAGAAGAACAATACTTTGTAAACATTGGCTAGGTCCCCAAACTGTCCTAAGAAACAATATAAGTTGAAATGGGAAAGCTAATAGAACTATAATTCTCAATCCTGTAGGTCTCATTTAGTGCAACAATTAAATATTCTACCAGATACTATACAATTTCAAAATATGTAGATACACAATATCCATCAGAATCTAAAGAGTAGCCATTCAGGTAGTAAGACAATGAAGAAATTTCCTTTTGTATACTCCAAAGAATAAAATAAACTTTGTATATTACCAGCATATTTTATTAAAAAAAATTTACAAGTATATTTTATAATGTGCAAATTGTATGCTACGCCTTTTTTTTTTTTACAATGAATAATAGTCAACCAGTTTTGTAAAAGCACCCAATGATACATATATGTATATATCCGTGTGTTTATATACACTACATATGTGTATATGGTTTACGGAGGTTTTTTTTTGTATTTTTAAAAAAATAAATAATCCATATGTATCTTTCCTTCCTTTTCTTCTTTGAAGCTACATAGTCATAGAAACTCAATTGTTAGGTGTGTACTTTCCCATTTCATAACCCATGTCTGACTTGTTAACAAAGTCTCCTGTCTCCAACTGTGAAACACACCTAGAAACCACATCCACTGTTACTATTCTTGGCCCAGAAATAATCACCCTTTGCTTATATTACTTATTTTTGGTATTCTCTTACAGCTTTTCACAATAAGGCTTCCTACATCATCATTAAAAGGAAAGAAGAGGAAGGGGGAGGGGGAGCAGAGAGCAGATTAAGCAAGAGAATCCTTGGATGTGGGCAGAAGGCCATGCTGAACTTCTTCCCTGTGGCTTGCTCACTCTGTTGCCTTTCCTTGAACAGACTAGTTTTGATCCCTGTAACTGTGGCTATTGCATTTAGCTATTCTCAATTCCTGGAGAGTTCTCATCTCAGATAGTTTGGGCTCACCCACTTTCTCCTTTCCCAGGTTTTGGATACAGTAAATACACACAAGCATTTTAACAATGGTTCCTCCTCTAATCCTTCACTTTTTTAGTGCTTTATTTTTCTCTGTAGTAGTTAACATAATACATATTTTATGCATTTTTATTTATTGATTGGCATGTCTGAAGAAACACACTCCAAAAGGGATTTTTGGCAGATGTTTGCTACTATGTAGCAGGACACAGAATCCTGACCAGAAGGTGATACCTCAGGATACATTGGTTGAATGATGGATGATTGTGTGTAGTAAAAGTAGAGGACCATAGATGGAAAGAAACAAAACCAAACTTATGATGACATTTACCCTGGGGAGGATGGAAAATAGACACAAAAGATCTTCTTACAAAACTCATATAGATGAATATACTGGCGTTTATAACATAGATGAAAATCTGTATCATGAAAAATTTCAAGACGTTTTTCAAAACTAGATTTCCAATCACTATGGGGAAAGGCATTATTGCATAGCATTTACCCAAAGTCCTTCCATGATGGAGTCTGTTGTCTCTCTATTCTCAATTTTTCCTACTCCCACAGTTTCTCCCTAACTTGTGGTATCTGTCTTTATGTCTCCTTTTGTTCTATGGGGCATAACTTTTCTACTTTTCTTTGTCTGAATAAATCCAACCATCTTCACGACTCTGGGTAACTCTCTCTTACTCTAATGGAACTTTGCACAAGTGACACACAATTATCATTCTGTCTTTTGAAATCCAAATCAAAGTGCCTTAGCCTCTGTATCCCACACCCGGTGGGAAGGCTATCCCATTTCCAATACTTGGAAGAATTCTTGCAGGCCTGTGGTTAATTCTTGATTTGATTTCTTGCCACCACTAAATGCGATGACTCATGTATTCTCTCGCCAATAATAATTCTCTCCTTTTCTTCCCTGTGATAAGCTAATCATGAAACACATACTCCCTTTAATTTTTCTACTTGACTCATACAAGACAGATGTTAGAGACATTGTCATAGTCAGAGCTTTATTGGGGACAGGATGGAAGAGTGGGCAGGGAGAAGGATACTTCTGCATGGCAGGCTTTATAGTAGACATTGTTGCTTTAAAGAGGTCTTTGACCCTACCCATGCAGTGGCAGCTGGCTGTATTTCATCTTAAAGACCCCAACTTATCTTTCAATTGTTTCAACTTCCTCTACCTCTCAGGCTTCTCTTAGCTCCTATTAGTTACTTTTTGTTGCTAAGACCCAAATACCTGACAGAAAGGATTTAAGGGAGCAAAATACATTTTGGTTTAGAAGGTTCAAGTGTATAGTTTCTTGGCCATTGTCAGTAGGCAGAACATCTTTACTGTCAGGTCCAAAGGAAATTCCACTCCCTCAACTTCTGGATTAGTTCCCCTCTACCAAAGAAACCACTTCTTATCACTGTCAGAAGAGGCAAATGGCCCTCTGTGGTGCTTGTTAGCACGCCCAAGCACATGCTGGCCTCCAGACTTCTGCAGTGTCACCAGAACTAGTGGCTCTGGCTCTTCTCAGTTCTCATCCTGTCCACTACCTGAAACTTTTCCAGCTCATGGGCTTCCTTCCCCCAGCTTCTCATTCCTCTATAACCCTACTATTTCAGCTATCCAGTCTTGTTTTTATCTTTTGTTTTCCTCTCTTGCTCTCCCCACACTCTCTTCTCTCATGGCCCAGTCTAGTTTCCTGGACATATTCAGTCTAATACTTTTGCTCCCTGCTCTGGGCTCTTCCAAATACCTCTGGCTTTGTTTTCTCTCATATCTACAATAACAAAAACCATCATCTCAACCATACCTTGGAGCAGGTGTGTCATCAGTGTACACATTTTGGTTGCAGGTGTGCATTGCAGAGGGCAGCTGTTCACAACACAGCAGACAGACTAAAGAACGTACAGGAAGAGACTAGGAACTGACCCCACTGACTTTCTCCAGCTAGGTTCCATCTTTTAGTTTCCACAACCTCCCTAAACAGTGCCACAATCTGGGATACCAAGTGAACAACACATGAACCTGTGAGGAACATTTCATATTCAAGTCAGGACATTCTTTGAATACCAACTCATACATTTTGGAACACTCTCCTTTGTCTCTTGTGATTTGGGGGCTATGTCTAAATAGTTTATTATATTAATCTTTCCTCAAATCCCTCAAAGACATTTACCTTCATGTGAAGCTTTCTCTCTTGGGAAGGAATTGTCTGTTCAGCTCTAAAAGTTGCTATTTTTCTCACTGAGACACACTACTGACTGATCAGTTTGCATGTGTGTCCTCTTCATCATCTAATGGCTTATTGTGTGTTGAGTCTTATGTTTTTAGTATCTGGTTCAGAGTATGATTAATGCTTGAGGAAGGAATAAAGACTAACTTTTCTGTTTATTACAGACATCTGTTGGAGGGTGCCATTTGCCCTCATTAATATTTGTTCTTTTGATTCCCTAGATAGACATCAATAGATGGAAATTATTTGTACTCTTCGGTTTTGTTTACTCCTGTTAATACATCCTGGCTTGTCTAGAGGGATGTCTTAGTGACCTCTTGATAGGTGCCTGCACACAAACCAGAGGCACAGTGATCATTACCTGTAAACAAAATCGTGATCAGAAGAAGCTCTCTGGCTGGAGTTTTTGCTGCTGTAAGCATCTGCTGGCAATATCTTTTCTTCATTGTCTTGCTTGCTAGCTGAAGAACATGCCAATGATGTTCTATCATTTAGAAGTCTGCTTCTAGATTTCCATGAGTCATTTGCAGCATATGAGTGAAGTGACTGAGAAATGGAATAGCGTCTAACAATCATGATATTGCCTATACAGGAAACATAAAATTCAAGTTAAAAAACATTCTACCCTTAAGGATATCCACAAGAGAAAAATAATGTTAATTAAACTTTGTTGAAATAACCAATTATTTATTTTGTTCAAAAGACACATATTTGCTGATTTGTGTTACAATTATTAGTTGATCATAGCCATGTGCCGGACATTTTTTTTTTTTTTCAAGAGATGGAGTAGCGAACATCATGAAAATTTTGCCTGCATAGAATTACAGTGTGTAGCTTATGTAGAAGATAATATGTAGTAATACATGATTCAATTCAGATAATGATAGATTCTAGGAAGACAAAGCTGATGAGAACAAGGGATAGAAACATATGAAAGGAGAGACGAGGTTAATTGTATGGTCAGAGAAAAATAACGTAAAACTAGTTCACAACAGATTATTGTAGATTTTTTGTTGTGATTAGCTAGAAGACTGTAAGGTGCCCAAATGCTTCAAACACAAAGGTTTGGAAATGTTAATTGCCCTACTTTGATCAGTACACATAATATATGTATATGTATGTATATATATGTGTATATACAATATATTGATATATCATGCTATACTCCATAAATGTATACAGTTAAAGAGGAGGAATTTTAAATATGCAATGAACATAGACTAAGATATAAACAATTTATAAAACAAGCCTTTAAAATTAGGATAGCATGGAACTTCTAGAGATGGAAGCTCTTGAAGGTCTCCTCACTCTTGACTCCTGAACAATGGGTTCATCCACTGTCCTCTGTCACCTGGATGGCCACAGCAATTCAGCTAGTGATTGCTAACTGGCTTGCAGTTTCATGACTTGACTTTATTTGGTCATCATGAGACAGCTACTAAGAGATAAGAATAAGACAACACAGAAAAAATAAACATGCTTTATATGGATAATTGAGTTTCTCTCCCTGATGACAGATTGATGGCTGTAGTTCTGAGGACTTGCAGTTTAATTTCTGTCCATCAATGTCTTCCAATACATTTCTTCCTTGAAGTAAACCAAATCTTGTTTCTTGTAAAACCAAGAACCTAAGTTCAAAGAACTTAGTATTAGGGAATCTTGATTTCGCTGAATCCCTCTTAATTCTGTGACTTGAGACTAATCACTTGACTTCTGCTTGATGTTAGTTGTCACTTTTGCTGACAACCGTGACCTCATGGGTTGACTTTCAATTTTCAAGGCTCATTCTGCTCATTGAATCTCATGTTGCCTGTGTTAACTTTGTTATTAGCTAGTATAGAAATATAAAAACAGCGATATACTGTGTTTATGTTTTGAGAATGCCAGAACCATAATTATTTATTTAAATTTGCCTCCTGCCATTGGAGAAAGATGACAGAAAGTGTTACAACATTGTAAAATGTGGGGGCTGACCTGGCTTTGCATAATTTAGAAGACTGGATATTGCAATTTTAGGCAAGAGCTTATGATAGATAAGTACAAATTTATCTGAAGTGATTAACAGCAAATGTTATTCATAAATTATCTTTAAGCACATCCAAGGGCTATAGTGTATACCACCTGTAAATACAACTGGCTTTTGAAAATTGACGAACATAAAAGTTTCTGTTTAAAATAATTAGGAAACAATTTACCTATTCATCCAGAATCCTTGGAAACCCATCAGATGAAGTTATGTTGATGAAAGCAAAGTTGAATTCATTTTTATTTCAGAGCTACACTTAGTGTGGGACTGATTACCAAATAAAGTCTTTGCTCATCTCCCTGGGTCACAAATTATCCTTTTCCTTCTTCACAACACAAGGAGAGAAATATTCCACACAGGACCATTTGTCTAATTTCAAAGATCGTTGCCAAGTGAAGTTTACTTGCCAGTAAAGGATATGAGCAGATTGAAAAGAATCAGGGCCCTACAGTGTTGGAAGTTCCCTGAAATGAGATGTTTCTTCTACCTTCCCCACTGCAAATTACAACACTCAGAGTAGCCCCAATGTGCGATTGCACAGAGCCAGAGGAACAAGGGAGCATTGTAGAAAGTGCTGGCTAGATTTTATATCCACCAAATCTATGCAATACAGATGTTTCCATAAGCATGTTTTTATCCAAGGTGGATTCATTCTGAGTAGGCATTCTGTAGCTTCATTATATAATATACATATTTTATCAGCCAACAAGTGTGCCCCTGGGCTGTAGCACAGTTATTGGCCTCTGGCAAATAAAGGGGAAGTTGAATCAACTCATAAAACATCTTCTTTGTTTTTCTCACTGTATCTATCACACAACAGCTGGAAGAACTTGTGGTTCCAAGTGATTTGCTTGCAGGTCCTCTGAGTTGGTTCCTTTCTCAAAGAAAGACACATACTTCTGTTTTATGTCACCTAGTACTCAAAGATAGTTTTACATGATTCTGTTTTCAAAGATCTATCAGGGATGTTGCTTTTTCAAATGTTCTGGGTTTTATTTTCTTATCTGTAAAATAAGGGAATTTTATGGGATGCACTCCAAAATTCCTGTGTAATAGATTTTAGGATTCAATTGCAAGTTCAAATTTCAACTGATGTTGGCAATATATCATTAAAAACTTGTACACAAGTCAAGTAATAATGTTTTCTTGGCATTGCTAATGTTTGTTTGACAACTATCTCTGAAAAATTCACATTGATCTTGTTTGCACTGTTTTATATAATATTCTCAGAGCCTATGAGATAAGATCTGTCACTATCCTTATATTATAGGTGAGGGAGTGCACATTAACAGATCGTCACATCCATAGAACTAAGAATTTTACTGTTGAAAGATGCTTTGGAAACTGTCTTGTGCAACTCACTTGTGCAACTCATCTTTTTTCTCTATTTTTGTGTATGTATATGTGTATATGTTTGACTGTTGCATGTATGTGAATGTATGTGTGTGTGTTTGTGTATATGTATGTGCCTGTATGTGTATATGTGTGTGGGTGTGCATATGTGTTTATGTGTATATATGTATGCATGTATATATATATGTGTGTGTGTATGTGTTTGTATGTGTGATCATGTGTCCGTGTTTGTGTGTATGTGTTCATATGTGTGTATGAATGTGTTATGTGTATATATGTGTATGTGTGTGTGCATATATGTGTGTGTGTGTGTGTCTGTATGTGTACATGTGTATGTGGAGGCCAAAGGTTGATCTTGGGTATTGTTTCTCAGATGCTTTCCTTCTTTTTTTTTTTCTTCCCTCCTCCCCTCCCTCCCCTCCCCTCCCCTAACCTTTCCTCTCCTCTCCTCTCCTCTCCTCCTTTCCTATCCTCTCTTCCCTTCCCCTCCCCTCTTCTCCCATCACACCCCTTCCCCTCCCTCCCGTCCCCCCCTCTTTCCCTCCCTCTATGTCTCTGTCTGTCTCTTTCTTCTTTCTTCCATTTTGAGACAGTATCCTTCACATGCCTGGAATTCACCAAGTGAGCTAGGTTTGCTGACCAATAGTCCCATAGATCCACCTGTCATTGCCTCTGTAGAGCTGGCTTCACAGTGCACCTCATCACACCAGGCTTTATTTACATGGATTCTAGGGCTTGAACTTGGGTCCTCAGGCTTAAAGGGAAGCACATTATAACTGAGGTGTCTCTCAAGCCCTGATACTTTAAAAATTGTGTATTCACTGTCCAAAATAATGAGTTTCTTTATGAGATTTATTAAGTTCATATATTTTGAATTAAACTTGTCTATTATCTGCACTTGTCCATAGATCTCTTCCCATTTTTCTAAATAGACTCCTTTCTGTTTTCACATCAAATGTTTTTTTTCTTAAAATCTATATCCCTCATATTATAGAAAACACTTTGTATCTGCTTTTCTGAGTCTGGCTTATTTCACTTAAAAATGATGATCTCTAGTTGTGTTCATTTCCTGAAAATTACATAATTTCATTCATTTTTATTATACAACAGCCAAATTATTTTTACGGTAGATGATATGATTCTATTCTAAAAGACCCTACATATTTCACTGGAAAACCTAGATCTGGTAAAACCTTTTAGCCAGAGAACAGGATACAATTATGGATTTTATGTGAGGGTACTGTTGTGTGAGTTTTCCTCAGGAGATGTGAATAATTATCTATTCATCCCAGATAGGGAACCAAATGAAAATTCTAACAAAGTCTATCTTGTGGAACCAAAGAGCTTATTGGGACTACACATAGGATCATGGCTGATTCAAAGGCAGCTGTATCATTGAAAAGCCCACCCCACCATGGATGATAGCTCACGAAAGCTGCAAGCATGTAGTACAAAACTTGACATAGTGGACAGTCATCTTATCATAGCCTTGGCTGTCAACTTGACACAAACCTGGACATACCTGGTAAGAGAAATCTCAGCAATTAAGTGTTTTCACAGAATTGGCTGTGGGCATATGTGTGGGACATTTTCCTGATTGTTGATTAATATGGGAGGCCCCGGGCCACAGACAACAGTATCATCCCTAGGCAGGTGGGCCTGGCCTATATAAGAGAGGTATCTGAGCAATCCAGGAAACAGCATTCTTCCACAGTCTCTGCTTCAGTTATTGCTTCCAGGTTCTTGCTTGAGTTCCTGCTCTGATTCACCTTAATGATAGACAGTAATAAGGAAGTGTAATCCAAATAAGTTCTTTCCTCTCCACCTTGCTTTTGACAATAGTATTCATGAAAGCAACAGAAAGCAAAATAGGACATTCCTCTTTCCCCAACAGTCCTTACTGCTTAGATAACATTGGGGAAAGAGTACATTTGTGGATCTCATGAGTTTCAGGGGCTTCCTGAGAGTTACTGCTTGTTTACTTCCTGAGTCTAAATGAGTCTACAGTGAAGTGTTTCAGTTGAAAATTTCTGGGTCTTGGTAAGCCTTCCATCAGGAGGCTAGCAATTCCTAGGATACTGCTGTACAACAGATGCTAAGATCAGCAGTTTAATAGGATCTGCTCATCACTGAACAACTGTTATAAAACTGATACTCTAACCCAGGTATCTTCATGCTCAGACCCATGTTCTTCCTACTTCAGTTACTTACTCTTGCAATAGCATATAACATAAAAGACAAATGTCAAATTTAAAAGTTATTTCTTTTATTCTTTGAGACTACAATATAATTACATCATTTACCCCCTCCCTTTTCCTCTCTCCAAACCCTCCCACATACACCTCCTCATTAATATTTCAAATTCATGGGCTCTTTTGTCATTAGTTGTTGTTATATATGTTATATATATGATATGTATGCATATGTATATACATATATACTCCTAAATATATAACTACAAACTGCTTTGTTTGTATAATGCCACTTGTATGTATGTGTTCAGGGCTGGTCATTTAGTGACAAATGTAATTTTAAGACATTCCAGTAGACTCTCAAACATCCCTTTACATTATTTTTCTTCTTGTGTTTTGTTGAGGCAATTAGAAAACTTTCTTGATTTTTCATGACATGTGTTTCAGCTAGTCTTTCTCAAATTTAATGCTAATATTTTTACTGGAAGTTATTATTTATATACCAAAGAAGTGCGATTTCAACTCTGTGTTTAAATCTTACTAATATTTTAATGTCTTCCAAGCTTAGTAATATTCATATCCTGAGAGTATAAAGGGTAATACTTTGAATGGTGAGGTACTTATCTTAGAATCAGGCACTGACATGTGAAGACTCTAGTTGCTTTGTTATTTGGAGAAAAAAAATAAAAAAGAAATTTGAGGAATACTACCTACTTTTAGGGCAAGTCAGTGGCTTGTGAGGGCAAGTGAGGTATTCACCAGCTAGCATTTGGCAGTGCTCAGAGACATTTTTGTTGTTGTTTTGAGACAGATTCTCACTCCATAACCCAGCCTAGCCTTGATCTCACTGTGTAGCCTAGGCTGTCTGCAAGCTCATGATTCTTCTGTTTCAGCCTCTCACGTACTAGGTTGACATATGCCACTATGTCTGCCTAGAGACAACTTGATGGTTGTAGTCGGGGATGGACAATCGCTACAGCAACTGGTTATTAGGGAACATTAGACAACATCCAGACTGACCTTCACAACAAAGATTTATTCATTACAAAGAGTCACCATTGCAGGAAATTGGAAACTCTGTAGTAAGAGTAGTAAGTGTATATTACATATATCCATATCTTTTTCCGTTTTCCAATAAAGAGGTCTAATCTTGTAGGTTTTTCTTTCATAGTGTTCTTAGATAATCAGTAGACAGAGTTACTCAGATCCAACTAGGAATGTACCTTCAGCTTTGAAATGCTTTGCCTCATTACTAGAAAGAAACATCTCTAATAAGACCATCTAGCAGATGTGACATGTTCCACTGTCAAACTTTCATAACCTCTAATTGGCATTGCCTGAAGCATTTGATGGATGATGTTAAGAGCTTTGAGTAGTTAATTATGTATATAAGTTTTATTTGAATATGTTGTTGTGGGGAAGCATTGACAACTGAAATGTAGAACATGTTTCTTACTGTTGATGCTAAACTTTTAAGTAATCATGGAGTCAAGTCTCTCCTATGAAAAATGAGATATTTGACTTCTAAAATATGCTAAACATTGACCGTGCATCTTGAGGTATTCACTATATATAATAGGATGAATTGTGTGGAATCTATGCCCACATAGATTGGACAGAGAAGCTCTGTAGAAAGAAGATAAGAGATAATACTTGCCATTTTTGCATAGTGCCAGGCGCTACTTATCATTGCAAATAGTCATCAGCACAGAGGCAGTTACTACAGTACTTACAGGTGGATAAGATTCAAGAGGTTTTATAAGGAACTCATAGTCAAATGGCTGAGTAACAAATCATCAAAGAACATACTTGTCTGATTTGATCCATATTCTAACGCACTTAAAAAAAAGCTATTACAGCTTAATAAATGAACATGCCAATCAGCATGTACATCCATTGTTCTGCATTAACAAATTTATATTTGTTAGTCAAATTAAAGTCAAGGTGGAAAAAGCTGCTCTGAATGTGATTGATTTTTACAAATCTATTCTTATCTTTCCTGATACACCCAGAAGCCATTTTTTTTTTTTTTTTTTTTTTTTTTTTTTTTGGTTATTAAAGTACCTGGCTTGAAAAGCCTAAAGGAATTGTTGACTAGGGAATTTAAAGATCATTTACCAGGAGGCAGAGGATGAAACCCATCACTACCAGTACCAAATGATGAAGTTATTGGAGTAGTCCAACAAATCAGCCATTTGGGAGATACTTGAAAAGATTCAGTACCTTGGCCTTCTTGTGTAGCTGCTGTAGAATCAGTGGGAATACCACCAGAAAGGGTCCCCAGAGATTGCACAGGTGCTGCTTCTTCCATTTCGTCTTCTGATTCTTTCCCTGAGCCCGAGGCTGCCTGACTAATTGAAGTCAGCTTCACACGGAGGGCATGGTTCTCTTTCTCAAGTCTGTTGATCTCTGCCCGCATTTCTTGGATAACCCTCATGAGTTGAATGCTAGCTTCCATTGCCTCTTCTCACAGACCAACTTTGTCTCATGAGTCAAATGCAAAATCTACTCAGCAGGACAGGACCATCCTGCCCTTAAACAATATGTATCACTTGAACAATGGTGCTCATTCTTCCCCTTGCCATCTTTCAGCACTTCGAGTTTGATGGTGCAGGGAGGTAAAGGATCTCCATGACTTATTCATCCTGGGTTTTGTTTTACTTTTCTATCTTTCATTTCATATCAATCAACAGAAATAGAATACTGTTTGTGTCTGAGAGAAGGGAATATGTCAAAAATTTCCAGTAAAGGACAGAGTTTCTTGTTTCCATCATTAATTCACCATCATGACTGCCATTCAGTCTTTTCTATTGCCACATTCGGGATCAAATGTTCACATGATCACCAACTGCTACAAGTAATTCTTTGTTTTGGAAAATATGCTTTAGTTCTGTATTTTGGGGCAAATTACTGATTTTGACACCCATTGATTAAGAAAAGCTGGTGTTAACCAAAGTGACATGTGAAGTAACTGTAAGATACTATTGAAGGGTATTATTGATAATTATGCATAGCTCTCTCAAGATTCTTTCCATACAGATATATTTTGCTGTTATTGGTTTTTAGGATGTTTTCTTGGCAAAGGTTTTCTAGGGAGTCTTTGGAATGTGAGAAGATCCGGGGTGAACATTAATTTTGAATGAGAAAGGCATAAGGCAGCTACAGCTTTCATTACCTATTTTCTCAAGAGATTTCTTTGTTGGGGAAGAAAAGCACACATCCTAAACAGCACATAGTCTGATGACAATATTTGGAAAGTTAATCAATGTTTAAATATAAATGATTTCTCAACAGGGTGAAATTGATTAGGGAACTGTTTTCTTCTCCTTTCTATGTATGTTGATTCTTTCTGCCCATCCTAAAGAAATTTGTTGACTGGCCCCATGCTGTAAATATGGCCGAATGAACCTAGTCTTATTGCTATTTTTATCAAAGAAATTTGCTTTTTAATACTGTTCATTTATTTATTACTAGTCCTGGGGATAGAACCCAGGACCTTGTTCATGGTTAGCAAACGCTGTATTGAGATACAGTCCTAGCCCACAAATTTCCTTCCTATGTTCACATTTTAAGATATATTTATTAAAACCTTAGTCTTTTATAAAAATAAGTAGGTTGTTCTGACATGTTATTTCTATTTTAATGTGAGTGAATTTCAGCAAATATTTATGTATGAGGCTCCTTAGAGAGTACATGTGAATGATGGAAATGCTGTATGATGGATGGAAAGACTGTAAAGTGAAATTGGAATGTAATGTCGATCTAGTCTAAGCACCACTGGATGTTCAGATTTGTTCCACAGTTTGTCTGTAATGTACCCCACTTTCTTCAATTTTTAAGAGAGTCCTCTTCCTTCCAGAGTTTGTTACTTGCCTTTTTGGTGTGGAGGCAAGATCTCACTAGCCCAATTTGGACTCAGACATTCTATGTAGTTGAGAGTGACCTTGAACTCCTGATTGTCCTGCCTCCACATGCTGGGATTACACCACCACATCTGGCTTTCAGGGTGAAGGGGGTCAAACAAAGGATCTCATGTATGGTGATCAAACACTCTATTAAGCAAACACTCTACCAACTGAGTTACAGGTTCTGCTGTTTCTTGCTTTTTAACTAAGGTCCACAGACTTGTTTTCAGACATTCTTTCTGGAAACATTTGGCAACACATTTAATCTTTGTTTTTATGGAATTTATGTTCTAGTAAGTTCCAGTGAGTCTCTATTCTCTGGAATCAACATCTATCTCTTTAGCTGTTTTTTTGTCTAATATAGTTTCAAAGTTTTTGAGTGCATTGTAGATGCTCTTTTTAAACACACTATATAAAAATAGGTCTCTTGAACTAGGCTATTCAACTCTAAAGGCATCCTTCTGAAGGCATCTACCATTGAACCTGTATTGTAATATAGAAAATAATATTCTAGAAAATACTCTTCACAAGTGGGTAGTAAAATTCTTAAAATTCATTCTTAAAATTATATTCAGTATTGAAATTACATTTCACTCTTGCAATTGTTTCCAGCAATAACAAGAACATAACATAATATATAAGTGCTGGAAACTATAAGGGAGTTATATTCATAGACAATTTGATTATATTCCTAGAAACCTGAGAAAATGAATAAAAAAATTTATTTTGCCATAGAATAAATACTTAAAAATCAGTAGTTTTCCAAAAATGCTACCAAAAATCGTGTGGAAAAAACAGTTGAAAGATATTCCAGTGCTAACAGTTCTTCATATGTAAAACACATGAGGGATTCTCTTTATGGACTTTGATGCCTTTGCAATGAAGAAAATGCTGGCATTTTACTGAAGCCTAGAATATTACAAGAAAATGGAAACTGTTCCTGTCAAGAAGACTGTATTTTTAAAATAATTTATACATTTCATGACAGAGCAATCAAAATCTCAAAGGGATTTGAAGAATTGACGAATCATTCCAAAGGTCATCTGGAAGAAATCATTATGTACCATGATAGTGAAGGCTTATTTCCAGAGACATATCTAGTTATATTGTTCAATATAATACAAAATTATGATGATGATACAGTAATATTCATGTGTTTGCAGTCAAGACAAAGTTACAAGCAGTTCTGAGAAAGGATACAAGAGGAGGAACATGGAAAAAGTCCAGACTTCTGAGAATTTTGAGTATTAAAGTAATGAGATACATATTTTTGGAGGTGCCTAAGAAAAACTTTTGGAAAAAATCCCTCCACAGACTTAATATTTGTAAATATTTTAAAAATGCACAATTTAGCATCAAAAACCAAGCATTTAAAGAAGCATGATGACACAGATGCACAACACAGAGAACATGCATATACAACACACACGCACGCACACACACACACACACACACATACACACACACATTTCATTTAAAAGCTTTGGATGCACTACAAATCAATAGCAAATCCTTGAGAATAACCTGAATGTTCATACAATGGTAATGGGTAAATAAAATTTGACTGCACAACAAAATAGTATTCTGGACTTCAAAGTGATGAATGAAAAATCTAGTGTAGATGGAGTAAAACCTAAACTTTGAATAAAGAGGAGAAAAATATCCCAAGCTAGAATCATTCTTATCTCTGTGTGATATAGTTTCGGATCATTTTTATGAGCGTATGTATGCCACCTATCCTATTTACGTTTTTACTGCAGTGATAAGATGCTGTTATCAAGATAATTTATAGAAGAAAGGTTTTATTTGGAGGCTTACAGTTTCAGTGGGTTAGAGTTCATGACCAGAATGGTGGGGAATATGGTAGAAGGCAGGCAAGCAAGGAGCTGCTAATAGTAGTTGAGATGTTACCTCTTACTCTACAAAATCTAGAGTTGTACACCACCGCGCGCACACACACACACACACACACACACACACGTACACACACACACACACACACACACACGCATACACAGAGAGTTGTGGGAAGGAGTGTTAACTGGAAATGGCTTGGGCTTTTGAAACTTCAAAGCCCAGCCCCAGTGACACACCTTTTCCCTTCTAACAAGGCCGCCTAATCCTTTCCAAAGCAGTTCCACCAACTGGGGACCAAGCATTTGAATACATAAACCTATGGGGACCATTCTCATTCAAACAACACCATCTGATTAGAAAAACTGTACAGTTATATGAAAGCCTTCTACAATAAATATATTGAATAATGAGAATAAAAATGAAATAATAATAAATTAATAAAATGTACCAGTGTTAGATTATCTTTGGGATTTTGATGAAATAGAATGATGATTCATTTCTAGGACTTGTGAGAACTGGAATTTCCTAATTTCTATACTAAAGTAGTTTTATTCCCCAATAGTAATCACAAGGATTTTTAAATGGCCTCACAAGTAAAAACTGGTTAGCCTCCATATATTGTATGAATGCTAGGATCCTATGACAGAGTTATTTATTTTTAAGCATGAGGCTATCTTATGGTATAGATGTCCAGGTTCCTTTCTGATTCCTACACAGCCAATCTCCTTGTCCATACCACCCAGTGAACCTCATGCTCTGTCTGTAGCATGAGTCAGCATTGTGAGAAGGGAATAGATGATCCACTCTTCTCCATTCAAAGGCAAAGTTTTCAATGGGAGCGCCCTGACATTGGGATGTCTGGTTTACAGAGAAGAGAGACTTGGAAACAAATGCTGTCTTTCTTTATATTTGCCTCAAATAAATTCTGATATAAAATTTTCTTTGGCTGGTGATAAATCATGCCTTGCTAGAATATTGGGAATAAGGTTGACTTTAGGCTTCCTTACTTGTCAGAACCTTCTATCTGAGTCACTAACAGGGAACAAGCAAGTTCAGAAGAGAACACGGGGAATTTGACTGGATCATTATCGCTCAGTCACATCTACTTCCATGCAGAGATATCCAATTGCCTTACCCTCAATGACACAGTGGGAAAAAGTCACTTGCATGAAATTGTATGTCTTCATTTTCAAGCAGACACTTATCTTTCTGTCATAAATTATTTAAACAGCTCCTGAGAAGCTCTACTTGTATGGTCTCTACTGAGGATTCACTTTGACCTTGAACTTGATATACAACTGTTGTCATACTGATATCCCTGGTGACTAGAAGCATCTGTTGTTTCAGTGTGTCCAGACTTAGGACCACATTTGACAGGTTGCTTTCTGCTGTTGTTTTAACATTTGAAGACTACACAGTGACAGAGTGATCATGGGGAAAGGGAGGTGGAAAGGACAAGCTTTTGATGGGCACAATGCCTATGAAATGGCAATAAGTCAATAGGAGGGATAGTAAGATTTCATTCTTCAATATGATTGTAAGAGCAGATAGGATTTCAGTATATGAATTTGGTCATGAAGGAGGAACAGTTAGTCCAGGAGATTTCTTAGAGGAAAAATGAAGACACCTGCTTCCTCGAAGCCTCAAATAGGAAGCCCTGAGACTTAATCTATCTCCACTGACTTGTGTTGTTGGCTTTGTACAGTATACTCTAAACAGGTGAGGTCAAAAGGGTGATGCCCTATCCGGTATTATTAGTGAGAGGGTTAGAAGTGGCTTCAGAGACCTCATGTCTCCTTTATCTGTGTACAGAAAGAGGAAAGATCAAGTGAGGACATATCAAAAAGTATATCATCTATAGAAAGGAAAACTTCCAACACTTTAATCATGGCTTTGCAGCTTCCAGATCTGTAAGAAATTCAGGGTCTGTTTAATAAGATATCTAGTCTGTGGTATTTTGTTATCGAAATGTGATTAGTTTTTTAAAAAATATGATTCTAATTAAAATAGAATTGCACCACTTTCCCTCTCCCTTCAGATATCCTCCCTTGAACCCCTTCTGTGTCCCTTTCTGTGTCACCTTCTTGTGCTCAAGTTGATAGCCTCTTTTTCTTTGATTATTAGTATTATAGCTATGTAAATATATGTGGTTTTAACAGAATGGCTCTGGATAAACATTTACAGTTCTATATGCTACATTCATTGATTTTTGTGTTGAAAATTTATCTCTAAGTTACTTTTTTATAACCTGACTATATAATTCAGTAACTAAGACACATCTGAACTATGGAAACAAGAAGAATGAAGTTGCATTGTTCATTCACTTCTTTAAGAGCTCTGCTGGACAATGAACTCTTCAAAGAGATTGTCACTGTGTAAAATAGCTGTCTTTGTCATGCCACGATTCCTCACCTTGGTTAATTTTTCTACAAAATAGAAGTCCACGTTACGTGTAACTTGTCTATTTATTCATTATGTTCCTCTTCTAGTAAAACATAGACATTGTGATTTTGGACTTGGTCTGTCTGATCTTTAGTTGGTCTACATATCTGAGGAAAGTAGTTGACACACAGTAGGTATTTCAATGAATATTAGTCAAATAAATGGCTTCTGAGGGGATTTGTGAGATATATATGTAAACAGATTCTTACAGATTGTCTCACATTAAGTCCTTAAATTATGGTAATCATAATGAAACAAGAGCATTTAAACTCAAATTTTATTATGCATTTTAAGCATGAATCATTTATTTAATTCCTTTCTACATGCTAATTACTAATGGAGACACATGAACACTAGCTCAAGGACATAAACAATTAGAACAGGTAAGATCTGAATCATTGGAAGGCACCCAGGTCTTCTGGAAGCCTGATCTTCTCTTTCCATTTTTAATCTCTGTGTGATTTCTGCCCTAAGTTGAAAATAAGGTAAACCATCTTATTTTTACTAATTCCCATATATGGAATGAAAGAGAGTAAGGAAAAGTAATGCTAATTAGAAAAATGTTTTGAACGTGTTTGAAAGGTTTGCAGTTGCTTTGGAATCTGATTATGTTAATGGCACCAAAGAATGAGAGGGGATTCTCAGTCTCTATGTTCTACAAGGGGCCATATCCCAAGAATCATACTTCTATTGAGAATATTGTATTATTCTGTAGGGTCTTGGAGTCACTTAATGCCATAGGGCCTGGGGTCTGACATTTCTAGAAGCTCCAGCAAGAAGCAATCCCACTAGTCAGGAGCAATAGTGAATGCAAGAAGCTCCGGTATATTTGTGGGTGTTTACTATATTTTCTAGGTCCAAAAGAAAAGAGTTTAGAGATCCTCGGATAGAATCCAGAAGTTCTAACATCTTTTTCAGAAGCAGTTTCCAAAGAGTGCATCTATAATAGATTAAATATGAGAATAAGTTCTTTGTAGTGCTTGTTGTATGGAGCTCTGTGGTCTGTTCTTCTATTCTTGAATGGAGGCTGTTAGGTGGCACGACTTAACTAACAGGAAATTGTGGCACTATATGATTTCCAAGGCCAGATCTTAAGATCCTTACAAATTTTCCCTTTGCCTTCTCCTAAGAGTCTGGGTAGCTACCTCCCAATACTGAAGGCTTGGTCACCAGACTATAGTACTATTGGGAAGTAGCTACCCACACTCTTAGGAGGTGGAGACTAATGGAAGGAAAATAGGCTATTGAGGGAGTACTTTTGGAAGGTATACTGGGACTCTAGATTCTTCATTTTTCTCCTTTTCTGGTCATAATAAGGTAAAAAGGCTAGTCTTACATACACTTCCCACCATGGTCCCCAGACAGTAAACCAACTGATAGGGACCAAAAAACTATGAACCCAAACAAACTTCTTCTTTTAAAGTTGATTGTTTGATAAACAGTGTAATCCCCTGAATGCTGTCCTGAGACATTCATGCTTTAAACTAGCCATGTGGGGAGCATGTTTCAGCCTGACAGCCATTCCATCTGATACTACTCCAGCTGACTCATCGTGACCTTAGCTAAAACCGGAAGAAGAGCCACCCAGCTAACCCACAGGATTAGAGAAGTAAGGAAATACTATTGCAAGTTTTGAAGTTTTGGAGTGGTTTGTTATGCAGCAGGAGATAACTGATAGAGTTACAACAGAGGTTATAAAACAATAGAGGAATCTTCTCTGGGCTGAAGAATGGCATATCCTCTGTGTGTTCATCAGGGTGAGCCTTTAAGGCCTCATATATATAGATTCATCTTAATGTGTTCATGATCATAACCCTTAAGAGAAAATCCTAAGAACTTCAGAAGGAGAAGGAACCCCAAGATACTGGATTCTTGTAAGAAAAGAAGCTGTCATCCAAGTCCTGAGATAAAATAATTTTGAATTTTGAATCCTAAATCCAGCCCCACACTCATTTATGTATGAGATTGTGATAAAAAAGGATTTTCAGACCTGCTAAGACTCAGAATGATTACCATTTGCAAGCGTTCTGTAAAAGACCGAGTTAAAGACATATCATAGCATTTGAAAAAGTGAATCAGGAAAGAGTAAAATCTGAGCTATAAGAATCGACAGGTAAATAAACCAGTGAAATGTAGAGCTATCTTATTAATTTTTATATGTTATCTAAAAAATAATAACTTGTTTGGAACTAAAATCTCATAATTTATGATATTAAATGTTATAGGATGATGAAGTGCTAAGTGTCTTTGCTTGTTTTGGGAAAATGCAGATATGACTCATTCCGTACAATAACAGAAGGATATAGATGTAGATAAATTTGATAAACTTGCAAAGGTTAGCTGGAGAAACATATTTTAAACCATAGAAAAAATGCATAGCATCACCAGTAAAATGACTGTAATTAGAAAATATAAGATATCAGGGGAATAAGTCTAATCATGCCTTTATTGTCTCAATTATGAGTGAACTCTTTTCACATTCTTGCTTAAAATGGGGATTTGTTGTGGGGTGGGTAGTTCAATCTAGCTAAATGTTGGTTACACTTAGAACTAAGGAAAGATCTCCAGGACTTACCCTAGACAAAGAGATACAGGTAACTGAGAGCAGGAGAAATGGTCTTCCCAGGAAAGATCCCCCCAGTTGGCTCTTTCAAGTGGTCATCCCTGAGATCATATACATATAGGTAATACATAGACTGAGCAAGTTGGATTTTTGTATTCACACACACACACACACACACACACACACACACACACACACACACACAAACACACATCACAAAGAGACCATGAATTTGAAAGAAGGAGAAAAGGGGAAGTATGGGAAGTGCTGAGGAGAAGAAAGAGATGGGAAAATGATGTAATTATAATTTAAAAAACTTATTAAACTACCAGTTGACAAAATCTAACAACAGGTGTAAAGCGATGCCCAGTTCTTGCAGTCCTTCACAGCAGAATGAATACAAATGCTTTTCTCCACTCTCCTTCAGAGTTACTCTAAAGAGAAAGACAAATGGCTCTGGAAGACCATGTAGAAAAAATGGTGACAAAATTTTGAAACTAAAAATAAAAATAAAATTGATTTCCAGCATCTATATGGTAGCTCACAACTATTTATAACTCTAGTCCCAGAGGATTTGACTTCTTCTTCTGACCTCGAAGGGCACCAGGCATTCATGTAGTACACAGACATACATGCAGATAATGCCCCCCATACATATAAAACAATAAATAAATAAATTAAATTAAATAACAACCAACCTGACAATCCATGGGAAAGCCCACATGGAAGCTGACATTGACAGTCTAGAGCAGTGATTCTCAACCTGTGGGTTGTGACCCTTTTGGGGCTGAATGACCCTTTCATGGGGGTTATCTAAGACTATCTGCATGCCAGATATTTACATTATAATTCATAACAGTAGAAAAATTACAGTTATGAAGTAGCAAAAAAAATTTATGGGTGGGTTCACTACAACAGGAGGAACTGTATTAAAGGGTTGCAGCATCAGGAAGGTTGAGAACCACTGGTCTAAATGGAATTCTTGAAACCTTTTCTTGCACACAGATACATATAATTATACATAAATGGAATTTAACACGAGTTTGTAATACCTCACTTTGACTATGCCTGAGTAACAAATTATTGAAAGAAAATGGGGGAAATCGTCTATTGTGAAGGGAAAGAGCTAAAAACAAAATGAAAATATCTGTAATAAACATAAACAATAAATGGAAAGAAGACAAATACTTTTAATTAACATGCCTGGAAGAATATGTGAAGAATAACATCAGTAAAATGTAGAATTTATTAAATATAATAAAGACAATAAAGAAATAACAGGAATTTAGAGTTGAAATTAAAATAGCAGAGATGCGTACTTCATAGTTTCTAAAGGTTGTTAATATTAGCAGGAGTAGAGATTTCTGTTCCTACTGCCAAGAAGTTGACCCTGTTCGAATTACAAAACTATTACAAATGAATAACAAAGTTCCAGGATTGACAATAACAATCTTCAAATGAAAATTTATACCTCAAATGAATAAATTTAAAGGTTTTTCCTAATCTTACTTGTTTTTCTTCCTTGCTTCACAGATAAACTATTCCAAGCTGTCTTTTCTTTTTTTTGTTTTTAATAATACTTTCATTATTAATTTGAGTTTCATACAATGTATCTTCATAACACCCTCTTCCCATTCTGCCCTGTTCCTCCCTCCCATCCCTGTGCCCTCAAAAAAAAAAAAAAAAAAAAGAGAAAATAAAGACTACCTTGTGTGGCAGAAACATGGATTATGGGCATCACCATGGTTTTTGTAGGCAGCAGGCTGTTTTGTTCATGGACATTCACCTGGTGCATTCTAACCCAAGGCCAAGCATGACGGAGTTTGACGTAAAGTTGGACCTTACTGCTTAAGCTTGCAGACACTGGGCCTTCAGCAGATACCCAGACATCATTCAGGCTCCTGGACACTGAGGAGGTATCCTGATATCCTGCAAGCACCAGGGCATCCTGCAGGTGCCCAGACATCCTGCAGACACCAGATATTCCACTGGCACCCAGACATCCTGTAGGGATCAGCACCAGGGCTTCCTGCTGGTGCCTAAACATCCTCCAGGCAGCAGGGCAACCTGCAGGCTCCATGGCATCCTGCAGATGCTGAGTCATCATGCAGACACTGGGCCAACCCACAAATAACCAGATAGCATACAAGCACCCAGGCATCACACAGGAACGTGACACCACACGTGTACTCAGATATCCTTCAGGCAACCAAGATATCCTTCAGGCACCAGGGGCTCCCACAGGTACCTGGACATCCCAGAAGTGCCAGAACCTTTTGCTGGCACCAGGATGTTTTATGGGCACCAGGGCATTCGGCAGATACCTGGACTTCCCGCAGGCATCAGTGCCTCCTGCAGTCACCAGGGCCTCCTCAGGCACCAGGGTTTCCCACAGGCATCAGGACCTCCCACAGGCATCAGGACCTCCCACAGGCACAAGGATCTCCCATGTGTGCCCAGACATCCCACAGGCACCAAGGCCTCCCACATGTGCCCAGACATCCCACATGTGCCTAGACATTGCACAGGCTCCTGGCAAGCTTTCCAAAGTGCAGTAAGTGTAACAATGTGATAGAGTTCTAATAGAATACACATAGATGTCATTATGCCTTCTTTAGGCTTGGCCTCCAAAATGCCTACTGTCCAAAATCTTCATTGTTGTTTGTGTTTTTACCTACACTTGCTGTGCAAATGAGGAGGTTCAATCCAGGATGTCTCACAAATGCTTGGTAAGCAATAGCCATGCTTTTGAAGCTGTTTGGATTATTATTTCCAAGGGCCAGGACATCACTGGTCCCTGGTTGTTCAAGATTTTACACAAGGCTGAGGGTGTACTCTGAACCCTTACCATAAAGTGAACAACCTATTTGAAGTTCTCAGCTCAGCGATACAGCAGTTTGGAAGGATTTTCTTACCATCAGCCAGACACTGTGTGTGTGAGGGAGAAAGAAGGAGGAAAAGAGAGATGGAGAGAGAGAGAGAGAGAGAGAGAGAGATAGAGAGATAGAGAGAGAGATATCTCCAATTGAGAGAATGAAGCTATTCATTCATTTATATATTAGGCAACTACATACTAAGCATCATACGTGTATTGGGCTCTAGAAAAAGACAGAATCTGTGCCTGTAGTAAAGAGGGCAGGGCAGCCAAATAAACACATAAGATCATAAAAATGTAGATTGTGGTTAGTGTTAGGAAGAAATGTTCTTTGGAGATAATAGTCAAGGACAGCCTTTCTGGAACATCACATTCCTGTAGGAAAAAGCCTTGCAAACCATACAAAGGTGATTGGCTTAAATGTTTCTGTCTATCTATCTATCATTATCTATATCTATCATCTCTCTCTCTCTCTCTCCATATATATATATATATATATATATATGTGGTATATATGGTTTACAAAAGTCTTTGAGGCTATAAAGTAAAAGTATAGACAATTCATTGGTAAAAAAAAAAGTGTAAGGAGACAGGAAGATTTAGGGTATTTTCTTGCAATTCATTAAGATGTAAAATCAAGAAGGGAATTTCTGCTACAGATAATATTTTAGTAGTTTTATTCTCTCTTTGCAAGAATCATGTTTGCTGGCAACTTCAACACTGGCAGTAGGAAAAAACACTTTATTTTCAAGAATATTAGCCATGGCTCATTATTTTAAGTGGTGAGACATCCTTAGATTTATCTGATGATGAACTACCTGAGATTTCTGATTGAATCTCTGCTGTGGCACAGAATGCTTATACCAAATAGAAGAGATGAACCATTATAGTTGGTTCTTTTATCAGTTTATACAGGAGACTGTTCAAAATGAACTGTGCAATTTTGTCTGCTGCATTGTATTAGAACAAAGAACATTGTTCGTTCCCTAGGCTACTAGGGTGTGTTGGACAAAGCAAGAGGGAATAGCAGTTTTCTCTGAATTTATTTAAAAAAATCAGATACTCTCCTGGCAAAAAAAAGAATAAGAATGCCCACTCATTCAGCTATTGAAAGAGAGAGATAGTGTGCTTGCAAGCAAGCCCCAGGTCTGCTTCTTCTGAAAGCGGGAATAACACAAATGGTAAAATATTTGACTCCAGAGTCCAAGCTGATGCAGTCATTGGGACTTGGTTTTACACAGTCTGTCTGGGCTGGAAGTGTTCAGACAGTTCCTGTTCTCAAAGTTGATCTTGTATGAGAAACAACCAGGTCATAGCAATGGCTCCACAAGGCAGTGGGGTTATCTGGCCTTGGGATTATTACATACATTGATGATACGGGCAGAGTTCTCATTCTGAAATAGCCAGGATTCCAACTCAGTGAAAAAAGTTGGATTTTGGTTCACTTCTGGTTTACTTTTAATGGCCTGTGTTCTGGCTTTGGTTCAGTGGGGTTTCCTATGAAATTTTGTTAATAATTATG
The DNA here is from genome assembly GCA_026225945.1 of Cricetomys ansorgei. Classification (NCBI taxonomy): domain Eukaryota; kingdom Metazoa; phylum Chordata; class Mammalia; order Rodentia; family Nesomyidae; genus Cricetomys; species Cricetomys ansorgei. Next base: position 17,838,322 of record JAMJFZ010001796.1, read on the forward strand.
GAGATGTAGAAATTAAAGTTAACTAAATATATAGACTTTTATTACCTTTGTAATGTACTAAAATACCTTCCATAAATTAACAGTTTATTCTTGTTGTATTCAGTTCAAATGCTTGGACTCTGAAAATGTTTATAAATTAAGCAAATGACCGTGGGTTTATATGGATAGCTATTCATCTTCTCAACCAAGGTTCAAGTCATCTACAGATTTACGCTTTGTGATTGAAGGAGAAAAACACATCATTATTGTCTAGAGTCTTGGTCATCAACTGTGACTTTTTGGTGTATTGTTTATATGGAAAATAGTAATACAAAGAAACAGAATTTCAAGGATATCAGAAAGGCTAAAAAATAGTTAAATTTTCTGTGTTTATGTTATTTTTATCATTTTTAATATTTATTTTGAATTCAGTAGTCAACTACTTTTGCAATTGAGCTTTTGAGAAGGCTAATGTGGCTACTCCACATCAGCCTGGGAACGAATGGTAGGGAGGCACAGAGGGAGTCATGGGTTCCATTCCATCAGTCTGGAAGCCTGTGGCAAGTCTCTCCTCTCTATTCTCAGTCTGTGTGTATCTGCAAGAGTGCTTTGCTGGGAGGGAAAAGATACGACTTACATTACCATCTACTACTACTTATTTTTACACACAAGGAAGGAAAGAAAACCCCTTAAGAGCCCACTTTGACCAGGTGGGGAGATGAAGGGATGTGAAGTGGGCTGAGTGATTCTGGATGTCCTGCCTTCATTCCTGGTGTATTCTCAGTAGCTCAGAACTTGCTCTAGAGTAAAAATTAATATGAGATGCTTGTTTATGAACACAGAGACTGACTCAGGGGGCTCGGGGACCAAAGTCCTGAAGAGATTTTGTGTTCTATTGATTTTATCATAAAACAGATGAGAAGATAAAACAGATTCTGTTTTTATTATAAAACAGAATCCCACAGACTTCTGGGCTAGAACACTCAGATCTTCCTGAAATCTCTATCTATGAAACTGGTGACACAGGACAATAACTTAGGAAAATATTTAATAATTTTTTCCTTAGAAAAATCACTGGTAAATAAGACAGGTGGAGTCTTTTCTTCTGAGATATTTTGGGCATCATTAGAGAAATTTTTACTTGTACTTATCTCAGACCAAAAAAAATGGCTGTTTCCTCTGAGAGCAATGATGATTTTTCACATATCCAGGCTCTCCTAATATATCTCCTTATTATCCAGCAGAAACATAGAATCAAGGTTAAAAGCCATATTTAGCCATCTTGCTGAATTCTTCAAACATTGAAAGTGGCTTCATACAATATGGACAAATAAATAACAATGATCCCTAATGACTGACTAATACCCTTGTTTTTCCCAGTGTCACCTGATGAGATGCAATTTTGTAAATAACCCTTTGCATAGGCTTCTCTGGATTTTTGTTTTGAAGCAAAAATAAAACACTAATTATGGGCCTGAATATTTGTCTGATATGTCTTCCCCACCATGCTCTCAGAAAGACAAAACTAATGGGTATCCACGAAAGTGTTACAGAGAGAAATCTAATTAAAAAACACCAAGGAGAATTCTTGTTGCTCGCCTTCCTATTCTCTTCTTTCTCTATTCTGTACTGTGAGTGAGATCCTGACATAATCTGTGGTGTTACTTTTCCCCTTCTTTTTGGTCCCAGGATCTACCAATATCATTAAGAAGAAAACCAAAAGACAAGACACATCTATTAGAATGTAACAAGTGCAGAGACTTCAGACCTTGGTGCTGATGAAGCTGTGGAACAAACAGAGCTCCCCTACATCCTTGTTAGGAACATAAAATGAAACAATCAATTTGGATAAAGGTCTGACTTGTTTTTGTAAAACTAAGATTGATGCATAATCTGTCACTTGACACAGTGATTTTGCTTCTAGGTCCTGATGTAAAAGGAACAAAAATACTTATAATCAGTGCTTATTGCAGTTTCATCCATAAAAACTCTGAACTGAAAACAAGCTATGTGATTATAAACAAGATAAACAGTGTGTTCATGCAGTGGACTAGTACAGCACCAAAGAAGAATAAACTACTGATTTGTGCAAGCAATTGAATAAATATCAGAAATTTTATACTAAATGAGAGAAGCCTTAAAACAAAGATTCAGTGTGATTCCATTTACAGTGTTCTAAAATGAGAAAAAGTGGTCTCTGGATACAAACATGAAGCCAGGTATTAGAGAGCCATGCCTGTAATCTCGGCACTCTGAAGGCTGTTGAGGCATGAGAATTGTAAAATTTGAAGCCAACCTGGGCAACACCATGAGATCTAGTGACAAAAGTAAAAAATAAAGTGTGACCTTTTTCTTTTCAGTGCACTAAATGGTGTCTTCCAGCCTATGGAGACCTGATTGCAGGGGAGACAGCTCAGATGTGTGAGTCCAACAGTGCAGGGGGCCTCCTATTGTGTCCGTGGTGGTTGTAACAAGGCCAGGTAAAGAGGCATGTCTTTGGGTGACTGTTGGGTTTTTTGTGTATGCGTCCTGGTTGTGGGTGTAGTGTCTTGACCCTCTGCTGGGTTGCCTTGGGTCAAGGCATCTCTGACACAGTTAATAGGGAGTAGAAGTCTGGTGAAGGATGGAGGGACCTCTTTCTACATTCCCAGGGTCCTAGGATGACTTCCTCATTTTTAAGAGGAGGACAAGGTGACTAGGGTGCCATGGTGGTTGTAGGTTCTTCTAGGCCCCATGATGAAAGCTTTTACTACTCATCTTGACTTGCTAGCCATGTGGCATTATAATTACCAGACCTAGAGTCTGTAGAAGCTACACTAGGTAAGGTCTATTAAAGACCCTGGGAAACATAGAACTAAGAAGGGAGAGTATTCTTCTGGGCCTCAACATAGAAAATAGTCACAATAATGGTGGTTACTTACCTGGCACCAGATGTTAAAAATACCTACATACCTTCTATTATAAATGATTCATGAATTCATCCACCGAGATAGACGTTAGATAATGTCTCATTTGATAGATAAAACTTCCAGAAAATAGACAAGAGTTGTGGCTTTCAGAGTGTGACTAGTGTGCTGTAGCCTGAGCCATAAACATTCAGGCCCTCTGCTCTTGTTTGGCTTTCTGAGGCAGGGTGTGGTCATTTGTATTTGTCAGACACAGAACTGAAAATTTTGTGCCCACAGTTAGTTGTTTTTCAGATTCTAGATGGAAAGATAAGAAGAGCCAGCATTTTACCCAACCGTTTTGTTAGGAGCTCTCTAGAAAGTCGATTGTGACTGTCAGCTGTTTATTGACAACCCTGGGAAGGTAGTAAATTAACTTTACCATGTATATTTTGTTCTGAGGTGATGATAGCGTTATTTATCTTGAAAGAAAGATGATGCATTACACAGGACCATCATTTGTCAAAGTCTTTTGCATACACTTAAGGTTTTTACATTTCCCTTCATCTAGAATTTATTCCTTAAAATTATGAACCGATCGAAGTTAAATGCTAATTGATAATGTCCAGGTTGAGATTTCTTAAGGGTGAGCTGTGCTGATGCCAAAATTTAAGATTTATTGAAAAAAATTTTTAATTATGAGTCTGTGAATTAAGGAGGCGGTGGAGGCTATTTGATTCCCTGGGAGTAGCAGGTGGCTGTGAATGCCCAGTCTGGGTACTAGAACCAAATTCAGGTCCTCTGTAAACGGTGTACTCTGAACCACTGACCCATCTCTGCAGCCCCAATTTAGAAATATTAAAAAAATAAAATGGATTATAGGTTGTTATAGGAATGTATAGATTGATAGAAGTATGATAAAAAGCAAATAGAGAAAATACTTGTAATTGAATGTATACTGAAATATATTGTGGTTCACTCTTGGTTATTATTATTATTATTATTATTATTATTGTTAGTGATGATGATAATGATGATGATGATGGGTGTGTTCATTCCTATGTGAGAGTGTGGGTATGGGCCTGGATGTGCCATAATGAGTGTTTGGAGGTTAGAGGACAACACCATGTGTCTACCTTTCTTGAGATCTGGTCTCTTGGCTGTTTGCTATTGTGCTGCATATTCTAGGTTAGCTGTCTCGAAAGCTTCTGAGTAATGTCCTGTCTCTGTTTCTCCTTTCCTTGTGGAAGCCCTGAGATATCAAATACTTACCTTCCAGGCTTTACAGAAGGTCTAGGAATTTGAATTCAGGCCTTCATGCTTCTGTGGTAAGGCATTGCCCATTGAGCAGTCTCCCTAGCCTCAAATTATTCCTGAATATCAAATCTTATTAATTTTTTTTTACTAAATTCACTGGGAATTGCATTAAGTTTACTCAACCCTGTAGTAGTACATTGTTGTATGGCTTACCAAGGATGACAAGGAGGTGTTTTCATAGGTGCAAACTCTGCCAGACCTCAGCAGAGGGAAGCACCATCCTGGCCAGCGCCATACTCAATCTACAGTGGAACCTTGAGCCCCTCAGCTCAGGTGTTTTTATTCTTTCAGAACTCCTCAGGCATTCTACTGATGGCACATGCAGATCATTAGCAATTAAACAACCCCCACAGATGTCTAACACCTGTAGACAATACAAAACACCGAGGCCTATGCACCCCTTTTTCCAACAGTGCACAAAAACAATTATTTTAAACACAACTAAAAATAAACTTCCACGACACAACCCTTTTCAATACTGTATATCATCTTGATCTTTCCTCCTCTGAATTATTTTCCAAAATGGAGCTGATACCATAAAATTTGATTCTTAATTTTGCCTTTTTAGCATATTGTAGATAATGTTTAGTTCATCTCCTTGACTAAGAATTAAACTTCACAGGGAAGATTCTGATTGCATTGCTTTAAACTCTTCATTCTTGTATTCTTTCTCCAACATTTGCAACACTTATGAGAGTATTCATTTCAGGATAATTCCTGTCACTGCAACCAGGCTTCCAGACACAGATAGCAACCGTGGCTCTTTTGTCATGCTCAATGGGAGTCTGTATTTTGCATTTCAAGGATGACCTAGCCTAGAATACTACACTCGTCTGTTTCCTGGATGGATTCCAGTCTCCATTTCATAGTCCTGAATGTTCACTATTTATAGCTTGACAGTATGCACAGGCCATGAGACACTGATAGAGTAGAGCCAAGTGAAATGGCTCCAGCAAAGTAAACTTAGATTTATTGAGCTGCATTTGGCAAGTTCGCAGAATGGCTCTTCCCTTGACATTCTTAGAGACTCCATGGTAGCTTGAAAAGCTGGTAAAGTGACATCTATCTTGCAGCGACCAGACACCTTTACCTAGAGATGACAGTAGACTTGTGATTACAAAATCATCACAGGATAGTTAAACTTCCCAGCCAGTGACACACTGATCTTGCCTTTCCTCAATGATTGATAGCCTCATTGAGACAGAACTGAGACAATGTGAGCTACTCATATCAGGAACACAACCTCTAGGATTTATGAGCAGTCATAATCAATCTATAAGAAGGATATAATTAAAATCCAAGAGTTAGATTGTGAAACTCAAAAGACAGGAATGGATGAATTATCATGCAATATGTTTTCTCCTTTTTCCATATTGGACTTATGTTAATGATAGCGGGTAGAGTTCTCATGTTAAAAATATTTGTTTTCTATAACCACTGTTCATGATTCCCAGGCTGCAGTCAAATTCACTGTGTAGCTCAGGATGACCTTGATTTTCTGAGCCTCCTCCCTCCGTTTCTCCAATGGTGGGATTACGGGCTCATACCACCACATCTGGTTTATGTGGTGCTGGCAATTAAGCCCAGGGGTTCTTGCATGGTAGGCGAGCACTCTATTCACAGATCTAAACCCTCAGTCCCAGTTCTTATTTTTATGCACCTGATTTTTTTGGAACAAGTCTAAATCATAAAATGTAAAAACTTTGCTGTCATTTTAGGAGACAACATTTTAACCTAAACTCTTTTGATTTCCAGCTCCAGAGAGCCCTCATTATTCCTCACATCAGGAGGGTTTTTGCAGAGTCTGGTTTTGTCTGTGGACTTGCTCAGCCCTGCTCTTGTGAATAAAAGGTCTTCTTCCCCATAGGTACCCAGAGTGCTGCATCAGTCTGTGAAGGGTGAAACATGTCTGCCTTTTATTTCATTTTTGGATTCCACAGTTCCCCAATTGCCACCTTTGAAATGATTCTACCAGGTTCCTCCAAATCCATCAAACTTGGCAAAGAAATCCATTTATATTACAATTATTTTTATTACAATAAACACACACACACACACACACACACACACACACACACACACAAAATTTATCACCATAATCATTTTTAACTGTATGGTTCGGTAGTACTAAATATTGTTATATTTTGTGGAATGAATCTCTACAACTTTCTGATCTTGCTAAATAGAAATGGGATATATAATAAATGTTATGTATAATATAATACATAACTGACTGATTTCTGTGAGGTATTTTAAACAGTGAAACTCACAGAAACAGAAAGTAGCATCATGGTTGCCAGGGGCTGAAGTACGTGGAAAGTTATTGTTTAATGAATAGAGAGTTTATGTTTTGCAAGATCTGAAGATGTTTCTCAGCAATGATTTTGGAAGATGCTGCTGTCTTTTCTCTAATCCATCCTTTGATCTGCAGTGTATTTTGAAATTCAGTACTGAGATTCACTAGCGTTGTTTTGTTCCTCCAGGATTACATTGGCCATTGGGATTTTCATTGAACTGGTAGATTGATTTTGTAGTATAACCATTTTCATAAGGTTTATTTTGCTGATCCATGAACACCGAATATCTTCCTATCTTCTAGTGGCTTTGTTTATTAAGCATTTTAAAGTTTTCACTATAGAGTCCCTTCACCTCCTCTGTCAGGCTTATTCCTAGGCATTTTATTTCTTTATTTTTTGAAGCTATTGTGAAAAGGGTTGTTCTGCTGTTTTCTTTGCATGTTCATTATTGGTATATAGAAAAGCTACTGATGTTTGTATGTTGGCTTTGTTCTTTTGACTTACTACTTTTCTGAAAGTGTTTATGAGATCTAAGAGTATTCTGGTGGAGTATTTAGGGTCTAATAGGTATGGGGTCTTATTGTCCACACATAGGGAAAATTTTATTGCCTTCTTATTTGTATTCTTTTTATTTATCTTATTACTGTAACTAAAACTTCAGGTACCAGGCTGAATAGGAATAAAGGGAGTAGACAGCTTTGTCTCATTTCTGATTTTGAGGAATTGTGCTAATTTTTCCCATATTATGATATCAACTGTAGTTTTATTCATAAAGCTGAGCTATGTTCTTTGTATTCCTAGTTTTTTTGGCTTTTTAGCATGAAGGGATTTAACTTTCTCAGAGGCCTTTCCTGCATTTGTTGTGATAACCATACAGCCTCCTGTCTCTAGTGAGATGGTTGATATTAATTTTCAATTTAAGAAATCTGGAATTGTTTTGGGATGGGCCTCTGGGCATGCTGTAGGGGATCATCTTGATTACATAAATTGAGGTGGGAAGACTCATCCACCATGCATGGTACATTCCCTGACTAGGGTCCTGGCTGTGGAAACAGACTGAGCAGCATGCATACATCCATCAGTTTCTGTTTCCTGACTGTGATTGTGATGTGCCCAGCTGCTTCAAGCTCCTGAAGATAGTTACTAATTTTTGTTCTCTTCATCTTAGAGAATCACTACTTTACTGAAGGCATAATGCTTGAATCTTTTCTAATTCTCATTTGTTTATCTATTATACTGGAAATACACTTGTTCCTGGGTGTCTCCTTTTTCTCCATATTCTTCTCCTCCCTCTTCCTTCTTTTTCATTAATCGTTGTTGTTGTTTGTGTAGAGTAACTACTATTTTTTATTTGAATATATTTTCATTTTTAAAATTAAATATAATTACATCATTTTCCCATTCCATTTCCTCCCTATAGCCAGCCCCTCCCATGTATTCCCTCTTGCTCTCTCTCAAATTCATATGCATTCAAATAACATTATGTAGGCAGAGAAGATTGTATTTATATATTTATATATTTGTTTTTATTTACATATTTATATAATATATTGAATGTAGAATTATACATTTATATTTAATACATACATATTTCATATTAATATATAATATACTCTTTCTATATCTATAAAACAGTGTACATACACACACATACACACACACACACAAAATTATTTTTAATTGTCTTGCACAATCCTGGGTTAATTGTCATGAATTACTTTAGCTTATGCTTATACAGAAAAGTCCTTGTTTTTCCTTCAACTTAAGCAATACCTTGCTGAAACTAATAATAATGATGATTAACATCTTATTTCAGAGCTTTTATGGGTTTTGGTGTTTCTGGTGAGGGGTCTGATGTTCGCGTGATAGGTTTGCCTCTGAGAATGACTTGAAAAGTCTCTTGCTACTTGTAATATTCTTTTGTGTTTTTGCTCTTGGCATTTTAACTATTGTATGATATGGAAAGGTTCTTTGTTAGTCACTTAAGGCTCTAAGTGTCTCTTGTATATTAATGTCCTTTTTTCCTTCCTAGATTTGAGAGATTTTTTATGTTTTCATTGAGTTGGTTTCCTATGTCTCTTGACTGTATCTAAGTTACCTCTTTTATTGCACATTTGTGAGTTTGGTCTCTTTAATTGTGTCCTAGAGGTCTTGAATGTTGTGTCTAGGATTGTTTATTTTTAATTTCTGCTCTCCAACTGTTCTTCAGCCTTGTCTTCCATCCCTGATGCTCTTCCTTCTGTCTGGTCTGACCCCTGGGGACCCTTTCACTGAGTTTTATTAGTTGAGTTATTGAGCTTGTTTCCAGATTCATTTTTTTCCTTCAGAATCTACCTTTTTGCTGGGCTTTGCACAAAAATTACTGAATTTCTGATTCAAGGTTGGATTTCTCATCTACGTGTTTGAGTTGACTGCTTCATTTGTTTGATTATTTGAGTGCTGTCTGAGGAACAGACACCAATCATTTTAAAAACTAGGCCTTTTTACTTAACTGTCTAAGGGTGGAAGAGTTGTTATCTTTTTGAGGAATCATGTTGTCTTGCTTTTTAATTTTTTATGTTTCTAATCTGTCATGTGTACATCTGTTTGGATAGATACCATTTCTGTTTTCCTATGATGTTTTCATAGTTAGCTATTTAAAAAAGTTCAGTTTCCTGTACCACTCAGAGAGGAGAAAACAAACTGCCGTAGGAGTAATTGCAGAATTCAAATAAATATTTACTTTATATTGAAGTTGTGTTGTGTCATTTCTTATACTATTTGTAAATTTCCGCTTTCTTTTTCCTTTCTTTCTTTCTGTCCCTTCTTTCTTTCTGTCCCTTCTTTCTTTCTGTCCCTTCTTTCTTTCTTTCTTTCTTTCTTTCTTTCTTTCTTTCTTTCTTTCTTTCTTTCTTTCTTTCTTTCTTTCTTTCTTTTTCTGTCTTTCTTTCATTCTTTCTTTTTGTCTTTCTTTCATTCTTTCTTTTTCTTTTTTGGTTTCTGATATTAGCCATCCACTATTCTATCTACCTCTGTAGTGATTGAGTACAATTCAGATTGTGACACTCTGTATTGACGTTTCTATGGTGAATAAATACCTGTGAGAGAGACAACATTATTTAAAAAATCCCAACTCTGATAGTATAAACTAGGTCTTCTCCACTGAGATGATGTGAATTAAGTTCAGTGGTCTTCCAGGCAACTCATAAAAAAATGAGGGACTTTGTCAAGATGAGCAGTGACAAAATGAATACTCCCTGGACCCAAGTAGGCCTGGCAAATGAAAGAAGAGAGGTGACTCTGAATAAAAAGCTGAACAAAATGGTGGTGTCCCTGTCAATGCCTTGAATCTTTGAAGGAAGCCAGTGCTTACTTCTGACTCACTGTCTACAGAGGTTCAACAATTCTTGTCCACATTGTGTATTTTTAGATTATTTATCTCTCAAAGGGAAGTAAAAATTAAAATATACTGATAATTTTAACTGTATTGGTGTGTAAGATCAATAAGAAAAAATTAGGACAGAATATAGCCTGTTGTCTGGGGGGTTTGCAGTATCTCCTTTGAATTCTAAAATTCTTTGATTTTAAGAATAGATTAAAATTAATGTCAATCATCAGAATCTGTAGTTCAGTTACATATCTTGGATCACTCAAAAGTATGGCTGTTCTCTTGGTTCATCAGACTGGATCAAAGTAACTGAACTGTTTGATACACAGGCACTGTTTTTCTAAGTGCTATATTTATCTTAGTTGTACTAAGAAAGATCTGTGTGACAACTCATCACATTTGAAAATGATACATGGCTTGCTACATCCCAAACTGCTCTCTTTTATTTGATTCATCAGATGTGCATGAAATTTCAGCAAAATTGAAAAGATAAATATATCAGTTCTTGTCTCAATCAATTTTATGAACTGAACAAGAGATGAGATTTCTCTATTTGGTTCCCTGCAGGAACAAGAGTTCCTGCAGAATCATTGGGAACATTGACATTTGCCTTATCTCTTTCATTAGATCTCTCTCTTATCTGTGCATGTGTATATGTTGTGTATGTATGGCATGTGCATGTGCAGATGTGTGTGCATACAGAAGCCAGAGGAGGACATTAGGTACCTTGCTCTATCCTTCTTTGCCTTGTTCTCCTGAGAATTGGGTCTCTTTCTGAAACTAACTTTCACTATTTTTTTGTTTTTTGTTTTTTGTTTTTTTTGGCTAGGATGGCTGTCAAGTAACCTACAGTGATCTCCCAGTCTCCTACTTCCACCTCCAAAAACTTAAATTACAGGTACATGTGACCGTGCCTGGATTTTACATGGGTACAGGAAATCTGTACTCTGATCTTCTTGCTTCTTTGGTAAGCATTTTTATCCAATGAGCTATCTGCCCAGCATGAAAACTCTTTCTTTCAATAAGATTGCAGTAGTGATTCAAGTACACTCCCTTCTCAGCATCTTTCTTGTTTCCTTCTCATATTACCAGATTGCTTCACACCTTTAGCCTAGAATGAAGGCTCAGTGTGTGGTCATCATATCACCATGACGGAGTGCAGGATGGGGATGGGTGTATGATCTAGATCCAACAGGTTTCAAATTTTACCGTGTGAAAGCTAAAGGTCAAACTTGAATCTCATTATTCAGATGCCATCCACCTTATTTTTTAAAGACCAAGTCTCTCAGTGGGGTCTGGGGCTCATTGCTTAAGTTAAACAGGCTAGCCAGTGATGCTCCAGGGATGTATATGTCTCTGCCTCCACAGTTTCAGGATTAAAAGTGTGTGCCATCTTACCTGGCATTTTTGTATGGATTCTGGAAGTAGAACTCATGCTGTCATATTTGCATGGTAAGCACTTTGTGGACTGAGCTATCTATTCATCCCAGCGATCTTAAATATTTTTAAGTGCGTTTTTCCTTAGTGATTTAACCTTTAACATTTGAGAATTTCTTAGGCAAATATAGTGAATTTTGATCAAACCTAACTCCATTACTCCCCTCCAATTCCTTTCTTTTTTCTCTCCCATTTCTTCCTCCCAACTTCCTGTACTCTTTACTGCCAGTATGTGCATGAGTATAAGTGACCTAATGGAGCATGGGTAACTTCTCAGGGCTTGCATCCCCAAAGCAAACTGACTTCCTCATAAGTGATCAACTGCGGTAGTAGTTACTCAGATAGGAGAAGGAGTTTGTGGCCCCACTTCTCATCCTTCTTGGGATTTTGTCTGGCTTGCCTTTACACAGTCATTTTGATTCCCTGTGTGAAACAGCCCTGCCATACCTGAAAAACACTGCTTTTCTGCAATCATCCACTGCCACTGGCTCTTACAATCTTTTGCCTTCTCTTTGATCATTTCTTAGTCTTGGGAGGTGGGAGTGTAATACAGATGTCTCATTTAGGGCTGAATACTCTGCAGTCTGTTATTCTATTCACACTGAGTGCTTGTATGTCTCCATATTAATTGCCATATACTGCAAAAAGAAGCTTCTCTGATGAGGGTTTAGAGATATATTCTCTATGGTTATTATAGATAGGAACGTAGAGAACAGCATACTATTGTCTCCACTTAGTGCAGTAATAGTAATATGCTCTTCCGTAAGTTCCTACTTATGACCTACTAATGACCTACTCAACCATCAGGTACCTAGTTAACAGTACCTGGCATGAGTTTCATCATATGGAGTAGGCTTGAAATTTAATCAAGAAGTTGTTGGTTACTTCCATAACATTTGTGTCACTATTGCACCAGTGGTCATATGTTGTCAGGGTAGTTATTATTGTGCCTCACAGGGTAAGACTGTTGATTTACTTTGCTCCCTAATAGCTTGCAAAGCACCTTCTAGCACTGTGAAAGCTAGATAGGTCAGTATCTTCCAGGTCAGTAGCAGCTTGACCTCTCCATGTTGTATGACTCAAATACATGTTATCTTTAGCAATAGAGTCTTAACCATCAAGTATACACTCCCTCTTATACCCTGCACTCCCATCGCCCACCATACTTAACTTTCCTACTTATGGCACCTGAATTCTATCCTTTTTCCTTTGAATACTTCTGTATTGGTACCTTACTATTTTCTTGACTTATATGGATACTCTATTTTAAGGATATGTATCTTAAAAACTCAAAGCTATCATTCACAAAATGAGAGAGAATATACAGATCTTCTCTAGTAATTTCATACATGAATACAAAGTATTGAGATCATATCAACTCCCTCCTTCCCATGCCCTGTTCTCCTGGACCCCTCATGTCATCCTCATAGTTTTACTTCTTCCTCTTCCACTTAGCTCTTCTCTTCATCATCATCTTCTTCCCTACCTTCAGTGACTTTTATTAATAAGTTTATAGAAGTTGCAGCTGCTGCTCCTTGGGTAAAGATCATGGCCACCCTTAGAGAACCTATGATGTGACATAATGACATTAGCCCAAATAATGCTTTTGGAATTATATATGTATGTTAGTTGTTGCCTCATGTGTACTATATAGAAAAACACATCTCTGTTGTATATAATAATAAGTACTTATTTTTCTTTCAAGCATGCTAAGATTGGCTGGTGTCTGGCTGCCTGAGCCTGGGTTTGGCTAAGCTCCTGTTCTGTTCCATGTATTTCCACACTTCCTAAATAGAGGTTGCTTAAATGAACATGCAGTCTTCTAATGATGAAAACAAAATGTCAGGGATCAAGATCAACTGTCATTATGAAAGCCTAATTTCATCTCTAACTCATGTCACATGTAGTAATATTCCATTAGCCAAAGCTAAGCACAGAGCCAATACCAATATCAATAGCACTTACGAATGTGAAGGTGACCTGATGAATATCTCTTGAATAGTAATGTAATACATGCCATCTGGAGAAAGCACATCCTCTCCAATGGTTTGTAAACTGGGAAACTGCAACCTTGAATCTGCCGGTGACTGATTTTTGCAGTCACATAGAAAGAATCTGCATTGGAGCAATGCCAGCAATGGATAAATTCATGTGAAAAACAGGAGACAGATTTTTGGACATCTAGCTGTACTAAAAAAGTCTTAGAGTGAACTTCTTTTTGATAGGTAAACTAATATTTCTGTTTTTTTCTATATTAGTTTTTGCAAACCAAAGTCCTTAAGTCCATATTTATGAATAAATAGTATGAAGTTATTTTCAGTGTATAAATAGATATTTCAATAAAAGGTATGTTTTTATATATTTGTTGTATTGAAATGTTTATCAATTGTTTTAGTATAGCGCTATTTTAGAAATCTGATTCAAAGTTAGATTTAATTCAATTTGTCTTAATCAGAGACTTTCAATATCCTGAATATAATATTTTACTGAGTCATATTCCAAAATATGAAATAAAAGCTAAGTATCAAAATGCTACAGGTGACCAGAAGGAGATAAGGCATTCAGGGGAGTTGAGAAAGACTATGCTGATTGGACATTGTAGAAAGATGTTACTAAAGACAAAGAACAATACTGGCTTAAGGGAGATGAATTTGTATGTTTTCTTTCTGTTTGGAACGTAGATATTCCAAGACTGGCTTGACACTCCACTCTTACTCTCTGCTCTGCCCTTCTTTTTCTTTTCCTTATTTCCCCAGTTCTCCCTTCCCACTATATGCAGGAATCTCCCAGTGCACCACAAGAGGGCACAATCTAAGACATCATAGTTGAGTTAAAGTAGATTCTATGTAGCTCAAGAAGTCCATTATGTGTGGTTCTGCCAGAGACACAAATCCTCCTGGCTGAGTGCTGATTTTACTCTAACTGGACTGGGTATGAGGAGGACTACATAATTTACTCCAATGTGTTTAATTCATAGTCCATAGTATACAGTGTGGATTTGGATTTGAGTGGTTCATGTGTTATGTGTGAGTTCTTGCTCTCTTAGAACAGAAATAGATGCTACGAATAATTCAGGTTTTAGGAAGAAACACCATTAAAATGGAAAACAAAATTTCTGGCTCTTTAGTCACAATTTCATGTTGGTCCTTGGTATACATGTGCACGTTTATGTTCATGTGTTTGTCTTTTGAATAAAATAGTAATTCAGTGTGTGTAATTCAGTTTAGGTTCCTCCTATCTGATCTTAGGTCCTTCTCCACTTGAATTTTGCTTTACATTATTATATAGCAATATGTGAACATGTATATCTACTTAGTTCTTTCAATCATTGCTCTGAAAAACTCTGAATTCCATTTTGAGCCAGGTGTTGGATGCTGAGTATAATAAATGATTGATGAAGATGTTAATTTAGTAAATGTCATATTTTAACCTCTGAAATACCTAGCAAGCCAGGATTATAGAGCAGTCTTCTTACTTTTACATGGCTTCTACACTTTTTAAGTGATATAAAATTTCATGTATTCCCATTTTTGTCACTGAGGAAGATCAAACTGACCTAAGATAGAAGGCAAACTCTGTTCCAAATTACTTTTGGCATCACAGACGAAAAATTAGAAACATCTTCATCTCAATAACTACCGCATCTAGCTGGATCTTAGAACATATGCCTTTGTGTATTCATCTTCATTGTCAACAATTATTCTAATTCCACTGTCATCTTTTATGAGCAATTTCAGAGGCTTTATTCAAATCCAAGTCAAGAGGTAACATCTGTCCTTGGGGATACATGTAGACAAGGATGAATATTTTCAAGCTTTTAATATCATTTTTGGAGAACTTCCAATACGGTATGCAACATACCAGCACCCTGAGAGGATGTGTCTCTGCCTCTGGAGCTCTCATAATTGGGGCCTTCCAATAGCCATGAGGAGTTCATCAGCAATCATGTAGGGAAACAACATCAATTATCCTTTATATAAATTTATGCATCCATTAAATACATATTTTATAATTACATAAAAACATTATTAGAAACAACTGGAGGTCATAATGCCTGATTTCTCACTTGAGACGTATTTGTCGCTGTGTTAACAATTATAGCTCATGTGTACAGGGCATCTACTGTTGCCAGTTCTTGAATTAGGAACCTTTTGTTCTTTGTTTAATCCCCTTAACCATTATTTCTGCTATTTTACAGAAGACGCAACTGAGGCTCAGTAAGGATCCTTGCTTAAGGTCACAAGGGCAATCAGCGGTGGGACTGGCCATCTGTGTCTAGGTCTTCCCCTTCAGTGCCAGAGTGATACCCATCCTCTCAGTCCGCTCTGATTCAGTGCTTCCATTAGTTAAACCAGAGGCATCAGCCAGGGTGAAGTTGCCTTCAGAAGTCTAACCTTGGTTCTTTTTTGACTCATTTGTGAATTCTTTTATAACTGCGCTCAGCAAGCATTTGTGGAAACTCTAGTCCATGCCAAGTCCTCTGCTAGTCTCTGGAACTCAAAGGTAAACAGCATGCAATCTCTTCCTCTATGGACTTGCATGGTTGGATTCAATTAATTTTCTTTCTTCCATAGATTTATCTTTTCATTACCTTATGCTTTGCAACATCAGGAGAAGCTGACAGTGGCCCATTGTTGGCATCAGGAAATCTTCTGGATCAGATTTCAATTGCATATTCTAATGTCAAGATACCCTGGTGTAGAAAATGTAAGGCATTTATTCTGCCAAGAAAATCTTGCTTGTTAATTTAAAACTAACAGTTTAGGCTTCAGAGAACACATCATATGCTAGAGTAAATAGGCATCCCAAGCATCTGCTAAATCGGTTAAGGAGATGAAACTGGTTAAAACGAAGCAAAGTTTCCATTTGTAACAGTTTTGTATTACTCAAGGATACTTGTGAGGAGAATGAGTTGGGCAGTGGCCTGTAACTCCAGCCAAGAACGATTTCTGACACCTGCATAAAAGAGACCTAAATTGCTCTTACAGTCCTCCTGGGATCCTGCATTTTGTCAAAGTTACTCTTTTTTACCTTTGCTGTAAGGACTAAAAGAGCTGCATATTTGGTCAATGTGGAAAAATCAATGATAACTACAGTAGCATTGAAACCTATTGTTCAAGTTTAAGATTCAAATTTAAGTTGTTATTGTATTAACAATGTGATCCAAAGAAAATCTAACTGTAAAATTTTACTTATTCTTGTTATTTGGAATTAAAATATAATTGCAGCATTTCCCCTTCCCTTTCTTCCCTCCAACCCTGCTGATGTACACTCCCTTGCTTTTTTTCAAATTCATGTCCCTCTTTGTTGTTAAACACACACACACACACACACACACACACACACACACACACACACACACACACTTCCTAAATATATAAATACAATGTTCTCGTTTTGTATAATGTTACTTGTATGTATATGATTTCAGACCTCACCACTTGAAACTGAATAACTAACTGAGAGACTCTTCTCTGGGGAAGATTATTTTTACTTTTCTAAGAATTCCTTAGTTTTCTGAAGTTTTTGCCTAGGACTGAGACCCCCCTCCAATTTCTCCCTTTCCATGTTAACATGTACATTGGGCTTGTTTAGGCAACCATATTGGTGAGACTTCATGGACGTAGCTCCCTGACATTTCGAGGAGACACAGTCTATGACAGTCTTCTTGTTTCTTTGACTCTTGAAACCTTTCTGTTTTCCCCTCCTCAATGTTCTCTGAGCCTTAGGTGCAAGAATTGTGTCGTAGCTGTATCAGCTGGGGCTGAGCACCACAGGAAAACTTGTTCTCTGCATTTTGATCAGTTATAGTTTTCTGTAACAGTTTTTGATTGTTGCAAAGATTTTGTTTTTGATAAGAGTTGAGAACTACACTTATCTATGAGTGTAAGGGTAAATATTTAGAACACAGTTAGGGATTTTGCAGAGGTTGTGGATTGTCCTTCAAGATAAAAAACCTCACCATCTCATTTGGCTAATTTGCCTGGCCAATGCCAGGCATGATTTACTTCTTGATGAGTGGGCTTTAAGTCCAATTAGAGAGCTGTTGGTTACCATCCAATTATGTGTGCCACCATTGTACACTTAAGATTATTATGACATGCTATTCATTGTTTTAGTTCATAGATATTATACCTGGATATGATAGGTACCATGAACACTAGTTCTCAGAGAGGAGACTTTCAGGTTGATCCAGCTTGGACACAATGGGTCCCTCTGTTTGACATGTATGGTGTCCTCAGAAATATATACTTACCTTCAACTTCTGGGAGGCAACCAAAGGCAACAGCAATAACTTATAATGTTTTGGAAGTCTCACCAGCAACTCTAAAGGGAAGAGGACTTCTCTTACATTGCATTATTACTTTTTGTTAAAAAGTCTATGGCTTTGGGGGGGAATATGGTCAAACCATTACAAAATTTATTGAAAGTATATGCATATATGTGTACATTTAGTTTTATGTATATCCTATGTAATTTTAGGTAAACAGATGATATGATGGCTTTTCCAAACATTCTTACTGATAAAATCCAACTTTTAATGATATACATGTGAATAAAGCCAAATGGAAACTGTTATCAGAAGAGTCAAATGATGTTGCCATGATATCTTCAGAAACAAACAGATGCTTTGCTGTATGAGAAGTTTTGCAGATGGTACCTCTCTGGAGCAGAGAATTGTTGGATGGATTTGCTGGACCACACTCATTTGTGCTTCTTGCATTTTAAGAACATCTTGTTCTATTCTTGCCAAATGCATGATGTTAGGAAATCCCCGCTCCTAGGGTGTGGTACCCATCCATAGCCCCTTGGGATTCTGACTCATTCAAAGTAGAAATAATAGTAAGGCAAAGCAAGAGAAAGGGAATAAAAGAAGTTAAAAACTCAGCACAGTGAGACATCTAAGTTATACTACAGAAGCAGTGAATAATAGGTTAGAAAAGATTGTGGATATACATTATGAACACCCCCAGCCCAATTTAGTAAGTAACCACAGTAGCTGAACCTGAGACCTCGATGACTTTGCATTATTATCTGCAACTCTTAGACTTAAAATTCTAATTTAAATGATTTCTTTTTCCTTTGGTGGGGGGAGGGCTCTGTTTATCTCTTCTAGATGTAAAAGACAGAGTAAAGGGTTTTGTAAACCCATTAGCTGCTGTAGCCAATCTGATAAGCCCAAAGGAATCCATGTTTTTTTATTTTTTTATTTTTTGGATGGCCCTTCAGGATGGAGAAACTGAAAATATGGCACCACATTGTGGAACATGATGGTCTAATTTTGAATGTTTCTGAGATGAGACATCAAAAGTTCTCTCCCACAGGCTTGTTTTATTTCCAATATTTCCAATATTCCCATGGAACCATCTTGTGCTTTTTAAACCGACTTCCTATTTTTTTCTTACCTTTGTTAAGAATAAAATAAGTAAAATAAAATAAGGAAACAACAAACAAAACTAGAATTTAAGTTGCTCTCCAGACTCCCCTACTATTCATTATTTCTTTAAAAAAATCATCTACCTTTCATATTCAATAAGTATCACTAAACTGAATCAGTCTAGTCAAATGTTCTGTAAACACCACTGCTTACTTATAACAAGACAAAAGTCCCACCCATTCTTTTAGTGATTGCAGTTGTATTACTTTTGATGGAATGCAAGAAAAATCCTAAGATCTAGAAGTCAAGGTCCTTTATGCATTAGGAATCTAGTTAAGAAATTATGGTGATATAATCATGACATTAGTGTCAAGTGATACAACAAGATTATAAACAGATTTCCTGGAGAATTCTCCACACTAATGCTATTTAAAACTAGTTTTTGAAACTTTGCCCAAATATTCAAGTTTTCTTTCTCCAAGTGAATTTGAGAATGTTTTGATCTCTCTCATTCCTATTAATTTAAGGTCAGCCTTGTGCAATCAGTGTAGTGTCTTTTGAGTCTTGTGATTTATAATCTTTCTATCAGATTATTCTTTACCTAACTCCAGCTCCTCTCACACATATCCTGTTACAGGATATCCAAGGATGAGAGAAAGGCACCCTTTCATGAGACTTTCTTTTCTGACACGTCCACATATCAGGTGGAATACTTTAGTTACCTCTGCTCTGAATTCAAATTTGCTTTCTTGTCTGGCAGTTATAGCAGCTCTTCTCTTGTGACTATAGGAGGATCTACTCCACACTGGGCAGATGAATTCCCTGCCAAGAGGAGATTATGCTTTTTTGGAGGGCAATGGTCTTCCTGTTTTTCCACAGGATATTGCCAGGGTGCAGGTGCAGAGGATGGGCTCTCAGATACCAGCTTTGCTATTCCTTGTGCTCCCTTCCACTCTCTTAAATACTCAGAACACTGAACAAACTTTCTCATGCTTTCAAACTTTTCTCATTTTCATTCTCATGCAGCACCTGGTAATCAGACTTAAGAATCACCATCATTGTTGTTGATAGCTTCTGGAACAATGTAAAAAGACAACTGGATTTCTACAACTGTTGGTTGCAGCTTGTCAATTCACTACCAACATATGATACACATGTACCCTACCCTGCAAAGTCCTCACTTCATCTCCCTAGCTCTTTTTCTTTTTCTAATGACTTGGGCAAGAAGGACTCAGATAAGAGCCATTCATGGCTAAGCTTATTTCTCACTCTTCGTCAATCTCAGGAGTAAGCTTCTTCTTTCTTAGTGACATGGCTTTGAGTAGGAGGAGTTTGCCAGAAGTGCAGCAGCTGAAGAACTGAGGGCCTCAGTTCTGAGGGTGGCTGTAGGTACAATTAATATGGCACCCACCATAGAAGCATACTTCTATTGAGCAGGGAGCTGATATGTATTCAGTAGACTTAAATGGTTGGAGAACAGGGAGAGAGATTTTTCTGTTGTGAGGAGAAACAAGATGCAGTACGATAAATGATCAGAAGACAAACTCTTAAAGGGTACGCACAGCCAAGCAGACAGGACATGAAAGCAGGAAGGAGAGGGACTTCCTGCAGGGTCTTGAATGCTAATCAAATCATGTAAAATGCACCTTATCACATTCTGAACTAAGTGTCCTATTATCAACACGTGTGACAGAAATCTTACATAGCTTTCACTGATGTAAGAACGGTGGCATAGGGCCCGCTTACAACCCTAGTGAGTAATAATTTGGCTTAGGATCATTTTGTCATCTTTGCTTTCTGATATTTTTTGTCTTCTCATGCTCATAGGAACACTAGGATAATTTTTTTTGTCTTTCTGAACTTTGACTAATAAAAGATAATAAATCACCAGTCTGAAAATATGGTGAAATCTTTGTGCAGAAAAATATTTAGGGTTCTGAAAGCCAATTTACTAGTGACATGTCCTCCATCTTTTCAGGATCATGTACCGCAGAGAGCCATCAGTCACTGTGAAGGAAACGTACCAGCTTTTCCATTGTTACTGACTTCTCAGTGAATGTGAACGTAGAACAAGAATGCACGATGTGAGGTCTGGACAATTGACGTTTGCTTCTAAGGTGAGTGCTATCAAAATTGAAGGAGTGTGCTAATTTCTTTATGGTCTTAGAATTTTATACTTTGAAATGAGGATGAAAAAAGAGGTAGCTACAGGGTGGGCTTCTGAATGGATAAAGTAATGGAGCCAGGCCTAACATTCTGTGCATAAGATATGCTTATTCTGTGGTAGGTGTCTGGGGCTCATTTTCGGGCTTTTTATCTGCAGAACTGGGGACTTTTTTTTCACTAGCTTTTAAAAATCGAGTTTATTTTGAGGAATTGATTTAAGGCCAATTTATGTAAAGATGAAAAAGAATACAAAATAAGATTCAATGTCTTGGTAATTCAAAATTAGGTCATTGCTTTATGATGCACCATCCCCCGCAAGGCATGCTTTGAGGTAGCAAATTAGCAGAGAACTCAATGGAGTTCCATGCTCCATTCGTGTAGGAGTCATGTGGACACAGCACTGGACTCGGGGCCTACCAGTTTCTATTTCAGAAGGTTAATGAGGCTTAGAAACATGTAACGAAAACTGAAGATGTCTTGCTTGGCTTGGAAACAGGTACTGTACTCTCTGTAATTGAAAAGACACAAAACATTTGTCTGACCTGGGTTCTGCTCAAGCGTATGAGTTCCAGTTAGGGCAAATAAATAAGCATGACCTAATTGATACTGGTTGATCATTGCCTAGTGCTGACTGAGACGAGCCAGAAAGCACATGTGAAAGGCTTAGCTCTGTCTCATTTTAAATTCAGTGTCTTGTGGGAAATATGAATCCAACATTGCCAAATGCCCTGATGTTTCAACAGACACCAGGAAGCTAGAATTCTATGTAAATGCACCTGACACTGATATGTTGGTAGCTAGTTAAAAAGTACAGTGTGGAGATAAGACATGTACATTGGGATGAGTCGCCCATCTGCTTTTTTGAGATATCTAGTCTAATGAAGGGGAGGGATAAAGGGACTGGGATGGTTCAGGGTGAGTCTTAATCGTGTTCAGGAAAGAGACTTCCATCTTTCTAGCGGATTTTAACTTGCTTTTTCTATAAACCATGTCAGGAACAAAACACAACCGTTTGTCAAACTGATCATTGTGATGCAAAGATAGAGTGGCATTAGCCTATTTAGAAAGGATCTATTATGTTAATTTCCTTAGAGATCCTTGGAGGGCTCATTTTCAGTACCAGGTGGCAACCTGTTGCCAACAGTTTCTTTAGATTGTGGTCAGTACATGGTTGGGAAAAGTATGAGGTTCAGAGATTGTAGGTAAGACCAAGGTTATAGACCACATCCACAGCACAATCTTCTTTGATTTCTTAAGCAGCAATAATAACTTTGGCAGCTTAAAAATCTAAGTGAAGGAAGCTAAAAGACAGGCACTAAGAGAACAGAAGCCAGAGTGGTGTGGAATGTGACTTTTAGAGCCAGAGTTCAGCTCAGCACTGGGCAATTATAAAGTGGTAGACTGCCCCGAAGAACAGAGAACTTAGATGCGTCTTGAGAAGTCAGAGTTCTCGCCCAAAATATCATCTTGTCCCTTCTGGGTTCCTGATATATCTGAAGCTTTCCTTCAACATCTTTTTTCTTCTCCTTGCTCTCTTGTGCTGATACTTGCAAATAGAACCAGTGTAGCAAAAGGCTGAGGAGCCCAACTAAGATCCCCTTCTCTGAGCTTAAGACTTTGGAATAGTTGTTGAAGGTGACTGTGAGTTGCCAGTCAGCAGCTTGCCTTCTGCAGCTGGAGGCAGGTCAGTTGATGTCAGTGTGGCAATGTTGGATAGGCTACCACGTGAAATGTGTCAGATTCTCCCAAACCTCACTGATCATCATTCACAGCTTCGGTGAGAAAGACGCACTAGTGAGGACAAACAAATCATGCTGCAACCATAATCAGTCCTGAGTCTTGGGAACCTTAAACCACAAGACTGTGTTTCTCTTTGACACTGTATGAGCTATGGGGTCTTGTGGGATATGTGCACGTCTGACTCAGTGCGGTTACCTGGGCACTTTGATTGATTTAGACTTCCTCTTTGGGTGCTTTGAAGATCTCCATTTCAGGGGGAAAAAAAGGCAAAACTACTCACTAGCTTTTAAGCCTTTGCCTAAACTGGTTTTGGTTAGCAACTCCCATTTCTCGTTTCAGTAGTTACAGCAAACGAGCCACACGTCCATGTTCACCCCCAAGGAGGCAGTAGAGCACAATCCTACCAAAGGTGTATGGAGGACAATCATAGAAGATGTGTGGATGGCCATCACGGCCATCAAGATTCCGGTTCATATCTCCCCTGAATCATTCTACTATCCCATTTGTAGAAATCTGAATGTGTTTAATTAGTCTTTAGAGGATCCTCCAAGCTCAAGCCTTTTGGTAAGGCCATTAAAAGTACAGAATATGAACAGTTCAATAGCCATCCAATAAGCCACTCTGGGCAGGACTTGATCACCTTTTATGTACTTATACTGGCCCCTCACTTGCTAGATAGTTGCAGATAACTTTAAAGTTCTCCCATCTCCTGCTCCTGAGTGTTAGAGTTGATGGTCTGCACCATCACTTCTGGCTTATGCAGTGCCGAGGATGGAACCTGGCCTCTGTGCATGCCAGGCAAGTACTCTCTCTACCAATCCAGCTCTCCAAAGGAAATCAAGTGCAAAGTAACTGTATTTTTATTTATATTAACAACAGCAAAATACTTTTATAATTTCATATCCCATTGCTTTTAAAAGCACATATATTACAAATAAGGGGACTCCACAAACTTTAAAGATTAGTATTTATCAACACTTTTTTACACATACACAAATATTTTAATATAACATTATCTGAAATGTTACTCATACAATTTTAGTACTTTCATAAGTATTAACTAAAAACATTCTTTGAAATTTGATAAAAACCATATATTTTACAATCTTCTATTTACATCTGAAATATGCTTAAATGTTACAAAAACATTCACTTTGACCTTTAAAATACATGTACTAGGACCTGGAATTGAACAAATTATACCCAAGAGCAAACTCAGTTTGCTTTTAAGCTGCACATTCATTGGAATTTCAGGACAAATGTTCAATGTGGCTTGATCAATACAACTCAAAGGAAACAAAGGAATCATAGGAAATGTGCAAATTCAGAGGCTGGCAAAATTCTCAAGCTAGCGAGGTAAACAAAAATATTAACACTGTAAAAACTTCAAATAAATTAAATCTATATTTTTCTTCCCGAGATTAGCTGCAAAAATTTAGAGAGTTCTCTGAGAGGTGAGCCTGATGCCCTAGGGCCCCTCTCAGTCTTCAGCACTGGGTGAGATGGAGACCACAGGCACAGCAGGGATCACTTTGCTAGTTACACGAGTGTAGGGTTGCTCCACTCCTCGCTTTGCTGGGTCGTCCTTGCCCGTAATCTTAAAAGAAGACAGACAGACTCAACACATGCACACAAGATGAATAGACATTCATTTTCATATCCTCAGTGCAGAATTAAAACCCAGAACAGTGACTCATTCCCAATTGGGTGTTAGTAAGTTTGGAAGATATCCCAGTCAAAGTAGTTCTGAAGGATATTTTCTTCGAAGCCCATATGCTGGTTGCTATGGGGACTTTCAAAGTAGCTTCACTCTACTCTCTGACTGTTGGATATGAATTTATAAATGTTTAAGTGGTTACAAATGTATTTGAATAATTACAGAATCTCATTCTGTTCTGAAAACTTACAATTTATATTGTTAACATCTGCCCTAAAGAAGGAACATTGGAAAACTCACTTAAATGTTTGCATTAATGGGGGTATAAGAAAATCACTCTGACTCACCTGAAAATAATATCAATATATCTAAATGATACTTTGTCAACTCTGTCAAAATAACCATATGCAAACAGCAACAGAAGCGTCTCAGAAACTTCAGGCATCTTTGAAGTTTATCTTTGTGAAAAATGGATTTATGAGTATTTCCAGTTTCCAGGTATGATTTCCTTACTAACCTCACAATCTATTGTGCTGCGCTGATACCTTTAGCTTTACCTCTCTTCCAAGAGCTCTTTCCCACAAAGCACTTAGCTTCTTGGCATCTGAGTATCCTATGTTTGCTGTACACCTTCCTTAGGGCCAGTGTCTCAGGATCCTGTGTAAATAATTTGGCTCTTTATGTGTCTAAAGTGTACCCAAGTCTCTAACAGCAAGACACTCTCACATCTCAATTTCTTGGCATCGAACACAATGGCTCTGCTTCCTGTCTCTGTTTTAAGTTGGATTCTCATGGCCACAGCTGACTTCATTCTGTCACCATTCCCGCTCATTGAAAGATGCTCCAAAAGAGCATCTTTTATTTATGCTTCATTTGCATGCTTGTATGAATTCCATTGGCCCCAGCCAAAGAAAGTTCTTTATGGTTTTGGCTTTTGGCTGTTTATAAAACAGTGTGAAATTCTGGATGCCTATTAAAGAAATGATTGCCTGTCACTACCAATTGAAGTTACGTGTTTTCCACATCTCCATTTTACACGCCAGCATCACTCTGTCATGGCTCTGTTTCCTCTCTTTCTCTTTTCAAAAAATTGTGTGTGGGTGCATGTATGTGTGCAGGTGCACACATGCTACATTGTGTGAGTGGAAGCCAGAAGATGACCTGTGGGAGTCAGTTCCCTCTTTCTACCATGTGGGTCCCATTGCCTGAACCCAGGTCATCAGACTTGAGGGCAGAAGACTTTACCCAGAGAGCCATCACACTGGCCCCTACAAGTATTTTATTTTATTTCATTGAGAAAGAATTTCATGCATCCCAGATTGGTATTGAACTCACTATGTAGCTGATGACGATCTTGAACTACTGCTGGACTCCTGTACTCTTAAGTGCTAAGATTACATGCATAGCCCTATTTCGTCTTATACTGAGGATTTTCCCCTAACAACATGGTTCTGGGTATTCTTCTAGCTAAGACTTTCCTTAGTTCTGTGGGGATGCATATGGCATAATTAATTTTGTGTCAATTGATTCTAATTATTTCTGATTTTCAAAACTTGGCTTGTAAGCTCTCTCACCACTTAATTTATATGTGTACCTGCTTCTGGAGTATGCACATTCACATTCAGACAAGGGAAGATATTGCCTTACTTAGTTACCTGTGTGACCAGTCCCCACTATAAGCCTAGGACCCAGCAGAAAAATCACCTTTCTAATCAATAGATCTATTTTACCTGATGCTGAAATCCATCAGGCTTTTTCTTTCTGTGATCAGTTTCCAGGAAGCAGAGAGCAAAATTTTACTTCATTTGTTTAAATTTTCCTTTATAAAAATATATTTTTCTTTCCTCTTCACTACCTGGTATTTTTGTTTTATATTTTGTAGTATCATGAAAATTCTTCAGTTCTTTATTTTAAAGAAGGAGCTCAAATACATTTAGAAGATGAAGGAGCATGAGTGTTCTTTTTAAAAGCTAAGCTGTTAACACGACATGTCTTAGGAGGGTAGAGAACAGAAGCTGAGCCACCAAAACCAACTGGGGCAAATGCCCAGCGAGAGAAGTGAGTGAACAAAGGCCTCAGGACAGGATAGACATATGGAGAGAAAAACATACCGCTTTTGCTCACAGTACTGAGGGAAATGCTAGACACAGAGGAGCAGAAGCTGTACAGACATGGACCTCGACAGAGCTGCCAGGAAAAAAGAGAAAAATATTTTTGCAGAAGTTTCAAGGTCAGGCTTTATTCACAGTGAGAGTCAAGTGTGGCTTCACCACGGTTCCCAGCCTTTACATCCCTTCTCTTCATTTAAATCCCAGATTTAATGTCTCCCATGTGTTCTCAAGGCACCTCTAGAGTATTTAATTCCCACCATCCTCGGAAATCCCAAATGTGGCTTTTGTTAAGAATACTATCTAGGGAGATTCATTCTTCTCAATGTAAGTCGACCAACCATTTCTCCCTCCTTGAGCTACTGTGGAGAGTAAAAGGAGTGGGTGGAAGAAGACAGGAGAGAAGGAATGGATGCTACATGCAATTAGAATAACAGTTCCAGGATTTGCTGTGCTCTGGGGTGATGACACTAGATCATTAGGGAAAGGAGTGGGAACTAATATGAAGCCAGCAACATCACATTACTAGGAAGGCTACAGATGGTGAGGTACCCGAGTAGAGTGTGAAGGTTGATGGATGCTGAAAAGCAAGCTAGGGTACATTACTTGACTTTGCCATACAGAATATGGTGGATACATGCCCAGGATACATACATACATACATGACTTGATTATGGAGTAGAGTTTGAGATATAATATATATTATCTACATATCTATCTATCTATCTATCTATCTATCTATCTATCTATCTATCTCTTCTCTTCTTTTCTTTTCTTTTCTTTTCTTTTCTTTTCTTTTCTTTTCTTTTCTTTTCCTTTCTTTTCTTTTTTTCTTTTCTTTTCTTTTGTCTTAATTGTGGACCCCTGCAGAAGGCCCAGCTTCTGCCAAGGAAGTTTTGGAGGTAAAGGGCCATAAGAAATCTTGAGGTTCTCTCTGAGAGTGGTGCAGAAACCCCTTGTGGTAAAAGTGTGGAATGCCATCCCATGTCCTAGGCACTGTGAGTTCCTCAATGGAATGATGGAGTGGCAACAGGCCTCAAAGGGGATTCCCACCCCCCACCGTGTGCTTCTTAGTGTCTAACTAGAACTGCATATTCTAGAGAGTCAACAGTCTGTATGACTTGGGTAAATACCTCTAAAAATTGTGGAAAACATTTCAGTTCTCATATTCTTTCTCTGTAGTGTTTCTGTGCTTTGACCAAGGATGTTGTACATGGCAGAGAGAACAACTTTGACATCATAGTGCCAATGGAAGGAACAGTGACTTTTTCAGCAAGGAAAGACTCTTCAGTCTTTCTAGCAATGGCCAGGGACTGTGGGTCACACTAGGGTATGCTCACCTGCTCATTCATGATGGAGGACAGTTCACTGAGCATGTCCTTATAATGGGACCTCAGTTCTTCCTGGTACTCCAGCTGGTCCTCTTTGATGAGACGCTCGTTCACATCAAGTGCCTGCCCACACGCATCTGCAAATTGCCTTTAATGACAGCATTAAGCCAATTAGAAGGCAGTCACAGGAAGAGGCATTGCATCCAAAGTCAGGCTGTGGATAGACTTCCACCTTGCAGAGGGTTAATTGAGTGGCTTTCTGAGGGAGTTCTTGCCTCTCCGTATGAGGTAGTTAAAAGAAGAACAATTCAATAAAGAGACTCATACCTGAATATTTCCTTCAATAGCTTTACTTGGTTGTCAGGGTATTTCTTTGCATTAGTTTCTTCAAGAAAGGCTCGAGCATAAGCCATTGGCCCAGCATTGACCTATGGAGAGAAGAGACTCGACTGAGACTGGCTCTTCTCCTTTATGGACCCTTTTCCATGGTAAGGGGAGGGTCAGTTCTCTGACCAATCACATGGTACTCTGACACTCTCCCACCACACAGCAATCCACCATTTTGTATCCTTGCTGAACCTATTGTCTTTTTAAGGGTCAGCAACATAACCACTAATAGGTACATTGGAGTCTGAACTTCCCTGCTCTCCTTGCCAAATTCAGTCATGTGTCATTCTACAATGTGACAATTTCCTCTGAACTGAAACATCCCTACCCCCAAAGGAAGAGGGAAGCTCACGAGACTCAGGAAACAAAACGTTGTTAAGTCCCAGAAAGCTGAAAAGACTCACAAGATACTTCCCTAAGATTATACATGAGCATGAACACTTGCAAGAGAGAATGAGACTCTCCGACCAGTGGCGCTGCCTGCAAGTTGAGCAGAGCGCTTCAGGGATGCAGCTTTTGTGAGTTGTCGCTCACGTTGGGGGCATTCAGTGGTGCAGCTGCGTTTGAGTCACCCCTGCTTCTGTAAGTAACTCCTCGCCCACACCCCAGTGAGTAATCCGAAGAAATTTACTAAGTTTCTTAGGTTTGCTAAGTTGGACTTTGACAGAATCACTTCTAGCTTTGTATGGTTCCCTGTCTGGGATAAGTGGATGTTTGCACGTGCCCCCCGCCAGGAAAAGTCACACAGTATGATGACCCCTCTGCCATTTGTCATCTTCACATACTGCTTGATAACTTCAAAAACAAGACTCCTTTCCCTTAAATATTTTCCCTGAAGTTATATTCGGTATTTATGATATCCAGTGTTTGATGTGCCCATTGGTTTTCTTTGCTATCAGCACTAAAACAATCACATAATTGTTATGAAAAGACATTCCACAGAGGTAGTGGTGTGTGCACTGCCCCGGCAATTGGTGTTCCTCTGCGCTCCACTCGAAAGCCTTGCTAAAATCTAAGCCAAGGAAGTGTTTATCAGACCTGCTGACTGAATTCACAGCCAAGCTGTTTGCTTTTTATTTTTCATTTTTATTTTTTGCAGTGCTGGAGGCTGAGCCCAGCACCTTGCATATGATATGTATGTGCTCTACCATGAGCTACAACCCCAGCCCTACTTCTCTTCCCACTCAGACACATGAGTTTAAGCTAGTGAAGGAGTTCATTTCTCTTAGTGCTTATAACCTGTTAAGATGGCTATGGGATTTGTGTAGTGTGGTGCTTAGCTTTCATTTTCAACCTGGCACCTCCTAGAATTATCTGGGGAAAGAGTCTCAATGAAGGATTGCCTACAGTGGGTTGGCCTGTGGGCATGTCTATTAGTGATTGTCTTCTATAAGTTAATTGGTATGGAAAGACTCAGCCTACAGTGGGCAGCATGATTCTCTACGAAAGGCTTTCCTGACGTGTAAGGGTGGAAAAACCAAGATGAGCAAGCAAGCAAGCAAGCAAGCGAGCATGCATGGATTCATTTCTCTCTGTTCTTAACTGCAGATGTGATGTAACTGCTTGAAACTTTTGCCTTGACTTCTCATGATGATGGATTATCACTGGAATTGTAAGCTGGAATAAACCCTGAATTTGTTTTCAGGGTGTTTTATCACAGCAGCAGAGATGAAACCATGATGGGATGGGAGCTAATGTTGCATCTGAGTCAGTGCCCTTGGACACTGGGCATTGCAGTACAGTGGATGTACTCATTGGTGCTGCATTCCCCTTTGGTCCTCCAGGTCCATCATCTGTGCCCAGGACTGCTTACCTGTCTTGCCTTCATGCTTAGTGTGTATGTATTTATTTTAGTCTTTTAAAGTCAGCCAGTGGGGACACAGACAAGAGAGACAGGCATGTGTTGAGCATATAAGGATTAGCATCAATGATTTTTCCTTTTGTTATAGGTCAAACACAGCAGGAACAGGCATTGCTGTTGCTCTGACTTTATTTAAGACTTTATATTTATTGCCTTCTTCTTTCTCTTTAAATATTAAAAAAATTGTTTTTGACATATTTATTGCATTTTTTATGTGTGTGTGTGTGTGTGTGTGTGTGTGTGTGTGTGTGTTTAGCGTAAGTGCCATGATGTAATATGGGGGTCAGAGGACAACTAGTGGGAGTCAGTTATCTTCTACTCTGTAGTTTCCAGCAATTGAATTCAGGTCCTCAGGCTTGGCAGCAAATGCCTTTACCAGATGAGCCGTTTTACATCTCCCCTTTCTCCCTTTCTCTTTTTCCTTCACCCCACCAATCATGACACCAATCATACATGTTTGAATGTGTGTCTGTGTGTACAGGCAGAAGCCATAGGAGAATATCAGGTGTCCTGCTCTGTCACTCTCTGCGTTATTCTCTTGAGAAGGGTCTCTCATTAAACCTTGTTCTAGGTTGATGACCAGCAAGCCCCAACAAGTCCTCCTGTTTCCATCTCCTGCCCTTCAGCTCTGGGGTAACAGATGTGCATGTAGCCACACCAAGTTGTAGGTATATATATATGTGTGTGTGTGTGTGTGTGTTATTCTGAAGATTTGAACTCAGGTCCTCATGATCGCACAACAAATGCCCTTACTTACTAAGCCATCTTTCCAGCCCTAAGACCTTAATGCTTTGTTCATTATGGGATTTTCACATTAATTTTGACTTTTAAAAATAGTATATTAAGATACTGTTTGACATTGATTACTTATCAAACTCACCTCACCTTGCTTTCTTCTCCATAGTGTGGGACAGATTGGGGTACAATCCCAGAGTCCTTCTCAGAGTACTCCAGGAGAGATGATGACTGTCCCTTATTAGTGCCCCCCCCCCACTTTCTTTGTTCCCACTGACTCCCCTATGCTAGCATCTTTAGTTTTAGGGATGAGTGTTAAGCTGAGTGTGGCTAGCGCCTATACCAGCCCTTGGGCTTCCTCAGTGGTTCCCACACTTCTGTAAACTCCATTTTATTCTGTCCCATCACCCACGGGTCATTCCATATGCCTTCTATCAGAGCTCTCATAGCCCATAAGCACTAATGCACATTTTTTGAACAATTAAACATTCTTTAAAAATTATTGTGGAATGAATACAGTTCATCACAATAGGTATGTATGGAGTGTAGTATTTATGTATGGGTTAATTCATTTGATAAGGCATGGGAGGGTTAGGAAGAACTTTTAAGAACTTTTCTTTAAGCCAAATTTAGTTATTTCTATTGATAGCTTAATTTTTTGATGGTTTCAAACATTTATATAATGAATTTTATTCATTTTCACACAGCCTATCTGAATCCCATCTATTTTCCTCTCCCATGGAGTTTCCTTCTTAAGGCTCCCTTCTACTTCTTTTTTTTTTTAAATTAAGATTTAAAATTTTATTCTTTGAGAGTTTTAAATGTAAGTATACTGTATTATCATCACTTCCAGTCCTCAACTCCTCCAGAGTCTCCCCCCCCCACTCCCTGGAACCAATGACCTCCTCTTTAGTTATTATTGTTTTGTGCATACACTTACCACCACCACCACACACACACACTCACACACACACACACACACACACACACACACACCCCTGAATCCAGTTAGCTCATATGTACATGAGTTTGTGATGATCACTTAGGCTTGGCTGGGTGACCTAACATGGAGCTCATGACTGCCTTTACCTCTTCAATTAGAAGTGGGGCCTTATGAACCTTTCCTCCATCCATGTTGGCATTAATCTAGTTTTAAAGACACAGATAAAAGCTTTAGATGGTTAATATTGTCAACTGGCAGAATCCAGAATCATCCAAGAGATAAATTTCTAGGCATATCTGTGAAGGATTTTCAAGATTAGCTTAACTTGGATGGGAGGACTCACCCTCAATGTCGGTAGCATT
Organism: Cricetomys ansorgei; assembly: GCA_026225945.1. NCBI lineage: Eukaryota > Metazoa > Chordata > Mammalia > Rodentia > Nesomyidae > Cricetomys > Cricetomys ansorgei. The sequence goes on from JAMJFZ010001796.1 coordinate 17,870,272, forward strand.
AGTCCATGGCTGGATAGGAAAGAGATCAACATCAGCATCCAACTCTCTTTTTCCTGACTGTGGGTGCACTGTGACCAGTCACTTCATGCTCCAGCCAATCATGCCTTCCTTACCTCTATGGACTGTACTTGTAAACTGTGATCCAGAGTAACTCCTCCTTCCCTGACATTTTTCATTCTTACATATTTGAAGGTATTTGTTCATAGTAATGAGAAAAGTAACTAATACAGACAGTATCACAGACATCCAGAATGTTTCTTATAACCTTCATGACTCATAGAGCATTTTATAGCAAGTTTCACTGGACATGCGAGTCTGAGCTCCGGGCAATGCTTACTGACCTTCACGCTGACGCTGCCTTGGAGTTTAAGCTGAAGTCTGATCATGTCCACCTCATCTGTCGTGCACAGTTGGTTAAGCTCAGACACCTTCCTGGACATCTCATCAATTGCCACTTCAATAGGATTCAGTTCTGTGCTTGACTGGCTTATGACCTGGATCCTCTTCTTCACATAGGGGAACAAATGGCTTGCTGCACAAAAGCCAAACAAAGAGATTCATAGGGTCAAAGAGAAGTCGAAGATTACTCTGAAAGTCTTCAGGACCTTGTATTGTTTCCAGGCACATATCATTCTGTCTGTGTGGTGTCCATGGATGTGAGTATTTTTTGCCTAGGGGTCATCCCGTCTTATATTTCTTAGTTTTGTCCCCAGCTACTTCTGATGTCCCTTCCCACTTTCACTAGCTCACATCAACCTTCTCAGGGCTGTGTGAAGGCTGTCAGAGTAGCCAAATCCTGAAAGGATTATAGCATGCACTGAAATTCATGATGGTAATAAAGTCCATGCCAACCTCTAGGAAAGAATTCTCAACACAGAATAGAACATAGGAGTTTTGCTCTAGATGTGTCTTCACCAAAACTCCTGTGTCAGCTCCCTGAAGGGGAATGATTCTCAAAGTTTAGTATGATTCTTGGCAGTTCAATTCAAGATAGCTAGGAGTCTTCCTCCAGAGAACCTTCACTCATTTCCCTTTGTGGGCTTTAGCATCCGAGACCTATCTATGCCTTAAGTTTTCTTTTCTTATTTAGTTAGTTAATTTTTATGCTGTCTTCCCTGGAAATTCTTCCTTTACTCGGTTCTTTGTTCTACCCCACAGTGAGCACAGTGAGGGCACAGTTAGGTTTATTTGCTTGAATTGCCAGAACCTTGATGAGAACTCACTATCTAGTCTGCACTCAGTGCCAGTTCACAAAGGAAGGGGTGAGCAGTTCACAGAATCGATGCAGAGAGCATAGAATGAGATAGTGCAGATCAAGATCTACCTTCATTTTAGAGAAGAGCCGGAATCCCAGGGTGAGTAGAATTTTGCCCTAAAGCCTATCATGCTGATAGTTGCTAACTCAGAAGCAGGTAAGGGTGGATTCAGGGAGAGGATGGGAGACTTTAGTGTCTGTATCTTTATCATGGTGTGACATCACGACCCTTGTGAGTATCTCAGCTCAAGGGAAAGGATGGTAAACTATTACAGTGTCTTCTCAAGGTTCTTTTTTCCCATTTTATTGTCATTTTGAGGCAGTCTCTGGCTACGTAGCCCAGGTTTGCTTTGAACTTAGGCTACTTCCCTCTATTGAATTAGGATGTGCACCACCACAGCTGGCTAAGGGGGTCCCTTTTAGAACATTAAGAACGGCAAGTCTCCTGTCTCTCCCTCCTCAACAGCTCCAGGTGAAAACATTTTGGGAACATGTCTGCAGGACGGAAGTAACCTCATACGTAAATATCTAGGTGCAGGTATACCTGTGCGCGTGCACATGTGTGCATGGAGGTCAGATATCAACACAGTATTGCTCTTCAGAAGTCACTGCCTTGTTTTTGAGACAGGGCCATTTTCGAGATGGGGATTTGGGGCTCCCTGGTTAGGCTAGCTGGCTAGCCAGCGAGTGCTAGGGATACATTCACCTGTTTCTGCTTGTTCAGTGCTGGGATGATCAATAAATACCCGCACGCCTGGATTTTTGGTGGGTTCTAGGATGGAATTCATGTTTTCATGCTTGTACAGCAAGCCTTTTTACCAACTAAGCTGTCTCCTCAGCTCCTGCAGAGGTGCTTGACCTAGGCTAATCCAGCCTACAATAAGGCCATCTTGGCCTGCGATGGGGAAGGTTTCCAGGCAACTGGTTCCTGCACTTACTGGTCAGGACTGTCCTCCGCTTGCACTGCTCCGCCACGCCACCATGCTTCTTGCCTGACAGTGTGAAGGGTGTCTCAAAGACAAAGCGGTTGATGTTATGGTGCATTTCAAAATCTGTCTTCCGGTCTTCTATTTCCTTTTCTTCAAAGAATGGTGTGACATAGGTCACCTGAATATAGGCATATTTGGGGTCCAGATCCTTGGGGTTTACCTGTGTCAACACATTAAGGGTGTAGCGAGAGGAGTGAGCTGCAGGTGATTTATGAGTTCCTTTGCTGCCTCCTGGTGGATAAAAAGCACTTGTGTTCGTTAGACCACAGGTGGCTGACAGTGCTGAAGCCTGGCGATGGTAGCAACAGGGGCTAGAGCTACCTCACCATGCTGAAGCCAATCGGCTTGTGGATCTTTTCAACACAGATTCCTAGCTAGGGTGTTATTTAAACTTGAAATTCTTGAAAGCAGAGACACATCTCTTTGTTCCTCTGCAGTATAGCCATGTACTTGACTGGTGCCCTTGGCTTTGGACTGGTAATGTAGAGGAAGGTTTCTTGTCTCCTTCGCAGAGTACTCGATTAAATGATTGCACATTTTTGTATTTTCATTTTTCATGTGTGTGTTGCATGTGTGTATATGCATTTTTCATGTGCATTGGTACATGTGTATGGGTATGCATACATGTGTGGAGGCCTGGGAGTCATCCTCTTTAGCTCTTCCATCTTATACATTGAGGCAGGGTCTCTCAGTCAAACCCAGAGCTCACCTCTGAGTGATAGGGTTAGTCTTGTTATTCAGTTTGCTCTAGGGAATCCTAGGCCTCTCTGCCTTTGGAGGCAAGGTACTACAGGCGGGCCACCATGCCCAGCTGGCATTGACATGGATCTGAACTCAGGTTCTTATGCTATGGGGTACTTGCTTTAACTGCTGAGCCATCTCCCCAGCCCCAAGTTTTTGCAATTGCCATGACTCAAATACTTATCAGAAATAAATCATTCTGCCCAACGTCTTTGCCAACTCTGCTTTGGTTCCTAGGCTTGTTAATAAGAAGTAAATGGGCAGTACAGCCCAAGGAACTCTGGGGAGACTCCTCTGGCTCCCCCTTGAGCTTGAGAAGGATGATTCTCAGCCTATTTGATGAAGAAACCTTGAATTTTTGACCTTCTAGTTTTCTCTATCCACTCACTTCCTATCCAATTCCAGAAACTTCAGGAATTCTTTGAATGTGTTTTATAATGCTGTTAGTATTTACATGGTAAGGCAAGGCATAACTGTAATAATTTTATGTATTAAAATGGGCGTTCAGGATGGGTCACTAATCACCAGCTGATACGTGGTAGTATAACGGAATAAAGGCCAAGCTGTTTAGATATCAAATCTATTTTTTTTCTCACCCTTTATTTATTTAGTTTTGACACGTATGGGTCATTACTACAATAGCTCTGCCTGCTTTTATAGACAAGGCAAATGTATCTTTCAAGTTAAGATTGATGGGTATATTTGTAATAACTTGTGCCTAGACCTATGAATTTTGTGCCAAGAGCCTCCAAATATCAGTTTTGTGAAAGAAAGCAGGAAAAAAAAATGACTGTGTTTTGTGGCTTTGTAAAACTCTTTGCCACTGGTCACAAACCTAACTTTCCCTCTTGGTCATACTCTTACTCAACCTCTCAAAGACCTGCCATTCTAAACACAACAGATCCTTCCTGTCAGCATGGGTTGGGCTCCTCAGGATTCTCCTGGCTTTCAGCGACAGAACCTTACCTTGCAATTGACAGCTCAAAGATCACCTCCTCTGGGTAGCATTGCCCAAGCAAACTGAGCTATCTACAGCCCCCCATCCTGGGCTTTTCCTGCACTGCTCTGTGAGCTTTCTCATGGTGCGCCATTGCATTCTATTTAGCCAACTATTTACACAAGTTTTTCCATACGCATGGACTGAGAAGGCTAGAAGAGTATCTGTGCCTGAGTGCATAGCTCTGGGTGTGGCATGCAAGCAGATATGTGCTAGAGGTTGGCTAAACAACAATAATGCACGAGAAGTTTGGAAGTAGTTTAATGATACAATGTATTTGCTTCCTGGAGCCAAGAAGTTCTTCTTTGGATTCTCTCAAGTTAATACCATGTGATAACAAATTGGACTGTATTGGAGAAGACAGCTCTTAGAATGGTGTGGCTTGTAAATGCCTCCTGGACTGAGTAAACAAATATGTTTTACTTGATTTACCTCCACCTCTGCTCTTGAGTTCAGCCATGTTAACACTTTAACTGCTGTCCAAATGCAAATGGAGTATGGGAAAAGTCGAAGACTTTCTATTTGTTTCTAAAATGACATAGAAGTATCTCAAGTAAAAACTTATAACAGTGTTGGAGAGGACCACAGGTGGTCCAGTGGTTAGGAGTGCTTACTGCTTTCGCATAGGACCTGGGTTTGGTTAGCAGCACCTACATGGTGGTTTCTAACCACCTGTAACTCCAATCCAGAGGATCCAGTGCCCTCTCCTGTTCTTAGTAACCATTTGTGTAAACATGGTGATCATAAACTCATGTAGACAGACACATAACTAAAAAAACTATAAAGTTTTTGATTATTAAAAAAAACCCCACCTTATCAGTCAACCAATAAGCAAAGCTTCTTGATTAATTTTATATGATCAACTAGGAAATTAAAACAGGTAGCTAGAAAATAAAAAGGACCAAGTCAAGTCACATTGCGTGAACACTTCCTTTACCTTGTTGGAATCTTGGATTATCTTCACATTGTCTGCTCCAAATTTGTCTGCATAGAGCTTGAGAAGTCTTTGGGAAATCTCTGAGAGACCCGTCAGTTTAGGCTCTTTGTAGATATACTCTTTCCCTTCTTCCTCCTCAAAGAATCCCTAGGGAGACACACAGCAAACCACTGGCTTTATTAGAGAACTCCAGTGACAAATTAAAGCAATACAAAAAGCCATTTACTTAAAAAAAAAAAAAAATCCAGTCTTTCAGTTGTCTGAAGCCATTAATTAGCAGCCTATGAAGTTCAAACCAGAAAAGGAGAAGGTAAAGAAAGTAGAAATTGTGTTATAAACAGATAACATAAATATACCCCAGCCACGCAAAGGAACATCAGAGAATATCCAGTATGTATATTCTCTACTTGTAGAAATCAATGGAAGTATTTGCTTGCATATAAATTGGAGGAAGCATGCCCTCTTGTGGTGTTCTTAAGTAGAGCACAAAATTTTGAGTGATGTTTGGCAATTTTTAGAGCAATCGTTACCATTTTAAGTCAAACCTTCTGTAAGTCTTTAAATAGCATAGGTAACACTATATGGCACACAAGGGTATCTAAATGTGTTACCACACATTCCCACAGTATCTTGGGCGAAGACCTGTGGCATTTTCTATTGTTATTGTGACCGAAATTATACATGGTATGCTCCAATTACAGCTATTTCAAAATACCCACATTAAAATGTCTTCAAATCCTTAAGGATACAAGCCAGTCATATGTAACTTAATTACTCAGTGCTTAAACTCCTGAAAAGCTAGCCCTTACAGAACTAAAAATAAAACCCAGGCCTTCATTTTTATTCCATAAGAACCCAGAGGGCTTTAGCCTTTATAAATCTGTCCAATTTGAAGCCTGGAAAAGAGAAGATTCCATTATCTGTAGATAACTAAGTGAGAAATTCTTTATAATTCATTCTCTTTGAGGAGACAGGAACACGTGTTCTCATAACCCTGTGGAATAAATGTGGGCCCAGAATACTAGATGATCTGAGAGTGAAGAACTCACATTATCTGTTTCTTCTGACTGCAGAATTTACCTACAAAAATGGACTTTGAGGTTTGTAAAAATACTGAGTCAAAAAAGAAACAACACTATTAAAAATGTTCTTGGGGGTTGGAGAGATGGTCCAAGTGGTTAAACACTTGGCAGCAAGTGTGAGGACAGGAATTTCAATCATTAGAGCCCAGGGATTAGGACTGCCTTCCTGTAATTTTAGCTCCAAAAGATGGAGTCAGGGGACCTGCTGAATAAGCTGGTTCAGGAGCCTATCCATAGCAGGGATCTCTGAGATTGATTGAGAGACTCTGCTTCATTGAATAAGGTGGAATAGTGATCAAGGATGATTCTCCTTCCAGGCTCCACATCCATAAGCAATCATGTACTCAGAGATCCCCAACACGTGTGCCCATACATATGCAAACATGCATACATACACCTATGCATGGGGCACACATACATAGGCATCACACACACACACACACACACACACACACACACACACACACACACACACGAAAATGGAAGAAAGAAAAAATAATTTTTGATTAAAATATTCATTACTTGTTAAAAATTATGGACAAATGTCCTAATGCTGTGTTTGTTTTTCATGGATGGTGTGAGGTAATCTAAGAGTAACGACTGAGCTCACGAAGGGTGTAGAGCCGTTGTTCTCAGGTAGGTGTGATCATCAACGGCTCATTATGCATCATAGAGGGCTAGAGGTTTGCAGAAGCCAATGCCCAGGATCCATTTCCCAGCTCCGTTCATGTCAAGCTTGCACTGCCTGTTTGTCCATCTTCCTAATTGACATTGGGTTTTCAGATCTTGAGACAATGCATGTCCAGGTTTTGACACATTTTATGGCCTTTAGGAAGACACTGCTGTATTTGTCTGATGAATGAATAGGTGGATGAAATTATTCTTAGAAGATACATGTCTCAGGAAAGTATATTTCCCTCAAATACACCTGGCAGAGGTCCCATTGCTCTTCATAAAGGGCCAATATTAAGTAATTATTTGATAGACATTCAAACCCAAGTAGCTGACTGTAAATACCCTAAACTGCTAGAAGCATAGAAAATGAAAAGCTGTCTATTCCCCTAGACTCTGTAGGGGTGAGAGAGGTCTGATTCTCTTCCTGTGTGTCTTCTGCCTGCTCTGCTTCTTCCACTGGTGACTGTGGATTTTTCCCAGTTCAAGGTCAGGAATCAGTAGCTAAAACTGACAGACAGTAGACACACCAGAGGAGTAAGACGTGGGAAGCCAGACACCAGGATTCCTGAAGGGTCTCAGCCAAAGCAGCATTTGCAACTTCAGTTGCAACAGAAAAAGATGTCTCTACATTTCAGGAAAAGACTCCACCTCCATTCCTACTCCCCCCCCCCCACTCCATTCTACCCTATATCATGGTATAGAAACAAGTATGGAAAGACATTTTCACTGTGAATTTTCTTCTGGACAAGTTTCTAAACCTAGAGTTAGCAGGGAGTAGACAGAGGCAGACCTTCATTGTGGCCATCATGACTTTTGTGACCTTGGTTGTAACCTGTTATTTTCTTTCATGCCTACTCCTTGGTCTGTAGGATGGAAAGCACACAATCAGCTATTGCTAGGAGGCCCTAGGTGCGGTGTCTGGTACATGAAGGACCTTTAGTGATTATTAGCTATGATGATGATGATGATGATCAAGAAAAACTTCATCTCTTGCATCAGAACTGTAAATTTTCCTTATTATAACACGTCTTCTGGTTCTCATCACAATATTTGGGCAATTGCCTGGTGAGAAACAAATAATTCTTAGAACATTTTTTCCTCTTAAGGTTTTCTTTTGTGTTTGTGAGGCTATGAATGTATTGTGCATGTGTGTGACGAGTGAAGATGTATGTGTATGCATCCATGTGTGGGTGCGAGTGTGCGTGAGTGTGTCTGTGTGTGTATGTATAGGTATAAGGTCATCATTGGCTGTGTTTCCTGGATCATTTTTCACTTTTAGTTTTTGAGACAGGATTTCTCACAGAACCTAAAGCTTATGGATTTGCTTAAGCTGGCTGGCCAGTGAGCTTCAAATATCTGTCTCTGCTCTCAAGGCTGGGGTTACAGGCTAGTTTTTCATGTGGGTTCTGGGGTGCTGAACCTCTGTCCTTGTGCTTGCATAGCATGTACATGCACACTCACATGTACATGTGTGTGTATGTTTGTGTGTGTATGTGTGTGTGTGTGTGTGTGCACGTGCACACATGTGCATGACGTGTGAGGTAGATATATCCCACTGATAAGTCTAATGATAGAAATAAGAATAAAGAGGGGTAGCAGAATAAAGAAGTTAGTGTATTGTTTGTCAGGATTTATGAAAGGCGCTTTTTGAGTCAGACCAATGACAGGTGTGGAAATGTTTGGAATGGATGCTTACCTCTTGATAGAGAAACCATCAAGGAGGGCAGAGGCCACTGAGCTGCAAGGTGTGATCTAAGGGAAAGCTTCACTCTGAGACATGCCTACAGAGTCAATGATTTAAGAGGCAGGTTGCCACTTGCTTTAGTTATGAACTTGCTGCATTTCCAGGCAGTAGGACATGTGGCCTGTGCATTGCTATAGCTGGTTGACTTCTTCCATAGTTATCTTAATAATGTGGTATATGCCTTAATGTGTTCTTGTTCTGAAGCAGCACATTCGAGTTAGGCAAATAATTGGGGTCAGTAGAGTTAACAGGCATGGACTGTGAAACCTCAAGGCATCAAATATGGATAAAAATCTACTTCAATGAACTGACAAATAAAATTATTGATTCCTTTCTAGATATTTTAACAAGTTCTTCAGATTATTGAAGTGGATCAGAGTTGGGATGTCAAACATAAGTGCCCTGCTGTAATGTTAGAACAGTCCAAAGTTCACAACTAAAACAATGCAGTCCAAGAAGAGTCCATGCAATAAATGTTAGTATTAGGCTAAATGCTTTGAGAAGAGAAGAGAAGACACAAGAATGCAGAGAAATGGGTCCTGATAACTAGGAATTCATTGATTATGTTTAATCACACAACACACACACACACACGAGGGAGGGTGAGAGGGAGGGTGAGAGGGAGGGGGGAGAGGAAGAGAGGAAGAGAGAGATCAGTGATTTTCATGACTTTCATGTAGGTAAAGAGCTGGAAGAGTATATCAAATCCGAAAGTGGAGATGTTATTTTCAAACTACACATGTACTTTCCCCACTTCCTCCAAGTTCTTTTCCGTTCAGATTCTGAAATGCAACTACACTGAAGGAGGCATGGCTGAGATTTATGTGGTCTATATCCATTGGTGCACTAATAAATTTCCCCAGGGTTTTCAGTTAACTAATTCTAGAGGTATCTGATTTTTGAAGCTATACAATGAACATCTGTTGGCTTAGTTTCTTGCTAAATGCTAGGGCCTAAGGGTTTCACTGATTACAGGCAATGTTTGATTGTTACTGCTGTTTCCTTACTCTGGCAATAGATCTTTGAGGGAACTTGGAGAGATGCTTTCTGTAGGCTCTTATACCCAACGCCAAAGATGCCAGCTGCTGTGTGAGAAACTCCATGCTATGCACGACTTGCATTTTTTAAAAAAGTCTCTGCTGTGAAGAAAGAGTTTTCAACTTGTTTGCTAATGGCTGCTTAAGTGTAGACTTGGTTAATCTTAAATGCTTTCCTAGTCAGTACAATAAAATGAGAACATTAGTCCACACAGGACACTAATATGTACTCAAAGGACTTTGTAGAGGCAAAGAGCCTATTTCATATTATATTCACAGCAAGATGAGTCAATGTGGATGTTAAAAGGTGTGTTTTAGAGGAACATAAAATGCCACCTTGAATAAGAAGTTGCTTTTTTTTGAGTTGGGGATTATGCTAACCATGTACTGAAGAGTTCATCTCTGAGCTCTGGAACCTTCATTATATACAGGTTCAGGAGAATTTGCAAGTCTATCTCGGTTTACTTATCATCAAGGAGAAGAGATGGGAACTATCTACTCCTATTGAATATCACAGTTCACACTTGCCATCTGGTACGCTGGCATGCGCATTTGAATATCATTTGCATATTGATTCCTAAAGCTCCAATTTGCTGCTTATCAGGGTGAACTCCATAGGTTCTCCTTGTTCGAATGTAGCTGATGATGGAATTTATGGAGGGCCATGTTTAGATAATATTATCAGGTCTGCACACAACAACAAAATATTTTTTTTAAGCTCTTATTGGATTTATTTTCTTAACTAAAGGCTATTAATAGTCCTGCTAGCATTACAAAAAAGTCAAGTGCATTATCAGCATGTTTTTAAGAAGTCTGAAAAAAGAACAAAGTTAGGTCATTTGAAAGAACCATTCCCCAATGGCCCCCTCAGACTATTTAGTACATGGCTTTCCAAGTTTCTTCTAGTAGGTAAGTTAAGGACTCATGAGCCCAAGTTTGTAAGTGAAGGTATAAAATACCCACATGGTATGAAGGTAGGAAGGAATTGAAAGAATTACGAAAAAGCATGCATTGTTTAGATAATAAGAGCTGAGAGGTGATGGACTGTGTGGATATTGAAAGAATTTTACTTTCTACCTTAGTGGACAATAATTATGTCAAACCATATAAAGTTGTCATTTTTGTAGGCTAAAATAATGGCTAAAGATAGGCAACTTTAAAGACAATTCTTTTTCTGAGAGTTCTTGATACTGGCAGGTAATTTCTGCTCTGTCTATGTTCTCGATCTTTATTTACCTCTTTATGTGTCTCTAAAGACTTTGCCTGTTGGGCGAAGATTTGTTCTCCTTAATTCTTTGTGTTTGGAAGTGATACCATTATCTATGAAAATGATCAGAATCTACTAATACAGAGCCCTATCTCTCCAAGGGATTCCTTGAAAAGAACTCTGGGAAGGATTCTAGTACCTGTAAATATCCACTACTCCAACTTCTGACCACCTTTATCTCCATCAGGTATGATTCATGGAAGCTCAAGTAAGCTGGTGATCTCCAGCATTAAGTCTGTTGTGTATCTATTTAAAACATATGATATCCATATATATCTTTTGTGTGTGTATAAATCTTCTAGATCATATCCTGTACCTTTGTGAAGAAAGATAATGCACATAAAAAGATACATTTTATTGTAATTCAGGTAACTGAAATATGCACAATGTAGTTCAAGAAATGTGAGATAGTTCCAAAATGAATCAAAGCAGGTATCTCACTCATTATATCGAGTGTTGATCTCCCCCAAAATGTTAAGGTTCAGTATAACTGTAAGGTGGGAAGTGTGAGGATTATTAGTGCATGCAAAGGGACACAAGAGAGGATGAACTTACCACAGCCTGGAACAGTCAAGACCAAAGGAAGAAAAGAGCAAACATCTGCATTAAAAACTAGTTGGGAAATACCATGGCTTGTTCCACCTGCTCACTGGCTTGTATCTCACACTCTGGTTTGCATGACCAAGGCATTAATGGAACTTCATTATATTTTCATTGGCAAGAACACCTGAAAATTTGCCATTATGTCCTGGTTAGCAAAACACCCCTTACCTACCATCGTTCTGATGCTCAGTTTACCTGTGTTTTCCCTTCAGTCATTCAATCCCCATATCCCCTTCTTGATAGGATTTTCTGTTATTATTTATTTTTTATGCCAATGCTTTGCCAAGACCACACATTGCATATTTCTCTACATACAATTTCCTCTCATCTGGAGGTCATTTACACTTCTGTCTTCCTCAACAGATACTCAACTAGCTCAGATTCTTTTTACCCTACTCTGTATGTCTATAATGAGCTTTTCCTTATGCACTGTTCTCATACCACTAGGTTTCTCTCTCTGCAGTTGTGATGCTGTTGGGAACTGAAAAAAATCCAGGTAGGATGAGGTTGATTATGGATCCTTTTCAGGTAGACAGAATCAGAAGTTAGTTTTAAGGATACCTTTAGTGATCAGAGGAAAATTTGTTTTTCTAAAGACTTCAGGGCAAATTATCTAACAGAACAACACTAGGCCAGACTCTCTATCTGTAGCCTTAATGGATTCTGAGGAAAATAAGAAGCTGTGAGTAATCGTGCCTCACATGAGAGAGAGAAAAGCAAGCGAGAGGTCTGAGAGCCACTGTGATTATAACAGTCAGAAAGACTTCTGCTCGGATAAAAGGATGCCACAGCTTTTTTGTTGAGAAGAAACCATGACGTTCCTGGGTTTATACCATTTAAAACACTGCTACAAAGAGACATTCATAATTAGTATGTTACACATCCCTTCAGGCCAATGCTATGGCTAGCTAATATCTTTAACCTTGTTCACTGCTAATGCAGTACATTGAGAAAGATAACTTTAAAATCATATTAGCCTGTGATGTGTTTTGAAACAGTGGTTTAAAACAGGAGATACAACTTACATGTCTGTAAAGTCAATGGTTGGACATGGTAGGCAATTTAGGGTGTTGTGGGTGCGATTTTTAAAAGTATGCTTGGTTTGAATTCACTTTAATATATCACATAAACCTATTAGATATGTTAGGGTAAAAGGTGAATCAGAAAATGATGAAAAAGAAGCCTCCTCTATTTCCAAAAGTTAGAGATCACTCCTTTAGCTTAGCTTGTAATAAGTTTCATGGATTTCTCTACATATTTGTGCTTAATATATTCCTATGGGCAAGCCAATAAATGGCCACATCTGTAGAAACACTGATATAAGTTCAGATCCATCAGTCCACTGATGCCCATGGTCAAATGTCTCAGAGAGAATGGAAGACAAAAACATGAATGGAATGCTCTGGCCATGTTACTTTTAGTGTACTTACCTGCCCATAAAAGGCCACTCTGTAGTAGCGACCAAACAAGCGTTTCTCTGAATTCACCACCTCTGCCACTTTCAAATAGGAGCGGTGAATATCATAGTAGAGATCTGACAATTTCTGAAACCATAAACCAGAGGCGTTTGTGAGGACAATGCTGACATAAAAAAAGAGAACATTGCTATAAGTCCTCTGCCAACTTAATGCGAGCAAGTTGCATGGTTTTCTAGGGGTACAGAACACATACTTTGAAGTCTCGTTGCTTTTCAAAGACAGCAATGATGGGCTTATTGACATCAGCGATGAGTTCATATCGTTCAGATTTCCAAAGAAACTCCACACACATGTATAGCTGTTCCACCAGGATATTCTGCAATTTCCCCAGAAAAAAATGATGTTCATATGATTAAAAAAGACTTTAAGCTTTGGTTTTGAAACTATTTTAGCCTTAATTCTTTTCTCAATGTGATTTCTGGTTTCCTGATCTTCATTATTGAGACTAATGGCCCACAAGGGATTGCTGTACCATCCTGGATTCCTTCCCCTCTCCTTCTCATGATTACCAACCCAGGTAGCAGATGTACTGAGTTCAGATGTTTTCAGTTCTTCCCATTGCTATTGTCATTGATGCCTAGCTCCCCCACCCTTCACTCCCAGACATGAGGCAGTTTTCTAGTAAATAGGCATCTCTCTCCACTGTCTGCTCTTCAGTGATATTTCTCTTTAAAACATAAACCTGCTTATGAGATCTCCACCTCCCCATAAACCTTTGTGGAATTCCAGTTTATACAATACTATCTGCTTTCTCCAGACTGATACTCAAAGTGGCCTACAGTCCTGTTTTAGCATTCTACGCTTGTTTTTAACTCTGGCTCCAATTTTCTTAGCATCCCTAGTATGCTTCTCTTCTCTACATTATTGCCAAGGCTGCTGATGAATGTGTAAGAACTACTTTCCTACATGGCACCTTGGTGTGCTATCAAACACCAGTATTCATTACACAAATATAGAGAGCTTTTAATTGGTGCTATATTTGTAAATACATTTTGTAAGAAACAGCTGTGACAAGTTCATTAAAAATTATTATCCCTTACTACATTTTCCCAGAGAGTAGGAATTGTGTATTTTTCCAAGGAGCTGACTATATACATATGAGTTCATCTAAGGGAAATAAATCAGGCTCACCTTAAAATTTCAATGGAAATTATGCATTATCAATGCATAATGGAATTTGATATCTATTAATCTCGGTCTTATTTGAGTCAACATCACCTTGTTTAATAAAGTTGTAATGCAGAGTAACTTTATTTGATTTCTGAATGCACATAAAATTGCAGTTCAATGCATTTTAAAACATTGAGTCTAATGATTACATTTAAGTCTAATGATTACCTCATTATACGGTGTATCTTGCATTCCAGAATCCTCTTTCATTGCTCCTTCTTCTTTGATGTTTGGGGTGATGCTCAGGAAAGCTGGCCATCCCATAGAGAACATGCCTTGTGAGGGATCAAGCAAAATGAAATATCATTTTAGGCAATTCATATTGGCATTAGAGTATGGCTTGCCTCATGAGGTTAGCGGTGGTAGTATCATAACATAGTGCACAAGATGGTTAGATCAAGGTTTCTGGAGTTGCCTGTGTTCACTGATATTCTCATTAGATGCACATTGCAAGAAAGGGATCATTTGCTTCTCCAACTCTGAAACTTCATAACATAAAAGTACGTTAAATATTTAGAATAAATCACTGAGGTTCAGATATATGTTGATAGACACCAATACATGCTAATAACCCATAAATGGTCACCTTCCCATTCAATGTTCACTCATAAGTATATCCCCTTTTCAATTGGTATAGCATATTATTGCCAGTGTTACCTTCAATATAATGGGGAGAGTATTTACAATGCTTAAATATTAAAGACCCACAGAACTAACTGGGGCATAAACTGACACTGGGGTTTTATCAGTTTTCTTCAGTTTGGTTTTAGATGTGAGCGTATGTGAGAGTATGCTGTTCTACAGGATCTAAAGATAATAAATAGCTAGGCAGGAAAGGCATGCTAAAGTTAAGTCTGATGACTTGCATGTAGAAATTAGATGTCCATATGAGAAGAATGCAAATAGATCCATATCTATCACTGTGCACAATGAAACTGAATCAAAGATCTAGACATAACCCCTCACATTTATGGACACTTAATCTTTGCTAAAGAAGCCAGAAATACACACTGGAAAAAAGACAGCATCTTCAAGAAATGGTGTTAGTCAAACTGGATATCTACATGTAGAAGAATGCAAACAGACCCATATTTTGTCACCCTACACAAGTCTAAGTGGATCAAAGACCTTAATATAAAATCAGATACTATGAAGCTGATAGAAGAGAAAATGGGGAATAGACATGAGCACATTGGCACAGGAAAGAATTTCCTGAACAGAACAGCGATAACTCAAGACACTAAGGTCAGGAATTAACAAATGGGACTTCATGAAACTGAAAAGATTCTATTAGGCAAAGGACAGTGTCAATAAGACAAAATGGCAGCCTCCAGAAAAGATTTTCATCAACTCCACTTCTGATAGAGGGTTAATATCCAAAATATATAAAGAGCTCAAGAAACTATACATCAACAAACCAAATAATCCAATCAAAAAATGGGGCACAGATCTAAACAAATAATTCTCAAAAGAGGAATCTTGAATGGCTGAGAAGCATGTAAAGAAACGTTCAATATCCTTAGCTATCTGGGAAATGCAAATCAAAACTACTCTGAGATTCCATCTTACATGTGTCAGAATGGCTAAGATTAATAACACAAAGGGCAGCTCATGCTGGCAAGGGGGGCCACTCTTACATTGCTGGTGGAAGTGCAAACTTGTACATCCATTATGGAAATCAATATGGTGATTTGTAAGGAAATTGGGAATTGACCTGCTTCAAGACCCAGTTGTACCATTCCTGGGCATATACACAAAGGATGCTCCATCCTACCACAAGGACACTCACTCAACTATGTTCATAGGAGCTTTGTTCATAAAGCCAGAAATTGGAAACAATCTAGATGCCCCTCAACAGAAGAATGGATAAAGAAATTGTGGCACATTTACACAATGGAGTACTACTCAGCTATTAAATAAAAAGACTACTTGAATTTTGCAGGCAAATAGAAGGAACTAGAAGAAAATCATCATGAGTGAGGTAACTCAGTATCAGAAAGACAAACATGGTATGTTCTCACTTATATGTGCACATTACCTGTTAAGCAAAGGATGAAGGTGTTGCAATTCACAGACCCAGAAGACTATGCAACGAGGAAGGCCCCAATGGGGATACAGGGATCTCCCTGATAAAGAGGAAATAGAACAGAAGATGCAGGTGGGTTGGGGAAGGATGGGATTGGGAATGGGGGCTGATGAAGCAAGAGAATATATGGAGAGATGACCAGAATTGGAGGACGTGTAGGGGAAAATCAGGAGACCTAGTGCAGAGGAACTTGCTGGAATCAACCAAGGAGACCATAGTGAAGAACTCTAGTAATGGGGGATAGGGAGCCTAAACAGACCATCTCCTATAACCAGGCAAGGCTTCCAGAGGTGAGACTGGGACATCATCCCAGCCACAAAAACTTCAACCTATGACCTAACTTCCCTCCCTGCAGGAGCCACTGGAACAATGGAAAGGTAGAACATCATGCTAAAAGAGGGAACCCATGACAGATACTCCATGGCAGGCCAGGAACTAGAGACTGGATAGCCAGGAGAGGACTTCTGAAGTTATCCTGCACTCCTCATAGACCAGTGCCTGGCCCAGTCTTCATCAGAGAGGCTCCCTCTGGCAGCTGATGGGAGCAGATGCAGAGGCCCAAGGCCAAATAAAGTACAGAGCTCATGGAACCCCACAAAAAAGATGGAAGAGGAATTGTGGGGACCAGAATGGTTGAAGACACTAGGAGATCAAACTTCATGGAGTCGACTGACCAGAACTCTTAGAGGCTCACAGAGCTTGAAGCGGCAGGCATGGAACCTGCTGGGTTCCCCCAGCTATGTCTTGAAGTTACCTGGCTTGGTGCCCTTGCAGAATTCATGCAAATTGGAGTATGTGTGGGGTGTCTTTCAACATTTTGTTTGTGCTTAGGGCCCATCTCCTCCTGCTGGATTGTCCAGTCCACCCCTGAATTAGGAAAAAGTGCCTGTCTTTGTTCCATCTTGTTGTGCCATGTTTGAGCAATAACCCTGGGAAGATTGCTCTTTCTTGGGAGAGACAGGGATGGAGGTGGGAGGATGGGGGTTCTATCTGGGGGAGAGGGGAGACAGGGGGAAGCTGTGAGGAATGGAAGGTGGGGAGGAAGGGTGTTGGGATGTACTATATGAGAGAAGAAAAAGTGTGAAACTTAAAAACTTAGTGTGCATATGGAATATGACTGTAAGAAGGGGTTTTAGGTGATTTTGCTCCTATGGTATAGATCTGATCTCTTCTCCTAGGTCCCCAAGCAAGAGACCTTACTACTCACTGTTCATTTAGCTGATTTGGCTCTACCACATTATTTGGAAAATTTACAGTGATCTATTTGAAAATACACACAGATTTAAATGAATAAGAAATGAATCATGCATCTGAAATATTGCAAATAAAGGTCCATTTCTATTTTGTTTGGGTATTTAGATTCTAACTCTACACTGAGTTTTCAACAACAATTTGCAAGTTAGAATAATGCTATCAAGTAGATTGTAGTTCAGAAACTTTGAACTTGAATGAACTTTTAAAGAGATTATAGATAAAATGTATAATGATACAGTCACATTTTTACACAGAGAAACTATGGTTTTTACAATTTTTTTTTAGAGTTTGAAAGTAGAATATTTTCAGTGAAAATAAATAAATATCATCAACCAGATGTTATAAATTGTCATAGTAAGTTATTATTATTATTATTATTATTATTATTATTAATTTCTCAATGGTGGAAGTAAAACACCAAGGTTTACACTTTCTAGGCAAATACTCTTTAAGAAATAGACTTTAAGAAATGGAATAGAACACACCTATTATAAAGGTATATACATCTGTGTGAATGTATATATCTACATTATTACATCATTACACTCACAAACTGGATTATTCTTACAAGTTTAGAGAATTTATCAATTTCAAACTAAAATTCCAATGGCTGGCCAGCATGCAGAAAGGTATGACCATAATTCATAATCCCGAAGCCTGGATAATATTCCGTTTACTGAAAACTGTGAAGCAATCTAAACTTCTTAAATTTATGGGATTTCTGAGTGGTCAGAGCTTATGGTTTTTATACAATAAGTTCTATTGACCTGAAACGGCTTTTGCTTCTATGAACACACTGACAGAAGTTTCCTGGAAGCAAAATTTAAGCTGTCAGTTGATTTCCCCAGCACCAAAAGCAAATGAACACAGTTATAGCAACTCACTTCCTCCACCTGGAGTTGTTAGTAATGGGATGATATCACAGGGATGGGTATCTTCTGAAAGCAGGGGTGGTGTGCAAATCTTTTCCATTTTCCAGTAACCTATGGTAGCGCAAGATGAGGTTAGGACATGGCTGCATGTTCTTGTTAATACAAGCTTATTAACAAATTGTTAATCAATGAGACATCATCATGTTGCACCTAGAGGTTGACCATCTAGTCAGCGTCACTGTACATAAAGTGGATACGTCAGTGATATCATAGAATTAAAAATATTAAAGTACAGCATAATGAGAAATGGCTATAAAAGTGAATGTTATTTAATAAAACATGTATTTAATGAATTTATGTGAAGTTAGGTTTCAGTATGCTGATTTCCAGGTTCCTAGCCCCTTTCTGTACAAGCTCCTCTTACCCTTGCGTTTCAGGTATTCAGCGATGAGCGCAGCTATATGGATGTAACACATAGCAGCCTATAACAAAACAGAGAACAGAGATTCCAAGGATGGATTTCACTCTTCATAAAACTAGAAGTTTCCAAAGGGGAGTCAGTGTACCCTGTCAGAATACGTCATGTAGACTAACCCTTCGTTATGTTAGAAGTGAGAATATCAATAAATTGGACTTTATCAAAGTCTACCAACAAATATTTGGGGACTTTTTTCCCCTTGATGATGGTGCCAGGGTTTCAGATTTCTTTTGAGTTTTCATGAAAGTATCTTGCTATTTTCAGACCAGTGAACAGAAACTAGAAATCTTCACCAAACTATGGCCAAGCCAGGCTTCTGGTTTCTGTTCTAGAGTCCCTGATTGCCCAAAGAGCTTCAGGTTTTAGGCTTATCCTATATAAAGTTATTACCCATTTCTACAGAGGTATAGTCCTTGGAAAGGGCAGAACTTCCCTAATGGCAAATTCTGAAGTGCCTGGATGCTATGAATTGATGTGCATAAATCCATCCAGCACTTCAACTGGCATGAATCAGTCTAGTATTGATTTACCACCTTCACACAGTGGTCTCTTCTCCATGTTTGCTTCAGGTGAACCTTGATGAACTTACCACAGCAGCAATCTTCCCTCTTCCACTCCAATTCAGGGAACAAGTTTAAAAATACAGAATATTAATTCTGTTATAATAATAATTATTTTTGAATACTTTTAACAACACTTTCTTTAGCTTTAGGTTTTAGACATTTCTTCCTGTATTGCATTTCATATAATTGTTGCAACCTCCATACCTGGCCACCATCTCATGTCCTCTACTTAGAATCAAGTGTCATTGATCTTGCATGCAAAATTACTGTACTTGATATATGGATGTATGTTATATACATTAGTGGAAAATATGGCACTTTTCATACTTCGTTCTGTACACAAAAAGCCAGTTACTCTGATGAGAAGGGCAGTGTTGATGAAGAATGAATGAGCCTTTGCACATCACCTCAGACAGGTCTCCATTTCTTGCATGAATCTTGGCCATACTTTCCAGCCAGGTTCTCCGTAGCTCAGGGGTACTTGCATAGGAGTTTGCCAGGCTGTACTGGAGGTCCACCAGCATCTCAGGGTCCTTCTCATGCTCCTTCATCTGGGCTGTGGCCATCAAAACAGTCCTTATACGTTTGGTTAGATCTTTCACCTCTGCTGGGAAATTGCTGTTCTTTGGAAAGAAAGAGTCTGGGTCATTATCTGTTCAGTATTAATTTGCAAACTCCAACCTATAAATTATGGCCTGACACCACAAGTTTTTATGCTTTATATGTCATTCATAAATGTCTGCATACTATACATTTCGATTGTGATTATATTCAAACATTTGGGAATAAGGATTATGGTGCAATACTACTGTCTGATAGCCCAACTTTCCAGCAATAGCTTCCTGAATGCCCTCGAGATTCTGTCCTCTCTGATTCTAGTTCATGCCATTTGAATAAGTTTTAACTCCATTCCCATCAATAGCACATGGCACTGGACTGGCCAATCATATTCTTGATACATATGCAGATCAAAGACATTCTGTGCCTTGCTTTGAATTGGTAGGGTTTGAAAAAGAGCTTTCTACCCCTAGCCCCAGTGTCCTTATACTTTCAGAGGTTAATCCACAGAGACCTATAAGTGAAGAAAATGAAGCTGATGCAATAAATAGCACAAGCAACAGAGGGAGGGGACTTCAGAGCACTCTCCAGATCTCTAGATCAAGCCATGATGGAAGCTTTTCCTTTTTTTTTCCTACCTCTAGTATTTCCAAAACTGTTAAAAGAAACAAGAGGAAAAGATTTGCTTAGGATGACTATGAGTAAATCATGATGCGTCTAGCAAATTTTGTTGTATAACAATAGAGCATGCATCTTGGAAATTACTCCTAAAACATCATGTATTGAAAGTGTGAGAACTAACGATTACCAATTTAAATAAGCAAACATAAAGAGCAATCAAAGTCCCGATAAACTAAGCACAGAATTCATAAACATCTCATGATTTTGACAAGTCAAAAAAACACAACCTCCACCTCAGTTTGTTTCTCATTCTTTAGGAAAAATGCCCATGAAGCATCTCTTACTTTCATCTGCTTATCTCCATTGGCAAAATTGTTGGTAATTGCCAGGGAATGTTGAAACCGAGACCCTCCAATCCCTGCATCAGCTATTAACTGGCTCACTGCTTTGATGAGCTGCAAGATAAGAGAAAAACAAACCCTCTAAAGCACAATGAGAATTTACATTTTGTGTTTTATGGATGCGTGCAGGAAGATGACAGCATGATCATGTGGGTGCACACGTGTTTGTGGAGGTCAGAAGTCAACTTTCCATGCTGATCCTTGGGTGTTATCCATTTTGTTTTGAGACAGGATCTCTCATAGTCTGCAGCTCAATAAATAGGCTACACTAGTTGGCCTGTGAGCCTGGGATCTTCCTGTTTCTGACTTCTCAGTGCTGAGACTATAAGCATGTGCCACTGTACCTGGCTTTTATCGTGGGTTTTAGGGATTAAACTCAGGTCTCTAGGCTTACCTGACACACACCCACCCTACAGACTGAGCTATCTCCTTAGCCTAGAAAGAATATTTTTAAGGAAATTGACTGGGTTAGACAAATATTATTATTTCCTCCTAGAAGGTCCAATTAATGACATTTTCAAATATACCTTCTTCAGAAGACCATGCGATCTATAGGCCTTATTATAATTTTAAGTACCCAAGGAGAAATGCAAGAATCTTGAAATGTTGGGCTGTCTTGAAAAAAGACAAGGCTGACTTTGGAATTGGGTGGGATTTGGTCTCCTAGAGTCAGCCACAGCTGTTAGAGTTGTCTATTCCATGAGATTCTAGTGCATGGGCAGAAGAAACTAAAGTGCAAGTGGAGATGTGGATTTTGTTAATTTGTCCCCAAGCTCTGCTGTCATGTACACCAGGACCAAGTATTTCGGGCATCTTCAAGGCAGAGTCTGGAAACTCAAGACAGTTGACTGGCTGCCTGGGGACAGTATGCTTGGATCACTGCTGAAACACATCAGCCATTCTAACAACAGCACTAATGAAAGCTGGAAGGACTTACTTGTAAGTGAGACCGGACAATTGACTTCTGCTTGTTAAACTCGAAGTTCTTCCTCATGAAGAAGTACAGAAGTGCTGAGGCCTCCATCTGCGTCGACCGTGACCTGTGGTTACAGCATTTTAGGACTTCATAGCAGAATGATCCGCAGAGGTCAGCAGGCCCTTGGAAAAATGCTGATGGAAACTAGAGAGATAGAAGAATGTGGGAGTGAGCCATGTTTTATATGTTTTAAGCTCTCAGACTAAAATACTATTTAAAAATATGCTTTGACCATTTGTAGCAGAGGAAGGTATATTTTTACTAAATGAAGTCTAAGTTCAGTAAGCTCTTCTCTTGTATTATTCTCTTGCATAATATTCCATGTGCTAATAACTGATGACAACTCAAAATATGTGAGTGAGATCTTTGAAATGTTCCATTATCAACTCAAAACTGTTATGTCAGATACTGTTTATAGTCATCTTCAAAGATGGTTGCTGTAGTTATCTTGATGTGGAACCGTTGACTTGATGATGATGATTCCCCACCCCACCCCCAATTTTCTAAGCTAAAAACTATGAGTAATCACATGATTGGTAACTAGATGGTCCCACTACCATTTGGTATCCTTACTTTGAGACAGGAAATAACTTGTATATAGTGAAACCAAAGTAGTGCACCTGCATGTGCGTGTGTGCACGCGCGCGCACACACACACACACACACACACACACACACCTTCTGCCATGCACACCAAGAGATGCAGATTATTGTTTACTGTCATCCTTAGCTGAGCTTTCCCTGGGACCTGGAGTGTCCTTACCTTGCACACAAACAGTCTCAAAGAAGCAAACACATGCTTCAGGGCTGTGGCAGACTGGTTAACTTGGAAAAACAGCATGTAGGTATCAAAAACCCTTTTCATGAGTGAGTTTTGACAATCAGATTGTTGGAGCTGTCTCTGAAATTCAGAATAGATATTATTTAGGATAAGTAGAGAACTAATTGCTTCCTTTCAGAAACATTTATTATGAACCTACCATGTGCTGAGCAAAATCCTGAGTGCTAGAAGAAAATGTTGAGTAAAGACATGATTCATGTATGCTCTCAGGGAAGTTTATCCAGTAGCGCCCAAACCACACCACACCAAACCAAATCAAACCAAACCAAACCCATATAAAACAATAACTAGAGTAGAAAGATGTGATAGAAGGGAGTTGTGGGTAGGTAACTTTGCTTAAGAGGGTCAGCAAAGATCCCTCCAATGGATGAATGGAGCTGAAGGGACATGCCTCAGAGAGACCTGGGAGGATTGTCATGAGGAGAGAGCCTCGGGTTGGAGAGAAGCTTGTGAGTTCAAGGCTGAGGAAGAAGAACAAGTGGCTGGTGTATGGCTAGTGGCTTGGGTCAAGGTAGAGAGGATGAGGATGAGGTGGCAGATAGGCTCTGTGAAAGCCTTTTAGCTGAGTGGTAGTCAGGCATACATCTACTGAGGAACAAAGAGTCAAAATGAGTTTGTGTTTTCTCCTGCCATGTTGGCACTTCACTTGAAAGCAAGGCTTTCTTGGTGCAATGCTGCTAGAGGAAGAGGTTTTATTTAACAGATCCAACCTCTCCTGGTGCAGTCCTAAAAGCAGGTTTATTTGGCTGAGCTGTGAATGTTTTTAATAGCATTATGAAAATACAGTTGGTGTGAGAGTCAAAAAAGTACGATTGCATAAATTTGACTTCAGTATATACCCATGAAACCATTACCACAATCACCACACCACAAGAAAACAAAATATCCATCACTCCTTAGGGTTTTAATATACATTTTTATAATCCTTTATTCCTGTCTTATCTCTACTTCTCCAGTCAATCACTGATGTGTTGTTCCTATTAGTTGACATTTTCTAAGTGGAACAGCACGTAGAAACACTTAGTAGTCTTCTCTGGTTTGGTTCTGAAGCTTCATGAGTGGTGTAGCCTGTATTGGCAGTTCCTTCTTTCTGTCGAGTAGTATTCTGTTGTGTTGCTAATACATTCACCTGCTGATGCACTCTCTGGGTTGTTCTTCATGTTTTTTGTTGTTTAAAATATAGATGTTATGCATATTTGTGTGCAAAACTTTATATGGGTAGGTGCTTTCATTTCCCCATGGTGGGGTCTAGTATTCAAATGATTGGTCACATGATAGGTATATAGTTAGAATTTCAAATGTTTGTTTTTGTTTTGATTTATGTATATGTGTGGGCATGTATGTGTGTATGAGTTTGCATGCGTGCCTGTATGTGTGTGTGTGTGTGTGTGTGTGTGTGTATCCCATGTTTGTGAAGGTGTATGTGTGTAGACAGAAGATGGCATGAGATTCTCTGGAAGTGTTATTACAGGCAGTTGTGAGTGTTCCAAAATGGGTGCTGGGAACTGAACTCAACCACTAAGCTATTTTCCCAGCTCCGCAATTAGCTTTTAAAGAAACTACCATAATGTTTTCCAAATTGTCTTTTTCCACTTTGATTCTTATTATCAGTGAATGAGAATTATAGTTTTTCTAATTATTTGTCACCAATATGTATAAGTTGTGTATATAACTGATAAGGAAAGATGCTTGACATTAGCATTTTCCCCAAAAATCTAGTCCTTAGTTTAATGTATAGCTCTGTTTGTCATTTGCTTTTCTGTTAAAAAATATGGAGCTTCATTCTCACTCGGTACAGCTTGCCTGACAGCACAGCAAGAGGAATTGGAAAGACAGATTATTACTGACAGCAATGAACATATAAATGTGCAGGTTAAGCAAGTGTTAGTCAACTTGTGACCAAATCTGAGAATCTCATTTTTAACATGCTTCCTATTGATGTGTAAGTTGATTTACCTCAGGTTAACTGATTTCAGAGATCATCTTAAAAATGGTTTTGGTTTCGCATGGCTTTTCCTACCTCCCAAAATCAACATTTTGCAGAAAATATTTTGAGCACATTCACCTGGTGGACCTGAGTGAAGAGAGACAGCAGGTCCAGAATGGTGAGGCACACCTCTGTGGCTGTATTGGCCTCTGTGTCTACATGGTGGACAATGTCTATTTCATTGGAGTTGCCTACAAAATACAAAAGTGAAACACAGACGCGTAAGCGTACAACAAAATATGCACAAATACACACGCCAATTCTCTGTGCCCGATAAAGTATTTTCTTCTGTTACAGTATTTACTGGTGTTTTGATGAATAATTTATTAAATCAGAGTGCCTTTGATCAATTTCATTTGTCGCCTCAATTGAAACAAACCCTAGATAAGAGTCTCAGACGCGTGTGCCCTTTGCATACATCAGCTGCAGGGTTGCCACTATTTTTAAAATTTGTTTCCTTTAATTCAGCCATCAGCAGGATCATATTTCTTCTATCATCAGCCTGTTTAAAGGTCCCGTGGCTGGGCTTCTAAATGTACGCTTCTAAATGCATGGTCTCAGTGGACGGTCTACACAAATCGTCTATTCAGAAAAGCACATCGTGTAGTGGGAGATTGAGGCAATATAGATTTAAACGAGTGGCCATGGGTTACATGCTCATAATCTCCATGCTTCACAACACCAGGCTCTATTTTTATCTTATTGCCAAGCAGGACTGTGTGTATCTCTGGAGTCATGATGTCATGGCTACTGCTTTGGGGACATGGACATTTTTATCTTCTTCCCCTAGAGTCAACAGTAATTACTTGGTTGAGAGAGAGCCCATAAACTTATAACACTGAGTCCCTAGACAAGCTACCCAGAGCCATTTACACTGAGTTTCATTTTTCCCCATGACGTCATTGCATTTTTTTTTTTTTTGAAGCTACTTCCTAGTGATTCTTCTTCTTCTTTTTTTTTTTTTAAAAAGAAATATTTCCAGGCCTATTGCAGACTTCAGAATAGTGGCTTCGTTGGTATGACAACATGCTTCTCATCTCACACACAATGCATTTCCTGACCTACACAACATGTTGAGAGAACAATTGTTAACCGTCTTGCTCCCATTGCTTCTGGCTTACTTACTGTTCATGGTGTTGTCCAACATCTGCAAAAGTTTGGGGTTGGAGAGTGCGTTTTTGCCTCTAATTATAGGTAATGTCTGAGATCGGTGCTGCTTGTGTCCTTCGTGACTGGAAGTGGTGTGCATCCTGGAACGGAGATGAGAAATGTGGCCGACGCTACCCGCCAACGCTGTACCCAGTATTCATTCAAACACTGTGCACTGAGACAGATGTATGAAACATCTACAAAGAATAATGCTGACTGTAAGCAGCACAATGAGAGACTTTTAAATACATTTGAAGAAATTTATTTAGACCATAATAATATTCAGAAAGATATATGAGACAATGGATGTCTTTTTTTTTTTTTAGCATATTTTGATTTTCTTCTTTTTTATTACCAAGAATCTTGTGTTATAGACTCAGCCATCTAAAAGTCTTGTTTGACCTTGTCATTAATTTCACTGTATGCTCGCATAACCGTAGGCTTATATAATATTTAGGTAAACAGAGCCTCAAGACTCTTATCTGGTCTAGTCCATTGCTTTTAAGCAAATACTTAAAGAGCTGTCTTTCTGTTTTGGTTTTGCAAGACAGGGTTTCACTGTCATAACTCTGGCTGTCCTGGAACTCACTCTGTAGATCAGGCTGGCCTTCAACTCACAGACATCTGCCTACCTGTGCTTCCTGAGTGCTGGGATTAAATGCGTGGGCCACCACCACCCATAAGTGCTGTCTGCTTTGAAAGTGAAGAAGTAGCTATGGATGTGTTAACCTCACAAAAGCAACGAACAACAAACAAGCAAAACCCAAAAAACAAAAAGAAAAGCTAAAAGACAGTCAAAACTATTTGTAGTTCATTATTACTTCATGGAGTTATAAAAATTCAAGATTTTTGAGTTAGCTACTGGCTAGGCATTAAGTAGAATTCAGACATGTCCCTTTGTTTTTGTTTTTACAGAAACAGAGTATAAAATGTGGACTGAAGTAACTTCAGTAACCCCTTTCCTGTCCGGTTTGCATCTGGAAATTCCTGTGATTTATGATTTGTTCGGGCCATGCCTCTTTCTTGTGGTGCTGATGTGAGATCAGCATCAGGAAAGTAGCATCTGAGGCTCCTTTGTGTGTCTAGTTGCTCATCTGTGATGGCAGTGACAATGGTCTCCAGTGTGTGCCTTTCAGTGCTCTGTAGCATATCCGCCTGGAGAAACTAGCCAGTATATTTGTGAGGTTAAGAATACTTCCTGTTTGCCACCTTTTCACTTGTCCCAGGAGTAGCTTGGTGGTAGGAGATTTCCTGTCACGTAAATTACCCATAAGCCTCAAATACCTTTGTGAGGAAGGCAGCCAGTGAGAGACACCTTTAAGAAGAAACCTTGGAAGAGGTTTGGCTTTGTCCTTTTCACAGTCTTCAAGGCTCTGGGTTGGAGCCCAGGAAAACCAACTTAGACTTTCAGTAACCTGGGAAGTCTGGATCCTCCCTGTAGACAGGGAGTGGGTTCTGGGATGAACATCTGGGACTTTGGGAATGAATTTTTTTCTTCCAGGTTTTGGGCCTATTATAGCCTAGAAGTGGGGGAAAATAGATTTGGTTTCCAGGAGAAGAGGGATGCAGGGGCAGTGCCTGTCTAGCTTATCAGGAGGAGCCTAAGACTTGTTCCCCATGTATAATCTTTATTAAAAAACAATCTTTATTGTCTTTTCTTGTATTACAGTTTGCAAGGCAAACCCATGATTATGTCTTTTAAGTTTAGTTTCTCACTGGAGGTCAATTTCTACATGTCCTTGTGGATGGGAGCAAAATTAATTTTGTTATTTATTGACTATATACATTTTCCTATTTCTTCCTAAAGCACTTTTCTAAAATATCCACATCACATATTATTATGATACCCTTAGGAAGAATAAATCAAACACAGGGAAGTGTGGGGAAATAATTTTTATTTGTTAGAGCCAAGGATCTTGAAGGGGGGATTTCAGGGCAAGTGATTCTGACTGGGCAGGTAAATGAGGGCACAGGCAGGCTCTTTGATACTGAAATTATCTAGTAACTAGGTAAGCTAGCAGGACTTGTGAGCTCACCCATGCTTCCTCATGGCCTCTGACCCTTTAAAAAACGACATGAGCTTCATGAGCACTAAGAAAATTTCATAATTATCCAACATATTAGG
Source organism: Cricetomys ansorgei (assembly GCA_026225945.1). Lineage (NCBI taxonomy): Eukaryota > Metazoa > Chordata > Mammalia > Rodentia > Nesomyidae > Cricetomys > Cricetomys ansorgei. The sequence continues at coordinate 17,898,158 of JAMJFZ010001796.1, forward strand.
GAATTATGATCCTAGAGTTTCCTTTTCCTGCACTGCTAAACACTAAGGGGGCGTTTTATTGGGATTATGTGCAACTTTTGGTTTTGGCTAAATTGAAATGCCAATTAATGCTCTTCCAGTCAGGGCATTGTGCTTTAACTGTACCGACATAGAGCATCCTTAGTTTGTGTTTTTAAGCCAGTGAGGCAGCCAGATAAATGTCTAAAGTATCTTAAAACTGCATTTGTTTGGATGTATGTACATGTATGATGAATGTGTCCACTCTCACACATGCATGCTCACATACATATAAACAACACATACATGATTTTAAGTACCAAGCAAAAGTGATATTACCATTGTGACAAGAGACCTGAGGTCTGGCAGGAAGGATTGGACCCTTTCAGAGTTCCATTGTTCTGGGTAGACTGCACAAACTTAAACGCTGCAGCGATTTTTCTGCAAGGAGCACAGGTTTAAATCACAGCTCTGCATTAATAATTTACACACAAAAAACAGAATGACAAGTGACAAGCAATTACTGAACAATGAGAGATTTCATAGTCTGTGAATTAATGAAGAGTAAGGGCCTGGGAGATGGCTCAGTTGGTAAAATGCTTGCTGTGAAAGAAAGTGTGGGGACCTGCATTCTGAACTCCAGAACCTAATTGCTTGTGAAGCATGGAGGCCCATCTTAATCCCAATCTCAAAATGCAGAGATCGGGGACCCAGGGGGCAAGATGGCTAGCTAGAGGAGCCATAGTGGTAAACTCTTGACTCGGTATATTTGGTGCAGAGTGATTGAGGAAGACATCTGGTGTCTTGCACACAAACTGGTTGTGCCCAAACTTGTGCAAATACACACACCTCAACACCACATACATAAGCAAAATAAAAACAAAATTAGCATTTCGGTTTCTGGGCTGGTAGTTTTGGATGTTTTTGTCTTTGTGACAAATGAGGCCAGCATGAAATAATTCTAGACTAATTTTTGTTTATAGCTTACTGAAAGCATGTACTTTATTAGATGTGTTTCACCTATATTATTATACACATAATATATAAAATATACAGCACATAATATAATGTAATATAATACAATATATAATATATATGTTATATACATATATAATAAAAGATTTGTGTGTGTGTATGTGTGTGTGTGTGCGTGTGTCTGCACGTGTGCATGCACACCTGGTCTTCTGGAGGTCAGAGGACAACCTCAGTTGTGCATTCTCATCTTCCACCTCATTTGAGAGAGTTTCTTGTTTACCATTCCACGTGCTAGACTGTCTGGCCTGAGAGCTTCCAGCAGGAAGGGAATTCTCACAGGAGCACTGGGATTATAGATCCATGCTCTCTCTGTGTTGGGCTTTATATGAGTTTCTGGGTATCCAAACTCATATCTTCATTTTTGCATATGGCAAGTACTGCACTCATTGAGCCATATTTGAAGCTACATTTTTTAAAGACTGTATTAGTTTACTGGAATTTAAAATAATTACCTTATTATATTGCGCTTTCCCAGGTATCTAAAATTTTGAAGACAAACGCTAGAAAGAGGAAAAAGTCACATTCTAATTATTCCCATTCATCAATTTATACATAACAATTAATCTAACTATATGGAAAGAAAAATAGTAAATTTTCTTTACATATTCCATATTCTATTGTCTATATTTATTTACCATAGGGCTTCTTTGAATGAAGAGTGGTATTGTGAGCTATTTTGAAAGTTCCAGAAAATAAGTTATTGGATCAACCCTAAACTTACTCCAAGATGCTGAAGAAGTCTGACACCTCTGGACTGGGTGCTCTCTGCCAGTAGGCAATCAGAGTCTCTAGAAAGAAACACATCATGGCATGAGGCTCTTAGATGTAGGTTCTTTCTTTTTCTTCTTTTAAAATTGACTTGAAAACATTCTGCTTACCATCTGAAATGGTCTTCATAATATGAAGAAAACACATAAGAAGACTTCTGGTTTCTGCTTGATCTAATTTATCAAATCGAAGAGTTGACCCAATCAAAGATAAGGGCCTTGGGATCTGGGAATCAAAGGACCAATAGAGATGGTGAGACAGAGATTTCTGGCTTGTAATTGAGGTGTGGTGTCTGATGTGCACGGCAGGGAGGGATGCTGCACCTTTTCACAGTTGTCTGTCTTCTCACTGCTTTTCTCTGTGGTGCTTGGGTTGGAGTCAAGGCTGGCTAAGGATGCTCTGGAGTCTGTGTGATTCACTGTAGAAATAGCTATTGATGAAAATGCTGTAAACACAAGCCACAGCACACGTATGGTGATGAGATGTATGAGCACAGACAAGAGCTAAAATGATGAAACAGAGTTGCTCGCTGCTGAAGTGGATGCAGCATTGCATTGAGTCTGGGGACTGACATGGAAGCTATGCAACATTTTAAGCATCATAACAGTGGCCACGATCGAGCTAGACAAATTTAAACTATTTTAAGGGCATGTAAAGTTTGTTCTTTTGATCTCCTAAAATGCCTTTAAAAAATAGAGAAAGACAAATCTTATTTAGCAGGAGATGATTTGGAGAAAGGAGTGTTTAACTTGACAGTTTATGAGAAATAAAAATGACATTTCCAAAATAGTTCTTAAAATAATCTTTGAACTGAAGAGCTATTATATTTTAAAAGGCTGCACATAGCAAAAAACTAAAGACTGTTTGCAGAACGAAGTAATTTGATAACATCTGAGCAGACAGCTCTTTAAGCCAAGTAGGAGTGGAAGTCACTGGATGACATTCAAAGAAATATATTAAAGACTCTAGTTATGCAGAGTGGTGTACTCTGCCAGGTATAGTATGCATATAAATTATGGATAGAAAGCAGCATAATGTACAATGTAAACATAGATGAGTGTTAAACACAAGCGTTCTCAGCAAGCCTTGAATACCTGCTATGGAATTTAAAACATCTTTGGAAAATGATGTATCCACAGAAGTTGCATGTTTCATGGACGTCTGGGTTTGGAATCCTCCGTTAGTGCTTAGGTCATCTCTGGAGCCCTGCATTCAAAGTGGAGAAGAGGCGAATGAGAGTCAGGGTGCTTCAGAATGGATAGACTCATATGCCTTTTATGTGCCCCTCAATTAGATATTCAGTTTGACGTTTTATATTCTAGCAAAGATGTTCCACTAAAGTTGACAGTGAAAATGAACATTGTCAAGAGCTTAGTCTTGGTCATAATTTGGTTTTCTTATGCAACGTTTTAAAGTTTTTATTCTTTTATGATTTCCTTCCTCCCACTAAATCCTCATCACACTCCTATGTCTTTTGCTTTGTTTTTGTTTCTGCTGTGTGACTCACTGGGTTTGACAGAGGCCACTTGAGTAGGCATGGGCTATCCACTGGAGCATGAGTAACTCAGCAGTGATTACATCACTCGAGACAATGAATCCATTTTCTTCAGCAGCTCTCCATTGCTATTAGCTTCCCAGGGTGGGTGGGGTACCATGATCTCCTCCCCAATATTCACTGGCTCAGTTTTATGCAGGTCCTGTGCAGGCTATCACAGCTGTTTTCAGTTCTGAGTTTAAAAGCCATGTCAGATGACAGCATTTCACAGCCTTCTTCCCTAACATTTGGCTCATACATTCTTTCTGTCCCCTCTTCTGAGAATTGTTTTTAATGATATAGCAGAGATAATCTTTAGATAATCTTTTAGATGTAGGCTAGAACAATTGTTGACATGGTAATGTATTAAATTATAGATGCAATTATCATTATATCATGTATGTTACTATCACTAGGGACTAGATTTCAAATCCACATGTTCTAAGTATTGTGGTAAGTGTTTTCTCTTACAAAATTTGATATTTAGAATCCAGTTATGTTAGGCACTTTATCCCAGTTTACAAATATGAAAACAGAGATCCAGAGAGTCTGGATAACTTTCTGAAGAATGTATACGTGTTACATGATGCTGATGAGATTTGATTAAGCTTCTTCAGACAAAAACATTTATGAAGGCATGACCCTAACTTTTAGAAGGTCCTAGCTTGGACTGTTACTTGATTCAGAGTGTGTTTGCCTTTTGGGGATTAACACAGACTGGGGAATCGCTTGATTTTATTTTTTGTGTATGTGTTCACAAGTTAATGTATGTGTATGTACAGGTGCAGGCATATGTGGAGGCCAAGGGCCAATGTCAGGTATCTTCTTCATTCACATATAACTTTATTTTTGTGAGGCGGGCAAGATTTCTCAATGAACCTGGAGCATAGTAGTTTGACTAGAATGCCTGGCCCGTGAGCCCTGGGGAATTTCCTGACTCTAGGTTCTCAGTGCTGAGATTATAGATTCATACCACAGCACCCAGCCTTTTGTGAGGGTCCTAGGGATCAAAGTCAGGTCCTCATGCTTGCATGCAAGCACTTTACCAACTGACCATCCTTGAGTCCCTTATGTAAAGTGCTTTGCCCATCACCATGCTGGATGAGTGGAGAATAAGCACAATGGACCACATTGGGGCTCTGACTATATAAGACACTAACTTAGCTTCTATGGGAAAAAGATGATGGTAAGAAGTAGTAGGTGAATGATGTGCATTGAAGATAAGGCCATGAAGACATTGTAAAGGTGCAAAAAATGTGAAGACTTGGATGATGATGCATAGAATAAAGGGAATGAAACCAGACCTGAAGAGAGGGATGGACCAGGTGGAAGCTGCAAGCAGCCATTAGAGACAAGTGATATTGACGTGAACACTTTAAAAGAGTGTTGTTTAACCCCTAGTTTGATTACAGGTAAGGAGAAATGGTTATTCAGGGCATAAATATAAATAAGAGAAATTCCTTTGGGAAATAGAAATTTGGAGAGATGTGCAGACATACCTGATTGGATGTATTCAGAGTGAAAGGGTACAGGTCCTTCAGGTAGATTCTTGGCATATTGTCCAGCAGCATGCCATACAGGGGCATATATAGACTCGCTATCTGTGCCTGCTTCCTCTAGGTGAAGGCAGACAAGGGAAATGATTCATATGAAAATCAATAGGCTCAAGGGTTTTATATTCATTTAATGCAGTCAGCCATTAAATGTTGTTTGGGGGAGAGGAAAAAAAAAAGCTACTTACGGGTTCTCTGTATCGATCATCAAAAGAATGCTTAGCCATTAGGTTTTTTAGGACAGCTAAAGCTAAGTGCCTGATATCTTGGTCCTCCTGCAGGGCAAAGCCAACTTCTCGGAGCAGAATCCCGATTAAGAAGTGTTTGCGGCAAAATTCATTTGTGACTGAGTATTCAGGCATATCTTTGAGAGGAAGAGATTATGTTATTGAAAACTGACTAGCTACTTTATGTTTACAAAAGGCAAATCAGACAGTTACTAAAAACCATGCCCCCAAGCAGGAGGGATTCCACAATACAGTCTTGCTACAGAGGCCTCTTGTGACCTTGGGAGTGTCCAGTTAGATGGGAAGATGTTTGCTTACATAAACATAACCACAAATACTAGTACAGCATACCAATAGCCACAGCATATCAAATGGCTTGCTCCCATCATTGCAGGAGCTAGAACAAAAACATATTTTGTATCTATGGCATTGAGAAAGGTTCTAGGAAAAGACAGCTACACTGAGCTAGACCTTGGAGGTTGCTAACAGTTTGGACTTATCCTGGGAGTAACTGGAGGCAGTGGAGATAGAGGAGCACGTAGAGAGAGGAGTGAGATTTACTTTCAATGGCACAGAGTTCTGAAGTACAGACAGGGATGTGGGAACAGAATGGATGAGGGCTCAGTAAATACAGTGGTTAAAAGAGGAGGTGTGGAAGTTGAGGCTTGAGATATTGGGAGTAGATGGTGGAGAAACCTGTATAGGCCCCTCTCATTCACGTTCTGTAGAAGAGGCTAAGACACTAAGGGGTTCGGTATTGGGACCTGATTATACTTGTGCTTTATTGACTTATTAAGACAGTGTTGAGACTTAGATGAATTAGATAGTGGGTACAGGTGAAGTAAGAGATGTAACTCAAAGTAGGGGGAACCAAAAAGATGGAGTTTGGGATGAGGTCATAGGAACTGGCCGCAGCAGGCACATCAGGATAAGCTGGCTGAAGAGTGTGAAGAAGCAGGGAGAGGGGAAAGCCAATGGGGCTGTAAAATCTGAACACAAACTATTATGTTAATTTTTTGTAGTAAGTATATTTCTTTGGAGGTGTGCATCATGCCTCTCAGTGTAATTCCTCATCACAGTGCTAGCACCAAAAATACCAACTTCTGTGCTGGTATGCTTAATGCATTTATGAACATGTGTCCACAAATCCTGGTGACAAAAGCCCAAATGCACAACTGAAAGCAAATAAAACTAGGAAATGTCGTAGACAGCAAAGGGAACCAGGAAGGAGGAGTAGGGAAAAGAGGGGGAGGGGAGGAAAAAGAATAAGGAGGAGGAGGTGTCAATGTAAGGATTGCAATATGTGCAGACCATATATTCTATAGGGTTTGTACTTAAAACACAGGGGATCTGGACAGATGGCTCAGCAGCTGAGAGCACCTGCTCCTATTTCAGAGGACCTGGAATCCTGGAATCCGCAGAGACAGCGGCTTACAAAGGGCTGTGACTCCAGTTCCTGGGGATCCAGTGTTCTATTCTAGCCTTTGCCGACAACTGACACCCATGTGGTGCACATATAGATGTGCAGGCAAACATTCTTAACAGTTAGAAAGACACATCTTAGAAAACAATAAAACAAACAATCTATACAAGTTAATGGCAAAACAAACAAACCCAAATAATCAGATTCAAAAAAATGGGTAAAGAACTTGAATAAGCATTTTTCTAAGGAAGAATTAAGGTTCCCAACAAGAGGATGGAAAGAGTGTTTAATGTCACTGATAGATAACCAGGGAAGTTCAAACCTTAGTCACTGTGAGCTATCAGCTTCATTCCTGTTCGGGGAAGTAACTATCAGAAGCCAAATAATGAGTGTAGGGATATAGTGGAGAAGAAGGGGTCCAGTTCATCGCTGATGTATTGCTTGTACATTGGTATAGTAATATGGAATATATATCATAATGTTTAAATCAACTAAACACTTGCTCCTAAACATTGATTATTCTTCTATTGTGAGAACATCCAAAATCCTTTAATGCATAGTATATTATCATTACCCACAGTTCCTCTACCATGAAACAGCATCCAAAACTTCTCGCTTAAGCAGAACTGTAACTTGCTATGTACTGATCAACCTTTCTCACTATTTCTCCTACATACGTCCCGAGTCTCCTGGAACCATTAGTGTACTTTCAAGTTCCAGGAGCTCATGATTTTTAGAATCACATATAAGTGAGATCAAGTGTTACTTGTCTTTATTTCCGGCTCATTTAACTCACCAGAATGAGCTCTAGTTCCATCTATCATGCCACCAATGAGAAGGTCTCATTTTCAGTGGGCAAGCCGTACTCCATCTTGCAATGTACACTTTGTTTATTAACAGTTGGACCTCTAGGCTGCTTCCATTTTCTACCTGCTCTGAATAGTGCTTCAGTGACCGTGGAAGTGCTACCTTCTCAAGGACATGAGAATCACATCTTTGTTTATTTACCCAGTAGTGGGATTGCCGTGTCATATAGTATTTATTTATTTATTTATATTTGTTTTTCACTTATTTTTGTGAGATGCCTTCAAACTGTTTTCACTTATGGATTAACTGATTTACATTCCCTCCAAGAATGTGCAAGGGTTCACTTTTCTCCACACATCCTGTCAGCATCTGCCATTTTAGACTCTTTTTTTTTTTTTCTTTTTTCAAGACAGTTTCTCTGTTGTAAGTCTGGCTGTCCTGGAAGTCACTATGTAGACCAGGCTGCCCTCAAACTCACAGAGATCCACCTGCTTCTGCCTCCCAAGTGCTAGATTAAAGGTGTGTGCCACCACTGCCTATTTTTATATAAAATAAATATCTTACAGAAACATCTGTACCATTATGTTTGTTGGGATTTTATCCCAAAGATGTGAAAATAACCCAGATGTCCATTAATAGATGATCAGGTAAAGATAACACAATGTGGAGGTATTCAGTCTTAAAAGGGGAGGGGGATGTTCTGCTCTTTAAAAAAAAGTGGAGGGAATTACGGGACGAGAAAACAAAAATAAATATATCACAGGATCTCATCTGTGGATGTTAAAATGTTGAGCTCATGGAAGTGGATGAAAAGCAGTTTCCAGGGACTGGGGAGATGAGAGAAATGAGGCATTTTCCTCATAGGGTACAAGCTTTCAGTGACAGAATGAATACATTACAAGACCAAGTATGTAGCATGAAAATCATAGTCAATAGTAATGCTTTGTCCAAATCATATAGACCAACTTGTAAGGAACAAATGCGTATATCTGGAACTTTATTTATTGTACATTTGAGGAAAATTACAGATTTGTGAAATTAAAACTTTGCAGCCCATGGAGAATAAAATGTAAAAGAATTAAAGTTAAGGTATCAATTTATCTGTGACAAGAGAAAAGTTCAGACAAGCCTTTGGATATGGTGGTTCTATGTTAACACAGGAGTTTGTCGCATCTGTCCTCATCGACATGGTGACACTACCATAATGCTTATGGAGGCAATATGAACTGTCATTACTTACCCGAGGCATGCAACTCTTGAATTGACTCTGAAGGTGTCACAGGATCTAGATTATTATAAATAGAGAACAACTTCAGATACATCCAAACTCATATACATCCATTAACTAGTTTAATGTATAGTAGAAACTTAAAGAGTATTTCAAATTATTTGCTATTATATCACCATTTTCAAGAAAACTTAGGTTGTATGGCCCCCCAAAGAATTTCAATGAACATAATTATTTTAATTTTTAACCTTCTATTTGAGAGCCAGGTTTTTGTACCAAAAATCTACTCACACAACAGACTATGGGGACTTGTAGTACTTTGTTGACTGAGAATGAATAACTGGAATTAAAACAACCAAATAAAGGTTTGATCCCCTTCTGAATATCTAGCCAAGACTAATTTGGCATTAACTTAAAGAAAAAGAAAAGAAATTCTCCTTTTTTCCACTTTCTCTCATTTCTCTTCTCCCTCTCTTCCCCTTCTCTTCTTACTTGTTTATTTTTCTTCAGTGTTGGGATCAAACCTGGAGCTTCACACATTCTAGGCAAGGACTGTACTACGCAGCTACATTTAAGTACAAACAAAAGAATAACCCAAGCAAACAAAAACTCCAAAGCCTAAAAATGTTATTGTCTGACCTAAAATCTCTACTCTTTCCCTCCACTATGGGATTAGCCCAACACACTAGAAAAGGAATGGGATGATGTATATAGGTTGTATTTAAAATTAGAATATCGACATATTTCTAGGCCTGCTGTGCTAACTTTCTCTCTACAGTGTCAGTACAAGCTGCCATCTTATTTTCTGATTTCTGGGCCATCAGCATGGCACTGTGAAAAGTCTATTAATGGCTAAGTAGCAAGGCACTTCAAAGACCCTAACTCAATTTCAATAGTCTCTTTTTGTTTTGATGTTTAATTAGTTTTTGATGTTTATATTCTCTACCATGATTTTTCCCCTAGGCACACACGCATGCACATATATAGATTTTAAATTTGCAAAGTAAATTAGGTATTTTATGTATAGGATTTAAATGTAATAATGCATATCAAGTTTAGTAAATGAAATGTGCACCCAATCTGACCTCTGCACCCAATCTCTTCCTCTCTCTGGCCGAGGAGTGTCAAGTTGTTTATAATGATGCCTCCCCGTCTTCCTTCCAACTTTCCAGTTTTCTTTGCACAACTTCTTTAGAAGAACTTAATTCTAACACAGTTATACATGTTAATTAATGATCTCTACTGAAATTATACTCACAACCTTTTCTTCCCTGTCCTTAGATAACAAAATCAATGAAAACCTTTTTCTGTGAGCCAGTTTACAATTCTTTGATTTATGATAACAAGATTTAAAATTCTGTTGCCTTTCTCTTTGATGAGAAGGGGAAGAGAAACAATGAGTTATAGTTATCAAATTGTTAGGCTTTGATGCCCAAGTTACATCCTCAGACAGAATGGTTAATGAAACAGTAGAACAACAGGAGAACAAACTACCAGTCTTGTAGAAACTTAGGAAGACATTGGGGCCTGTTACCTGGAATGTTTGCAGATCTTATGGGGAGACACAAAGGAATAAAGTGCTCATGTTGACAAACTTCTTGAAGAAAATCAAACTTATACTGGCATAAAGTCTGAAACAGAGGCAAACAGAATGGCTATTGTTTGCACACCAAGAATGATCATAAAAACAAGTGAAAAAGGAGTGTGCTTCAATATGACCCCTACAAAGAAGAAATAGATAAGTTAGTATGACTACCAAGTAGTTCTTAGGTTTAAAGGTATGTGCTCTCTCAGAAGTGCTTCTTGTCCTCGCACTCCTGATTTTTGTGCACTGGTCAAGGCCTCTTAAGGAAAGGAGACTAACTGTAACCCACGTTCAGCTTCTGTGAGAGAAAATCCCGAGTCACGCTTTTAGTCTATGTCATAACATGTTTATTGTGTGTTCAATCTTGTTGCATCATATGAATGGAGCTCTCTCAAAAATCCCACTCAAATCACAGAGTTGACTGTGATCAAGGGTAGCTGATGTGCAGAGGCAAGGAAGACAATGGTGCATATTATCTGAAACACAGTCAAATCCATACAACACTAGTTCTTAGCATCATTTACATTCACTTTCTTCCCCGCCCTTCCTAAAAAGTTATGTCCTTTCCATAACATCTGGATTTGGACAGTGATTATAGAGTCCAGACTTGGTCTAATATAACTTTAATTTCATGTCTTAAGGTCAGTCACATCAGAAGGAATGATTAGCACAGTAATAATAGTTTTATATCCACTCTCATGTATGATAGATAATTCTTTAAGACCGAGTAAGCTTGTCACCACTGTATTCTTTATCAGTTCTGAAAATTTAAAAATATCCCTTTTGCTCAGATTAGAGTTCTATTTTCTGGCAAAATCATTCAATAATGTAGAAAACTGCCATTTCAAACAAGAATAGTATTTGATGTGCCCTTTTGTATGTGAGCAAGTGTATAATTAAATTATACACACATTTTAATTGTTCTTCACTGAGAATTTGCCTCTTGATTTTTTTTTCAGAAAAATATGTAGGTCTAGTGAAATTATACTTTAATGGCGATTATTCACATTTCATGCGTCATAGGAACACAACTGAATATTCTTTAAAGAAATATCTAAAGGGCCTTTGGGATACAGCTAAAGCTATTCCTAGAATAACATTTACAGATATGAGTGTGTCTATGGAAAAAAAAATCAGAAAGATTTCAAATAAGTAACTTAATGTGTATCTCAAGATCTCAGAGAAAAAAGAACATGTGAAACTTCAAAAGAGTAGATGACAAACATAATAAAGGTCCAGGAAAGAAATTAATGAAATAGAGACTAAAGGAACAATACAAACAATCAATTAAAGAAAGAGTTTGTTCTTTGATAAAATAAATATGATTGACATTGCCTTACCCAAACTCACCAAAGAGAGAAGATACAAATTAATAAAATTATAGATAAAAGATGGTATTATAACAAAGTACAACAAAGTCCAGAAAATTGTTATGAGATTAAAATAGTTATAAAAAATGTGTCAACAAAGAAAAGTTCTAAGCCAGATGGTACAGACCTTATTTTATGACACATTAAATAAATGCTAGGACAGTGTTTCAGGCAGATACACAGGAGGTTGCTTTAGTTAGTTATCATGCTGGACATGGCATCCCTGGTCCTTACCTTGAACTCACCAGAGGAGAACATACTGATGTAATTGTTCACCATCTTAAACACGAATCCTCGGTCCATAAATGTAAAGCAGCGCTGAGAAGATGAAATTCCAAAGTCAAATCTTTTTACTTGAGGGATTTTAGAAAAGATGATTATGTATTGAAGCAGAGTAATATTTAACTAAGTGTGTTATGTAAGTGTTTAACAAATCTCTAAAGCAGTTGGAGCACCCATCTGCATATTGCAACTAATTAAAATGCCACAGATAGTATAAATACCTGAAGTTCCAAACCTGCACTCATTGACTATTAGAAATATTGCTTGTCATCTTGCAGTGAGGTATTTCAGTCTTTCCCTTTCATATATAAGATTGTCTGCTTTTTAATTATGTAGTTACATTTTATTATTGTTTTCAGTGCACAGATCCTAGAGTTGCTTGGGTGAAGACCATCTGCTGTATACCCTGGGTGGGATGGGGGGTGGTAGGATGGGCCAACAGCATTTTCATTCTCATTGGCTTCCTTCAACAGGGGATTGGTCTTTTTTTCATCCAGGGAAGCATATATTTGAAGACCAAAGAGAGGAGATCCTGCAATTTCTATTACTGAATTGTTTGTGTCTTGCCAATTTTCTTACTCTAACCAGGAAGGTCTAAGGTCAAATTAAAAATGGGCACATTGATGATTATGGAATACACCCTTCATTCAGTATTTGGCAAAGCTACTGTTTCTACCAGTTCTCTTTTCATCTGGGACCCTAAGCCTTTAGCCCGGTGTTAGGAACTGGCTTATGATTACCAGCAATGATCGTGGTGAACATTCATTTATTCTTAATACAGGTTATCTAGCCAAACGGATTAGATATGAAGACTTTCTCTTGTAGAAATGTTCTTAACCACTCCTTTTTATTGTTTTGAATATTTTTAAACACTTCTTTTAAGATCTGAGGTCCATTTCATCATATATTAGACATTTTCAAAGGGTTTTCAAAAGATAGTTGCAATGAAATAAAGATCAGTCAGATGAACAAGCAACAAGTCATGGCCATTGAGCAGGAAAAGCAACATTTGCCTTGGCATTAGGGTCCAAAAGAGAAGCATTTGAACAGGTGTGCATGAATGAAAGGCAAGACTCAGTTTGGTAGGGGAAAAAAAAAAGAAATAGAAATATAAAAACCACAAAAGCTATACAGGTTGCTGTGGTGTGGATCCATGTGAGAATCATCTGCTTAAGGGAGAGAACAATAAACATGCACAAGGCTTTGTCACAGCACTGTAAAAATGGTGCTTTCCATGACGTAGGTTGAGGGAGAGCACCTGAGAACCCAGGACATTTTATACCCTCACAGTGCTTCCATTGATTTTTCTACTGTTGCCGATTGGAAACCAACTGACATGATTATGGTATTATAAACTTTCTCTCATTAAATTCTAATGACTGATAGTTATTTATGGCTTGGGTCTGGAATGTCCCCTCCCCGACAAGCTCATGTTTTGAGCAATCAGTCCAGAGCTTATGTTGTTATTTTGAAGACTGTGGAGTCTTAACCTTTAGGACATAGGGTTTAGCTAGTGGGAGTAGGTTACTAGGGATGGGACTCTGAAGGTTTTACTCCTGGCCTTCCTTCTCTGTTTCCTTGTGTCAGCCATGGGGACAAGTTGTTACACATTCCTGCCACCAGATAACAGTGGCTCCATTTCGCCTTTCCTAGGAAGATGGACTGTGACACTCTGAGTTAAGTTGCTTCTGTCAGGTATTTTATGACAGCCATGGGGAAGGTAAGGACTGCCATGATTCATAGTATTTGACTACTATGTAGTCAACATACATAGTAGGAAACATTTGAAACCCCCTTGAGGAATAGCCATTAATAGATTGCCAGGAGTACAAGAGATCTGTAGTGTGTGGGGTTGTCGCAGCTAAGCGGGTCGAGGGCACTTGGGACCCCAAGTTATTATTCTGAAGAGTTATCAGGATCTGTCTCCTCCCCTCTACAGTAGCTGGCAGGCCACAAACCACAGCAAAACACTGCCCCCTCCAAAGGTGCATGATCTGGCAAAATTGTTTATTTGGAGTTGCAACTACACCCTTCCTTTTAAGGTCTATCCCTTTGATCCCCAGAAGATACCTAAGCCCAAGTTGTAACCCTAATACATAAGTAGGACTGCCTGTCCTAACCAATGAGACTCTACTGGAGCTCCTGTCCCAAGCTCCATTTTTCTGGCAATAAATATATAAGGCCTTCCCCTAACAAATGTGTTTAAGTACTCTGTCCCTGGCTCCTGAGAATGGTTCATTCTTGTCAGCTTACAGATCTTTGATCTAAGATTGGATGGGTGTGCTGTCTTTCCACCTAGGAGCCTGCTGCTGGCCAGTGGGTGGTAGGTGGAGCCACCTCACGGGACCAGGAAGCCCCAGAGGGATTTGTTATTATTTATATATATAATATTATTTATATATCATATTTTTTATATAATTTATTTATTTATATATATATAATTTATATATATAATATTACAATATATATAATGTTGTAAAACATGTTTCAAGAGCAGAGATGTAGACGTGGAAGAGTTCACCTTACCATGGAGTTCTGAGACTCCATCGTAAATAGAGAGTAAATTAATGGCATTTAGGAATTCTTAAAGCCACTGTCATGATGGCTTAAACAGAACTGTGTGCTCACAAAGCTGTACCTTAAGGAATCTGGCAACGCTGTGGTTTGCCCTTTTTGTTTCCTCAGGGGCATCCTTGTATTTCCAAATCACGTGGTCGCACAAGCCCATCACCAGATTGTCTAGTTCACTTTGGTAAGACTCGGGGAACCTTTGAGCTCTGGGAAGCTAAGGAAAGAACATCTTATTCATAATGTGGCCATGTGCATTACCAAATCAAGCCAAGAAAACCAAAAGACTTACCTGATTTTATAGGACAAACAAATCAAAGGAGCTCTTTGGAAAAACTTAAAAGCAGTAATAAAACTTAAAAGCCTCTTAAGTTCCATGGTCATAATTCTACCATTATTATTAAATGCTCCATTCTAACTTGACTGGTAAATTTTCTCTTTTTCACTAAAAACTGTTAATCTCAAACACTCAAGTAGCATAGACATGAGTAAAGTAAAATGTGAATGATTTTATGCTCTCATAGATCAATTATCACCTCTTTCCTCCAAGAAATAACTATTAAATATTAAATAAAATATGTTAATTTAAAATGAATATTATTCTAAAATAACTTTTAGTCAGATGGTGTCATTTATTTTAATTTAAAAGATTTGCTTATTTGTTTATTTATTTATTTTGATTTTTTTGAGACAGGATTTCTATGTTGTAACTCTGGCTGCCCTGAAAATCATTCTTGTAGACCAGGCTGGCCTTGAACTCACAGAGATCTGCCTGCCTCTGCCTCCTGAGTGCTGGGATTCAAGATGTGTGCTACCACCGCTCAGCTTCAAATTGATTTTTAAAATATAGGAATTCCTCCAATAAAACTATGAGTTCTCAGGCTTAAAAGAGACATCTATAGTAAGTCCCTCTCCCAGTCCAAGGGAACATCACAAAAAAGAGGGTGGAAGGAATTTAAAGCATGGAGGATTGAGAAGAGTGTCAGAAAATGCTGCTATCCAGATATGACACTGCTACGGCTACTGTGATCACAAAGTGGCTATAGAAACCTTGACAGTATTGGACCCTTAATCTTTCAATCAGGGATAGAGGAAGTGCCTAGGAGGCACTACGAGACTATTTATTCCCTTAAGGAGCTGATGACTGTTAGTGGATGTTGGAGGAGTGTATGTAATTTTGTCTAATGGTACAGCCTATGGGGTTCTAGGTGGGAAGAAGAAGGGGTCCAGAAGGAACTAAGGGGGATAACAGAGGGTAATGGGGAGGGGTGGATATATTCATAATATATTGTATATATGTATATGGTTGTCAAAATGTAAAGCAATGTAAGATAATGAATCTCCAGGGTCTGGCTTAGTTTGCAAATTGCCTGCATTTGAAGCAGCAGGATCTGTAAAGTCTGGGTATGGTGGCATCTTCAACCATATTATGGGGAATAGGAAGTAGAGACAGGTAGATTCCTAGAGTGCACTGGCCAGACAGTGTAGCCAGCCAATCAGCCAGCTTCAGGTACAATGAGAGACTGTCTCAAGGAGGTAAGGTGGAGAGTGATTGGTGTCATCCTCTGGCCTCCACATGAAGTCACACACGTGTTCCTGCACTCACACATGAACTCACACACTAACACACATACTTTGTATACAAACAAAAAATAAAAATGTAAAAACTTATAATAAATAAACAAATAACTAGATGAGCGTAGATACTGGTCTGAAGTAGTTTCTAACATGAATTCTTGTTGGTCTCAATGCTATGGTTCCAGACTTTACAACAGATAAGAAATACCAAGATCCTTATGGCACTAGATATGAAAGAGCTTGGATGTGAGATTATATAACATATTTAAGACAATTTTATGTTATGTTTGGATGTCTGTGTAAAAGGGGAAAGTTTGAGACAGCTGAGCTTTCTCTGAGTTTATACAGGCTTTTCCTGTAAGGTCAATATGACTCATTCATCTCTACAAGTTGGGTTTAGTAATTCTAGTCACTGCATTTAGAATTAGGTTGAATCATGTAATTTTCACATGTCTTTCATACTTTAAGAATATAAACTATGAGGGCTATTATTACAGAGGTTGTTTAAAATGGAGATTTAATAATGGAACATAGGAGCCAAGTTTTGTTTTTCTCTCCACAATATCTCTTGTAAGTATTTTGAAAGCCTTACCATTATTCTTTGTATGTACTTAAAATTTATCATTGAAATCATACAAATTGATGAAAATTCCAACCTAATAAATCACATATGCCATTTTCATTCTTCTCCATATATCTTAGGCAATAAGGATAAATAATTTACCTATGCAAAAGCAATAGCCATTTTTTTGTTGTGTTTGTGGGGAGTGTTGTGTGTAGACAGGTGTGTGTGTGTGTGTGTGTGTGTGTGTGTGTGTGTGTGTGTGTGCGCGTATGTGTGTATTTGAGGCAGAGATTAACCTAAAGTGTCTTTTTCAGGAACTGTCCTTCCTGTTCTGTGGGACAGGATTTCTCCTTGGGTCCAGATGTTTGCTATTTAAATTGTACCTATTGGTCAACGAGTCTCAGAGAATCCACCTATCTCCACTTCCCAGCACTGGAATTACAAGTATACGCCACTATACTTGCCTTTATATATAGATGCTGGGACTCAAACTGAGCCTGCGCCTTGGAAAGAAAGCACGTTACTGACTCAGAAACAAGCTCTTGTTAAATAATCAAAATACATTTGGAGTTTCCTTTTTGGGTGTTGTTAAGACCATCTACATAGCAGATATTTACATTACAGTTCATAACAGTAGAAAATCACAGTTATGAAGTAGCAACAAAAATAATTTATGATTGGTGGTCACCATGACATGAGGAACTTTATTAAAGGATCACAGCATATGAAGGTTGAGAACCACTGGACTAACAGTCAACTCTTCTTTTATTAGAGAAGATGCCTTAAAACCCTGGCTTTGTAAGGAAATAGGCAAATTCTAGGGAAGCTGACCCACCTCTTCCTTGGTGAAAAGGCTCTGACCTGATGTCTTCCTGAGCCTAATCAAGTAGGCTAGAAGATATATCATACTTGGCTATAAAAACTAGGTAGCATCTATAAGAGCAATAAGAAGGACATTTATGTTACAGAAGTTTATTTTTAATTATGTACAAAGTATTGTTTTGTGCATTATTGGGTGAGTGTCTGTGTAGGTCTTGGCATTTAGTATTGTCTGCAGATGTTGGATTTCTGTGGGGATGGGTGTTTGATTCCTTGGGGGTCTATACCTGAGGAGTTTTGAATCAATAAAAACACCTGATCTCAGATGCTTGGGGTTCCACTGGCAGTATGGCTCTGGCCATGACAGTGGTTCCTTCGGCTGAGAGGTGGCAGGGCTTCCATCTATGATTATGCCTCCCTGTCTTCCTTTCTGAGCAACACAGCAGCATACAACAACACATTTAATATTGGACACTGAGGCGTTTGATGAAAGGGGCAGAATATAGAAGGGCATATATTATAATTAACAAATAAGAAGGTATTTTATTGAGTGTGTAGGATTAAATAATAGGTAACTTGCTATAAACACTGATGTCTTTTCAGACTCTAGAAATTTCAATTCTAGAATTTCAAATTCAGTTACACATTTCGAGCACCATGGAACACAGGATCCACTTGACATTCTTATCTAGAGACCCAAATCATTATCAAGTCTATCCTGTTAAGAGTTCCAGGGATTGAGATGGAGTCCTGACTAAAGTTCTGATAATATTTTTATGGAGGTGGGGGAGTGTCAAAGATACACCCCAAAGTCATTTACCTGGTCTCGAATGTGCAATTATACAGAAGAGACTGGCATTTGAATCAACACTGAACATGGAGCTCCACGTTTGGAGCGGTCCTTGTGAGGATGCCAGACGGATGCTCCCTATCCCCCACTCGGAAGGCAAATCAGAGCACTGTTACTGATCTTATCATGCCCACCACACGTCATACTGTTCTGACTCTGCTGCTGCTGGTGGGCAGGGTAAGTTTTCAAACCCTTCTCTTGGCTTTATCCAAATGGGAGCTGAGAATTGTGCGTGAGAACTCAAGTCAGTCCCTTGGGTGCTCATGGTTGGTTCTTCATTACCTGACTGACTGTGAATGATCACATGTAGTGACCTCGCTGCAGTAGAGTAAGGTTACCAGAGATTCAGACCACTCTGGAAGGAGGGTCTGCGTCACACTCTCTGGTGGGTCACCAAGACCTTCCCAGCTGTTAGCTAGGGTAAGAGGACCTGGAGTGAATTGTAGAGGAACGGGATGATGAGTTTGGGGGATGATGAGCTTAGGTAGACTTCTGAGGAGACTAGCTGCTGTGACAGGAGCTGGAGTTAATCCCCCTGCTCCTCTTCTAAGAGAGGCCTGTAGGGGCTGTGGAAGGAGCAGATTCACGAATATGTGCAGTGTGTCACAATAACTATGGACTGCAGAGGCTCAGATATTTCTTTAGCTCATGGAAAACATGAAAAAAACTGCTATATTCAAGACCCAGTCAGTGACTCATAGCAAATACACATTATCCCATGGTGTTTCCAGTCAATGATGGAGTTGGCTGAGGGTTGCCAGGAGGACCTGCACAATGAAGAATCCCTTTAATGCGTATCCTTTGCTTCTAGGTGACACATTGGCCAGGCTGAAAGCTTCTTCATTGGCAGGCTCATTTAAACTACCCCCCCCTTCTCCATTTTATCTCATAGGTATCAGACCTGCCTACCTCTTTTTTCCTGTCCCATTTGTCCTTCATAGTTACTTCTCCCTCAATAGATCTTTGCATTTGTAATTTTGTCTGGCATCTGCTTCTGAATGGGCCTTTATTAGCATACACAATCATTTCTTGTACTTAAAAAGCAATTAACATACATAGCCAATAAAAGTTGAACTAATGAGAACATGCTCATTAGGATAATTGTTGGATGATATTACATTGCTATATTGCCTACGATCTTACCTGAATTTTATTTGTGTCAATCAAGTGCTGTGCCATTGATTTTAGAATAATTGCAAAGAAGAACCAAGAATGCTATAAGGGGAAAAAAACAATAAAGGATTTATTAGTCTAAGGTAAAATTTTGATTTTTACAATACAATATTGCTAAACATTTTATCTTAAAGTAAATGAATAACTTAAATGGACCAGGGAAGTAACATATTCTATGTTACTGTAGGATGACTGTTGTGGAAGTTTATTTTTAGTTATGTATGAAATAATTGTTTTGTGTACTGTTGGGAAAAGTGCTGCCTAGGTCTTGGCATTTTGTCTTGCAGGTGTTGGATTTATGTGGGGGATGTTTGGTTGGTCATGATCTGCATCGTTGTCAGTAGAACACCTGAGGAGTTCTGGATCAATAAAAACACCTGAGCTTAGATGCTCAGGGTTCCACTGTCCAGTATGGCTCTAGTCAGGATGGTGGTTCCCTCTGCTGAGGTCTGGAAGGATTTACACAAATGAATATGCCTCTTTGTGGTTCTTGGTGAGTGATACAGCAGCACAACTACTACAGGTGACTTTTACCAAAGTTATAATTGTAATAGCTCAATCATATATTTTAGTTTCTTAATAATATCACCTGCTACCCTAGTAGAGACACGAATCTCACTTTTTTCTCAGCATGCCTATACTTCTTACCTACTCTATGCTTTCTTTTCTTATTCTACTTGCCATTAACATATAATTTATGTTTAAATTATATCAATAGCTCACCACCCACCCCCACCACCCCAAGTAAAATATAAGCTCCCAAGGGCATAGATCCTTAGGTGCTACTCAAATGCCTCCCGAATGCCATGGAGTCTGATTGCTTTAAGGTGGTTACCTGAAATATATCGGTTGAGTAAATACAGTCAATGTACTCATACGGTGGCTTAAAAAATAAACTGCTTGGTCTATCAGAATTATACTTTTGTGAACTTACGATGATGGTTTATGATATCATATTGTCTTCCTAGATGTTTGCTAATCGATTGGATCTAATCGGATGCATGAGTCAAAGGTCATATCTAAATTCAGGGTTCCATAACGGTTATTGTTTTATGGGCTTTTCATGGTCTCTTCTTCCTGTCCATGTACACTTGAGCCCAAAATTGGCTGTCACTCATTTATTCTCTATTGTTAGTAAGGTCATTAATATACCATATACCTTTCTTGTGTATTTTTTCCTACTATAATTAACCCTGACCCTAAGCTTTGTGCTACACTTACTGTTTGTCAATGTTTTGGATAATTTTAATAGTAATTCATCCTGCCTTTAGATCAATGCACCTAACCTAACTTGGGTGCAACATACTCTTCTCTCTGTTCTCTTGATATAGACTGGCCCCTTTGCTTAATAATTTGATATGATTCAGTTTTTTAGGAAATGACCTGTGGAAATCAGAGAGTCCTGTCACCATCTGGTGATAGAGTTTTGTATCCACTGCTAACAACTCATCCATTTTAGGAAGATTATTACCTTTAGGACATGCTTCACTATTGTTGAGTCATTTGACTTCAAAAGATCACTCAAATTTTTAGCCAGTTCCTCATGTATCGTTCTCTCTTTGTAGGACCTGGTCTTGAACACAAACTGAAGAAAACCCAGAAAGCAAACAAAATTAATCACTCTTAAAAAGCTCTAAAGTTTATGCCACACAAATAACCCAATTCTCATAACCAACTGCTTGTGTCAGCTTTCACCTTGGAGTCAGTGGAGGCCTGAGGATAAGAGTAGGATACACTCGCTCCTGTTTGGAGTCTTTGCAGAAGGAGGGCCTTGCTCACCTAAGCTCTCCTTGGCACTCTTTTTGTAGAAATCAAAAGAAAGTACCAGAGAGCCACTGAGCAGGTTCAAGGAATCATGGAGGGCTTGGACCCACCTACTTAGGACACTCCCCTTCTCTTTCCTTCCACTGGCAACGGGTGGCATGGTAGCAATTCTTCATCCTGAAAGGGTAGAGCACCCACTCAAATAGCCAAGTGGGGAAGCAAGTGTCTTCCAGAGGTGGGGAGGTGAGTCCCCCACAAGCCCAGGTTCTACCACCCTATGCTATACCCAGCTATCAAGAGGTTGAAAAACATCAGCCATCAGTAAGATAACAAATGCTGCTTACTTTATTTCTTTTTTTTCCCAAGGATTACTCTGGTGATAATTTTATTTCTTTGTGTATTTTAAGAACATTAATAGACATATAGGAACACACACATTTCAAAAACATAAAATGTTTCATATTGAATGACAGTAGTTTATGTATGAGTTGGATTTGCCTCAAGAAAGGGTATTTCCTTCATGATATTCACAATTTAGACTAGACTACAATGAGAGGGAAGGCAGGCAATAGAATGGTACATTTACTCTTGGATCTCTAACCCTTTTTGGACTTTGAAGCACATCAGCACCATGGTAGGTCCTGAGGTTTGAAGCTCATCTAAAAGGGGAGGCAAAAAGCTCAGAAGAGCAGCTAGAACTAAGAGTGATTAATTTCCTTTAAGTACTGTGCTTTGTTTGAAGGCAAAACTCACCATCAACTCTCTAGTCCAATGCAGTTATTTAGCCTGAAGGGTAATTCATTACAACTAGCACTGGAATATTCTTACATTAGAAGCTTGATTCTTATAATTATCAGTACTACAAATCCCTATGAAAAGCATGGCATTTAATTAGATTGACTTAGCATACATCTTTGAAAAAAATATGGTGTATGTTTGCAGTTTTGATACTGTAGATGGAGTGAGTTAGCAGCACTTAATACCACTGAACTTGAAATGGTGTTTTGTTTACTTCTGAATAAATATAAATTACACTAATTGTCATATCACCCAAGATTATACAAGCATGTCTTAGAATTCCCTATCAGTTTTTTACAATGTTTCTAGGGGTGAGACAATATACTCCTATGTGTTAAATGTCCCCCCCCCCATCTATGGTAAAAATAAATTCAGACTCTTAGGTCAAGGTCAGGCTGCTAACTATGTGCCTTAGTAGGAGTCTGATCAGAGAACCACACAGTGGATCCTCTTCTGGTCTGTCCCCTCTTGTGTCTCAGAGGAGAAGCTCACTCCTCAGGGAACTTCACTTCTTAAACTCTAGTCTCTCATTCCTTAGTTGAGGGATTTTTCCCGGAGTGACATACAGGTTGGTTGTGGTTATTATGAAGTGTTTGTTTATTTGAAAATAAATTCTAGAATATCCTTACGAATTTTCAATCTGAAATTCCACATCAGTGTATTTCTGGATTTGAACTACTTCAGAACAAGGAGATCAGTTCACTCTTCCGTACTGCAGACTGAGATGCTCTTATCAAGTTATCTCATGTTTTCTGGTTGAGAATGAAGCCCATTCCAAGATATATTTCCAAGAGCACCACAGAGTAGGAGTCTGAGTATCTGAGGATCTCACAGAAGCTGGCCTTGGTGACAACAAAAGTAGCCATAACAGCTGAAGTTCTTAGTATATTTTTTAACAACTCCATTTGAATGAGGAAATTGACACTGTGGTTAAAATAGAGTTACCTGAATGAAGTATAATGGCTCAAGAAATTATTTTATTCTATTTGGTCTCTTTGTAATTTGAAATACAAAGTTAGGCTAAGGAAAGTAAACTCTTTCCAGATAATTCCATTGGCAAATGGACTTATCAAATCACTAGCAAAGTAAGCAACACCCACCCATCTCTTAAACAGAGAGCTAACTACAAAGCATTGTAGGTAGAATTAGCTTTTGATATTTGAAGTCAGGGTCCTAGCAGGTAAAATGATATCCCAGGGAAGTTGCTGTGAAACAATTATTTCTAGGATACAGACTATTTTAAGGAGGGACACATGCTCATGTTTTGGTATTTGGGAAAGACATCCAATGTTTCAGGCAGAAAATACATAGATAGGAATTCCTGCAGGTAGAATCTCAGAGTGGTTCATTCCAGAATGAGATTTCTAGATATTCCTTTTGTAGCAACACCAATTATTGACTACTTGATACCAATTGACAACACCAATAATTGTTAAAAAGTTTCTAGCAGGAAAGGACTAAATTCTTCTCCAGTTACATTTCTAGACATCCAGAATAAACAAGTATACGTTTATCTCCATTTACTACTTGAATAGATTTCCTTTAAAAATCAGTATCTCCAAAGATCTAGTCTGTGTAGACAAAATAGGAATGTAAATTTTGTATGTGTTACAAATTAACTTAGGATGCTTGTATTTGCCTCTAGATTGGGTTCTTTTTGCACATTCAAGGAAAGGATGCTTTGGGCAGAGCTATGAGAGTGCAAACATCATCACAAGTTCATTGGCATTGATTCACAGCCAACTGAAAATGGAAATAGAACATCTCCAAGTGGACACTTGACAAGGAACACTAAGGAAGCAGTGCACACTGGTGAGATGGGTGAATGGTTCATGCCAGAAGAAAAAGGACTTAACATACCAGAAGCAGGTACAAATATACAGTAGCTGGGAAAATGAAATAATGCCTGAGAAAACAGCAAAAAGAGCTAAGAAAACATTACGGAAGAAACACAGAGCATTCAACAAAGCTGCAAAAGTCTTCTTTAGTTAGCATAGAGATTTCATAGATTTCTAGTGTTAACTTCAAAGGAATGACACTTTAGTTTCCTCTGTTGTCCTTTTCTTTCCACTATTCCCACATCAATATTCATCTACACACGCACACAGCACTTCTACATTTAAGCAATACAGGTAGCTCATTAATGCAAAGAAATGGAATTCTGCTAAGGTGAACTGGTGTTCCGACCATGGTGGGCACCATCCAACTTCCGGGTGAGAACCTCCCACTTAGTGCAGACAAGAAACGAGACGAGCCACACAGCACAGGGGATATGATCCACATCCTAGTGGCAGCTCCCTACCTTAATGTATGACTGGACGCAATGGTCTAGCTGCTCCTCATGACACTTGGCCACAGTGTCAGCCAGAACCCTGAAAAATCAACGATGTTTAGCAGCCTAATAAAGTTATACAGATAGCACTTTATTTTGACATTAGAATAGGGTATTTCATGAATGAATGAATGAATGAATGAACCAACCAATTCACACTCTTCTAATGCCTTTCTCATTCCCCAGTAGAGGATACTGAATATATCTCCACTACCTGGGAGCCATTTCTAAATAGAGGCATTCTAAGAACTGATTAAGGTTTTAGTGTGTAAAATACACTGGATACATTTTGCCTGAGCTGAATGTACCACGTGTGATCTCTGCACTTGCTGACATTGTCTTCCTGGAAAAGGGATCATTTTTAAGTATCTAATTAGGGACTGATTAATGATCATGTTCCATTTTAAAGGGCTCACCTTCCAACCTGTGAGCAGAAGAGCTATTTTTGGAAAAAGAAATTAGGTTAGGCTGCTTATTTCCCTCATTAGCTAGGCTAGGGTTTCATGTAGCAATGGTATGTTGATACTTTTTCATATTAACATGACCAGTTGCTGCATGGTTGGAGAGCTTTAGGAGTTCTCAGAAATTCCAACAGATCCATAAGCTTCAGTATTTAAAAGTCTTGTCTACATTGACACGGACACTCAGCTGAAATGGACATTAGTTGATGGAATGATTTGGATTTTTAATCTGGGCCCATAATTGGATGTTTGTGGAACTGATACTGATAATTTATTTTCCAAGAACTTCAGAGTTTTATGTTAAAAACAAAGCTACAAGCCTTCATTGTAGAAAAAAAATAAATGACATATCTCTGAGAAAGGAATGTACCGTCAATATTTCAACTGTGATCCCCACACTCTATAATCCTAGGGCTGTTTTTTAAACAAACAACAAATATATGAGTAAATTGTTAATTCAAAACAATATGAATGTAAAATTCTGAGTTTATGATTAGACTTAGTAATGTTGGAAGAGTATGGTGTGACCAAATTTAAAACAAAAGAAAGGAAATAATGCAATTAAAAAATTCTATGGGACTATGAAATGGTACGACTATTCTGGTAAACATTCTAGCAGTTTCCAAAGAAATCTAACACCCAACTAACAAATCATATAGCCATTGAATTACTGTGGATTTATGTCAGAAGTAAAAAAAAAATTAGAGCTATGTTTACATAGATTTTATATGAATATTTATAGTGACTTTATTCATTATACCCTAAATGGAAAAAGTTCAGATGTCTTTCAACAACTGAATCCTTAATCGTGACAAATAAAGAAGCTAATGTCAAATGATTATAGATTATATAATTTCATGTATACACAGATAGGTATGTGTTTGCTCCAGTGGCAGAAACTATGTAAAGATTATACTTATTCTCTCCATGTTATTCCTTTTAAGTCCACAATTATCTCAAGATAAAATCCTTAAAAACACATAAAAAATTCTAGCACTCCACTAATGAGAATAGTCAGGGGTCAGAAAACATGGATCCGAGAGTGAGAAATGCTTAAGTCTGAAAAGCACATTCACATGAAATGTACACATATGTGGCTATTTAGTTAGCCTCATGTCATCAGGGTTCTATCTGATCAGAAGTTACACAATCTGTTCCCCCAGTGTGTGCTCTGGATACCTGGTGATGGTCGTACTTATTTCCTCTTCTTCATTCTGCACTAGAATTTTGAAGAGCTGATTTAAGATGATAGGCAGGAAGCTCATGACTGAGTGGATCTTTTCCACATTTAATAAGTTCTGTAGTGAATCAACGGGAAGAAACATTCAAATAAACAAGGGGGAAATAGTCCAGCACACTCTACAGTTGTTCTCAGGAATGTGGCATGATTACCACAGCTACCCTTTATCTGGGCTTTCACTTTCCTGCTTCACCATGGTAGAGGTGCAGGTCATGCTGAAAGGATTCTCTGCTTAATTAGCAGTGGTAAATACATTATAATTTTCAATTATTTTTATTTTGGATAAAAGAATTGATCTTTGCCTTTTCTCTTTTTGTGTGAATGGAACCATGGAGAAACTATGAAGTAGAAATCATTTGCTCCCTGAATTGGAAGGTATTTTTAAAGTCCTGAATATTCAGCACTGCTTAGCTCATGATTCAGTGGGAGATTTTCTTTGTCAGCTTTTATCCCAGAAACCACTAAACCTGCATGCCATGTTACCTTACAAGCACGGACAAAACTTGAGGTAGGTGACTGAGACATGTCTTTCTCTCTTTTTTGGCACTGATGGAAAAATGCATTCACATGTGGGTCCTGCAAAGGCAGAAGAAGTGGTTATTTGTGATGGCACACAAACTCAGAGTGGTGGCAGTAAGCACTTGTAAGCAGTGTTTCCTCATGAAAGCAGACATTAGAGCATCTTTTTCCATAGACAGAGTTCAACTGAAGGCCCCATCTGAGCTGTAGCACTCTGGGTGATGATGCCTACTCTCTCATATTTCATGTGCATAGTTCCCTCATCCCTCTTGGCCAAATAGCCCTGGCTAGAGAATGACGTCCCTTGGTTGGATTCCCTCCCCTCCCCTCCCCTCCCTCTCTCCCACCCTCCCTCCCTTCCTTCCTTTCCTCTCTCCCTCTCTCCTTCCCTCCCTGACTTCCTCGTTCTCTTTTTCTTTTCCTTCCATTCCTTTATTCTTCCCTCCCTCCCTCTTTATTTTTCTTCCTTTCTTTCCAATGTCCCTTATTTTTCCAGTCTGTGTTCCAGGGAATTTTATAACTCTCTATTACATATCCCATAGCACATAGGAAACTGTTGTTTTTGGCATGCCTAGGAATATTTCCAGGTTTGATGTTTCTGTATCAGCCTGGTAATAGGACACAACCCAAACTGTGACATAACATCCAAGAAATCTTGTTTTTATCTGCTTGTTGAAAAATTATATTATTATTATTTCATGTGCATTTATGTTTTGCTTGCATGTAAGTCTGTGCAAAGGTGTCAGGTTCTTTGGAACTGGAGTGACAGACAGTTGTGAGCTGCCATGTGGGAACTGAACCTGGGTTCTGAAAGAACAGCCAGTGCTCTTAACTCCTTAGCCACCGTTCTAGTCCCTATCTGCTTGTTTTTTTATCTGTTGAAATCGGCTTGGGATTTCTCCACGTTCTGAGCTGAGTTATGTAGTCAAGAAATGAAAGATAATTTGAGTTTGAGGATATATCTATCATGTTTCTCTAACAGTGCATTTTAGATGGTCATTTGGCATAGATTTCCCTCATATTGACGTTTGAATGTGTGATGTTTCTATTTCCTATCTATAGTTTATTTCTTAACTGGGGACAGTTGTTTTCCTCTTAGCTATGTCTTCCTATATCTGCCCAGTTAGTTATTATATACTGAAAGCTGACTGTGTGTCAGGACTCTGGTAGGCCTTTTTGACAGAAGAAAGGTAGGGCAGACATCATCACTTCAGTTGTGGGCTGTCCATCATGGCAGGGTGACCCACACCATATCATAGCTTCCTCATGCACCTGTTTATTCGCAGCCTGAGAAAGTGCTTCACAATAAAAGCAAGATGCCATCTTGGCAGATGACAAGACAGCCCAGCTTTGTCTGCAGGTTTGGGGAACCAGCAATACTTAGAAGTGACAGTTGAGCTAACATCTGAATGATGAGGATGGTCCTGAGTAGGCATGGGAATTAAACTTAGTTTTGGGGTAATTGTCAGAAGGGTTTGTTTTTAATATTGAACATGTTCTAGATCTGGGTGTTGTCAGTAGGAGGAAATCATACTGCAAGTGAATGGTGTAATGCTAAATGTACTTCCGCACGTTGGCCTTGAGTTTTATGACTTAAGGAGTGAGGGAACTTTGGCTTTCTTGAAAGAAGTATAAAATTACACTCTAAGTATCTTTCTTGGCAAGTTTGGTCACTTGCCCCTTTGACAACTCACAAAATGTTGTATTTACCTCTATACATGCAGGAGTGCCCATCAGATTATACATCATAGTCTATGCCTATTGTAGGACATGGTCCTCACCTGAGTGTTCACTGTTGATACAACAAATGTTGACACTTTGAAAAGCGGTTTGCCACCATCGACCCATTTAATGTCACTTCCACCATGCTGCAAGAAAGAGTTTGCTACCATCACTGACAATCTGAGATAAAGGAATTAAGTCATTTAGTTTATGTTAATTTGCTGTTCTGAACCATTACTCCCACATTGCTCTAGAGACAGGAAAATGTGCAAATTCACTTGGAAGTTTTGGAGAAGAATCTGACATACTTTCATGGAGTCATTTTGTTTAAAAAAATCATTCATTTTTTTAGTGGTCATAAATAAAATAAAAGTTGGATTATTGTAGGTTAACTTCATAATCACAATGGACACACACACACACACACAGACACACACACAGACACACACACACACACAGACACACAGACACACACACACACACACACACACACACACACACCACACTCATGTCAGTTTAAATAGCAAAGAAAAAAGATAGACTTATTTCATGGCTGATTTTTAGATTTTTTTTTTTTTTGTAATTTATACACTACTCAATACCTTTCCACTTGCAGAATCTTGAATGCTTAAATAATTAGGTGGCAGGGTCGTTGCTATTGGGATATTATACTCCTGAGAAGCTATTTGATCATGTTTCATCAGAGGAAGCCAAGCATATCCCACTGCAAAAAAACACCAAAAGCAAACAAACAAACAAAAAACAACAACATGGAGAAAAATTTTGAACATAAACTTCTATGCTAAGAAATACAAGTGTTCCATTTGTCACCATAAACATTAACTTCCTTTAAGAATCAATAAATTGTATCTTTTCAAAACAGTCTCCAACTCAAGTTAACCATGAACCTATTTCAGGTCGCTTATTCTAAGTACCTGACGTCTCCAGAGCCTCTTTCTTTTTGGCATTAGCTTTGGCATTGATGTCACATGTGATGTGGTAAAACGAAAACAAAAGGTGGTGCTTTTCGTGGAGTTGTGTTGGTAGTTCAATTTTCACCTGCAATGAAAGACATCTCATTTACACTGCGATTAAGGCCATTCACTTGACATCATCACAAGACAAGCAGCCTTAAAGGAGACCAAGTGAAATTTAGGTCCATGTTTAATCAAAATGATTTAACTCTCAACAAATATTCAGTCTGCTGGCTGTAGTGTGTATTAATATGTTATTTGTATGTCTTATTGTGGTAGATGACAATTTAGATTACGTAGTCCCTCTCATTACATAATTTATGTTTCTAGATTATGGATTAAACACACATTCACAAACACACATTCACCAACAGAACTACAAGGTGTAAGGAAGACTGATGTTAAGGAACTATCATGAACCGAGTAAACTGTATGTCCTGGCCCTGGAGTATGCTCATGGGTGGAAGCTTGTTAGCAGAGCACAGTGCTCCAGAATCAGAATCTGCCCAGGCAGATCCATGTGCACATCACTGAGAACTGTATCTATGAGTGAGGTAACCTGAGGCCTAGCATCTATTTCTCTAAAATATAACACAAACATAGGAAATGGTTTATGGTTTATTGTGGTAGCAAATAATGTACTGAAGGTTTACAAATGATGCCTCTGATTAAACACAAATATAAAATATAAAAGTGACATGGGTTATTCCGTATTTCTGGAAAGAAAGGGTTTAAAATAACCACCCACATTATATAGGATCTTTCAAATTAGGTTTCAAAGCTCTGTCACAAGTATTTCATTTCCCTGTTGTCTTGTGAAGGGAAATCTACAGAGGTGGGACTCAAAGTCAGGATGCTTGGGAGCTCTGGTTGAGTATGAGATGGTAGAGTTAGTAATAGGGGGTTTCCAAGACAGTCAAAATCTCTTGATGACCCCTGACCATCAGGAATCCAGGAGCCTGTCCAGGTAACCTGCATTTAGCTTTATATGAATCGCTAAGTTGTTCTTAAAACAGTCAAGTCAAGCAATAACTAATACCCATAAATTATTGACTAGATGTCTTATGCATTTGGCTAGTTTATTTTCATTCTGTTTAAAAAAGGACTTAGGACTGTAGATTTCAAAGTGTGATCCCTGAAATGGGAGCATCAGTGTCACCTGGGACTATAAAATCTCAGGCCTAATCCAGACATGCTGAATACCCCTATCTGAGTATTCTGTTTCAATGAGACTTCCAGATAATTCTGATGTATGGTAAATTTGAGGATCCCTGGAATTTGATGGCTTATAAGCTGATATATTATTTATATAACAGTGTACTAGCCTAGTTACAAAAGCCAGTATACATTTCAAAATACATAATAATAAGTAGAACACTAGAAAATTTCTTCCTGGCCAACTTCAATGCACCAAATACTCAAGAGTTCCAGGACCAAAAACAAGTTGGGGAGGAATGAGTTTATGTAAGCTTACAGTTTCATATCACAGTCCATTATCAAAGGAAATCAGGCGAAGCCTCAAGCAGGGCAGGAACCCGGAGGCAAGAACTGAAGCAGAAGCCATGGAATAGTGCTGTTTACTGGCTTGCTCTTCCTTGCTTGCTCAGACCACCTTTTTATAGCACTGAGAACCACCAGTCCAGGAGTGGTCCTGCCCACAGTGATCTGGAAGTGTACCACTGGCTTCCTTACAGGCAGATCTGGTGGGAGCGTTTTCTCACTTGAGGGTATTTCTTCTAAAATGACTCTAGCTTGTGTCAAGTTGACATAAAACAGCCTTCCTTATCCTTCACTTGAAAAATCCTGCAAATAGTCACACTTTATTATAATAACACATTGCATAATTTATACCTAGTTTAAAGTTAATGGAATCATTTTTCCAGTAATCGAGAAAATAAAACCTTAGTTTTAAATATGTGCTGCAGAGACCACTAAGCTATTAATAATCTACATGTCATGTGGAAAAGCTCATAGGTTTTATGAGGTTCCAGGAAATATAAGAAAATGAAAAGAATTAGAAGCCAGATTTAACAGCATTGAGATACTGAGACCACTAATTTGTGAAACTCTTATAGCTACAGAAAATGCATCTTTCAAGCATGTTCTGTCAAAAGGTCAATCAATACGGTAGATATTTTGTAATGTGATAATAACTCTTTCCCTTAGCTGCTCTTTGAACCTTCTGATCTGGATTAATTGAGAAAAAATAGGAGTATTGAATAGATATGGATGTAGGAAATAAGGCCAGGGAATTCTATTAATTAGTTTGAAAATAATAATTGTGTAAATTGTGGTAGTGGACAGAGAAGAGCTCCCAAAATAACTCTGTGTTTTAAAATTCAGAACCCATGAATATGTGACAGTGCAAGGCAAAAGAGACTTCAAAGACATGATTCAGGTGAGGGCCATGGGATTGGACCAGATATCATTAGTGGGTACAATGTGGTCACAATGAGTCTCTTCCTCCCACCCTTCCTTCCTTCCCTCCTTCCTTCCTACCCTCCCTCCCTCCTTCCTCCCTTCCTTCGTTCCTTCCTTCCTCTTCAGAAAGGATCACATGTGTCTCATTTTGGCCTCAAGCTCTCTAGAGAGCAAAGGATTATCTTAAATTTGTGATCCTCTTACCTCCACTTCCCAAGAATTGTAATTACCACACCCAGTTGCATGTGGATTTATGAATGGGACCCAAGGCTTAATGGATGCTAGATGAGCACTCCATCAACTGAGCTACATTTCCAGTCCCATCACACTCCTTATAAAAGGTAGGAAGGAGAGGAGTCACAAACCAAGGTGTGAAGTGGTGTTTAGAGGCTGTAAGAGGTGAGAGAATTTCTCTAGAAATCTCAAAAGATATACTGCCTCAAAAGATATACACCAGTACTGCAGCCACATGACAACCTCTTCAGACCTCTGACCCCAGAGCTGTGAGCAGTGTGTATTGTTTTAAGCAAGTAAAGGGTGCTAGTTTGTTATAGCATCAATAGAGAAACTCATGTAAAAATCCTAGCTGGCGGGAGTAGTTCAGGTCTTTGCTTTATGGTTAGAAGCTGAGTTTAACTACTGAAACTTATTTCTGGCTGTTTATAGCATAGACAATATGTGTGTAGCAATCTACCACTAGCCCAGTGATGTTTCTTATGAGTTATACGAAGTTGGAAAGCTTCTACCCAGTGTTATATGGCCTGGTTTGAACACTGACAGTCATTCAGTAATGATGTGATTCTGGAGAAGTTACTCCTCTGAGCCACAGTGTCCTCATCTATATAACAGAAAGTGTTAACAATTCCTGGTTCTTAGAGCTGTGGAGGAGTATGCTTGGTGCACAATAAGAGTATTGAGTTTTCCAGGGCAAGTTACACTTGTAACCATGAGACGAGAGGACCAAGCCCAATGAAGTTCATGCAGGTATGAGCAGGTATAAGTGTTGACTCATAGCATCTAGTCTTCCCGCTATAACATCATATCCTGCCACAGACTGGCAAAGCTAGCTAATATTAGCTTTATTAAAATCTTCCATAAAATAAATGAGGAAAAAATAGTCTCACTGGAAAAGAATGATATAAAAAAGCTATCACTTTCTGAAGTTTAGGCTTGTACTCAAGTGCAGGAATTCACAACAGACTCCTGGATCATCATCAGTCAGTGTCATTTCAGTCAGTGTCACTTAACAGTCTTGGGCAGTGTACACAACTGTCTTCAATCTGAGATGTGGTCTAGACAAGGTTTCTCTGACCCACTCACCAATGACTTTTAGGCAGAGACAGTGAGGGCCCGATCCTTACCTCATCAGAGAAATCCGGGTTTTGAGAATGGTGCAGCACAGCTGTGTAGGCAGCTGTGGTGAAGAGGGGCCCTCCAGGTTTTCCGTAAATACGCTGTTTAGAAAGTTTTATGAGATAAAACATTGTGAGTGCCTGAAAATATTTCCAAGTGAAAGAAGTCAACTGTAGTTCCCAATTCTAGTACCAAAGCATACTTTGTGATCGGCTTCCCAGAATGACATTTAGTTCACTTTGAACTTCACTGGTACACTGTCCTGTATGTACTATGCAATAGGACATCAAAAGAATCAAAGAATATATAAAGACCTTAATTCATCTTATAGGTATGGCACAAGGGTTGAATATTGAACCAACTCGCTGTATGACTAATGGCTGCCATAAATATGAGTTAATGTTCAAGACATAATTCCTGCTGGGGCACATAGAGCCAGCTCTTGTCTAGAGTTAAGGTTCTAAAGCTTGATGGTACCACAGTCCCATTCAAACCATCTTATGCTCATGAAGGTGGAGGTGGCAGGACAGACCAGCTCTTGATACTCTATCCCAGGCGTTGATCAAGACAGACAACCAAATAGGCTTTCGTGAATCACACAGGTGAGAGGACACCTATGCCTGGAGCTCAGGGCCTCTCTCCTAGCTCACATCTGGTCATGCCATAGCTCTGTGTGGTGTTGAGAATGCAATGAAGCAGGGAATCCACACACTTGCCACTGCTCTTCTTTCCTAGATCATTCCCATTAGGAACATTGTTCTTGCAGGACCACTGTGCTTCCTACCTGGTCATTGTCTTTGTTTGGTATCTCCTGCTAGTTTTCCTCTCCTGATGCTAGTGCTGTAGAAAAGAGTGGTCTGTATGGATGCTCATGGTGGGTCAGGATTATCTGGAAGGATGCCTCATTATCTTACATAAGTAAGCTCATTCCTCAGTTCATTGTCACTCTTTGGAATAAGACTACAAACTTCTTGGTAGCATAAACCAGAGCATATGATTTGTACCTGATGATACTATGAGAAGTAGCCCATGGCAATGGTGGGGTTAGTTAGACATTGTCTTCGCTCTTCACTATCTCCTCCCTCTGATTCACTGCAACCCAGAAGATTTGACCAAAGGCCCAATAATAATAGCTTTCCTCTTTATTTTCATAGGCTATTTTTTTGCTATTTGATACCCATGAATAAAAAAAACCCAGTATATATCATATATGAACTCTCAAAAAGACAGTCCAGTTAAGGTTTTATATGTCAAAATAGTGATATTATTAACTCATGTGATCAATAAGTTGGTCTTCTTTTTAAAAGCTATTTTCTGGTCTCTTGGGCACTTGATTCCATAAATGTGAGCTCTATGGGGCACCTTGCATTAGCCAACCGGCCTATACACAGATATACACTCTCCAGGGGCATCCTGCACTAACCATTAGGTCTGTGAATAGGCCTTCTGTGTATAGTAGCTTTCTATGAAGACTGCATGAAGGTAAGCTGGCTGTTCTACTACAGATCAAGCATGCTGAATCAAGAAGTGAACTAATAATCTGTGCATGGGGCAGACTCTTCACAGGGAATTGTTGTACTTATTTCACATTACAATGACTTCCCTTTTTCCCAAATCATGATGAGGAGAGCTGTGGAAGACCAGCATTTCTGATAGTTGGAGTTAGTGATGGCTGTTAAGTCAGATATATTTTCAGGAAATCTAAAACAAGTGCCTGAAATTGCTCCTCATTTAACTCTACTCATTGAAAAAAACCCTAATGGTGCAAAGGTCTGACATGTCTGTCTTTCCTCTTTTGCTGTGCCCCCAGCTGACATGACTTACCTTCAAGGGCTTGGCACTATCTTCATCAGAATTTTTGAATTCAATGCACACAGTTATATTTCGCGCCTGAAATTATAGTGAGGGGAAAAATAGAGATGGTAATTTCCTCTTAAATAACACCCCAGGACAATAGGAGGGCCTAAAATAAGTAGCTTCTAAGTAAATCTGGAAAATAATGTAGAATAACCAGCATTGTCTTGTGACATTATCAACAGTCCTCAGAAACAGCAGGATTTGGAGAGATTTTAAAGGAAACACAAAAGCTCCCAGTACAGGACTAAGCATGCTATTTTCAGAGTATTAAAAGAACACCCCCAAAAAAAGGTCTAAATTAAATTTATATCAGGCTGATTTTAGGAAGGATTATTAATGTGTTACACAACTATGCAGCTTCCAACAATTCAGAGATGAACAACTATAAGATAACTCCTTTGTAACACTCAGGATGCTACCAATGCTTTCATCTTCAAATAATCCTAAAGTGATTAATCCTAAAGTTATAAAGAAAGAATCCTAAAGTTTTAGGATGAACACACCCAGGGCTAAGTGCTCCCTTCAAGTCTTGGCTCTTAGTTATTTGTAGTGGCTCTTTCAAGCATCATTTTGTGTGGTCTTAATATGGTGAACTGAGAAGTGAATACCTCTGAAACGTATGCCATACCTTGTTGAAGCACTTCTGACTATCATACTTGAGGTGTTTGGGGTAGACATAAATTTGGTTTTTGTATACTCTGTATGGACGGCAACACTTTGTTGAGTCATAAATAAATTCTTCCACCTCCACTGTGGGCTCTGGCTGAGCCATCGCGTTGAAAGGCTTGACAGGGACAAAGGACGATGTTACACAGTCTTAAAAAATCAGAAAATAAGAGTTTGTCATTTAATATGGGTCTTCTAAAGTGAGAAATACTTAACATATTTTAACGTGAATCCACGTAAGATGAAAATTTGGTACTGTGCTCTAAGAGCCTGAAAATGTGAGCTGTGGGCATCAGGGATAAGAAGGTCATATGTTTAGTATTAAAACTCACGTCTAGGAAACATGGCAAATCTTTGAGATGGATTTATGATATTTTAAAATATTATTTCTTGTATATAGAACATACTTGGTAGATTTTATAAGATAAGATTTTATAAGATAAGATACATTGACCTTCACTATGATATTATAAATACAATATATATATGTATCATATATGTATTTAATATTCAAATAATCCTAAAGTGAGTTCTAGGATAAATCCACCCAAGGCTAAGCACTACCTTCAAGTCTTGGTTCTTAGTTATTTGTAGTTGTTCCTACAAAAACCATTTTGTGTGGTCTTAATAGGATGCACTGGGAAGTTAATACCTCTGAAACATATGCTATATATATATATATATATATATATATATATATATATATATATGATGTATATATCATTGCATGGATGAAAATGTTATTCAGTAGGTCTGTTATTGATAACAAAAGAAGAATTAATAGTAATTTTCCATATGGAATGATTTTATAGCAAGTGTCTAAAGCCCTTTGTACATTGTTATTTTTCTTTCTCTTCAATTTTTAGCAACTTCAAGAATCTAACTTTGTAGTAATAGTCTAAAAAATAAACTAAAAAGACCATTAGGAATGTCTAAGTCAAAACTTCTGCCATCATGCTATTTGAAGGTGGAAGTTGTCAAGATGAGAGGGAGAAAGGCATCTCTCTTTCCCAGCAAAAACCTTCCTGGACTCAGATAAAACAAAGAGATGGACTGTTTGTACTTTGGAATCAGATAAAAATTCTAATTACTTTTTAATTTAACCATATTTAATTTAATCATAAATTTAATTTTAAATCATAAATTTATGATTTTATTTAATCATATTTTACTCATATTTAATTTTTTTCATATTTAATCATAAATTGACTCTAATGTTTCTGCTATCTGCTCAATTTTCTGTAATATCCTACCATTTTTTCAAAGAGAATATTTAGCTTCCTCTTTTGTTGTTTGTCTTTTCTGTAGGAACTGAAGCCTTATTCCCTAATTCAGACAGAGAAAATGGCTTAGTTTATCCTCTCCTGTTTCCCATCGATCAATGTAAAAATGATTTGGGGTCAGAGCTTAAGTTAGAATTCTCATTATAGTTTATATTAAAATGATTTGTAGAAAATTATACAGATAGATGGCCACTCTAATATTCTCTGTCAGCAGTCCTCTATCAAATCATCATTTATTTTAGGAAAATTTGATTCTATCTGTATTCCGAAACCCTGATTTTTAGGTCAGTAAAAGCTGAATTTTACCATATTCCAAACAAGGTAGACATTCTGTGTAGTAACATTCTAGTCACTTAGGTTGCTATGCCCAGTTTTCAAAGCAATTTGTTGGCAGTGTGCTATGGCAGTACCAGTCTGTACTTGAATCAGGAAAGCTAGATAGACTCTGAGTTCTCCCACTATCAACTATTTATCTACTTGAGCCTGACTTTCCTCATAACACTCTAGGATTTTAAGGATTATGTGAATAATTTAACATCTTGCTGGATATTAAGCCTATATTTGCATAACAGATGATAGTTAAGCTACCCAGGAAATAGTTTCCATTATGAATTCACTGTCACAATGGACAAATAAGCCCCATATGCCTATAGTATAATGAATTCCATTTCCAGTTTGAAAGACAAAATCCCCAAGCATACCAAATCTTGGGACCAACCAGCTAACTGAAAAACCAACCAACCAACCAACCAACCAACCAATCAAAATCCCACAAGATACTTAGAAGTCTCTAATTGAACTATGACATCCATGATATTGGCATCATACTTGGCTGCTCCAAGGGAATGTTGTCCACAATAATATCCAGGCTTCCAGGGATGGTCTGCATTTTGCTTATCCGGTCAGCTCTGTAAAAGGACATCAAAACACACACACACACACACACACACACACACACACACACACACACAGAGTAATATTTTTCATTTTCAAAGAAAAACCCATCTTTTACTATAATTCTGAGCTTTGAGAAGGGTAAAAGGTTGGTAGTAAATAATGGTACATTGATTTTTTCCCCCCTTTAGTTAATTTAGTTTCTGTAAATACCTCAAATTTATTCTCTCTGACTTCACTTACACAATATAACAATAATGTATACCAATAAATTATATGGCCTATAAGACTTATTTGAATTTGCTTAAACAGTACATTGTCAAAGTGAATTTT
Organism: Cricetomys ansorgei; assembly: GCA_026225945.1. Classification (NCBI taxonomy): domain Eukaryota; kingdom Metazoa; phylum Chordata; class Mammalia; order Rodentia; family Nesomyidae; genus Cricetomys; species Cricetomys ansorgei. Next base: position 17,936,137 of record JAMJFZ010001796.1, read on the forward strand.
AAGAATCTCTGAGAAGAAAGAAACTAGTGTTTTGCTACAGTTGCATATAGTTTGAATTTTTCCCTCTTCCCTAACAAAGAACTGATTGCTTCCATGTGTGTGTAGGCTCATCTCCCTCTCCTATCACCATACATGTTACTCTGACTCTGGAGTTCTGCTTCCTTCCCTGCTTCCTACCGAAAATGTCACACTCGTCTTTCTTTAGAGGAATGTGCTAGTTGTTGATCACAATTTTAAACATCACATACCCAGAAAACATACATTGAAAAGTGTAGCAATGATAGTGATGGCCAAAACTAGATTTTGTCAGCTTTGGAATACTAAATGTTATATTCTCAGGAATTTTGCCAGCCTGTTGTTACTCATAGCCTGTGTGGAAAATTAAGCTATGCATACTTAACATTTTGCAACAAAGTTCATCACTTCTTAATTATTTTACACCACTGTTATGGTTTAACTGGTGTATGTCCCGGGCTCGTGTGTTTGTATAGTTGGCCCCCTAGTGGGTGGTGCTCTTTGAAGGCTGCAGAATCTTTAGGAGGTCTCCCTGGAGGAAGTGGGTAACTGGGGGCCGGCAGTGGAGTTTTACAGTCCAGTTCCATTCCCTGATCACTCCTTTCTTTCTGACTGGATGCAATGTAGCTGACCCCTGCTCCTGTCATTATGTCTTCTGTGTCACAATGAACTGTATCCCCTAAGAGCATAAGCCAAAATAGACTCTTCTTTCTTAAGTTGCTGATCATAGCAGTTGGAACAATAACTCATACACACACCATATGATTATTTGATCCCCACGGTTGTTTACTTCTGTTCCCAGCTCCGTGTTCAGTGAACCACATGGGTGGCTTGAAGTCAGCAAGGACAAAGTAATTTATACCACAGAAACTGGTCACCAGGAGAAACCAATTTTAACTTAATGTTAGCACTGGTGACTTACATTCCATTTATAATTTCTTTGTATTCACTGACAACATGAGGTTTATCAGAGCGTGTTTTGCTGTTTATTATATCAGTTTATTCCCAAATCTATATTATGTTCCATTCTGCTCAGCATTATAACTTTTCATGCCTTAGGGGACTGTCAAAAAGGCAAAAGGAAAAGCCCTTTCCATTTTCCCACAGTGGCTTGCGAAGACCTGGGTGCAGGTTTTGACCAGGATGTTTGATGAGTAAAGGGAGGAAAAGGTCTCTTATGTTACCAGTGCTCTGCCTGGACCGCAAAGAATAAAAATCAGTTCCAGGTCTTGCCTAAGAGTTTACCTCTCACCCTAATTATATGTTCTAGAAACTTTAATAATAACGATTAATAATAATAATAATAGCAACAACAATAAAATTGACAAAATCCCTTCTGGTTAAATAGAAGCAAATTATTTACTGATGCTGCACTGATATTCGTCATTCTTGTTTAAACATATCTTAATATTTTTGAGGGATATACAAAATTAGTTGATAAGAACTGCTGATTCGTAGGTGGGAGAAACAGAACGAACATTCAAGGCTAAGGAGCGCAAGAACACTCTGTGTATTAGAGAGCAGCAGTGTATGATAAGTAATATATTGAGGGCATCAACACATCTGGAGAAGAGGTTCCCGTGGGAAGGAAGTTGATTCTAAACTCCCACTGATCTCTGTCGGCCAACACCATGAGAGGAAGAGACGAACTGAAACTGCAGAACCAGAAGTGCCATAAATAATACTGTTTCCAGATACTGAGTTTAGGGATGGTTTGCTAAGCGTCTATAGACGAATGATACAGCCCAATGTGTCGCACATCTTCTGTGTGATTCTGGCAAACAGACTCTTAAGGCACCATTAGGTGAAAGGGGAGTCACCAGAAAGCCATCTGTTTCTGGAGGCATCTGGACAGTTGAGACTCAGGGAATCAGGTGTTGTTATAAAGAGAGAAGAAATCCGTGTTGGCCACAGCTTAATTTACTTAAAGAGGCATCCAGAACATCCTACCTTCTGTAGTCTGATACCAGTTTGAGGAGGTCCTCAGCTGAAATTTTGCTACTTTCTTGTCTATACAGTGGTGAAAATCTTGAGTCTCTGTCCACGTTCCCCTGGTTGTCCTTAAATATAGATCTGTAGGGAAATAATGTTTATTCAGGTTTTTATTTTTTTACTGTTTAAGAAATTGTGTTTTTTAAGGAGGATAATTAATGATCATTCTAATTTATAATAGAAAGGATTCAAGAGACTTATCAAAATAAAAAGACACTATTTCTTAAACAAAATTTTTATTTATAAACACCATATTTTTGTTTTATTTCTCATTTTTCAACTCTATATCTAAAGTGGCCGCAGTTTCTGTTACAGCTGTATTTATGTTGTCTCACATTTATTGCAATATCAAAACCTTGGAGTATTGGGGGATTTGAGGAAAATGGGAATAGATTACAGTTGGCATGTGTGTTTGTGCTTGTGAAGTTGCGCTGGTGTGTGTGGGGAGGTTGTTGGGGGCTGGAGAATGACCTAGGCATTGTTCCTCAGGCTCCACCCACCTTGTTTTGTGAGGCAAGATCTCTCCCTGGCTGGCTGGTCATCAAGCTCCAGGTACCCTCCTGTCACCGTCTCCTCTGTGGTATGATTACAGTCATGCACCACCGTGTCTAGCTTTCTACCTAGGTAGTGTGGCTCAAACTCAGGCCCTCATGTTTGCAAGGAGAACTTCACTGACTGAGCTATCTCTTAAAGTCCTCTGTTTAATTGTTACCTCAAGGAACCCTAACCCAGCCAAGAAGGGGCCACTGCTCTTTGGATGGCACCATTAGGGTTTGCGAGTGTGCAATAGGGATCAGGTTGTAATTATGGCTGTAGAGAGTGAGATTCTTAAAATGTCTTTGTGAAGATAAATGAGCCCATGTTCTAACTTTTAGGGCAGAAATAAAGATAAAATGCAGGAAATATTAGTCAGAATTTGCATTAAATAAGGCTAACATTGTTATTTCCTTCTTTGATCAATTTCATTGGAACTATAGTGCCTTACTTAAAATACATAATTGCTTTTGCTATGACATTATGAAGTAATGTCAGGCAGTATATGCTTCACATGCAGTTTGCTTATGTCAACCCCTCCCGTATTTATTATACATTAAAGAAAAATTAGGCCCACATATAAATGCTTTTTCTTCAACATCAGAGAGATGTTGGATTTTTATTTCTTCTAGTTTGAAAGGCTTAACTAGAATATTTTATCATAATTAAAATGAATCAAATATTTCAAATCAAGTAGCTGAAATGGCTTTGGGATGTTATCAACCATAGACTTTTAGTGTAAATTAACATGGAAAAACAAGGGGAGCGGGCTAGAATTATATCAGAACGGTATTTTTAGATTGTTTGAAATTGTCTCCTCAAACTTTTAACGCTATTCTTGTGGTTAAGCAGTAACTGGGGGGAAAAACCCTCTCCTTGATAACATTTTAATGAACTAGTATCATGAAAACAGAATAAAAACATTTAACTTGAAGACCAGAGAGATAACTCAGCAGGAAAAGGTGCTAGCTGCCAAGCCTGCACACCAAGTTCAATTTCCAGGGCTCATATGGTAGAAGGAGAGAGCCTGCTTCTGCAAGTTGTCCTCTGACCTCCACTTGAGTGCTATGGCAAGCTGTGCATACCCTCCCCTGGTCCCACCCTACAAAAGGTATACATAAAAAAGTGATAAGAATTTCAAAAGGTTTCATTTAAGGTGTTTTTTAATACAAAAGGAAGTTATAAACTCAGCTTGACTAAATTTTTTTTTTTTTTTTTGAGACAGGGTTTCTCTGTTGTAACTCTGGCTGTCCTGGAACTCACTCTGTAGATCAGGCTGGCCTTGAACTCACAGAGATCCACCTGCCTCTGCCTCCCGAGTGCCGGGATTAAAGGTGTGTGCTACCACTGCCAAACTGATTAATAATTTTTTCAGTGAATGAGTGACTTCAAGTACACTCATCTCTGTGAGCTGTAAACTTTGTTTTGCTCATATCCACAGCTGTCTTGTGGAAATCTTGCACTTGGAACGGCCATTCATGAACTATATTGCAGCCTGACAACTCAGCTTACAGTGGTCCACAGACCGTGGCTAATCAATAACTATATTTGACCAGAGAACAGAGAACAGAGCATTTTACACTAGTGGTTTCAAGAATGGCTGAGACATAGTGCTTAGCTCCAACTGCCACAACTGAGCAATCATTTGTATATTGTGAAGGTCTTAGAACTCTAATTTTGAGATTGTGATTGGAGAGAAAGTGGTGTTTAGCCAAATAAAGAAGTTTGAGGTTCTTGACAGCTTCGTTCACAAGAAGCATGAATAGGTGGCATGTACAAAAAGCATTAGACATTTTTTTGGCTTCTTTTTATTTTTGAGACAGGGTCTCACTATGGAGCCCAGGTTTGTCTTAGACTCTTGATCCTTCTATCTTACCCTCTCAGGTGCTGAGGTTAGGTGTATGTACCATCGTGTGGGATTTAGACATTTCCTTGCAGGTGTGGACACAGCATATGAAAGACAAAAGTGGATGTTAGGGTTGGAACTGGCATATGACTATAATCTCAGCACTAGGTTGGTAAAGGTAAAAGGAAGACTATTTATTCAAAGTCATGATAAGCTACACAGATAGGCCTGTCTCAAATAAAAAAAAAAATCTCTCCAAGGGCTCAGGATGTAGTTCAGTAGAGAACATTTGCCTAGAATTCATAAGGCAGGGGGAAAAAAAACCACATTTGGTTGATTGACAGCTTAAGTTGTATAAAATGAATTATTTAGTAATAAAACTATAAAAAGGTAGACAGAAGGAGCTTTGTTATGGAAGGATGAAAACAGGTGGACTTGTTTGGATGTTGTCAGCATGAGACTCTTAGACATCACTGCATTGGACATCTCTGGTTGTACAGATATGAAAATGAAAATTTATATTCTTCCTAAAGAAAATGGAGCTCTGTCTGTTAGTCATTTTTAAGTTAAAATGAGACACTGTACCAGAATCTGTGAACTAATCCTGGCATAGACTTGGTCCCCTATGATCCTGGAGGTGATATGCATGGGAAAAGTTCAATTGCAACAGGACACACTTGTAAATTCAGCTTCTTTTAGAGTTGCTAATTGTAAAATATCCCATGTGGCTATCCGTGTGTGTGTTCTACACCTAGTCTATGGTTAATATTTTTGCTACAAGGTGGTAGTGTACCTCGTGCCAAATCTGAGAACATAGCAGATAAATTCCAAATCAGATGCTCACAGTGACGAGATCTGTGTGTACTGCAGCAGCCGGGTAAAAATCTGGTCCCAAGCAACTGTTAATGATACTATTTCAACTACAGTTGCTTTGAAATGTTTTAGGGTACATTCAAAACTATACTGTGAAACAATCTTCATGATATAAAATAGGATATGGAGGAAAAGCCAATGGAGAATAAGCAGTACTAACAATGGATTTACTATGCCGTGTGGAGCTGGTCTATTCCAGAATGATGTGACAGCTGGCCTTCTGCCTGTCCTGCCAACTCTTAGCTGAAGCAGGGTTTGCACTGGAAGGTGGGGGGTAGGATTGCTTCTTTGGTGGACTGTGTACTTTTTTCAAGCTAGATAATGCAAATAACCTAACATATCATAATTTCTGCATGTCCAGTCCCTTTTCTATTTTCCAGAGGAGCTCATGTAAAGATACATCATTGGTGGTATATACAAGTTCATAACCAATAGTCATCCCACTAATTGAGCCCTGATACAACACAGACTTTTGGTTTTGCTACCTTTCTTTTCCCTAGAAATAATTGCTCTAAGAATTGACAACACTTTCAGCCTTCATGGAAACATCATCGGTCTTCCTTACAGTTTGTTCTACTAGAGTCAGAGTCAGAGTATTGCTTCTAAGTACTGTTTTTCCAGTAATTGGCACATTATTTACTTCTGTCCTTCACATTATTCTTCACTGACCCAAATTTATAAGAAATGGGGAGTTGCAAAACATGAATATGAACTCCGTATGTGACGTTTAATAATGACAGTAATGACAATGATGCTGATAAATGATGGGTTTTACTAACAGCTCCCTCTAGGCGGATACATATCTGTGCATTTTAATCCCCGGCACAGTAAATTATGCATTTGTATTCTTCTTTTGTAAGTAAGGCAAAACAAAACAAAAAGACAGGTAAAAAGACTATGAGTGACTTGCCTAAGAGCTACTGGCTTGCGCAGTTTGAGAATCGGGATTGAACTCCCTCTAGCTCTAAAATGTCTTTATATAAAATCTCCACACCATGCTGGATCCTTAAAGCAAAGATATGTTTATTACTGTAAGTGGTATGTTGCAATATTTTACTTTCCCAAAGGATAGCTTGCCTCTGCCTGCCACAACAGTTTTCTTGAGAAATCTGACAATGACTGCAATATGAAGATGTTTGATTAGTGAAGTATAACGAGCTATGCTTTCTATCAAAACTTATAAGAAAGTAAAACAATGAAGTGCATCATAACTGGTTCAGTAAATGTATATAACATGTTTTTAATGTCTCACCATTAGTTATCTCTGTAAAGAAAGGCAGAAAGGGAGAAATAAAATATCCATGATATATTTTATACTGAATTCTTTTACACCTGAAGTTAACAGAACATATCGTTCATGGGTGGGTATTGTCTGCTCCATTGCACAGACGAGAATCTGGACCCAGACAGGAACCTTGCTCAAGGATACAATAAGTAGTGACCTGACCTTGACAGGTTTGTTGGGCTTCCCAGGCTCTGCAGCCTGACTCCTCTACCCTGACTACAATGCTCTCTGAATGCAAGTCAGTCCTTACAGACTGCAGGAGTTTGTCTTGGCTTACTGGATCTGGATCCACATTTCTTCTATCTGACATACTTTAATTTTAATTAATGACTGTAACATTCTGACACATACTGGTGAGTTTTCTCAGGATGTGTTTCTCAATGAAAGCTGTGTGGACTGGAGAATACACAACAGGTTAACCCTCCCTTCTGGATTTTGAATTTTGAATTGAAGTGAATGCCTTTGGGATAATGTTATCAATATTCACCAGGTGAAGTGTTTTGTTCTAGGCCTGTAATTAATCCCTTTTAATCCAGTTTATCCATTGCTGATCTTTATTGGCTTTCCTTATGAGTCTATGCCTGGGTTTTCTTCCTTCAAGGAATTCTTTTTTTTTTTTTTTTTCCCAAGACAGGGTTTCTCTGTTGTAACTCTAGCTATCTTGGAACTCACTCTGTAGACCAGGCTGGCCTCAAACTCATAGAGATCCACCTGCCTCTGCCACCTAAGTGCTGGGATTAAAATTATGCACCACCACTGCTTGGAGTCAAAGAATTCTTATACCAATGCAGATGTGACAAGATTGAGAAGGACATTGGGAGTTGACCTGTCAGTAGATCTGAAAAGCAAATTCTCTTTTCCACAGAAGTTCTATTTCTAGGGAAGATGATCTACCACTTGTGCCTACCAATCTCAGCATTTCCATCAGAGTCAACTAGGGATATATTTGTTTGTACTAATCCACACCCAAACAAAAGACAGCCTAAATGATCAACTTGATAGCTTCATTTGGACATTCACATACATGAAAGCATGCAGGTGCTCAGGGATGTGTGCAACATCCCTCCTTATCTTACGCACATTATACTCCCAGGACTGACGAGTTCATTAAACCAGTTATGCATAAACAAGTAATGATTTTGATTTGGCACTTACTAAGATCCCACACATCTGATTATGCCCACACTGTATACAGGTAAGAGGCCGTTAGTATAAGCTGTCTTGCTGAACTAGTAATTTGTGAAATATATATCTCTGCAGAATTCATGACATTTGTGAAGATGACACCATGTTAACATTCCTTTAAGTATGGCTCCATTAAAAGCAATAGATAACATAAAGGCGTTCAAAGCCATAGCTTCTAATGTGGATTGTAAGTACCTTTCTATTCTATCAGTTGCGAATTAGGAGCTTACCTCACTGCCCAAGCAAATGGCATCCGATATTTCCCCAATTTGCTACAGAACTGCCTGTTGGATTTTAGTACTTTTTGTGCAAACTGAGGGAAAAACAAATAAGATGTTATTTAGGAATAGCCAATTACAAATTGTACATGTGAAGTAATAATGATTATTTTTCCATTTTATTGTCTACTGAAATTCTATTAAATTTCTCCTTACTGGCCCACAGATTACATATGATAACCCACTTTGTTCAAGCTCTTGTAGAACTCTTGGCTTTCTTTATAATTTAAAAATTCCTAATGTAGAAAATCCCCTAGTCTTGAAATACCCACTATTATCCATTCCCTCTGTTTCTCTCCCTGTTTTCTCCCTTCCTAGCCTTCCAGTTAAGAGAAGATAAAATCTTGAATGGAAATTTATCAAATTCATATTCACAATTGGTACTAGATCACATTTTTTATTCATCAAGAGACTTTTTCTGTGAATGGCTTCATGGACCCTGCATTCTCTGTCACAATTTCTCAAATCTATTGCTACAACCAGGAGGTAGCCATAGATAAATACAGGAAGCACTTTCATTTTTGATGCGGGATCCAGCCCAGAATTTCACACATTCTAGGCAATAAATGAAGTGTGACTGTGTGTCAAAAAATTTATTTACAAACCTGGTAACAGGCTGGATGTAGTCTGAACACATAGTTTGTCAAACTATGATGTGAGAAACCTTTATAAATATGTTAAACTACAGTCTAAATTGTTGCACATGTGCTTTGGTGTTAAAATGGTATCCAAATTTAAATTTTTCTCTACCAACAGTTTCATAGACATCAGAGATTATTTAATCAAAAAGACATAAACCAAAAAATGTATAATTTAAACAATTAAATTGTGGTAGATATTAATTATGCTTCTGGGTGAATGTTTTAAGTCATACATTTATCAAGTTTTATAATTCAGGAAGGCAGCATGACCTCATTTCTTCAAAGAGACTGAAATTTATTTATAAGAAAATAATCATTACCTTGTTGGAGTCTGGATTCTTAATATAAGGCTCCACACCACTCCCAATGTTTCCCATTAAGACTTTCTCGATTTTGGCCACCAAAACAATTTCAGAGTGTGGATCACTCACAGAGAATATAGCCTGTGTCCAAAGAAAGCAGTAGATAACTACCAAAGGCACCACCCTGAAGATATTTACAAAAATACCACTTTAAAAAATGACAGCTTTAACTAATTTTTATTTGGGAAATTGCCCATCCTGTACGACCTATTGTTAAGAACAATCTGAGGGACAGGGCTTTTCTGTCCCATCACAAGTAAACAAAAGTGCAACCTGCTTTGGGAATTTTAACCATTCCTCCGGAAGGCCCTTTATGTGAGGTTCTTCTGATTGTCTTGGCATGCTGGTGTCGATGTTGCCATTTTCCAGGGCCGATGGGGTCCCTGAGAGCATCTGCCGGACAGCATGGTGATTTAGATCCACGTGGAAATCGGCAGAGATCTTCCTGCTATTCCTGAGGTCATAAAGTGCCACACTCACAAAAAATGGCTCAATCTGCAGGGAAAAGAAAAACCAGATGGTTCTGACACAAAGCCGTTGCCAATCCAACAGCCTGTGCACCACAGCCCAGAACCCTTCACTGCGGCAGACCTCCAAGCCCACAGCTGCATGTTATTTGATTCCTGAGCCTAGACTCCCACACGATATTCTTTCCCACATGCTTTGCCACCAGCACGTTAAGCTTGAACAGGCTCTAGTTACTTCTCCCCATGCTCTCAGAAAATGCCTTTTACTCCAATCTCCCCAGATCCCTGAAAAATTAAAATACATCCTAGAATCATACAAGTTTCTAGAATGCCCTGAGAAATACTTCATTAGTCTAACTGCTTTTCAGATATTTTAAAAACCACGGCATGAAATGATAATCATAATTCCATTTAGTTCACATTGACTGTGCTTTCTACTGTCCTATGCATTTTTAATATATTCGTGAGCATGGTACTGGGACACATAGATGATGATCAACTTGGGAAAGGCCTTGCTATATCAGAGAAGATAGGAAGCCTCTGAAAAAGAAGTTAAATATTTTAGCTGAGGTTTAAACATTATATTACTTAGTTTCTTTATTTTGTACTAAATTTGAATTTCATCATACTCCTAGTACACAGGGTCTACTCTTTCAGCAGCTGTTATGCTAACTTTAACTTCAGTCATGTTGTCTGCCAGTTTTCTTGAACCTAAGGTTATTGTTTTCCCTTTGATAATATTTGTAGATACATATTCAGAGACAACCCTCACTGTCTCGCTATTCTTCAAGCTCACCCCTCCAGTTTTCTCCACTAGTCTGAACTTTCAGCAAGATCAGTGACTACTGTGTTGGCTCCCAGTGATCGTGTTCTCATTCTGTCACTCTTTGTGTATGTGTTAGTTAGGATCCCAGCGAGATAATGACATGCTCCTCTTTGCAATTATTTATCTATTCTCTTACTCAACTCAAGGCTCTGATTAACAGTATATCCAAAATGTTTTAATCTCTTAAGGTCATTATTTCTAGTGATGCTCAGTTGATCTACATTTGGCTAAAGCCTTAGCCTCAAAGGAACTCCTATGTGGTGCTGGCAGGGTCCCATCTTTTTTTTTTTTTCTTTCTTTTTTGAGTTTTTACTTACTCAACAATGTGATACAGATTCATATCACACTTTCCATGCTTCAGATATTTCTCCTTTTGGTAAGGATGACATTTATAAATCAATATCTGGGAACTGGTAATTGCTGTCACTAGGACATAATAGGGCCCATTCCCGCTTATTATACAGGACAACACAGTACTCAATACATCTGTAATTATATATTATATATTTTATATATATAATATATATTTATAGATGTATTATATGTATTATACATTATGTATAATATATAATATATATAATATATATATATATACACACACACACACACACACACACACACACACATATGCACACTAAAGCTTGGTAATCCATGGAATATATGAAAACAGAACATAGGGTAGCTCAAAGAATATTCCCATGTCTGTGAGTGTATGAATCTAACCACGTGATAATGGTCACTGACACAGAGAATAAAGACACAAAGGTGAATTCTTCACAAGACTCAGAAAGTCTTCTTTAAGATTTCCCCAATGGCCATGGATATATGAATTTTGAGTTTTCAGGACAGTCAAGGAACTGGGCTGGAAATCTGGACCTGGGAGTCTTTTGAACGGAACTCCCATTTAAGTAACAATGCATAGATGCAGTGGTTTGAATGAGGGTGGCTCCTATAGGCTCATATGTTTGAATACTTGGTCCCCACTCGGTAGAACTGCTTGAGAAGGATTAGAAGGTGTGGCTTTGTTGGAAGGAGGTGTGTCACTGGGTGCAGGTTTTGATGTTTCAAAAGACTAGAGCTGTTTCCAGTATGTTGTCTGCCTCCTGCTTGAGGATCAAGATGTGAGCTGTCAGCAGTTCTTGCGGCCATGTCTTTGCTCTACCATCATAGACTCTAACCCTCTGAAACTGTAAGCCCAATTAAATCCTTTCTTTTATTTGCTTGGCAATGGTGTTTTGTTACAGCAGTAGAAATGGTAAGTAACACAACAGAGAAGAGAATCAGTGTAGATTCTTATGGAATAGTAGCATGCAAAAAACAGAGACCAAAGCAGTCATGAATGAGATTGGGTAAGGCCTGGAAACTAGAAAGAGGCTGATGAGATTTGGGGTGGGGAGTTAAAGGAGAGAGTCAGGGAAGACAATGGAGGAAAGTAGAAGGGGGATATTAGAGGTGAAAGGGCACAATAAGAAGTAGGAATGGAGATGGGGCTTCCCTGGGAGAATGAACTTACTCTGTATGGAAATGACATATGAAACTGTTACTTTGTAAGCTAATTAAAATAAACAGAATTTTAAAATAAAAATAGAGATTGTGAAATGGAAGGATATTCCTTACTTCTCTTCCTTATTTCCTTTCTTTGTTCCTCTCCTCTCTCTCTTCCTCCCTCCCTCCCTCCCTCCCTCCCTTCCTTCCCTTTTGCAGTGCTGAGGATCAAACCTACAGCCTGACATGTGCTAGGTAAATGGTGCACGACAAACCTAATACTACAACTCTGAAACAATAAAACAAAATATGATGCAAAAGTTTTAAGTGCTGCCAAAATATCATCGAGACAAAGACTGATTCAAGAAATAAAGAATGATTAACTAAAAACGTGTCACAGTCAACATAAATTAAGGGGTGAGGGTGCATGCCAGTGGTGGGGTGTCAACTTAGTATGTGCATGGCCCTGGGTTTCATCCTCAGCAAGGCAGAAAATGGAAAAGTAAAATAGCATGGGTTGAATTAGGAGAAAAATTAAGCAAAGTATATATAACTATGTACATGTTACATATACATAGATACGTGTATGTATAACTAAATATACTAGATGAATGAACATGTATGTGATTTCATGGCTGTGCAGTTAAGTAAAGATTCTAAAAGGCTGTCAACAAATAATATTTTACTTTGGTTTGTGCTACTTAATTTTGAATTAGAGTCTGTCCTAATTAGAGTCTGCCAGTATTATGTGAACAAGTAGATTATACAAAGGATCACACCCCAAATAATGCAGTTGTACAGACTAATGCTGTAAGTCTTGTTAAATATCTTCTGTCCTTTGAGATATAGCATGTAACTAGCTTGTAATAGAGGCATCCAACAGCTGTTCAGTTATTTAACAATAGTAACACCTATCAACTCCCTCACTATTATAGCTGGAATTTCAAATTAAAAATAAAGTTCAAAGTAGTCTCTTTGAGGTTGCAGAGATGGCTTAGTCAGTAAAGAGCTCTCTATGCCACCATGAGGACCTGAGTTCAGATCCTGAGTACCCACAGCAAAGTTGGACATGCAGCATGTGTCTGCTATCCTAGTGCAGGGGAGGCAGAGACAGGAAGGTCCTTGAAGCTCACTGGCCAGCCAATCTAACTGAATCAGAGTGATCCAGATGTATTAAAGGACTCTCACTCCAAAAATGAAGGTTAAGGACAACACCCAACATTGACATCTGGCTCCCCCCACATGAATGTACTCATGTGAATGTGTGCCCACACACAAACGTACACACGATATCACACATACACCCACACACCTACACATCCACTCACACCCCCCATATTCACACTTATTGAAAAGTAATTATTAAGAAAAATTTTTATTTTAATAATTTTGTTTAGAAAAACTCTTCATTTGTGGTAAATGTAGTCTGCTAAGAGTTGAAAATGCAAAACTAGAGAGAGATCAATGCAGGTACACAAGACATTTTGAAGAGAAGCAAATAAAAATCACTAATTTTTTTCTCCCTGAATTGCTGCATTATGACTTTCATTCCCATTTGTTGAATGGAAACAAGTTGCCTCCATGATAACACATCAGAAATTAAGACTCCTGTGGTGATTCATTTATTTTTCCAATCCACCTTCTCAATGTAAATGCCAAATCTTACTTTTTTAATGACTGGCTTTTCAGGATGGATTTGTTTAACAAAACACCTTCAAAGCCTGACAAATTAAGTTGTAGGCTACTGAGGTTTAGTCTGATGAATTACTTCTGAAAATTCAGGAACAGGAGAATTTAAATGTAGCTACAATGAAACAGCTTTATTAGTTTGGATTGTTGGAGTCAATTCTTATTTTCAAAGAAATATTTTATACTCTAAACCATTCTCTAGAATTTGGTGTTCTGTTCGATTGACTGAAAAATTACATGCTGTCGAAGTCTGCTTCCTCATCATAATGGATTCCATAGATGCTCATGTCTGAAATGCAGCAGTTAGTTCTCCTGAAATGTGGAGATCTGTCTTTCAAAACATGCCCATCAAAGATAGAATGAAGAGATTCAGGAGTGCCATTAGTGAAGGAGTGCCACTGGAAAAACACACAGAGGTTTCCAAAAACAATGTCCTTCAATGATAAACTGCCACCAAAGTGAGGCTGTTTTATTAATTTTGATATGATCACTAACAAGCACAAAGAATTATTTTTTAAAAGTAATTTCCTTGTTTATTTTTTAAACACTTGTATATACTGTAAGATTACTTAAAAGAACAACTTTCAGAAGCTCAAAATCAACTTAACTCCTTGGCCTGAGAGACAGGAAAGGATACCTAACATCCACTCTCAGGGGGATGGAGGATGGTTCAGTGGCTGCTCTTGCAGAGGACTCAAGGTGCCTATACACACATGCATACAAAACCGCAATGCATATGCAGTGAAATGGAATAAAATGAAAATAAAAATAAAAAATATGCTTCTAAAAAGACACACTGTTGGGACATGAGCAAATAGATCCATATAGCTTCTGAACATGATCTACATGGAAGGAGTCACATGTCCTTGGCACTGAAAAGAAAAGTGCCATTGTCTCTGGGAACTTGTTTAGAGGTTGGTCAGAGGAGCGCAACTACAGTGTGCCCCTCTCTGTCCTTCAGTGGCGAAGGCTGTGCTCTTTAAATAAGTAGACAGCTTTCAGGAGACATGCATTGAATGGAGAGGATGACAGAGACATCTGCCTAGTCTTCCCGATCCGTAGAATCAACCCTGCTGGTCAATGGAGGGGACAGATATTACCACAGCTCCAACACCCTCACATCCAAAAATAAGGCCATTTTCTTTGACTTTTGGTTTCCAAAATGGATTTTTAAATTGCACTTAAGAATGTATTAGATGAAAAACATAGATTTAAAATATTTATATTTTTAGTTTAGATCAATGTATGAAATGATAAAGCCCATTTATTTTTATGTGGTGTGGTGACTAAGTGGCTTTATGACTTGGATCAAGTTTTCTTAAATTCCCAAATGGTTGCAGGAACAAAGTTTTTAAGCACTTTGTTTTGTTTTATGACCAACTTAGAAGCATGTTCCGATTCCTTCTAATACCCTTTTCTTCACAGAAAGTGCAGCTCTCTGCAGGTATGCCTACTGGCCTCTTTCTGCTTTATGTTGCACAATCTCAGGACCATCACACACAGGGCTTGTTCTCTCTCGCCCTCACGCCCCAACTCTCTTCCAACAGCAACTCCATTCTTTGTTGATGACTTTGCCAATCACATTTAAATGTTTCATACCTGTCCCCTTCTCTGTACGTGCAGAAATTCTTTGATGATTCTCCTCAGGTCAGTGCCTAAACTGCATCTTCAGACTTATATTTCCATTCACAATCACCTCTTTGAGCTGAATGAATGTTTACATTGCACCAAGCACTTAGAATTTCCCATAGATAACCTATTTGCTAGTCACATGACCATTTGAAATGTTTGCTGTTACTGCTCACCATTCACATAGAGGAGACTGAGGTAAGACACCTGACCTCATGGCACAATTTCTAAGTTGAACACCTAGGAAATCTGATCCAAGCTGTCCATTTCTCATCAAATAGGATGTACAAAGTATGGATGGATCCTATTTCTACAGTAGCAGGTAGGAGACTCAAAGAGAACATGAGTGTTAAGAACAAAAGGTTAGGGAATCTTCTGGAAGAGTTAGTCGCTCCTGTGATCCACTGTGTCCCAACTCATCAAATTAGTTTCCCCTGTAATGGAGGCAGGTATGGGATTGTGTAGGGCCAAGTAAGTGAACAATACCATTCCTCCCTTCTAAAGCACATATAGTTTGTATATCAAGAACCTGAAAATAAAGTTTCTGTTCTGGGGTGGAATACAGCATTTGAGACTTAATAAAAGCCAGAATAGAAAACTTTGAAAAAGAATGAAAGAGATCACACTGAAGCATTAATTGTGATTTGTCATGACAGTAGAGTTATAAATGACTTATTTTCTTCTCTGCTGTTCAACAATTAATTCTTTTCTCATGAATACATTTGAAATCAATCCAGAATTGTCCACTCTTATGTTCCTCCTAAGTAGAGATTCTCAACAGAGTTCTCTTAGTAGGGAAGAAATTCTGCATGGGTTTGATGTGCTGTGTATTAGGTGTGTGCAAATACAGTGAAGCACCTTTGTGATACTTGCCATTGTGTATAACACCTGCTCTTTTATTTAAAGATGATCTAATATTTCTTTACTTGGCTTATCATTTAGTCTTATTCTAACTAGGAGTACTATGAAATCCTATAGTGGAATTTGTTAGCTGGCTTTCTTCGAAGTGACAGCAAAACACAAATGCCAATTTGAAAGCCTTCTTGAATCAGGCATGGTGGTATGCACCTGTCATTCCAAGCACTCAGGGAAGTTGAGCCAAGAGGATCATGGGTTTCGGGCTAGCCTGAGCTACTCAGTAATATCCTGTCTCATAGAACCAAAGGTTAGAGATACAGCTTATGGGGAGAGCATTTGCCTAACACTTGTAAGACACTGAGTCTCACCCTCAGCACCACATTAAATAAATAAATAAACGTCATCTTTACTATCACCAAACAGACACAGACAATACTGTAGGAAACCACTGTGCTGATTTTGTACAAAAAAATCCCAGAACACTGTCCCTTTATTACTTCTTAAATATTTAAGTTAAAACGGAACTTTTATAGCAGTATACGAAGTACTCTTCCTCAGAACTTGTATACCCTTGCAACATGAGAAGTATTGGCAAATAGACTCCCTGTGTACTAGATTTGAAATCCCGGGATTAGCAGGGGAGGAAAAGGTTGGACTAGGATGGAATGATGTAAGCTGGCTAGTTATGCGACGGAATGAGAGAGAAACTTACATTGGTTACAGGATCCTTTTCATTCTCTGTAACACATCCCTGAAGACTGAGGTTGAGAGATCTACAGATGATCATGATTCTTTTGGCAGCTTTCTCTTCAAAGGGTTTGATCCCAAAATCGTGTTCAAAAAGGTCCCTTTTTTGAAGCCTCAGGGTCTAAAAAAGTTTCCAAAAGTCTTAGTTAGCTGACACTCATCATAAAAAAAGAAAATTTAAATTAATAATTGACACTTATACTGGACAAGTTCATCTCTGCTCAGAATCCTGACTTACATCTATATCTGGGTCCAGCGAGAACAGATTGAGCCTGTCCATATTTCGTGTTGTTTTGACAGTGTCTTCGGTTTCTGTGAGGTACTGTGAGGAGATACGTGTTATTCCCTGGCATCTAAACTTCCACATGTAGACACAGACATACCCAAAAAGGCCAAGAGGCAGCCAAATCTTATAAAAAAAGTTCTTATTTTCACAATGTGTCATATTGACTAAAACTCTTAGGTTGATAGAAAATTCTAGATTCATTTCTCAGTCTAAATCTTAAGAGAAAGCACCGCTATCCTTTCCATGAAAGAAGTGAGCAAATACAATGTCAACTTCATTACTTTCGCAAAGTCCGGATGTAGGCTGTTCTCTGAAGAATCTGTTTCTTCTAGCGTACATTCACAAGTCATGGAATTATCCAATGGATCTTGAAAAGACAGACCAACAGAGGTTATTTAATAATATGAGTCACAGGTTTTCCTCATCTATAATTCCGGGTTAAACTCAAGGGCTCAGAGGGACGGCGAAGAGCCTAAGCTTTCTTTCTGTTCTGTCTATAATATGCCAGGCTGTTAAGCGGTCAGGTGTTGGAAACGAAACTTCCTGAGACGCGTTTTAAGGATCTTACCGTGCTATCATCATCTTGCATTACTAAGAACTTTGGATCCTTTGATGCTAACGTGTGTAGGTTGCCTTGGCCCCCTTCAACAATGCACAATAAAAATGTTCAAATATGGAAATATTTTTCTGATTCTCACTCTCAGGGCACCCACTTAGAGCCCGTCTTTTAGCTTTCATTACTTAAACTCTGCAGAACTTGGAAAACATGAATACTCTGTTTGACAAGTAGTGAAGTAAATAATAAGTAACTGTAAAATACCTGTCATGACCTGTGACAGTTGTGTGAAAGCCAGTAATAGTTTTCTTCCTTATTATCTATGACTTTTTCCCTTTAGGGAACAGGGCACTCATGCAAGTAGGACTTAGTAGTGGCTATGCTTTGGTTTCTAATTCATTGCTGTCTTAAAACAATGGTTCTCAATCTTCCTATTGCTGTAACCCTTTAATACAGTTCCTTATGTTGTGGTGACCCCCCAACCATAAAATTTATAACTATTTTTGCTACTGTTATGAGTCATAATGTAAATATCTGATACGTTGATGTTCTTAGGCAACCCTGTGAAAGGATTGTTTTAGCCCTGGAGGAGTCACGACCCATAGGTTGAAAACCACCGTATTAAAACACCTTGAGATGGTTTTCTTTGGGGAACACTGAGTTTGTGGTAGAGAATTTGTCATGTATACAGCTAAGACTTAACTGCTATACTTTCACCCTTTACTATTTTCCTTTTTCCTTCTCTTGATCTACAATGATCAGAATATTTTATATATATATATACCTTCCATTAGAATTTCCCATCAGAAATATTTGCAACTTTTATGTTACTGGGAGATGAGTCCCAAGTTCTTTTGCTGGGTGATGATAGATCAAGTCCCTTCCAGTCAACTTAGAACTGTACTAATGTGCAGCAACTGTGATGATTCAGTCAAAGTATATATCTACAGTGATTTCTTAGACTCTGTAGCTCAAGGATGTGTATAAGCTCAGCCTAAGAACAAATGCAGCTACTAACAGCTAAAGTAAATGAAACACTCATGTCACACTTGACCAAAACAGAGAGACGGTTCCCTGAGTGCTCACCCAGCCCCAGCTCAGCAAGCTCCGTGCTCTTCCTTCCCTGGAGGGGCCCCTCAGGACAGATCTGCAGGATGCGGTTGAGTGTGTAGATCCACTCGTCCATATCTGACTCTGTTTCAGCTGCCAGTACAAAATAGGTCAGGTCGTTCATTTTCAATTCAAAGGCATACTTCCTCAGCCTGTTATTCTGTGGTATAAAAAGAAAGGACAAAGCAATAAAGCCATGAGACAGAGAGATATTTATGTGGTCTTGGGATTCCAAAGTCTTTCTATCCAGGTGGGCGACAAAAAGAAAATCTTAGAAGACACGACAGAGCTTTACAGAGGAGTAAATCATGTGGTTTATTTTTCAGAACTTTTTGTACTGAAAGTATTTTGTGCCTGTTTTTGTTGATCAGATGGCATTTTGGGTTAAAACTTTCATATTTAGGTCTAAGTGTGAATTCTGGGTCAGAATTAAAAGTGGATCCACCTGTAATTTGCTTTGAAATCCAGTTTTAGAAGTAAGACGTGATTTTCTAAATTGCATTCTGTACTTCAGGTGAGTTGAGCGTGGTTGCCAATGTTTTAATAGTTAAAAAGAATTATTAAAAATATGTGCATCTTTTAAATTTTTTTTTAGCAAAATGTACCAAGCTCTTGTTTCTCAAAACAGGATATTTATAAATGAAATGGACATTATGTTTGTGCTTCTGAGAGAGATAGAATTTCCTGTAGTGTATAGCAGCTTATGGGGGTGGTGGTAACAACGCTGAGAGAGGTGGTTATGTTGGGAGTGCTTTCTGCTCCCACTCTCTGTAATGTCAAAGATAACCATGGATACAGCAATCACAAAGAAAACACAAACCTAGGAAATCAATAAGATACTTGAATAATTCTGATATCTTGTCATTAAAATAGTAATAAGGGATAATGGCAATTTTTATATTCTCTGAATTTCCTTCCTTTTCCATTAAATCAGTGTCCTCTGTATGTGACACAGGCTTTTCCCAGTCAAGACTACATGCCTTTATAAACAAATGTAGCATGTTCTATGGCTCTAACACTTGCATAGTGAATGGTGGCAGACAGCCTGCATTACACAGTGTTCTCTTTACCTGGAAATGTCCCGATTATATAAACTGTGAAGGAAGTACATGCCAGTGGAGGACTTAGTGGTCAAGAGGAAAATTACTCAAACTGGTGCTCTGTTATGTCTGTTATGCTACTAGAATCATTAATACAATTTTATAGGAACAAAAAGAGAATGATTTTAAACACATGACATTCCACCCAGGCTTGTGATGATAGTGGCTTCCATCCATGCCATCGTTTCCACTCTCTTTAGGTTTGTTTGTTCATTTAAGAAACAGAAATTTATCAAGTACTTTCCTTGGGCCAATCACACAGCCTTAGCAAATATTCACGTAAAGTGCTTTCCCTTACGGAACTTGTATTTTACTTTTCCTGCTCTCTTTCCTTCCTACCCATTCTCCTCTTTCTCTCTCTCTGTCTCTCTCTCTCTGTTATACATGTTTGTGTGTGTGAGTGAGAGAGTGCACGTGCACTTATGTGGGTGGAGGCTATAGAGGTTAATGTCATTGCCTTCCATTGTTCTCCATCTTGTTTTTTGAGTTAGAGGTCTCACTGAATCTGAAAACTATCTACTCTGATAGGATTGCTTGTCAGTGAGTGTTGGATAGCCCTGCTGCTAAGGTCACAGTCCACCATGTCTGGATAGCTCTCTAAGCTCAGTCAAAGATGGAGGACTCCCTTCTAGAGATGCGCTTTCTCTCTCCCACCAGACCTTGTTTGAGAATGTCTCTTATCATGGCTCCCTAACCTTATTTGGAAAAGGATCCCCTGTGAAGCTTCCTGCAAACTCAGAACGACTCTGCACAAATCCTGCTCCCCATCCCCCAGATAATTAGGATAGGCACAGAACTGTGTTTTAACCAATCATGTGCTGATCTGTTGCCTTATAGACCTTGCCTATGGCACACTAAAGCGAGCTGTCTCCCTGAAGCTGTTCTTGGGTGTTCTTCCCTTACAGCAGACTCTACCCTGCTTGCTGCTCCTGTGCCCCTCACCGCTGTGCGTTGGTGTGCAGTGACTCCTGGGGAGACCCACAAATGAGCTCCAAGGATCTGACCATCTTTTCCTTCCACACTCAGGGTTACAGATTCATGCTACAGCATCCCGCTTTTATATGGGATCCTGGGGCTCTTAACTCAAGACTTCGTATTTTTCAGCAATCATTGACTGAGTTATTCGCCAGACTCCTAAATTTACAATCTAGTATGGTGTCAATAAACAAATAAGCAGAAATATGTGGTAAATATAATATAATGTGAAATATTATAATACCATTAAGGTAATATAATGAGGCATCATGCAGTAATAAATGTAATTCCATTGCTGCATATATTGTTAAGAATTAATGTTTGAGGTTGTTATATCTTATTGGCACACTCCACTTCTTTTTCTGTGTATTCTCCCCATAGGCTGGATGTTCTTCAAGACAGAAATCATACCTCTTTTATATCTGGCTTTTCCAAGGAACTGTGCACATAGCAACTTACTAAGTATGTATACACTCGCTGAGATGAATCCTATGTTTAAATCTCATTGCTTTAAAATGCACATAAGCATATCCTTGAAAGTTTCTTTGGCCACATGGCTTATATAGGATGATGTATATAAGTGAGTATGCTCATCTCATGTGTGGTAAACACAGCACTTCCATGGATATCTCTCTGTACTCTTGCAGATTTCTCTACCTCGTCTCTAACTTTGCCATTTAATAGTTCTGTGACTTGGGAAAGCATCATTATCTCTGAATTTTATTTTGATAAACAGAACAATAGTAATGGATATTCCACCAACTATATCAAATAATAGATGGATAAGGTGACAAATACCATTCTAGTTGTTATTATAATGGGAAATAAAAAACCTTCAGAGCCAAAATTGTTAATGAGAAATGTATGGGCCATCTATAGCTTCTAGATCGATTTTCTTTCGAAATGACACTCCTCCCATATGACTGCTTTTAGATGGGCATGCACATACCACTTTGCTACTGCTTGAAGTACCCCTGAATTTTATACTCAGCCCCAGTTCACTCATAAAGTGGGACGTCTAACCCGCAGAAAATATTTTAATTTCTAGCCCTTTGCTAAACACATGAGATCATGTTTTAAGATTCCATATCCATGTGCTGGCAGGTGTCACTCCACCGACAACTTGAGCCCTTGTAACATGCTATTAGTGATTAGCACCACTGAGACGAGACCGCAGAAAATGGGATTCTTGGGCCATTTATTTTCTTTCATAGTGATAAGAATTAAAATGTAGGGATGAATGGATGGATAGTCGGATAAATAACTGAGTGAATGAATGAAAAAAGCTTTAGGGGCCAAGATTGAGTAACCCACACATAAGTTCCTTAGTCTCAGGAAAAAACTGAGACAGCAAAAGTAGTAGGATCTGATCCAGGCTGGCTTATAACGTATAATGCAGATTTAATACTGTTTGCTGATATTATTTTTTTAAAGGAAGCATGGTTAGGGGGTTTTTGTTTGTTTGTTTGCTTGGTTGTTACCAAGGCGCAGGAACCCGCCAACCGCAAACATCATTTAGCGTTTCTGAGAAAGAATTGACACTTCCCTTTCCTCGAGATCACCCTTGCAGCTTGTGTCTCACAATCCAATAATTATTCTTGGAAAAATATAATGGTACAGACTGGATTAAAATGAGGCAAACTAAAACGGCATGTTCTTATAAACTTGACAAGGCTTATAAACTCGAACTCCCCCAAAATCCCAGAAGTTAGGTAGCACTTATTGAGACAAAGACTTTTTTTTTTTTTTTTCTAATTCAAGGGAAACTGGTAAGAATTCTTGACAAAGCAGATCTGACTCATTCGTTAGTGCTTTTGTGTATGTGTGATTCATCTTCAAGCACAAAATGTGCCTGAGATCTTACTAGAGCGATGGTTTAAATTTGCACTATTTCTCTTGAAACCTCCCTGAAAGGTTTAAAAATGTGTAAGTCAAAAAGATCTGCGATGTAAGATCTGGGACTAGCAGAACGTGTTGAGTAGTGTCCCTGATGTGCATGTCCCTCCAAAGAGAATGACCTGAAGGAGCTGGAGGTCCCTGCTCCCATAAAGGAAGAAGAAGATTTTGGGAAAGGACTTGATAAGTTCACGGATATATTGCTGAACTCTTTAAAAGACACACATGTAAAATCTATCTTGAGGAATTCTAAAGATCCAGATACTCTGCATAGACTCTGTGCTGTGACCCCAGAAGAAGATCTCAGAATGGAGACAGAAGTGAAGATTAGTTTTGAGATGTTCTGAGCTAAGAGAGTTATCACTTCTGAATTCCCAGAGCCTCTCATGGACTGCCATTCATATCTCCGTTTATCCTCTAGGGATAACAGATTAACAGGGATCATGTTGCTCTGATGTCATAGGGATCATGTTGATCCGAAGTAACAGGAAGCATGTTGCTCTGATGTTACAGTGAACATGTTTCTCTGATGTGTGTCTCTGGCTTTGACCTTAGCAGGGAAGTGAGTTTCCCATTCTCCAACACTGTTCCACACATAATTAGGTACTGAATAAGATATTGAGTGAATGAATGAGTTTGTGAATGAAGAAATGATTGATTAACATATTTAGGAATAAGTTTGAGGAAGGCAAATCATAATTTACTAGGAAGTTTTCTACAATACACTGTCTTTCTTCCAAAGTTGTACACTATAATGGGGGGCGATCAGGGAAGGAGGACGAGGACACACTATCTACCCAGATCTTTCTGCAGTATTTGAAAGTTTACTTCAGTTTTATGCATGAGAAACCTGAGGTCAGAGGTTGAGTGACTTGCTGAGAAGTTTCAGGATGTCCACAGCAAAACCAGGAATCAAATGTTGAACTGAATGAAATCTAAGCTACTGCTTGTTCTGTCAGGTTCTTCCTAAGACACTGTTTTAAAAGAGTCTGAAAGAGAATCTAAGTTACCGATGGCAAAGACAGGTGCCTAGCATAGGCTGGTTAGAACAAAAAGCAGTATGTTGGAATGCCATTGAATATAAACTGCATCCCTGTGATACATATGTGTATATATACACACATATATATTCTATAATGGGACTCTTAGATATAATAACTCACGTGTCAGAGGAAACGAAAGAGAAAAAAATTTAAAATTTCAGCTCAGTGTAATTATGAAAATGTAATCATTGATCTCCAAAGTATTGTTAAAGATTTTAAGGCCAAAGCATTTCCTTAGTGACCAACAATAGACAACCAACCCCACCCTCCATTAAGATCCTCATTGCCCTTTCCATATGGAAAGCTGGCATCCACATTAAAATGCAATTAGCTTTCCTTTCTAGCAGGGTACTCAGCAACACTTAATTAATTCCTAAAGTTCAGCCTTATTACTTCCTGGAGGAGTTCCAGATTTTAACAGATGAACTGTCCAGAAATAGTTTAGGACTAAGAGTCTGCAGACAACTCTATTTTGCATCTATAGATCTAAGTGCCCTTCACTGTAGTTCAGGATATAAACTCAGTTATGAGTTTAATATTTAATTATGTTTAATATTAATTATAATATTAATTAACAATAATATTATGTTAATATTAATATTAATTGTTATTAATAAATAATATTAATTATGTTTAATAAGTTTAATTATGTGCTTAATACAGAAAGTATATCTCTAGCAGCCAGAGTTTTACTGTGAAATTTGAGCTGTGATTGCTACAATACCTAATTGCTTCAACTTTTAAGTAAAAAGGAATAAAGATATATTCATATGAATAAAGAAGTGAAAGGGCATCCAATGTCCATGGACTGGGAGACATCTATTGAATTATTCCCCTTCCACTTGCCATAGTGGTCTATGACAAGTATAATACTAAGGAAAATAATTTGAAGATGAAGAACTTCCAGAACAGTCCTCTCTGTAAACTCTTGGCAATCAAAGGAATCCTTGTCTTTAGAGAAAAATCTCCACTTCAAAGAACGACAGTGTGTGTCCATACTGAATTTATTACCTGGTTATAAAGAGAAGGTCATTTAAGAAGCATGTAGTTTAAGCTAAGTGACTGACATGTCTCCCTCATGAATATCATTAGTTCAGTGTTTTCTAGGCTGTAGACTGGATAAGGGTCATTTTCTTCTTTTCCTTGAAGAAATAGCCCAGATTTGCTTATATTTCAGGACTTCCCACTCCTTCTCTAATCTATAGATCTTTTAGTTTCTTTTCTTTTTATTTTTTAATTATTTTTGTCTTGTTTC
Organism: Cricetomys ansorgei; assembly: GCA_026225945.1. NCBI lineage: Eukaryota > Metazoa > Chordata > Mammalia > Rodentia > Nesomyidae > Cricetomys > Cricetomys ansorgei. Next base: position 17,961,070 of record JAMJFZ010001796.1, read on the forward strand.
TAAAATGCCACTTTTCAAATATCAACATTTTTCTCCAGCATCATGACACACATTTCTTTCATCTATTTACCTTTTTTGTTTTTTGCTGTTTTTTACTGAAAAAAATTCCAACTGATTTCATCGTTTTCTGGTGTGGGGCTATCCTAGAGCTAAGAGTGGATTGAAACATGCTTTGAACTCTGGAATTCTCACCCTGAGAGCAGCAGGAGTTCGGTTGCTCCCCATTATCTTAGCTGTGGCAAAACCTAGCTAAATTCTAAATACTGTCTGCTTCACAGAAGGTAATTGGCAAAGGGATGTGGCTTGCTTGGTGCTTATCTGAACACTGTAGCTGGAAGCCTAGGGCTGAGCTCATTTTCTGATAAGGTGTCTTCCTCTTTTCTCTGTGGGACCACACCTTATTCAGAAGGTGCTTTTACAGGACTTTGACCCTTAGACATGAACTCCACATGCAAATAGGGCTACTCCAGTATCCCTGTCTTAGTCCCCCCAACTATTGTGCCCCCATCCCTGGGTACCAGAGACCCTCCTCTGCCTTTTTCTTATAAATGTAACCACCCTTGCTTCAATAAATGGAGATGTTCTACTGACAACACTGTCCCAAGAATCCAGGACATTCTCATTGGCTCACAGATCTCCCATCTAAGACCAATGTGTCTGCTTTAGACCCACGCTTGTGCATGGCTTCTTGCCTGGGACCCATAGCTGCTGCTGCTGGCCAGCAGACAGCAGAGACACCTCGTGGGACCAGGAAGCCACCCCTGGATTTTTAAATTTACATCCTTATTTGTATTTTGTTTGTTTGGTTGTTTTGTTTATTTCCTGGTTTCCTTTTCCTATTAAATATTAGCTCTGTGGAAGTATGGTTCTAGACTATGTGTTTTTCAATGAGTTCCAGAGTCTAGAACAGTTCTTGACTTACATAGATATATTCCAAGCATTTGCTGTATGTATCACAGGGAAGAAGAAGGATTTCACTCACCTGTACCACACCTGTGCAGGAGTCCAAAAAGATGCAGCCCTTGGGTTCTTTGGATATCTTTTCGTCTTTGTAAAAGTTCATAATGTAGGAGTTATCTGGCAACTGGGTCAGCTGGAAGTAGCGCTTTTTGAATGACTAAATAAAAGAAGGAGGGAGTCTGAAATTCATTATACTGTTCCTTGTGGAAATGACAAGTCTTCAGATTTCTTTAGCAGAGCATTGTTCTAGAGCAGAGATGCTGACTTCTTTATTAATAAAATATTATAGGAAACATAAACTTCATGCAAATGGCTCCTCTCCCTACTGTGATCCAAGAAGGGATGTCTGTGAGAAAGGTGACTAAGCAGGGGTTAGTTTTGAGGTGTCCTTACCCGAACAGTGACAGTATTGTTCACAGTGCTGTTAAAATTCCCCTTGTAAAGCCAGCCAGACTTGAACACACCAGTGCCTCCAGCTCCCCCGCCACCCTTGGAAGATGAGTGGGATGTGGTATCCTGAAACAAAAGGCATCATTAGCATTGCAGCCAGCCTCATGGAGCCCAGATCTTAGACACTGCACTTAAAAACCGAGGCTCTCTTTCCTCTTTGACTCATCTGCAATAATCATGTTCAGTGTCAAAACAAACATGATTCATTTTAGCTAAAAGCCTTAACACAACCAGCTCCTGCTGCTCAACACACACACACACACAGACACACAGACACACACACACACACACACAGACACAGACACACAGACACAGACACACACACACACACAGACACAGACACACACACACAGACACAGACACACACACACACACACACAGACACAGGCATACACACACACAGACACACAGACACAGACACACACACACACAGACACAGGCACACACAGACACAGACACACAGATACAGACACACACACACACAGACACACACACACACACAGACACAAGCACACACACACAGACACACACACACACAGGCACGCACACACACACAGACACAGGCACACACACACACACAGACACAGGCACACACACACACAGACACACACACACACAGACACACACACACACACACAGGCACACACACACACAGACACAGGCACACACACACACACACACACACACACACACAGGCACACACACACACAGACACACACACACACACACAGACACAGACACACACACACACAGACACAGGCACACACACACACACACAAACGCACACACACACAGACACACACAGACACAGGCACACACACACACACACACACACAGACACAGGCACACACACACACAGACACAGGCACACACACACACACACAGACGCACACACACACAGACACACACAGACACAGGCACACACACACAGACACACACAGACACACACACACACACACACACACACACACACACACCAGACTGCAAAGGAGCTAGTGAAGACAACTAATTGCCCTTATGCTTCAAACCTGTCACTGGGAACAATCACTTACTTCATCCTTATCAGCATCTTCATGGTCAACCTCAAAGGAATGTGAAGGAAGTTTCTCTGGCTTGTGTTCTGCTCTGTTACTTGAAAAAGGGGGGGGGGGGAAAGGTGTGGTTTGTCATTTGAGATCTTGATTTTGTTTTCTGCTGTTCCCAAGATTACTAACATTGTTTTGACTTTTTTTTTTATTAAAAACTTTGCAACTTTAAAATCTGGAGATCCCTTTTCTCTGGGAAGTGTTAACTTTCCCCTTACATCATTGTATTTTACCTCTGCTAAGTACATATTTTAAATCGTGGCGTTATTATTGACATAGATTTGTATGTATCTTTTTGCATTGCATGAGGGCAGAAAGAATGAATGTAAATCTTAGTGTCTTGTCTTCTCTCTTCTGCATTCTGAGGCAGAACATTAAGCAATTGCTACATTTTCTAGGTCATTTGTATGTAACATGACCAAGGCTATAGGATGGTTGCTAAGCAGCCTCAGGCAAGAAAGGACTTGATTTCTGAGCGGCATCCCTTGTTTTGACTCTCTGGTTGTGTAGTGCCCCTGCAGTAGCCTCTCAGAAGACCACTCAAATAGAGCTGTGGCAGCTGTGTGTGCATCACAGAAATTCCTGGCTTTATATGTCAGAGTAAAGTAAGTCTCAAGCAGGTTTTCCATGGCTCAAGTCTGTTTTATAATGAATGGCTGGAAGAAGCCAGACTCTCCACCCAAAGTTCAGGCTTTCTTTGATAGTAGCCCTTTGCCACCATTGAAAGCATAAAGTCTCGTATGCAGACATTTCATAGAATATTTTAAGATGACATAACATGTTGAATTCAAATCTGACTGTGAGAAAAGAAGACCAGAGAATTTGTTAATCCATAACAAATCCATTCCTGAGCTGACAGTGTTCTAGAGAGAAAGGGCCAAATGCTCTTTATGCTTAAGTTCCTTCTCAGGGATGCTATCTCATGGACACATAATGCTCTTTTATCCTCCCTCTGAAGGACAGCACAGTGCCCACTTTCCAGTGCACCATGGGAAACTGTAGCACAGAAGCAAATCCCATTCATTGTTAAGCATTTTTCATTTCTTAGCAGATTGTCAAAATTAGAAAATATTTGCATCTATCACCATCACCTGTCCCCAGACATTTTCCATCACCAGGTATTGAAAGCTATTGTGGGGAACACAGAGCTTGAGATTGAGTGGTAAGGATGAGATGTGGAATCTCTGTCATTTTAGTTCCAAAATTCTCCTCTACTTTTTTTTTTGTGATCTTAGTAAATTCTCAAGATCAGTACTTGCAAGTGGTAATAATCTTTCTCAACAGTTAAAAGTGTTGGGAAGAAGAACTGTAGAAAGTGTTATTTTAAGATTATCCTGTTGGGATGGGAGATGGTCCAGTATGGAAAGTGCTTGCAGTGCAAGTATGGAAACCTGACTTTCAATCCCCTACACTGGTGTAAAAGCCAGATGCGCTTGTGTATTACTATAATCTCGGAATTGGTAAGGGTAGGGAGGGAGGGAGAGAGGAAGTTCCTAGGAGCTTACTGCCAGTCACTGAAGCTGAAATGGTATGCTCCAGATTCAGTGAGTGAGCCTGCCTCAAAAGATATGGCTGATAAAGTAATATACCAGTGTTGACCTCATGGACTCTATATGCTCATATAGAGAAAAATATACCTGTGCGTGCATACATGGACACACACACACACACACACACGAGGAAATTATGTCCTCTTCAAGTCTGGCAAATAGGTAGGTATTAAAATATATATGTGTTAAAAGATATGTATGACATATATACTTACATACCCAAATTAATTCACATAAAAAAAAATAACACGTAATATGATATTCCCCATCTGTGGCTTATTGACAAGTTGAAAGAGATTTAAAAATATAGACGAGATTTTTGTATTCAAGCTTAAATGTCCATGGAATATTATTTTTATCTTATTATATATGCACATAATACTTTTCACATGATACTGGAGCTCCAGACTTGTCTAATCTTGCTAGCATTTACAGAGATAAAAATGAAGAGCATAGGACCACTTATATAAACATACAGAAGAGATGGGTTGGAGGTTGTATTTGTGAAATAACTCTTTTACCAAGAAAGATGATATGGTAGTTTGAGTGAAAATAGCCCTCATAGGTCCCTAAGGAGTGATACTATTAGGAGGTGTGGCCTTGCTGGAGGAAGTATGTCAGAGGTGATGGGCTTTCAGGTTTCAAATGCTCAAGCCAGGTCCAGCTCCACTCTCTCTTCTTCTGCTTGCTAATCTGGATATAGAACTCTCAGCTACTTCTCCAGCATCATGTTTGCCTGCATGCCACTGTGCTTCCCACCATGATGATAATGGACTAACCTTCTGAACTGTAAGCCAGCCTCTGCTTTCTTTTATAAGAGTTGCCATGGTCATGGTGTCTTTTTACAGCAATAAAACCCCAACTAAGACAAATGACTTCAAATCATCACTGAAAACATATTAGGAAGAATTCAGCCATTTTTCTCTTTCTTCTTGCAGAACCTCAGAGACGTTCCAACTCATCATTGCTAATTATCACAGTGATACCAACTTGTTTTGCTCCTTTTGGCCATAGTCACCTTCCTGAGAAGGCATAGCAAGTCTTTACTAAATTCCTTAGGACCACTGGGAAGTCATTCCTACCCTGTTCCTTTTCTCTGTAATAGCATATGGTACTCTTTGAACAAGAAATAGTTCCTTTCTCATTTTTATTTGATTGACAAGATAAAAATCTCTGAATGTAATCTTTTCCTCTCTCTCTCTCTCTCTCTCATGAGAGGTTCATGTCATCTGAGTTTCAGGGGCAAGTTTCAGAGCAATTGCTTGAAATGTTTTATCTGAAACATCTGTGTTAGGGGATTGATGTTATGGTAATAAAGGGAGGGTAGAGAAAACTTCCATGTTAAGTTACCACACGTATATTTTTGTAAATTGTAGAGGAAGTGATATTAAGAGCTATCACCACAAAAATGATGATGATGTGAAATGATTCATTTCTTTTTTGTTTCGTTTTGTTTTGTTTTTCAAGACAGGGTTTCCCTGTTGTAACTCTGGCTGTCCTGAAACTCATTCTGTAGACCAGGCTGTTCTCCAACTCACAGAGATCCTCCTGCCTCTGCCTCCCTAGTGCTGGGATTAAAGGTGTGTGCCACCACCGCCTGGCTGTAATTTGTTTCTTAATCATCTAGATTTGACTATTCTACAATGTCTCTATATTTCAAACCATCATTTTGCACATGGCATAAACACACAATGTTAGCTAATGTTACAATTAATAAAAAAGTATAATGAGTCTTAAATCCAATCTGAAAGTGTTTGGTTAATCACATAATATTTTTGGCACTATGTACCAGTGGACATATCTTGCCAGACAAGTCATTACTGTAAGTCACAGGGTTCATAGCTAGGCAAGACTGATGATTACTTTTCTTCTCTGGTAGCATGCATGGCCCCTTCCAGCACCATGAATGCTAACCAGCAACAAACGTCTATGTCAGAACCAGTTTGATTTCTCCATGTTTTATGATTCTTATCGACAGTGTCTTCAGCAATAGGACCTTGCCATCAAGTTTTGAGGGCATCAAGAACAATGGAAATAGTCTGGACCAGTCTTGTGAAACATGTCCAGTGATGCAACAGTGACATGACTGTTAGGGTAGTAATCAGACACTTCTTTTGATTGAATTTAAGGCTTTAGGCTTACTCCTAAAGATGATGAAACTTATACTGGACGCTGCTATTGAGGCTAGTAACTTGTGGCTACATAGGTCATAGGCCTTAGGGGAGACCTATTTCTAGTTTTCTTCTAAATGGATAATTAATCCAGTTTCTAATGACCTATCACTACACCCACAGATTAGTGTTTTTTTCTCAGAGAAACTTTTCCTTGCTATAGATGCCAATTAACACAGCGACATACAAGTCAAAATTCAAAGTAATAGACTATGGAATGTTCATCCCTTAATGAGACATCTATATCAAACCCTTCCTGCCAGGACTCAAGGATCATTACAGAAGAGGGGTTGGAAAACTTTTTTAGGGTCAGAGGTGGTGGACGGGTGTAGCAAAGTGGTGTTTTCCAGACATAGCAGGGCAGTTGCACATCTGAACTCACTGCAGTCATTACAGCATGCACAAGACCTGCTAAGCTCACACTGAATGAAATCCCAGTCTGCACTGGGGAGGTTGGCATGAAGTCTTACCCCCTAACATGGCTACTGGCAACTGATGGTTTCTGGGAAAGTGAGAGTTGGTTTTCTTTAAAGGTGTAACCCCTGGTTGGTTGACCACACTCCAGGGGAATGGGACCAGACCCAAGAATATTTAGACAATACAGGTTGGACTCAATGGGTTTAAACAGAAAAGAACACCAAATTGGGTGTGTAGAGAGGTGGGATGAATTTAGGGGAGTTGAAGTTAGGGGAGAGTGGTCTAAATTATGGTCAAAATAAGTTGTATGAAATTCTCAAAGAATTAGCACAAATAATTTGGAAAAGGAAATCAAAGAGAAGAGAGTGACTAAATAGCTGTGGCAGGGACCAAGTTCAGACAAAGTGATCAAGGTGGGCCTCCTCCGGGACGCGTGGTCTAGGATGACAGTGAAGAACAGCAGGTCCTGTGATGAGCAGGGAACACATCATTCTGGCTGAGGGAAACTTAATTATGATTCTGGGGAGAGACCAAGATTGGAGCACCCTGGAGTGAGAGGTTGCTGCAGTTCAGACACAGTTAGAGGGAGGTTAATGTTGCAGGAAAAGGCTCCTGGGTGCAGGAGGCAGGCAGGGTTTAAACCATTTCTGAGGCTCCAAGTTACTGAGGACTCTTTATTCCATTGATATCCAGGGCAACACACCCAACTCTACCTTAAAAGAGCAATGGCCCTACTGCCCTTTTCTGATGACCGCATTGCTGTTCAACAATGTCTGTTCTATTGTTTAAAGTTAGTATAGAGGTTGTATTTCTGTCTATTGCCCTCAAAAATTCAACTTGAAGAAGAATCGGGTGGTATCTCAGAATCTTTGGAATCTCAAGATAAAACACAGGCCAGGGACTTCATATTCCGAGTTTGAACCTAATGTGAGTAATATTTTACAGAGAATCTTATTTCTCACTTCCTCACCAAAATTTCTGTTGTTGCCCCAAGAAGGATCATAACCATACTTGAGTGCCTATCAGTTATTATCTGTGAACTTAGCGCCCAGATTTCCCATATAAAATACAACAATTCTGTATAGTTATGGGTATTACATGGAAAAATGCACACATCACACCTGGTACATTCTAATATACTGTAGACTCTGAACCAATATGTGTTTATTTATGTAAGGTGTTTATTTCTGTTATATTTGAGGCAGGGTTATAGATATCCCAGAGTGGCCTTGAACACACCATGTTGGTGAAAATGATTTTGAGCTCGTAATCCTCCTGACTCCACCTCTTGAGTGTTTGGTATATATTACCATGCTCAGCTTCCTTCCTTCAAAAAGACACCAATTTTGTCCTCTGTTAGTCCACATAAAGTGGTCAGACTTGATTTGATCTTCAGCCAACAAATGTACCCTTGGGAAATATTCTTCTTTCTCAGATCAACTGTGGTAAAATTTTTTCTTATGTTTCTGTATTTTACCAACACTGTAATGAAATCAGCAGATTTGTAAATTTTTATGCCATTTGAATCCCCCAGGACCTTCATGTTCAAGGCTGACTGTGTGAAGGCTCGAACTTCCCATCCTGTTGAAAATAATGTATCTCTCTAATTTGCTTTTTTGAACACACACTTGAAAAAAATGCAGGTTCTGAGGAGTTAAAGTTAGCATACTTTCAAATTTAAAGAATATATTTCAGTTCGTTTTAAAAATCTTTTCCATAATTGCATCTATTTAAACTTTATTTTGCAGCCTTAGCAACTTGTAAAAAGCAATGATCAGTTTAAATTGGTAGCAGACGTAGGAGAGTTCTTTTAATCCAGGAGGTATGAACATGATGTACTTTTAACAGCCTCACAAGGCCTAAGTAAATTAATCTGTTTCCACTACTGACCTAAATATGCCTAGTCTTTAGGGGGCAGTTTTTAGCTTTGTAAAACCATTAAAAAATAATTCTACTATGCAATGTTGAAGTACTAATTATTATGGAGCATATACTAAGGGATTCTCCTGTCGAACTTTTTTTTAATGATAGAATGTATTTTATATAAATATTATGAAAGTAAGTTAAAATTTCTGACTTTGTGGCAAACTTTCCTCTTTTTAATATCTACTTCCACTTCCTTTAGACCAGCAGTTCCAAACCTGTTGGTTGACACCCTTTTGGGGGTGAATGACCCTTGCACAGGGGTTGCCTTAGATCATCTGCACGTCAGATATTTACATTATGGTTCATAGCAGCAGCAAAATCACAATTATGAAGTAGCAATGAAAATAATTTTATGGTTGCTTGTCACCATAACATAGCATTAGGAAAGTTGAGAACCACTGCTTTGGATAATGTGAATGAAATCTTCAAGAAACTTTCATTCACTTTCTCTTTCTTAGAGATGTATCCATGCATGATATGAAAAACCTAACTTGGTAATCATGTCCAGAATCACTCCTTAGTAGACATGCTTTCTGTATCTTTTTAATAGAGGGAGAACTCGGTGAACTTGAGATATTGTATTTACTTCCTTTATGACATCACGGCTATAATAATAAATAGTATTTGGTAGTTATAAGTTTTCCATGTACATAAGGGAGAGAAAAGAATTTTACTCAAAAGGGAAGGGTCACGGGAGATGATTCATTGGGCAAAGCTCTTGCTGTGCAGCACAAGGGTTCAAGTTTGGGTCCCGAGCACCCTTGGAAATGTTGAGTGGGAATGGAAGCCCACCTGTCACTTCAGAGTTAGGAACTCAGACAACGGGGAGATTATTACAGCAAGATGGCTAGCAAGACTGGTTATACTGGCATGCTCTAGATTAACTGAGAGACCTTGCTCCTATGAATACAGTGAAGAGTAAGCTGCAACATCAGCCTCAGTTCCCCAGATGCTCTTGAATCCACACCAATGTGGGTGAACACCACACAGACACATAAAAAAATAATTGGAGTTGACTGTGGTTGTCTAGGTCTTGCCATTTAATACATGGTCTTTCAAGTGTGGATACAGCTTCTGACTTATGATTGGTTCTCAGAATTGTTCTTAGAAGGAGAGAGTGGAGATGTTCGAAAACAATTTGATTTTCAATTGCGCCTACAGGAAGTGCTTGACTGACACTCAGACATCTCGAATGTAATCATTACTTAAGACACCCCAGGGTGTGACGAGACTTTCCCAACAAGAAGTTACAAGAGGTTATCCAAAAGTAATCCCGAGTTTTACAAAATGTTTAGAAGTCTGTGGGAGTTAAGGCACAGTGCTTTCTTTGGAAAAAGACTTCCTGTTTTGGAGCTGAACTGGCTTGCTCTTCACAGTGAGACAACTTCTGAAAAAAGGCTTCCTCCTCTGACCTCTCTTCCCCGGTCACTCCTCCAAAGGTAGGCCAAGCGATTTTTAAAAGACATTGTATATACCCTTGTGGGCATTCCTCAAGATGTCTGTCACAGTGAGAATAAAATCTAAGTTCCCCTCCAGGACTCACGAGGCCCTTGGATTTTTGTTGCTCTGCTCCCCTGCAGCCCTTACCCTCCAGCCTTCCAGCCTCTCCTGCTCAAGTTATCATACTGAATTCCTTCTCAGGGCCTTTGCTCCTGTCACCCTCCCTGCTCTGCTGGGAACCCTTTTCCCTGAGACCACAACACCGATAGCTACTGTCCCTTGAGATCCAGTTCAAATGTCACCTTCTGAGAGCCATTCAAAAATCCCATTTTCAGAGTCTGCCTTCAGGAAGTGAGGCAGCACTTGCAAGTATCCTAATTTGAAAAGATATTTTTGGGGACAGAAAACATTGTGAAGTAGAGCTGAATTTTGTGCATGAACAAATAAAAAAGGTAGACTCAGTATGCATCACTTGAGGATAGAATAAGTAGACCCAGACTGCAGATTGTCTTAACTTTTTTTTTTCCCCTGAAGGATTTGTGTCATGTTTGTTGAATGAACCAATGAGTCGGGAGGTTGGGCAGTATTAGGTTCAAAGCAGGTTTTTATTGTATTTTTTATTTTTCAGCAATTCCATCCCATTTAGGAATGCTGTGTATTAAAGTAAATTATTCCATAGCATTATATGCCAGGAATCCTCTTGAGGGGATTCAACAGGGAAATTCCCTGTGTGTTGAGGGCTTTCGTTCCAGTAGGTGAAACAACAAATAAATACTAAACCGTGGTTCAGGTCAGCAGGTGGGTCTCTGTGCCGAGGTGTTTGAGGAGAAGCAGAACAAGCCCAAAGGCTTTACCTTCCCAAGTGTCAAGGGGAAGTGGGGCATTTGGTTTCTGTTTTGCTCTTTTTAGATATGTGCGTTCTGCGGAATTCATTTGCATGTCTTTTGATATCCCACAGTGAAAGTACATAAAGCATGTGGTGGGTGTAAATGCTGCATAAGATTTGGTCAGAGATGCTCTGAGCCACGTCTGTCTTTCCCATGCCCTGAGCCATTGCTGAAAGGGCAGCTCATGGTTGCAGCAAGGAGCAAATGCTCACACAGCAACTAGGATTCAAATTAGAGAAGACTGACTCTCATTCCAAACTCTGACTGTAGCAACATAACTACATATTTTTGATCAAAATGTTCTGTATCTTAACTTGTAAATTTTACAAAATGCACATTAACCCACAAAAAAACCCTTATTTTTATAAACAATGTTGCAGCTTGCAAAGAGGTGATTTTTATGTCTGCAAAAAAGCCCAACTGTCCTAGAACTCACTCTGTAGACCAGGCTGGCCTTGAACTCACAGAGATCTGCCTGCCTCTGCCTCCTGAGTGCTGGGATTAAAGGCCCAAATAGTCTTTATAATAAACAGATGATACATTCTTACCGGGGTAACTGTCGAATGTCTCCCGAATATTGCTCGTATTTGTAGTTTACCACATACCACTGGGAACTGTAGAATTTACAAGCCTGAAACAAATGGAAAAGACAGTTATAAAATTTGTCATTAAAGATCAGCTGTGCTTGCAAAATGTTCTCATTATCACAGAGGGCTGACATGGTGGCCATGTTAGTGACTACAAGGTAGATAAGAGTTCTTCATAATCATCAGACATTCCCCAGTGTCGTTGAAACTCTGTCTAGACGTCTGGAGGAGGAACCATTTAACACAGTTATTCTGTTTACTCCGTCAGGAAACCTAGCACAATCATCACTGAATCAGAGCAGATGTGTGGCTCTCCACAAGAGGCATTTTCCTTCAGTGTTCCTTGTCCATCATCTTGCCCATCATTTGAAGGTCCTTAATAATGAAGGATGCTTTTATTTGTATCTAGTCCTGTGATTTTAGCGTCTTTTTTTTCTCACTTTGCTTTAGTTAACAGAACTATTATTTCTTATGTTCCTCTAATATTGTCACCTTTGTCAGCCTGGCCTGAGGCTGGAGTTTCAGCTCTGTCTGAAGTCTATCAAGGCATAGCATTTTCCATGATTAATTTGAGTTTTACAGACATTAATAAAAGATCACTGAGAACCACATTGAAAATGAAGCTAATGAAGTATGTGATGGTTGATTTTATACTACTTATTTTTTTTTTGTGTTGCATGCATATGTGTACATGTGTACATGTGCATATGGAGGCCAGATGTGGATTTGAATGTTATCACTCTCCACCTTATGCTTGAGACAGAGTCAACTGAGCCTGGAACTCACTAATTAGGCAAGACTAACCTATCAGTGAGGTTCAAGGATCCTCTGGTTTCTGTCTGCCTGGCACTATGGGCAGTCTTAGAATAACAGGTGCACTCCACTAGGCCTGGAATTTTATACGGGTATCGAAAACACAGAGTAAAGTCCCAATACTTGTGTGGCAGACCCTGTACTGACTGTACTCTAGTGACTTCACTATCTCCTTAACCCTTGATCTATACTACTTAGTAAATATTTTCCAAACACCTCTCTACCATGAAGCTTATTGTAAAGAGCATAGATTGGTAATAGAGATTTCACCATCAAACTAGATTTTTGACCCCTTCGATTCTAAAATGACATGAATTTGAGAATTAAGCAGCTGTCCATTAAGATTACAAGCAGACCATGTCTTCCTGCATTACTGGAAAAAAATTGAGGTACAATGACTTTATTGATGTATGAGGAATAATGGCCTATGAAGCTTTCTTTGTATCCCAGGGTTAAGGCAGAGGAGATGAAGAGACAGTGCAGGCAGGAAAGTGAGAGCATAGTCCTATGCAGATGGCAGGAGTAAAGAAAGGAAGGCCGCTGGGTGGAAAAGGTCCACAACCCCGGGAGGCCATGCTCTTTGACTAGGGTTTCTGTGGGTCTTTCTGCTCCTTGTCTGAGTCCTTCACAGCTTTGCTTAAAATGAGACCTTTCAGATAAGGAGCCTTGTATGACTTCCCAGGCAGGTGACTTCAGATGTCCAGCATGGGCAAGTTACGAATCCTTATCTGTTCTGGATTTCGCTGGCCCTGGTTTCTCTCAGCCCCATAGCTTTCTTTGTTCAGGGAAGTGCCCATGCACAGACTGGCAACTGAGGACAAGAGAGTGAGGATAAAGGTAGGAGTGGGAGGATGGCAGTGTGCGCTCAGAGCCGGTGAAGACTTAGGCAAAGGCTTCCTGATCTTAGGGAGGGTGACAGTAGAGCTGGGAAGAGAGAAGGGAAGGGGAAGGTGCTCAGTGGGCACAGAACAGCAGTGGATTAGAAGTAAAAAGTTTTTCATGTCATGACATAGTAGGGTGACCATTCACAACTGTGTACTGTGATTCAAAAAGCTAGGAAAAAGATGTTCAAGGTTTTCATAAAAAGCAGGCAAAAATTTGGGGCTGCAGATGTTAACTCAGATCCGAAAGTTATAATATATATATATATATACACACACATACATATATATATATATATAATATAACTTCATATATATAATATATAATATATAATATTTCATATATATATATAATATATATATTATTTCATAAATATGTACATTTTGTCCATATATGCAAGTTTCTTAATTTTAAGAAAATTTACGTACTTATTGTGTGTGTGTGTATGCATGTGTTTGTGTCTGTGTGTACACAGACATGCATGCTTGCTACAAAATGCTTGTGGAGGATAGAGGATAACTTTTGGATGTCTTTGTACCCCATCGTGTCTTAGGAGTGCCAGGGTTACTGCATTTGGCTTTTAAAATGTGGGTTCTGGGGCTCTAACTGAGGGTTGTTAGAATTGTTTGGCAACTGCTTCTACCCACTGAGACAATCCAGAGCCCCTTTTACCAATTTAAAAAAAATAAATGAATAAGTAAAAAATGACAATTCTCAGACCTCATCAGAGAAGGCCCTTTGCTCATCCTTTGGACATCCTTTGTGCACCTTTTGTGCATTCTTTGGACATCCATTAACAAAGAAACTCACAGCTGGTCAAAATGCAGAGGGTAAGTGTTTATGAAGTGCTCAGATACAAATGGGACATCTGTGTCATACCCTCCCCACTCAAGCTCAGAGACCACGGAGGAGAGGCAGGAAAACTGCAAGACCCAGAGGTCAAGGAGGATTGAACTACTCAGGGTCTTCTGTGTGTGATAGGATCTCTGTACCCACGAGAACACAGCAGCTGTGCTTGCCTGCACATGACCTGTACAAGATCAAGTCAGCTAACATTCTAACATTCCTGCATGGAACTGCATGAGCACTCACATCTAGCTGAGGAGTTGACAGTTGATGGCTTCTGGAGGAAGGAAAGTCAGTTTATTTAAGGGTGTGGCTGCTGGTAGGTCCTCCGAACCTCAGTGGGTGGCCTCACACTCGTGAGTGTGTGGGAACAGCAAGTTGGACTTAGTGAGTTATAATAAAATAAATAAAATCTGGGAGCATGTTGGGGTGAATCTGGGAGCATGTTGGGGTGAATCTGGGAGCATGTTGGGGTGAATCTGGGAGGAGTCAGGAGGCTAAGTGGGGACGAAGTATGATTAAAAATGCATTGTATACATGCAGGAAAATATATTTTACAAGGGAAAAAACATTATTTTCTCATTTTCTAAAAAAGAACCCCAGTAAGACTGGTGAACAAAGAAAGGAAAGTAAATTTAAGGAGGTCTGAAAGACTTGAATGAACGGGGTTGAACAAAACAAGCTACTTAGTGAATGTTCAGTCCTTGAGCTAGGTATGCAAAGTTCAGAGGAAGAAAACTGAGCCTTAATAGGCTCCTTGCCTAACAAGTATTTCTTCATCTTAGACAAAAATGGCAAGCATTTAGTCAAGAAGCAGAAAGGCCAGGAGCAGGCTGAGCCAGGCTGTCCAGACTCTCAGGGCAGTAGCCATTTCTCCTCCCTTGTTTTCCTTGCTTCCTGTCTTATGGTCATTTTCACGTGGAACAAAACGTGTTTTAGATTTATTTATTTTGAACTTATGTACATGATTGTTTTGCCTGTCTGCATATGTGTGCATCGTGTATGTGCCTGGTGTCTTTGGAGACCAAAAGAGGGTATGAGATACCTTGGAACTAGAATGACAGAAGGTTATGAGCTGTCACTGTGTGCTGGGAGCCAAGCTTTGTTCCTCTGCAGGAGCAGTAAGCATTCTTAATAACCGAGTCAGCTCTCTAGCCCCAGAAATGTACTTTAAAATGGAAAATGAAAGCATGATGTCCACTCCCTATTCTCATTTCTCTAGAGCATGTTTTATTTTTTCCTAGTCTAGTTTTGCCTAGTTTGTCTCTAAAGTTCCATTTTTACATGGATATTATTTTTTATTCAGTTAATATGTTTTAAGGGTCTTTACATTTGATTTTTACTTTGTTTTCTTTCCTTTTCATTCCTTTATTATTGTTTCGATTTTGGTGATTCTAGCTACATCCATAGCCCTCCTTACAATTGCTTTCTAAATTTTACTTCTAAGTGGAATGACATATCATACCATAATTCACTAACCCAAGTCTCCTAGATTTGAGGATTACTCATTCAGTAATTCAGTGAACAAACACTCTTAAGCCCCGGTATAACCTTGGGAGTGGTTCTAGGTGATCAGGATTTCACAGTGGACAAGAGATAAAAATCCTTCTCTTTTTCGTATCTCTGTTAAAGGCTAGTCAATAGATGCAAAATTACAGATTATGCCTTATGTCAGAGAGTGGGAATACGGTGAAAAAGAAGTCAGTAGCGGAAGAGGATGGGAGATTTGATTTAAAGAGCATGGATCTTTGCCAAAAATGTGATGTGCATGAGCGTGGCCTTAAAGGAGGGAAAGGGTAACTTGTTACTATGGTCACTTCAAATCTGGTGCCATTGTGAAGACTTCCTTGGCATACATCTTCTTGCCTATGGCCTCCCATCCCCCACCTCTAAGAATTGCCAGCTTGGGATACTATCTTTAGAACAGAATTCTCAAAGTAGTTTAAATATTTTCTCATTAAAAAAAATGGCCAATGGTCTTGGTCAAGTAGTTTTACTTATTAGGATCTCATATTCAGCTTCTTACCTGTCAGACATTGGGCTAAGTGAGAAGCTTCTGCCACAGAACTGACCCAAACGAAGTGCTACTGGGACACGGATGCATCGACCTAGGATTTACTCGGCTTTCTTCCTATGAGTAGCTATTTCAACCCTGATAAATTGTGTACTTACATGCATTACACACAATGTTTGCAATAGGCCATAGGTTTAGCTGCTACTCATTAAATTCGCTGGCTAAAAGCAGTAGACTTTCTCCCCTCTTCTTCTCCCTCCTCTTTCTACCTTCTACCCTTTCCTTCCTTCTTTACTTCTTTCCCATTGCCACTGTTTGTCAGATATTTTACTATTAGGCACTATATACATTATCTTAATAAACAATGAGATTTTAGTATTCTCATTTAATAGAACAGAAAGACAGAGAAAGATCTGTTTCTTTATTTGGAAACCACCCGTGATAGAAAGAAAAATTCGCAATGGATTTGTCTGGCTTTCCAAGTCCATTCCGTAGATGTATGCATTGTTTGATCGTTGCACACTGCCTTTTAAAACATCTGCTCTGTCATGCTGCAAGTTTGATCGTGTGTTTGTTTCTGTTCTAGACTTCGACAGGTCTGCCTTTGACTTTTGTTCTGTCATCATTATCTGTGGCGTCTCAAATGAATAACTTAGTAACTCTAAGTTTCTGTACCCATCTAAATAATACTGATCTCACAATGACCAAAGACGATAACTCTTACACCACACTTCACATAGGAAAAAAAAAATCAATTCTTCCTGAAGTTTGAGCCAATCTGTAGCTCATGTTCATTTCAATTGCCAATAACAACTTGTTTTCCTTGGTTTCTGCGATTAGAGCTTGGGGAGGTACGGTAGCCGTGATATTTGAAGAGTTCTGCTTTCATCATATTTTTTCTGTAGTCCCTGGGGAGGTTTTGTGAATGTGGTGAGTAGGTGAAAATCGCAGTTTGGCTGGATGCCTCTTGAGATTGCTTTTCAATCTGCAATTTTCCTGAATCTGTGGAAGCCGGTGCATTTTTAAGCACATCACGTTTCTCCTACACAGCCGTGGCACTTCACTTTCAAATGCTGCGCATAGAAAATTACTCTCTATTCTTTGTTGCAGCCCACACAGTCACTCTAAGATGATCATTAAAAACTGTTATGGTTATGGCTACAGCAAAATCACAGGCGAGTCCTACTTGTTACAACACGGCAGTGGCTTCTGCTTTCCTTTATGGAATTCCTCTCCCTTGGTACCTTAGTTCCTTGGTAGCCTGGTGTCAAAACACCAGTTCCCTTCCCCGCTTTCACATGGAGGCTGGAACTGTGTACTTCAAAGTGGAAGAGTGAGAAAGAACTAGTGGAGCTAGAACAACGAATTTTTTCAGAGATGTACTGCTGGACATTTTTCTTCATTTACCTCTTTGTTTGATGTGTATCTATTTCTACCATCTGTGCCTGTGTGTGTTTAGATACCAAAATCCTACCTAAAGTTGACATGGTCAACGGCTTTGAACCATTACGATAGTATTTTATAAACCATGCCCAGGAATCCTGTGGTGTCTCTGAGTTCCACCTGAATGTCACAAGGTCAGAATCTCTGTAGACGTGCTGTAACATTGCTACTTCACTGGGTAGAATCCATCAGTGGATTCTATGATAACACAGTGATAATACAGCCTGACTCCTGTTACTCTTACCCAGGGCATTAGGCCTTAGCTTCAAACAGTGGACTCTAGAAACTTTTACACATTATAGATGCATTTATTTTTAAAATATTTTATTTATTTTATGTTATATGTATGGGCAGTTTGCCTGCCTGTATGTCTATGAACGATATGTGTGTGTACTATTCATGGAGACCAGAAGAGGACATCAGATCCCCTGAAACTGAGTTACAGGTGGTTGTTAGCTGTAATGTGGGTGCTGGGAACTGAGCATGAGTCTTCTACAAGAGTAGTCAGTGCTCTTAACTGATGAGACATCTCTTCAGCTCATATTTTTATTTTCTGTGTATACATTGTGTGTCTGAATCTTTATCTTGGTACTACATACTTGCCTGGTGCCTGCAGAAGCCAGGAATGGGTGTCAGATTCGTATACAGTTTTGAACCACCATGTGGGTGCTGGGAAGTTAAATTAGGTCCTCTGCAAGAGCAACAAATGCTCTTAATCAATGAGACATTTCTCTAGTTCCCACAAACAGATTTTAAAAATAGCATTATACACTCTAACACAGGATTTTATTTTTAGTGACTATTCGATACATATTTGATACATAATAATTATTGCTACCTACTTTTCTCCATACTGTGACCAGTTACAGGAGAAGAAGCAATTCAAGAGAGGAAGGGTCTGTTTCTAGTTTGACAGCATACAGTCCATCAAGGTACAGAAGGTATGACCCTTGTCATACAGAAGGTATGAGGCCGCTTGCTTACATCTCCACAGGTAAAGAAGCATAGAAAGTGCTGGAAGCAGGGACTGTATATAACACTCAATGACTGTCAGCAAGTGACCCAATTCCTCCATTAGGTCCACCCCCTAAAGGTTCTTTAGCATCTGAAACAGTGCACCTAGCTGGGCCCCAATTCTTCAAGCACATGAACCCACATGGGGTGCTTTATTATCTTCAACTTAGAACAACGAATAACCTTTTTCTTTTAAAATCAATTGAAGTAAAGAATCTAAATACTTTAGAAAAGTTGGCAGTTATAAGCAACACACCCTAAAGTGATATAGGGAAAATATTTCATTTCTCCATCTCTCTCCCTATTCAGAGGAGCACTAGGATAAACTCCAATCGTATTATGATTCCTGTACTAGCCATTTCGGTTTGGCAATACAATTTGTCAACCTCTTCAAAGGCCTGATGATTAGATTCTGGCTTCAGAGAACTAAAGGGGTAACAAATGGCTTATTAGTCATAAAATTATTTTCCCTTCTGGCTATGAAGGTTTATTTAATCACACAAGTAGTTTCTTGCCAGAAAAATGAATGCAACTATAAAAGGGACCCGCTGTGGTTCTTCATCCTTGCTGAGTAATTCTACATTCGTAAAAAGCAACAATTTTTATACTCATGCCATGGCTATTGAAAACATGTTGAAAACGAAGCATCATGGAATTAAATGAATTGAGGTAAATTACACATTGAAAGGATGACTGGATAATTTATTGCCTACATGAGACTTTTCATGGGGAACAGAGGTGCCATTAACCAGGTCACCAGAACAAGAGATTGTTCCTGCAAAGCAGGACATGTGGTCACCTAATACATGGATACCATAGAAACAAGAAAAAAGGCACACAGAACATGGGCTTCTTCAGTTGGATCACCCACACTATATGTTCCCTTAATGCATGACAATTAATTTCTGCTGTATAAAAACAAACTGGACAGCTAATGAGTTAGTAAAACACTCAGCTAGGAAGTAAAAGTAATGAGTTTAAAGACCACAAAACAATGTAATATAGGCATGACTTAATTTCAGATAGTACAGAACAATTTTATATAATGAATCCTTCAATTCTGCTTTTGAAAATATTACATGAAGCCAGGCGATGGTGGCACATGCCTTTAATTCCAGCACTTGGGAGGCATAGGCAGAAGCAGGCAGATCTCTGTGAGTTCAAGGACAGCCTGGTCTACAAAGTGAGTTCCAGGACAGCCAGAGTTACAATAGAGAAACCCTGTCTTGAAAAACCCCAAAATATATATATTACATGATATTAAATAGTGTTATATGTCAGGATACAGGCTCAGTATGCCCATTGTAAACAGAGTGTCATATATAGTACCCACTATAAGTGAAAGAAGTGAATGCCATTTCCAATTTTTTTTTAATTATTTTGAAATTGAGAGTAGCCTGAGGGTTCCTTAGTAGCTGCTGTTTGTAAGTTGAAAATTAGCCAAAATACTGGTTTCTCTTCTTAAAGTACATTCTGTTAAAGCAATCAAACAAACCCTCACAAAGAACATTTGGACCTAGCCTGGAAACACATATTGTAATCGCTTGGCAAGAGCTTACCAGTAACTTTTCAGGACATGAATAATGGTTGGTTATCAATCTTTGACGATCCAACCATTCTTCTCATGTAAACATGAGACTTGGGTTGTAATTCAGTATGACTGAAAGATTAGGTTCCAATTCAAAATGGGAATTTATAGTCTTATGTGCCAAGGTTTCCAACTGGTGCATCTGAGTTTCTATCCACTGCTGAACATTCTACTGGGGGAGGAGATTATTGTGTAGATGAAAAAGCCAATTTTTAATTGGACATTCTACTGGGGGAGGAGATTATTGTGTAGATGAAAAAGCCAATTTTTAATTGGAATGGATCTTTTTGAATTTACTAAGACTATTGTTCTAAAGATTTCAGTGAACAAAAATTTAATGTCTTCAAGTTATTTATATGAAAAAGGACAAACTTGTTTTCAATATTTTCATCAGTACTTTTCCAGATGTATTTTATCCTGAAATCACTGAATTTTAAATGCATTTAATTTACTAATTTACCTTCACCATCTTTTATGGGTTTAGCAACTCTAGTGTTAAAGTTTGTTTTTGAAAATCCTAATCCTTTTTGGTCTAGCTATGATAGAAATCTAATAATCAAATGCAAACGAGAGCAGGTCAAATATGGAAAACAGACCTTGTTATCTTAATATCTCCATTAAAACTTCATGATCATAATATATATCTTACTTATAAATTATCTTTTAAAAAGTATACACCAAATGAAAAGTCTCTCAACTTCCAACAAGACCTTCATCCAGGAACCAAGAACCTCATTCATTAACAAAACTAAGAACCGTAAAAGCCAACACCCACACACAAAGGAAATATTTTTTATTATCACTAATTTTCTTGAGAAACAATGTGGTTTCTTTTTAACATTTTGAGTGTTTTTAGTATTGCACGTCTCTCACTATTCTTAAGAATGTTATTCTTGTAGTCCGATGCTGTGCAACAGAAGTCAGCTCTGAAATAAGAAACACAGGGCTCCAGTATAAGAAGCCTTCCTTTGCAGCCTCGTGTTTTAGAAACAGGAAATAGCATACAACTTAATCTAATTTAGTTATTAATGCAACTTACTCCCTCAAATAAGCTATTGGATGACTTTCTTATTTATGGGTATCATGTTATCCGACGCATGAGATTCAAAAATCTGTATCAAGTGCACTAAATAAAGGCATTTTTGATGAGTGGATTCATCTTCAATATGCATGACACATGGTTCAAAACCAGCCATGAAATTTATCATTTTAACTCTGAAGAAAAATGAAATCAACTTTTCTCAAAACAAGACAAAATTTATCACTAGAAACATCCCTTCCAGTTAACAAAGGTGAGTAGCACAAAGTTAATTTGAAATTGTATCCAGTTCCTCTCCAACTCCTGCAATGTGCTTCATGTACGTAGGCCTTGTTCCAGAAAGCCATGCAATATGGCTTCTGATTTGGGTTTCACACTTTTCTTCTGAACTCACTGGATGCCTTTTGACTGAATCTTGGTGGTGAAAGAGGAAAAAGAGAAAGAGGAAGAAAATTCATTCTCAGTATCACACTTCCTTCATCATACTGGTTTTTATGTTGAGAAATTTTGCCCTTCCATTAGTGAACTGGTACTTTGGTATGTAATCTTAAGATCCATACCTGACTGAGTGAACAATTTCTATCTTTTCTGTGTATAAGGCATTCTGTCTCAAGAGTACACATTTACTACACATACTCCTGAGGCATTTTGTAGGTAATAGTTTGATGATAACATTTTCCACATCTCCTTGGTCTTTAATGTACTGTAACTATAACCAATCTGTGACCCTAAGTTCTGAAAGTTTCTCTTAAAGACCAGTAATGACTGCAAATTACTATATCCAGTGAGCCCAATCCTTCTCCTTCTTTGGTGTTTTATACTATCAGGGATCCTTCTTCTTCTTTGATGTTTTATGCCATCAATGCACTCTTGCTATTTGTCTTTCTTTGATTCTGAGTATCAATTTCTCCTTATTCCTACCCCCCTTTCTTTGCTGCTTCATCTCCACTAACTATGCAAGGTCCTCCTTAAAAGCTCCTTAGTTGGGGACACACAACTGAGATTCTCACCCTCTCAGCTTTAGCCTGTCCTTCGTGGTATCTGGGACAAGCTCTTCCCTGTTAAGACTTTCAACATTCAAATCAAGAGCATCTGGCCACAAATTTCTCCTGTGTTCTGGACCTAACCAGCTCTCTCTTTCTTATATATTCTTTTTCTCTATTTCCTCCCTCTCTTCCTCCCTCCATTCTTCCCTCCTTCTTCCTCTTTCTTTCCCTTTCTACTCTCCACGCCTCAGTACCCAAGCTTTTCTTCCACATTTCAAAGCCTGCTCCAGTAGTCTTTACTTTATTCTGCATATCTTATTTAGGTAATATCACAGGAGTCCAAGCCATATGTGTCAGTGACCCTCAGCATATTCCTCTCTTTTACTGTCTTTTTTCGTCTCCAAATCATGCTCAATTCTATCTCCTGTATTAGCTTTTTACTTTTGCCACTACAATAATGCTACTATTTTTGCTATAGGTCTGTATAATCACCCTCTTGGGCTAGTAATAGCCTCGTGTCTGTCCAACTTTTCTTCAGGCTTTGACACTACTGCCAGCAACCAATCTATTCTTTAGTGTTTTTGTTATATTTTTCTTGCTACGTGAACCCAACCTTACTTCATTTTCTTAGTAAAACTACAGGGGTTGCTCATCAGATTAAAACGCAAAACTCTGATCACAGGTTTGTGACTTGTTTCCTGGTGGTGGACTCTTCCAGGGGAAGGACTGTGCTTCATTTACTGAACAACATTTGCTTAGCAAAGTGACACATGCTAAATAATTAATCCAGTTTAGTCTTTCAGTTAGTGGCTGAGGTCTTTCGTTAATTCCATGCTAGCTTAACTACAATATGACCCAGAGTAGCACTAAATCAGGAAGAGAGGAACTTTCTATTTAAAGAATTTGACCCTTCAGAAAGACATCATAATTAACTCAGTACAACTAAATCGGGGTGGCAGCAGTAGCAACGTGTTTGTGTTCCTGGATCCAAATTTACTTCTTCGAGAATAGAAAGAATTGCCAGCTAATTGGACACAGGATTGAGAGGAGATATTTAATGACTGAAAAAGTGTTTCTCTGGCCTTTATGGTCATTATTATTGATTTTAAACATGAAGCTGCCCTGTTTATTCTGACAATTTGCTTGATGAGAAAGAATCCAATGAATAGCCTTCTCAGATGCTTGTCTGAGAATTGTGTCCTAGTAATGAGACACCCATGGGCAAAAGCAGATGTTTTGATACTAACAATAAGAATTAACAGAGGATATTTGGTGATGAGAAGAAATTACCACTTATTTGCTCATTGGAGGTTTTAATATTCTCCTTTGCATCGTTAGCAGGTGCTCCAAAGACAAGCAGGCATGGGTATACCTGATAGCTAGTTCTATTTTAATTGAAATATATTAGGACCTTATCTGTTTGTACCAACTTGAGGCCAGCATTTATCAAATGCATTTTTCAAGATACTAGGAGAAAACAGATGTTTTTTTCTATGGTCAAGTAAATCTGTGAAATGATTTACAACCTATTCCCTTCTAAAATGGTTTGAGTGGATGTCCACTAATTAAAGAGCACCCCCCCCCCGTGTATGTATATGTATGTGTGTGTGTGTGTGTGTGTATGTGTGTGTGTGTGTAATACTTGCAATTACCTTGGTGAACTGGGTTTCTGTAGAATACCCGCTGGTATGAAACCGATTGTGCCTTAATTCAAAATTCTTTGGGCTTTTAGTGTGAATTTTCTATGGTTGCTTAAAGTTTCATTCCCTTAAGTATGATTCATACTTCATTTTCAGTCGTAAGTCCAGTTTCTCTTCTCTTCCAAAAGAACTCTACTGTTTATGGTTTGGAATCCCTGCATAAAGTATGAACTTTGCATGATAACTAGGCACTGCCACTATGAAGACAGGGCACGAGGACCATGTGCATCCAGGTACCAGTCTAGCTGTATCCATAGATACATTTACTTCTGTCTTTAAATATTATTTCTGTAAGACTTTAGTTTCTAAGCATTTTTATGCCAGGACTAAAGCAAGGCCTGGATTCTTGACTTCATTATTTTCTTTTAATTTTATGTTGATTTTACTCTTATAGACAGGTTGGGTTCCATTAACTGAACTGGCTTTGATATCAAAGCAACTTGAAATCTTAGTACTTAAAAACTGGTATTCCCTCATCAGTGCAGCTGAAGTGCTCCCCGAGCCTGTTTTCTTTTGAGCCATCATATTGCTCAATTTGTTGTTCCTCATTTTCTTTTGTTAAGAGAGTCTAAACCAGCAGCTTAGTTTTAATTAGTGGGCTCAACTTCCAGCTTCATATTACCCCTTTGTGCATATTTAAACAGAAACTTTAGAAGTTTTGCTCAGGAAGCCTTAATTCTATATATAGATTCTTTTATTGCCCTGTTCCCCAAATGGGAGTGGTACTTATTTTATCCCAGGAGGATTTGATTTTACTTATTTTTAATGGTTTTAGAAGTAGATGTTAAGGTACTTTCGAGGATCAGATAATGACTATTCTTCTAGCTTTTATTCTCCATAGTTTTTCTAGTTTTATTTTCAGGATCACATCACTAGTTTAATAGTCTTATATAAAGATGGAGAAACTGAGGCAGAAAGACCAATGGCATGTCAAAATAAAGGGCATCTTTCTTTGTTACCAGTGGAAATATCAAGCACATAGTTTAAAGAAATTTGGAGATCAGGGTCAGAGTGAATAGAGGTTGAATTGTCACTCCGTGCACATGGGAAAGTTAACCATGTAGGGACTGTGGATGAGGCTATAAACTGAGTTAATAATACCTGTGTTATAGGATGCTTCAAAGTACTTCTGTATGTACATTGTTGCTCACCTGTGACTGGATATTTATATAACTGGCAACATTGTAGATATGAAATGAGCCTATGCTTTTGTCCAGGAAACACCTAAGCTTACTCTACTAGACAGGGAGGAGAATTAAGAAGAGATAAAACAAAAAAGGATACATGGTTCATTTTATTTAATTTCCTTTAAAAATAGGATGTCATTCAAGACTAAGGAAAAGAATGCCTGCCGCCTTTGACAAGAGGCTGTGATTTGTCAGCATACAGTAATGTGAGAGGGAGTTCAAGATTTTTATTGAACCAGATGTATTGAAACTAGATTCTTTCCAATTTGTTGCCTAGCAACCATGACATTTGTCCTTGCCACCGCATGGAGTCACTGGGCAATTTAATACAGGGTAGACTCAGAAGGAAGCTAAGAACAGCAACCACGGAGAAGGTGCTGTGCTTCTGCAGAAACCTTGCAAATGTCTGAGTCCACTTCGGTATTAACTTTATATGGGTTCAGAAACTGCAGCAGTGTTCCTTACTGTACAACCTATTGACGATATATACCAGAACAGCTTGGGCAGAGGCTACAGCACAGTTGCTAGGGCAGATTCCTTCCAGAGGAGACTAGGGTAAAGCAGTTAGCATTGTCATCAAAAAGTCCAGGGGCTTGAACTCGATGACCTGGGGCCAGATATCGAATGTATTCCTACTTGTATGATGTTGGCTGTGCACGTTTCTGAATCTTTCTACGGCATGGTTTCCTCATCTTTAAAAGATGCTCTTTGCTGTAACATTTGTTTGTAATTATTATAAGTGAGTGGTTTAGATGCATGTCTGGCACAAAGCAAGTAGGCAATAATGAATGGCTGTTATTAATATCTGAGGTCAAGACATTTTTTTTTTTACCAGCATAATTCTCTGGGGGAATTTCTCCATCTTAGAGCAGCTCTCTGTGAACCCTTTTTCTTTTAATCTGCTACTTGCAGGCCTGACTATTGATGTTCCATTGCTACTTGTAAGTAGAATTTTTCTGCTTCCCAGACTGTTGAAGCACAAGCTCTGTTCATCTCCATCCTTCAAACCAACCCCAATTCAGGGCCTTTCTGCTGCTGCTGCTAGAGACAAATTAACAGAAAATAAGATGACTTCTTCCAAGTTTCCCTTCTTTGGAGGAATTCTTCTCTTTGGAAAAGTGGAAAGCTGAGAGTAGAAGAGAGAAAGAAGTCTGCAAGGGGTTGAAAGGTAACTAAAGTGAAACAAAAATGGAGGTAAGACATTTCTACACAGGAAAAGTAATGAGAGATAGGCACATTTTGTGGCCAACCTGTTAGCAGAGGATGTAACTCTCTTAGGGAACTACAAGAGTGATGACTCTGGATGCTGCGGTACAGTGGCTCTGGGAACACACGGAGCTTCAGACCCTGGGAGCCCCACACTCCTGAGAGCTCTCCTGTGCTGAACACATCTGATTTCTAGGCAACAGCATTAAACTTGGAGTCTTGGTGGTATTAGAGACTGGTGGTGGAGGTTTTGAACTGGTTGTGGGATTTGGGGTAATTGGCCCATAGACTCGGGTCCCAATTCTAGCAGCATTTAAAAATAAATTTGAATGAATGACTCACAAAATATTTTAATTGAAAAATTCACTTTCAATACTGTAAAAACACAGAATTGTGTGTGTGTGTGTGTGTGTGTGTGTGTGTGTGTGTGTGTTTTGCCCTGCAAGAACTAATATTTTGAATGAATACTTATGCACATACTTATGAGTTTTATGTCCTTAATATGATAGCATACTTCACAATCTGAGACTAGCTTTTTTTTCTCATAGCAATACAACACAGACATCTAAACTCAGATTATACATATATATTTAAAGACAGGGTTTCTCTGTATAACCTTGGCTATCCTGGAAATCACTTTGTAGATTAGGCTGGCCTCAAGCTCAGAGATCCACCTGCCTCTGTCTCCTGAGTGCTGGAATTGAAGGCATGCAACACCACATCTGGCTCTTAGAAACATATATTATTAAAAATATTGATATGCTACGAAGATGTTTCAAATAGAATCCTTATTGTTATTTCAAATACCCAATCAGCAATACACATGTAATTACATCTGCATAGATTTATGCTTATTTTTTATATGTGCACATAAATTTATACATGATACTTTAAAGTTACTTGTATGTTATGCTTCAAAACTATAGTTTTGTAAACTATAAACTTCAAGAACTATAATTGAAGACTGGGGTAATGGCATATTCCCTATGCTATCACCACGACAAAATAATTTCCTTTCCTTCAGATAACACATGTATATTTTGTTTTCAATTTGTATTTTCATGGCCCACTAGTACATGACTCTTGGCTAACTGAATTTGCCTACCTATGTTTTTTGCATATATTACCGGTATTGTCCTTTTCATATCAAAATCTAGAGAATTCTGATATTGGAGAAATGGCCTAGTGGTTGAGAACACTAATTGTTCCTACAGAGGACTGAAGTTTGGATCCCAACACCATTTTGATCATCTTATAACTGCATGTAACTCTAGTTCCAGGGGATCTGTTGTCCTCTCTTGTCTCTGCAGGCACCTGCATGTACAAGGTACATATCAGCTCATACAACACATGTATACATATAAATTTTAAAAAAATCTTAAAAAATTGTTGAAATTTGACTCTTAGAAATTTATATGTATTGTGCATGTAGCAGAAGAAAGAAATGAAAAGTTGTGGGTGATTTCTTTAATTATTATTTTTTTTTAAATTTTAGGACACTATTTGTCCTACAAAAGTTTAAACTTACAACCGAGTTAAATCTCTCAGTTGTCCTCATTTCCTTTTAAAAAATGTTTTCCATTTAAAAATTTGAATTTTTTAGTTTAAATTTTTGTTCATGGGGAGTTCTTTTCTCATGTAACAAGAGAACAGACCTTTTAAGATATTCTTCCAAAATGGACAGCGTAGTCTTAGTTGAATTGTTCACTTTTTTTTAGGGACTCTGGGTGCTGTCTTTCCCACTCTTTAATTCATCACCTCCCTCCGATACTGTTTTGTTTCCCTTGTTTGTTTATTGTGCAACACAGAACAAGTGTGGTTTATCTTTTTGTCTTTTATTTGGCATATTTATTTCTCAGTTTACGAAAACTTGTTTAATTGTTGAGGTAGCAAACAAATTTTAATTCTGATCACTACACAAAACAAGATGATCTACCTTGCAATTAGGTTGGGAGTCCAGTTGCTCACAGGCAAAGGCTATACATGAAAGCACCACTCACTGAACTACAGGCACTGAATACATAAGCAGGTAACATACTTTTTATTTAACACTGTAGGAACTTTGCAGCCATCAGCAATTTGGGTGCAATTTCAGGCACAAGTGGGAATTTGGCAGTCTGGTGGAGTTGTTAGCAAAGCGAACCTCGTAGGTAAAATACATGCATCCTTTTGTTAGCACATGACAAAGGAGATCTCTTAAGACTGACCTCACTGGTTTTATTCTCAGCAAGCAGACCTGGCTCACTTAACATGACTTTTACTGCTGCTGTTGGTACACATTCTTTGTTGCACAATGAATTTATGACTGTCTGGTGGTAACAATGTAGTTACATGGCATCAGGGCTTTTGAAGTCACACGAGGTTTCTTCTCTCCATTCAGTATGTCCTTATAAAATTATGCTTTTGTTCTGCAGGAGTTTTAGTAGTATCTAGTCAATCTTTTAATCCCCATAGCCACTACAGTCGTATCCCCAATTTATTTTTTAAAGCTAGATTTTTCTGTAACGCCTACAGAATAAAGTGAAAGTTTTAAATAAGTTTTGCTCATGCCTATAGACACAAACTTACCTGTGCATAAGATGCAAATTTTACCCATGCCTATTGATGCAAAAGCTTGTAATAAAATAGTAGTACGGAATCTAACAGCTTATTAGGGTAATAACACAATATGAACAAGATAGTTCATATTAGAAATGCAAACAATCAGAGACTTTATGAATTCTATGTCAGTGCTGAGTTATATCAATATCAATATATCAATACACTGCTTAGGTCTTCTGGTGAATAAGAACCATTTATAAGCATTTCAAACTGACTAAGAAAGACATTTCTTAAAAGAAAACTGTGTAATATCAGAAGCCAATATAAAAACCAGTATTTTATAAAGTTGAAAAGATAATAATGGCTTTCCCCTAAAATAAAAATAAA
Source organism: Cricetomys ansorgei (assembly GCA_026225945.1). NCBI lineage: Eukaryota > Metazoa > Chordata > Mammalia > Rodentia > Nesomyidae > Cricetomys > Cricetomys ansorgei. The sequence continues at coordinate 17,990,189 of JAMJFZ010001796.1, forward strand.
TCAGACAGCAAATCAGCAATTCAATAATAACATTATTATTCAACATTATTTTAGGAATATTGGATAATATAATGAGACAAAAATTAAGAACAAATTACTTATTTGAAAAGAAGAAAAATCCAATGATTTGCAAATGATGTAACTATAGATCAGGAAATAAAATAACCATGCTTGCCTTGGTGAACTATTTATACATATTAAAATCGATAGCTTAAAAGATGCTAAATATATCATAATCAACAGTAAGAAAAGTAAATATACTTTAAAAATTCTACTCTCATTTACAATAAAATCAAAAAATGTTAGGGACCCAGCAACCAAATTAAAGGTTTTTATAAAGAAAACATAGTTTTTAGTGAATGACATACAAGATGACTTGGTTAAACATTCCATCTTGGTAATTAAGTATTATAAAAGTTTCATTTGAACCCTAATCAGGATACACCATGTTCTCAGAATAAAGGGGGCATTTAGAGTCTTCCTCTATCAGTTAATCTATGCTGGATTGCACTCTAGCCCTACTGTGTGTAAAGGACAGACTCACTTCATCCAGTAAAATTATGCATGCTATTTAGCTGCCGTGTGCTAGTCCAATCCCAAAGTGGCCTGATGTCTGGTTAGAAAATGAAGAAGCTGTTTTGCCAACTGAACTGAAGTATATCTTGTCAACAGATTTTTAAGTCAGTCCCTCAAGCTGTCAGAGAGATTTATCATCAGCTCTTTTCATAGCACTCAAGAGAACTATATTTCTAAAAACAGATACTCTACACTCCAAACATTCTTATATAATACAGTCTTCTTCGTTTTATAGCACAGTCTAAATAAGTAAAACAAAATAAATTTTTCTCTTAAAACATTCAAATACTTCTCAGTGTGGAAGTTTAAAGAAAAGAACAAATGAAAGAGAAACTAAAACAGACCATGCCAAAATTGGCTACAGGAATATGGAGGGTCACCAAGAGGTGACGAAGGTTGAAAGACATCGAGGCTGAAATAATCTGTAAAATTCTCCATTGCAGATGAGCAAGCAGGAGGATTGGAGTAGAAAAGCCTGTTGAGATTGCCTAGCATGGTGAGCAGGAGTGGGAGCAAACATTTCAGAGGGCAGCGAATAAAAGCACCAGATTTACCTCTTTCACTAGCAAACTTTCTGCTTTGTGCTCTGCCTCTTCTGGTACCGTTGAATATAGTGTTCGGATATCCCAAGAAACTGTGGCTGTCTGGGAGGAACAATGAAAAGAAATTAAGCCCTCCATATTGAAAGTGTGGAGCAGCCCATTATCCCATAAACATAAGGACAGATTGTCATAGAGCTGGACAGAGAAGCTTCCCCAGCCCTTACGATTTTAATCCCTAGAAAAAAAAAGCCAAACAGCCCTAAAACCACCATGACTAATAGTTACTGCTTCATCCGTGGAGCTAAAGTTTTAAGACCAGTTTTATTACTGAGAGGAAAAAAATGGGAACATCTGTGTTTCTAACTTGTTTCTACTGGAATCTTTTGTTACTGTTCTGCTGTTCATGTTAAAATAAATTTGAAATGTGTTTTAAAAACTTACCAAATCCTATTGTAAATAGTAGCATGTAAACTTAGCCCCTTTTAGGAAGTGTGTGTGTGTGTGTGTGTGTGTGTGTGCACAAACAGCTGAGTAAGGGGGAAAATGTACAATAAACTTGTACTTGGAAGAAAATAGGTCATGTTTTGTTTTAAATGTTATTTTCTGCTGAAACAAGTAAAAGATTTCTCACAAATTTAAACAAACAGTATTCTATTAAATGGGTACATATAAACTGTTATGTAAAATATCTCGAAACATCTAGACTAGAATTTCAAAGGCTGTTTTCAGTTGATGTGTCTCCAGCTTCTGGCTTATAATTTTTTCTAATATGACTGTGTCACAGCCAAGGCTTTCTTCAGTCTGTACACTTCCATGCTTATGTGGTGAAAATGACTGACAGTACCACCCACGGTACCAGTCAGCAAGAGCATCTATACTACACATCCCCCGAACACAAATGATTCCTTGGAGTTTCTGAGATACAAACCACAATTTGCATAAACTGGTCCTGATGAAAGGCATGCTCCCGGATTAGTGGTCGAAACAGATGAGAATCTCAAAATTTCATCATTCGTTTATTAAAATGGGTACAAAATGAGTCTTGGAGTTTTTTTCTTCAGAGGTCATGGGTGCTGCAGCCGGCTCTGACAGCAATAGCAGCATCATGACCGGCATTCATTTAATCTGGATCTCAGACTTGGGATGTTTTTCAAATTCTCCCTTTGCCCCCGAGGGAAGTCTCATGTAGGAAAGTAATTTGTTTGTTGACACCACCATAACTTTAATATTCGATAGGGCGCCTAACTGGCTATCTGTTGAATTTTTCCAGAGTGTATATATGTAGTGTGTGTTCAATGTAAGGATATATAAGAACATCAGTGTCTCTGCTATGTGTGTGTTTGGCAATTGGCTCTGTGACTGTGTTATTTGTGTAATGCATGAGTGTGTCTATACAGTAATTGTGGGTTTGTGGTTATGCATAAGGGTGTGCTATCATAGTGTGTGATTATAAGCTGTAAGTTCATGTGCTGTGCATCAGTGTGGCATGTGCAAGCCTGTGTCAATCTGTGCATACCTGTGCATGTGTGAACGCATGTGATACATGGATGTATCTGTGGGAATATGTACATGCCAATCCTCATGGAAAGCATGGATTTCGACATTGTGAAAGAGGAAGAATGTCACATGAATCTGAGATCAGAGGATAAAAATAGTGAAAAAACATCATGTTCCAGATACTCCAGTCAGTAAAGCAATGCTCAACTGAACACAGAGCTAAGGGTGAGCTCCCCAGGCTCCAGGGCTTCATGGAAAAGAGGACACAGGAGCTGGGACTGCCAACTTAAACCAAGTGTAGCCAAAGAGAGTAAGTGAAGATCTTGTAGATGAAGCAGAGGTCTGCAGACAGACCAGGAAGTGGTTGTTTCTGTGAAGAGTGCAATGAAGCCAGGTTAGAGTTATTTAGATATTTAATATATAATTCCTTCACTATTTCCTCCTTCCAGTTGCTTCCTTGTTAGTCTCTCTGTGAATACTAACAGCTCTGTCTAAACTGACCCTTGGGATTATTCTTTAGATTTCAGTGACCCAGGAATGACTTTGGAAAGATGGCTCACAGAGAGACAGAGTTACTTACTTTGTTTTCAGAAAATATTATAAATTAAGATTCACTACAAACATTGTTTTCTATAACTAAAAAACAAAGTTATATTGTTAAACCAAAAAAGGGTATCGGCATTTATTTTTTCTCATTTACAAAAAATGATGGCATTATTTTCTTGGTTTTTTTTTTTAATTTATTAAATTGCTGTTCTAAAATACTCCTTAAGCTGGATGGAAAATAGAGTAACATGATTCCAAATGAAATTTCAAGTGATACTGCAAACTTACTGTCCTACTTAGATCACTGCTCAGCTGATAAAAAAGACTGAATACCTTCCTAGTTTATTGGGTTAAAATTCAAAACAATAATAGTAGATTTCAGGAGTTGGGTTTAGGGTCCTAGGAACAGCACTCAGACTATTTCATTAGTGATCTAGCGTAACGAAGACAGACAAATGCCTAAGTTAATAGCCATGTACAGCACGAGGCTCAAAATCATTCCTGTTGAGTAAGAAATCCTACTTCATTGTGAGTACAATGCATTGAAGGATTCCTGATGACATGTAGTCAAGAAATGACATTGATCTTTAAGAAATAAGAGCTCTGCTGAAGCTGACTCGTGAAACACAGTGATAAATCCAGGACATTCTTTTGCAACTTCTGTACATAAGAGAAGGAACACGCGCATGCATGTGTGTGCATGTCACAACCTGATATCAGTGTAAGGCTGGAACACTTGTCGAGAAAAACCGAAAGGCCTCCATGAGGTTAGACCTTCAAAATTGTTTGCCACTAATTTTGTGTTTCTTTAAAGTTCTTGGGTTGGAGCACAAGTAACTTGGTCAAAACAGAAGTGTAAAGAATCCTGTTTGTTAAGGGTATTAATACATTTAAAAAGAATTTCCTTTCTGAGAAGCCGATGCTTTCAGACCACTACAAATTGCCTTGGCCACAACAGACTTCCTGTTCTCTTTAAGAAAGCTCTGTTCCACAACTGGTATAGTTCAGTAGCATGGAACAGATCTGAGGCTGCACTGGCGCTAGGCCGAGCTCCTCATCTGGTGGCAAGAGTTTTCTAAGGGGCTTATTGTCAGGCATTTGGAAAGGAAAACTCTCTTGAACTGATGGCTCTAAGCCTCGTGTTTGCAGTTTTAGGCCCACAGTATTCAGTGCCTTTGACTGCAGCCCTGTCACTTTCTAGTTCCTTCTGTGCTGTACGGAGTAGTCTTCGTGGTTTTGCTGCAGTCACCATTCTGCTGGTTAAAATGACTCTAGGTTAGGTTTCAGCCTAAGCGCCATTTCTTGGTTGACTAAACGCCACTGTTAAAGTCTGGCATGGACTGCTACTATTATACCGATGCTGAGAGGCGCCCTTTGTCAGTACTTATGGTAGGGTACAGCTGCTAAAGGCAAGGGCAGTGAAGATGGCTGCTGAAGTAATCCACCAGTCCTAACTGAGATGTAAGCAGTCCCACAATGCACAAGTAACTCACACTTGAAGATCTGCCTTGGCTTAATCTGGTACCGAAAAAGGAATGTCACTTAATTTAGCAGGTTGAGTTCTATTGGAGAAGTTGCTTGTATTACTGTTCTTGCTTTATAAACATTTTTTTTTTTTTTTTTTGCCACATCCAGAAAGTAACACCAATGTGTTTTTTTCTATTTCTTGTTAACAATGTGAGGATGTCTCTTTAATAACTTCACTGTGCCTTATAGGGAAATTCTTCTAGTTTTGACAAAAACCATAGACACTACATAAACTGTGAGCAACCGTCCACATGTAGGTAGTCTTCATGATCCAGCAAGGTTCAGCATGTCGTCATAACTTATTATACTATTTAAGTATGTCAGTAAGGTAAAGGTCTTTTACTCTCAGACCAGCATAGTGCTTGGGAAGTTTTTTCACTTTGTCTGTGATTCGTCTTCTAATCTCGAGGTTCATCTTCCATCCCCTAAGGGGTAAGAATGAAACATTCTTTTCTTTAACAATGACTATTACTTGAGTTCTTGCAGATTTAATGGAGTTCATGTGATAATCGGATACATCTATAGTACATAATGGTCAGATCTGGGTAGGTAACAATTCTGTCTTTTTGCAGATTATAAAATTTTTTTGAGACGCACATAATTGTACATTCTATGTAAGGAAAGATATGAGCAGTAATAGAAACAAGCTTTCCTTCAGGATAAAAGGTACATACTCCACCAGCATGTCCACTTGAAAAGTGAGGCTCAGGGCTGCAGGCTAAGCCCACCATGCAGCAGAGCTAAGGGAGAGGCTTGTCTGCTATGACTCCTGCAGAAGAGCGCTGTGCTGACACAGTAGCCTGTCCACCCTGGCTGACTCGCCATGGCTGTTTTCACAATGCAACCCATGTTCCTTCTTCATTATGGGGTGGCACCTGCAGAGGCTTTTCTGACTTTCACCTTTCAGGAAATCCTCAACTTAGTCTCTGTAAATCTCAAGTTTCAGATAGATACCATTTCCTTAAAAACAAAAACTAAAGCACAACAACCCCCTACCCCCCAAAAAAAACCAAACAAACAAAAACAAACTACGATTTACCCAAAACTCATCTCTTTCTTAAACTCTATAATTTACTGTCTGTGTCATACAGGAAGTCAAGACATGAAATAATTTAAATCCTAAAGCTGTGCTATTGATTGGTTCATCTAGTCATTTAAAATGAGTATTTCATTGTGTATGGTGGTTAAGGTGGATTGTCAGCTCTGTAGAATTTACAAGTCTCTGTGCATATCAGTGAGGGTTTATCTAGGTACAGTTAGCCTCTGGCCTACCTGACCTGTGAAGTACTGTCTAGATGAGTCTAATTGAGGAAGGAGCACCACCTTAAATATAGGTGGTAACTTCTAATGGGCTGAGGGGTCCTGGACTGAATAGAAAGGAGGAAACAAGCTGAGAATTAGTACTGATCTCTGTCTGCTTCCTGACTGTGGTTGTAATGTGACCTGTTGCCTCATGCTCTTTCTGCTAAGACTCCACCACAATGAGCTGTACCCTCAGACTATGAGACAAAATATGCATTTCCTTCCTTAAGCTGTTTTGTCAGGTATTCTGTTGCAGCAATGAGATAAATAACTAGTATAGCAGGTTTCATAAAATCTGCTGTGGGACTAAAATATACAAATTAATGCTGTCAAGGGTGGAAGAGATGGCTCTATGATTAGGAGCTTAAGCTGCTCTACCAGAGGACCCAGGTTTGATTCCCAACACACACACAGTGGCTCAGTCTGTAACTCCTGTTTCAGAGGATCTAATACCCTCTTCTGGTCTCCATGGGTGCTGCATGTATGTAGTGTGCAATTATACACGCAGACAAAACACCAATACACACAAAATAAAAATAGACAAATAAAAAATAATGCAGTTAATTTTCACATACTCTGTATAATTCCTTTGGCATTTTTAATTTATTTCACTTAAAGCACTTGAATGTAGGCATGTTTTAATGATTCTTTGGTATTCTGTTTCTATGTACACCTCTCCTAACCTCATAACCCAGACCAACCTTCTTTAAATAGAAGAATGAGAGCATTATTGAGATATAATCTATATTCCATGGAACTTATCATTTTAAAGTGCAAATTTTTGTAGAGTTTGAGCATATTCAGTTGTGTGATCATCATCGTTATTTACATAAGCATGTCTTTGTTACATCTCAAGAAACCCTTTATCTCCAAGCAGTCTGTGCATATTCTCTTCTCCTCAGCACCTAGTAATCAATTACTAATCTGCACATGTTCCATTTAAATGAACTCACATAAACATGGTTGGTTGACATAGAGACCTATCCTCTGAGCAAATGATTCCTATCTTTATCAGAACAGCTGGACCTACCCAAGTGAGTCAGTAATGATTAGGACTTCTCTCCTATGATGATGACATCGATGTCTGGATGGTCACTGGATACTAACCGGAGTGTCCAGCTCCTCCCTCCAGCTATTTGTCTGTAATTCAGTCCTACAGGCATATGGCCTAAAGGTTTTTGCCAACTTGCTAGAGTCTATAACATGCAGACATCTATACAGGTGGGAGAAATTAATGAGAGGCGGCTCAATTTGTGTGGCCAAGGGGAAGCTATCATCCACGTTGTGTGGAGACTTTCCAATTGCTTTGGGATCACCTATGCTCTTACCAAAAGTTTCTCATTCATGGTCTGTGACTAAGCCTAATAAACTCATTGGCCCAAGGGAAACTTGGCTAGAATAGTACTTTGGTACTATTCAAAGTACCAATAGTACTTTGGTTTGTCCTTGGGCCTTATGAGGAAAGGGTGATGTTACTTCATCTCCCCAGGAGCAATATTCTTACAACAGGGGTCCTTTGTGACTGGCTTACTTAGCATGATGTATTAAAAGTTCATTCCCACTGTAGCATGTACCCATAGGTCCTTCCTTATTATTGTTGAAAATGCCAAATTATTCTTACTTCTTATTTGGTGGACATTTGGATTGTTTCTATTTGGGGACTAGCTTCTGTGAACATTTGTGTATAAGGCGGGTACAATGAAACATAGAGAGGAGTCTCTACATATTCTCATTAAAATAAAGAAGTAGAATTGCTTCGCTACATTATTTTTGTTATTTTCATTTGTTATTCTTTTTAATTACTATGTATTAATTATTCAAAGGGGCTTCATTAAAACAATTCCATTTATGTATGATATACTTTGATCATATTCACCCTCTCTATCATCATTTCTTTCTTTTTATAATTTATTTATTTTTATTTCATGTGTTTTACCTATATGTATGCTTGTGTGAGGATGTCAGATCCCCTGGAACTGGAGTTACAGACAGTTGTGAGCTGCCATGTGGGTATTGGGAATTGAACCCAGGTCCTCTGGAAGAGCTGCCAGTGCTCTAAACCACTGAGCCATCTCTCCAGCTCTTCTATCACCCTTTCTTATTTTGTCATTTCCCCTCCCAAATACTTACTAGTCCCCCTTTTTATTTCACATCTTTCCTCTTTAGATTTTACGATAGAAAACATAAAATATTTATCTTTGTGAGAGTTGTGATGATGTCCAATTCCATGTATTCTCCTGAGAATAGCATAATCTCATTGTTTGTGGTTAAATAACACTACATCGACTTTCTAATGGCATCATTCACAGTGGGATTTGAGGAGTCAATATTTACTCCTGCTTGGATGCCTCAGTTTTTAAGAAAGCATCTGGCACTTAGCATGTTATTTGGAAGGAAATGAAGAATGAGAAGTTAAGGTGCTTATGTTTGAATTTTGTCTTCAGTTGCTTACATCCTTGGTTAAGGGTCCTCCTAGTAGAGTGAGAGGGATATTATAACTCAGAAAGAATCTAATTGAATACAGGCTATTACTTAGATTTTGAATTACAATTGCAGTGTCCTTGTACAAACATAAGCCATTAAAGCTTGCTTTTCAGACTCGAAAGCCACAGATTTAGAAAAGCTGAGATTCCTATAAAATATTAAGCTGTGCTTCAGATAAAAAGAAAACCCATGACCTTTCTGCTTTGTAACTTTAACCATAGCAAGGTCTTTCAACTTCCTCTCCTAGAATGGCCCATGTGGCAAAATCTGGAAGTCCCCAAGTACCAGTTGCTTTCAATCGCTAAAAATATACTGTGAAAAACGTAAGCCCTTGATATGTGATGAAATCTGCCATATTCAGCTTTAACAGTCAGTCAGGGACAACCACATGATGAACCTGAGTGCCCTTGAATACTGATTCTGAACTGTTACTAAGAAGATGGGCTTTGAGGAGATGTGTAACTTCTTTGACAGGCTACTTCACCCATCAAAGAGACAGCAGAGAACTATGACTTTGGAAGTGGCCCTTCTCACTGCAGAAAGTCCAACTATTCAAGTATCAGCGTTGTCTCTGATTATGTTGACATTCTTGATATATATGCTTAGTTCGCCAAAGGTGGTTCTCAAAGTTGAACTTGAATAGTTTTGTCTAAGTGGGCACCATCATTCCTAGACCTCTGAACTTCATTATTTAAGTGATTCTCTCTCAGGCTTTCTGCATCTTTCACCCAGCAAGAAAGTTATTTTTGGCTCTGTCACCTTCTGTTATATGATTTGGCCTTAGCTTCTACATAGACTGAGTCACCACACATGACTCATCATGCCTTAGAAACTGTTCTTCAGTGTCTCTTTCCTCCCCATACATCCCTTAACTACTTTACTGAGTCACACACTGATGACAGAGTATATTTTTGGTCTGTTCCTATTATTACTGACTTCAAAACATAAAGATAACATTAACAGTAGCAAATTCGATGATGAAGCTGTACATGCCTTTGAATACATGGATTAATACATTCATGTACAATGGTTTCTCATAGTACAAAATTGTGATGGAAGCAGAACAGAAGTGTTTGTTGTCTGGTCTTCAAACCCACATACCAGGAGAGTAATTTCTATCTTCTGTGCCAAGATAAAAAAAAAATGCATCTGAAAGAACATTTTAACTCACTATTTGATAGACTCTTGAATGCCCATGAGCCATACATTATGTTGGTTATTTGATATATGGATATGAACTAATTTCTCCCTTGCCTAGTAACAGAAATCAATCAAATTATTACATTAAAGTGTCTGAAAGGGGAATCTAGTTGATGTCAGCTCTGTTCCAGGCACTGTAGTAGACAGAGTAAGCCTCTAGAGCAGTGGCTCTCAGCCTTCTGACTGCTACAGCCCTAATAGAGTTGCTCATGCTGTGGTGACCTCTCCCTCCAACCATAGAATGATTTCCATTGCTACTTCGTAACTCTAATTTTGCTACTGTTATGAATGGTAATGTAAATATCTGATATGTATTTGGTCTTAGGCAACCTCTGGGAAAAAATTTTTAGACTCCCACAGGTTAAGATCCACTGCTCCAGAGAGTGGGCAAGTTTCTCAGTAGGTTTTTTTTTGTTTGTTTTTTTAAGGCAACATGTTGATTTGTGTCAAGGAGGAGGATTTCTTATTAGATGTCATTTTTGTATCATCAAGCAGAGACAATTACTCTACTCCTTTTTAACGCAAGAATTTTACTTCAGGATGGCCTTTGATTCCTAAGGTATTCAAAGAATCAAAGTTATTTCTTAAAATAACAACCCAAGGGCTTCTGAAAGAAAACTCATGCAATTTATTTTGGTTATATTTTTCTACTTTTTCATGTGTGTGTGGTAGACATATGTGTGTATGCATGTTTTGCGTGTGTATATGCATGTATATGTGAAGGCCCAAGGCTGATATCGGGAATTATTCTTCACTATTCTTCTACATTATTCACTGTAGCATGCTGTCATACCTAAAGCCAGTGTTCAGCAATACAGCGAGACTTGTCTCAGTCTGCGAAGGCTGGAATAACTGGCAGGTCACCGTGTCCACCTGAAATTTACTTGGCTTGCTGGTATCTGGACTCAGGCCTTCAGGCTTATGCACCAAGCACCTTAACCACCGAGACATCTCTCCAGTCCCTAAATGTGTGGCTGCGCTTGCTTTGTGCCAAGTCTACCTCAGCTGCTGTGAATCATACAGTGATAAGGGAAGAAACTATCCTTGGCATGCTCGAGTTGTAAATTGGTGCAAAATGAGTGTTAGGAAGGTTAAAAAAAAAAAAAAAAAGTAAAGGTGAGGGTGCAGCTCAGTGGTAGGATGCCTGCTTTACATGCATTGAGTCTTAGGTTTGCTTTCCAGATGCATGAAGAAAAATAGTAAGCAAGCAAGCACACATACACACACACAGACACAAAAGCAAGCAAGCAAAAATGTAGTATTTTCAAGTATTGACCAGTGCTCTCAAGTGAAGCAGCAGGGTGCTGTGACAGAGTAAATCCGGTGTAAGAGTAGAGTAGGCTGGATGGCTGGATGTCAGAGACTTTTCTCTAAGGAGGTCATATTTACAACCAAGTCACAAATGAAGCCCAGCAGGCGGCTCTGCAAGGAACACAGGCCCCTACAGAAACAAAGTGCTTGCCAAGTGTGAGAACAGAATGAATGTCAGGTGCTCTGTGCAGTGACCCAGGGACAAGGCTTGGAGAGGAGAGCTTGGGGATCATCAGGAGCCAGGTGACAGGGTGATAGTGAAGAGTGGGGTTGGATGCAGGAAGATTCTAAGTAGAGGCATGATACTGTCTGGTTTGTGACTCTGAAAGTTTCTAGTGAGTACTGAACATGAATGAATGAAAGCATGTCTATGGAGAAAGCAAAACAGAATGGCTAGAAGGCCATTCTGGGTGTCTAGGCAAAAAAATAAAAATAAGTAAAGATGGGATTTCATGCCACCAGAGTGAAGAGGCAAAACATTCATGCTCACAATGTAAGAATACTGCATGGTGAAACAAACACTTTCCTTTTGGGGTATCAAATGCCAGACACAGTTCCTGCTTCTCAGTATTTAACCACAGGCAACTTCATCAGCCTTAATCTTTACCCATATTCGGGCATGGGTTGATAAAGCGTAAGACTCCTGCTTTCCTTGTCAGTCTAACTCTTCTAGTGTTCTAGGAAATATTGTTCTATATTCAGCACCCACTGGGTGCTGAATAAATATTGATTAAACAAAGCAAGTGATGAATCATGTCGTCAGGAAGTGTAGGTGCTTGGAACCATAGAAACAGAAGTAAGCTGCATCCTCTCATCTGAAGAGCAGGATCCTGATTTCTGATGTCTGGAAGGACAGGTGGGAGTTTTAGGATCCTCTGCACCCTTTGACATTAGTCTGGTCGTTCCATTGCCACTTCTTCTTGGATGAGTGAAAACTGTCCAGGCACAGCACAGAGAACCCCAGGGCTCCAGCAGAGTCAAGGAAATGATACACTTTCCAGGAGCATTGTATGTTTTTGGTGATGGGTAACACTCCTAAGCGACATAGTTTGTGAAAGAACTATCCAGATATTTTATCAGATGATATAGGTGGTGTGTGTGTGTGTGTGTGTGTGTGTGTGTGTGTGAGAGAGAGAGAGAGAGAGGGAGGGAGGGAGGGAGAGAAGAGTCAGAGGATAAGCTTTTTAGGGCTTGTGTTTGTTAGTTAACCTAGAATCCTGTAGGAAGATTCTTAATGGGGAATGAGATCAAGGTGGCCTGTGGAATGTCTATGGGGAGCCTGTCTTGACTGTTACTTAATCAACATAGAAAGACTGAGTTCACTGCAGGCAGTCCTGTTTCATGAGTTGGGTCCTGAACTGTACAAGAGTGAAGGAAGCTAGCCGAGTATAAATACAAGCAGCAAATGAGGATCTGTGCATTTATTTTTCAGCTCCTGACTGTGGCTATTATGTTCCCACCATGAGGTCTCCACAATAATGGCGGAACCTGGGATTGTAAGCCAAATAAACCTTTCCTCCACTAGGTTGTTTTGGGTCAGGATATTCTATGACAGCAACAGCAATGAAACTAGAACAGCACTGTATGCCCAACTCAGACTTCTGCAACCACTTAGAGCTCTTTGCACCATGAAGGTCACTGCAACAATCAAATGAACTGGTACAAGTGCTCAAACAAAACAGAACAAAACAAAACAAAACTTGGTTTATGGATACTAGAATGTGCATTTCAGATTATTTTTTCTTGTTACCAACTAGGTTATTTTCCCTTCAACTGTTTAAACCAATAATTCTTAGCTCATGGGACATACTAAAATAGGCAGCAGCATACTACCCAAGGGATCTAGGTTTTCAAGCCAAAATGCATAGGGAAAGAATGAGAAAAAATAGGTAAAAAAAAAAGAGTGAGAAAAATACATTAGGGTGTTACTAAAAATTCTGGTGATTTTTATGCTGATACAGCATGCAGTATTCCCCATTATCAATTTACTTAATACAAATGAAGAATTAGCCATTTATAGGAAATGTCATTTTCTGATCGTAATTAGAGGCCATTGTTTATTTCTTGAATGTCTACTAATTAGGTGATTGTTTTTTCTCAGCTGGCCCATGGCTTCTTCTAAGCCCCACTGCATGTCCTCCACAAAGAGGCTACGTGTGTTGTTAGTTGTAAACTCTAGTCATTTGTTCTAGGAAGAGGTCAGTGATTCACTGCTTGCATTTAGAAAGATATGAAAGCTTTATCTCTTCCTTGGCCAACCCTTCCTTAGACCTGTCTGACCCGAGAGCTATTATAACCTTATACCTGCTATTCTATCAGCCCCCAAACAGCCTTTCTTTGGTTTTTAGAGTGTCTGATCCTTCTTGAGAAATCAGAGCTCAGCTCAAATGTCACCTGATCAGAGCAGCTTTTTACTCAGTCTCATTCATTTCTTCCCAGGACTCAGTTTTCATAACATTGCTCTATTTTCACCTTATACAATGGTCTTTATTTTCTTAATTAATTTGTTAACCAGTTCTTTGTTTTTTGTTTTTATCTTTTCCTCACAGGTCAGAAAGATTCTCAGTATCCTTAGAACTAAGATAGCTCTGTCTAATCATTGATGCCTCTTAATACTTAGAACAATGTTTAGAATTCAGTATTTTACATCTGATACTTATTGAATGAAAAAAAGGAAATTGTAAGGGGTGTGTGATAGAACAGCTTGGTTAGACTTGTGCTAGTGTTTTACTCCAGTGTGCTTGAAAGTGGCTATAGGGATGGAGTGGGCTGGGGTAGGAAGTTGGAAGTCTCCTTGTGGGAGTGAATTCTCTCCTATTCACCATGTGGCATTCTGGGACTCAAACTTGAGTCCTCAGGCTTGGCAGCAAATCCCTTTACTCACTGAGCCATCTAGTTGGTCCCACAACTTCATTATGGAGGCAATTAGGAACCACATATGGGGTTTAAACAGGCACATAGCAAAATAGTCCTATGAACTGATTGGAATGCTCACATTCCACGCTTACATGGGAAAATAGAGTGATATGCTATTACAGGCTCTGTTTATAATACTAAGGAAGGCAAAAGAAAAAAAAGAAAAAAAAAGCAATCAGAGGCAATGTTTAAAAGAGGCTGAAAAAAATGACAAAAATGGAGTTCAAATTCAGAGCAAATGTACAGTCCACCCAGGCTTCCTCATTCTCCTTCTGAGTGGGAGGGGCGCTCAGAGTGGTACTTGACATGTTTCTGGTTGACAGAACCGGAAGAAAAGATGCCCCAACGTTCACAAGTTTTGGTGATGTCTCACAGAAAGGCTTTGGGGTAGCTTTACCTCTAGGCTGAAGAATCAAAATAAGGATGTGAAGTTAAACAAAAAAATAAAGGTGGTTTAACTTTATGATGCAGTTCAAGCCCCAAGTGCCTGGCCCAACCACAGAAAAGAGATTGAGACAGGAGATAAATCTCTCTTAAAATGTGCCAACAGTTAGTGGAAGCCATTTTAAAATACTGACAAACAGACTGAAGAAATTATTTTTCTTATGCCTGAGTCTTCCTCCTTTCTCCCAAAGTTATCCATACTTGGAATACAGGAGTATTAGCTCCATTTCCTCTGTTATTTTATTTTATTTTATTTTATTTTATTTTATTTTATTTTATTTTATTTTATTTTATTTTATTTTATTTTATTTTATTTTTTGCATTCCATCAGACACAGGGCCTCATGCATTTCAGGCACGCCTTCTATTAACTTAGAAACATCCACAGACCTATCAATTTTCATGTAACTCTTTTTATCCTGAATCTAAGAAGAAAAAAAATAAATAATCTTCTTGAAGCCTGAAGCCAGAAGCCAGATCCATCCCGAGAGATGAAGGAGAATACAGAAAATGTCTCAGTAAAATGTAGAAACTGAGGCCCATATTCCCTGATACAGAGAAACCCACGGGCACAGCCTGCTCTGCAGGGTCACCTTCTAGTTGTCTTTTCAGTAGCAATGTTGAAGTCAGAGATGTCTGAGACCATCTTTGTTTTAGGGAAAAATGGAAATGTTTCCAAGTGCCCCAGGCAACCTCTGTTTGTAGAGCTGTTTACGAACACTGTTTCAATGCTGCAGATGACTACAGATAACAGAATTCAATACTCGGGGCGTATTAGTGTTCATCATCCACAACCTTATCGTATTTATCTTCAATATTAATTTCCTTTCTTCAATATTAATTTCCTTTCTCAGTCTCTACCTCACTGACCTGGAGCTGGCTAATGAGGCTAGGCTTGCCATTCAGCTCCTAGGATCCTTCTGTTCTCCTTAGCACTGGGATTACAAGTATGTGTCTTTGCACCAGACTTTGTTATGTAGATGCTGGAGGATTAGATTCAGGCCCTTGTGCTTGCCTGGCAAGTTCTTTACTAACTCAGTTAACTCCTTCCTTCTCATTTATGCCTCTATCAACCTCAGAAGCATCTTAAATGTACACTGTCTGGAAAGGACATCATAAATCATTCCATAAAGATCTTGCTTTGACCTCCCTCCCCGCCAAACCACACTATCTCCTGAATAAAGGCCAAAAACGATTCATGGTGGTTTAAAATAATCTCCTCTTTTGTACCAATAGACTTCCATTTTTTTCCTGGTTGATATCTGCTTCTTAGAAGCTTTCAGTTAGAAATAGTCTGAAGAAATGCTCTGTAAGCCAAAGGAAGGCGATGGTAAGAGCTTTGGACATCGGCAGGAACAACATGAGCACCAACTGGACTCAGGCAGTATCGTGTATTACTCTGGTACTTTGCATCCACTGTTGGGCTTCACTTCCTCTCCTTCAAGATGGGGATAGCCTCGAGCTATTCTATTGCTGAAAACAGCCTTCTCCTGCAGTATCATGAAGCAGGGTGGCCAGGAAGAAGGCTTTACTTTCTCAATCTATGTGGAAAGACAGAACTCAAGTTGTGGCCCACTCCCAGTTTTAAAGAACTTGAGGAGACTTACTGAGAAGTCATCACTGGGGAAGAATAGAAGATCTTGAAGAGGATCATTCCGATAGGTCTTTTCAAGTTCTTCAATGACAGTCTCATAATCTAAAGGCTCCAGAAGTCTGGGTTTTTCCTGCTATGGAAAGAAAAATGGAGTTAATCATTGTGCATGTATCATCTTGCTTCTTCTCTGTGACTGCTTCAGTTTCATTTTTTAGTTGTCGCTGGGGCATTTACATCACAAGGTATTTTCAATGCGGTCACATTGATGCCAGGAATTTAGGACAAAGCCACATAACCACATAGCGATTATTTCCACACTTGAAATAAAATGAGGGGACCCTTAAAGACCTGACAGCTCCCCCGAGTAATTCAAGCTGCTTGCACTGCATAGCATAGACTTGATCTTTTCTACATTAGGAAGGGCTGCTTACTCAGTATAGTTAGGCAATGATCCTCACTGCCTCTGCTGAACCAGTTACTTTGTTAGTTCTACTTAGGTCAGTTTGCAAACGATGGCACCCTACTAGCAATGGAGCTATTGCAGGCTGTCTTTGTTGTCAGTGAAAAGCAGATCTTGTGTCAGGATTACTTGCTTGGCTCTGAGCTGCCTTGCCTCTACAGAGAGAAGTGGAGTCAGTCTCCACTAGAACATAACAACTGAACTATGTGAGATGCGCTGTGGTGAAAATGGGTGAGCCTGAAAAACAATGCAGATAATCACACGGTATTAAAATCCTGGGCCGAAGAGAAGCTGTACACCCTCTGAGAAGTCCCCCATAGTGCAAAAAAAAAAAAAAAAAAAGTAAAGGGAGAAGCAATGTGTCACTGCAGAGTTGATGTGTTTGCTCCACGCCATACATTGACCACAAAATGAGAAAAATGGGGCTCTTCCCCTGAAGAAAAAAACAACAGTATTATGAAACAGAAAACTGAAGATGATTCAATGGGAAGTTTCCTAATCCTTTGATGAGGCACTCATGCAAATGAAACAAAAAGATTGGTCTGTACTTAGGTTTCTTTGGGGGGGGTTGGGCTCCTAGAAGCATGGGGAGTCACCATGAAACCCGGTTGCTAAAGCGATCCTGTAGTCAGTAGTAACTGTCCTACCAACCTCCTCACCTCCCACTAGATGCCCCGCCTCTGTAAAGCGTAGTCCAAAATTTTCATCAATGTTTTAAAAAACTGCTAATGGGCTTCTTAAAATAGTAGTCAGTGCTTGTTTTGATGATTTTCCAAATATTAGAAACAGCAAAATGTGAATATCATGGACCAATAACAAAGATATCTATCCATTTTCTAGATTAAAAACCAAAAAAACCAAACCTTTAAATGCTTAAGTAAACTGAGGGCAAAATAAGGTGAGTGTTCTCTCTGAAAGCACACTGGCTATACTTAGCACGTAAAAATACGAAGTGCTCCGTGGGACATTTGAAGAAAAGGAGTTGAATTGCTCAACATGACCTGTTTAGTGACAGTGATGTAAAGCACTGCATTCTGAGGTACAATTCACAGAGGCTCTGTGACAGTAAGTTCTTCCTAGATTTGCTCTATTTTGATAGTTTTTTTCCACTTACAATTACTTCATTTTCCAAAGTTCTTATTTTCTAGGCAAAAGTGAATTCTACGGACCGTAAATTGAGAAGATTGTGTGTGGCGTATGCATATGTGTGTACACATATGTGAAGATGAGCATAGCTGTGCACGTGCAGTGGAGGTTGGTATCATTATCATCCTACATCACCATCAACCGTATATTTTGTGATAGAATTGCTTAGTGAACCTAGGGGTCACCTTTCTTGGCTAGGCTGGATGGCCAGTGAGCTCCTAGGGCCTTCCTGTTTCTGTCTGCTAGTGCTGAGGTTAAAGACACTTATGTGCTGTCTGCGCTGAGAATCCAACTCAGGTCCTCAGGTTTGAGCAGCATGCTTTTGCCCACTAATCCATCCCCCAAGTCCCATCTTAACTTGGCCTTGAATGTCTTTAAGCATTGGTATTTCATTCTAGGGCAGTCCCAGGTCTCAGTTTCTACGTTATCCCTGGTCCTGCCATAAGCTGAATTTATATTAGATACTACCCTTTTAGACCTTCAATGGGTAAAGCACTTATTATGGTCTCTTTCTCTTTCTCTCTCTCTGTGGCCTCATATTAATATGTATGTAGGAAACACAAAAAAACCAAAACAAAAGTGTATGATGAAACCCATCAGTTTGGGTGGGTCATTTATGTCCCTTTCCTTCACTAGTTTTGTCTTTGAACTATGCAGTACTGGTCAGCACTCACTGCAACAGTCTGATATAGTTGCTAACATTTTTCTCTTTTTCACTTCTCACTCCAGTGTAAACAAGAATCACAGTGCATTGTAATCCATAGAGGACTTGCTGAGCAAGTATGAGGCCGTGAATTCTATCCTTAGCGTTGCATAAACTGGACGTGGTGATGCACACCTATAATTCTAGTACCCAGGAGATAGAAGTAGAAGGATCAGGTATTCAAAGGTCATCTTAAGCGAGGTTGATGAGTTCAAAGCTAGCCTGGGATACAGGAGATTCTGTTATAAGCAAAACCAAAATGGCACTAATAAATTCCATAGCACTTAGAAGCTAAAATTTGACAAAGTCTACATGGAGATTGATATATGATATGTAGATGGTCTTAGGCGACCCCGTGTGCAAGGGTCACGACCCCCAAAAGGGTTCATGACCCAAGGTTGAGAACAGCTCCTCCAAAGGAAGGAATCTGTCTTCTCAGCATCTTGTTCAAAGAGAAAGACACACTCAGGGATGGCGGGACCAGTTCTTTTCTCTCTCGCCCTCTGTGAAGTGGAACTTGGAACTGAGCAGCATTAGATAAAACTAACTTTTACACAGAGTCCCTTCTGAATTTAATGGGCCTGTTTCTTGTGGGAATACACCAAGTAGGATAAGGTATGTGCCAAGATTTCCCTGAATAGGATTGGATTTTTATAGTGTTTTTTAGTCTTACTCTTTCTTTCAAATGAGTAATGAATTTCATTAACCAGTCTAAAGTCAGCGTGCCTGGGAAAGGCACCCACTAGCACCTGGTATTATGCAGCAGGGGGTGTTACACCACAGAGGTACAGACCCTACTCTTCTTACATACTATTAAAAGACTTATTTGATCTGGTTCCCCAGATCCACAGCTCTCTTCCACATCAGGCTCACAGCAGAAGAATGGGCTCCTGTCACAAATACAAAGGCTTTCTTCCTCTGTACTTATCCACAACTTCTAACGGTATGCCAACACAATGTCTGAGCCCCGGAGTAGTGAAGCTGCCATCTTGGGAACAGTCCAGGGTGTCAAGACTGTTCAATTGGCTTGAAACAAGTAGACTGTCCATGTCTTAAATGGGAGTTTTAATTTCTTGAGTAAAGGATAGCATTACAAAAATCTGGATTGTTTTTATCAGAGCAATTCAAAATGAACTGGGTGAAGATACGGCACTGAAGAGAATAAGGACTTGAAATATATTACTGTAAAGATCACACAACTGAATTGCCACCCTTTCTCCAGAATAGAAGTATAGTCCAACTAGAAATTAACTGAGATTGCCCCTACTCAGTCAATTTGCAAATATATAAACTAAGGCATATGGATTTTAATCATCATAACCAAAGTCTCATAGCCCTTAGGGGTGAGGCAGACATTCTTATTGTTTCTTCATAGAAAGCCTACAACCATATCCTCCCATAGACTTTGGACTTTACTAAAACAAGGCTACATAGTCTAGGTTAATAATGTACTTCTTAGAATAATACTCAGTCTATAATATTGGCTTCCTAAGGGCTAAGTATTTAAAGATTGGCTTAAAATTTTTACTAGTTGTGGATGGAAAGCACAAGTGTAATGTTTATAGGCCACAATCAATAAACCTGTTTCATAATTAAGTATATAGTTCTTCATCCAGATCCAGGGATAACCTAGATTCTATATGAGAGGAATAATCACACATAAAATCCAAGATGCATATAAGGATGTATTTACAAAGCTATTTTCCTTATACAAAGGAGAAATGCATTCAAGTTCATCCTGTCATCAAGGATGACAGGAAAGGTAAGTAGGTTGATGGGAACCATGCCTAACCAGAGAAAACATTAAAGTACAGCCCTTCAAAGAAGTAGTTTTCAAGAATCCTGGGTGGTGGAGAAAGGATAAATCTGTAAAGAGCTTTAGGGAGAGCATTAAGACTAGGAAAGAGTCTGGAATAGAGTAGTGGAGAACTGTGTGCTACGTACCACGGATTTACTAAACTCTCAGTGAGTCACTGGAGTTAGTTACCTGTCTGTGTTTGGCATGTAATTGGATTTTTTGTTGTTTAAAACCTGAGTAAGTTAAGGTCCATGATAAAGTGTTGTTACAAAAGGAAGGACAAAGAAAGGGACTGTCTGAGAGGTGAGAAAGTCAAGGTAATGTTGATGATATTTTAGATTCACACATGCGATTAGAGCTGGAATCTATGCTGCCCAAATCTCTAAGAAGCAGTTAGACGGCCCTGGCATTGCCTGATTCAGAAATCATGGCAGATGAAGCCTATGATACAACAAACATTTATTAAAACTGTTTTTTTTTCCTAAAGTTTGTGATAAAAACAAAAATTGCCCATTTATTATTGTTTAGTGAAAATGAGAATAAATATTACATAATACAGTAACTTCACAAGATTTTAAATCTCTAAAGAAAACTGATTATCTACATAGATTCTAACATTAGCATTTGGGTGGTACTGTAATGTTTACGATGTTGTTTTTATATTTTTAGATGAACGTGTGCTGCTTTCTTCATGGTAAAAGGATGAACATTTTTTTTTTTTTGTTTCAAAAGATTCAAGCCTTCATTAAACACTGGGGAATTATTTGATTTTAAAATTGTTTACCCTTTGAAAATCCACCAGAGAGGAAGCCCAGAAATATCACAGTGGGGCTTCACATAGAAATTCAACCACTAACAGATTCAAGTAATTACAACAAAAGATACGCACAACACTGGGGAACAGAGACCAGAGAAAATAATTACAGATTGGGCATGTGGTTCTAGAAGCTCATGCCAGCAATACAGAGAAGCACAATTAGCGATTTAATAACTGAACTATTTTTAGCTTTGTAGGGAGCCACAAACATCTGGTGAGTTACTTAAACACCATCCTGAAATGGTGCTTGTAGCAAAGGATTCCAATTGGAAACTCTAGTGGGAAATTTCAAATCTCATACCCACAGCTATGTGACTTGAGGCAAGTCATCAGAATCTTGGCTAGAGTTAAACAGGGTGGATAAAAGGGAATGTTGTAAAGATCAAGCAGATAAAATATGTAACCATGGAAGATGAACCTCTAGATACCAGCAATATATAGACTTCTTTTTATTTCAAAATTATCCTACCCAAAGACTTATAGCAAAATCAAGCCCAACCAACCAAATAATCACACCAAGAACACTGGATTCTTCATTTACCAAGAACTGTACTATATATTTTATATTTATTATCTAAATTTCACTTAAATCTACTGAAAATGAACGATTCTAATCAAAGCAAAAGAAGTAATAAACTCCAATAAGAAGGAAGTACAGCTGCTCCTTTGTATCCCTTAAGTCAAACCGGGGTTCTTCATGCCCCTAGGAAGGAGAATTTCCTAAGTATGCATATCAGCAATTCAACCTGACTTTGAGAGTCTGCCTTGGGTTTCCCTGAGAAACAGTCTAGAAAATATTTCATATTTATACTTTCAGATCACAAGAAAGTGATCAAATTTAGAGTTGGTTTAATATTAAAAACTCATTAGCTTTGCAGATAGAAGTTTCTAGAGAAAAATCAATGTTGCAAAAATTATGCTTTCAATTTCGTTCTGTAGCTCTGACTTACACAACTACCAATGAGTCAGTTCACTGTGGGGAGGCTATTCAGGAGAGATTTGACAGAGTAAGGAAACTGGAACAATGTCTACAGTTAAACCTTTGTATTTGGAGGCTGCATACAAATACCTGAGTTCTTTATTAGAAATGTAATTACGGGAGGTGAGCCTTTGGAATTCTCTACTGGTTCGTTCCAGTTCTATTGTTCTACATTAGCTACTTCTGGTTCTCATTAAAACTTGTTTTTTTCAAAGAAATCATATGAAAAGAGGTTTCTCCCTAGCTTGTGAAGTTTCAGGATCTTTCTGTGTCACACTGTATATCCTGTGATGCTACTTGGAACTTGCCAGTCTTCTTTGATTCCCATATATCATTTCTATGTATCTGAATCTTTACTCTCATATCCTGTCATTTACTGTTATAACATAATGTCATATGTAAATGCACTTTTGATGATGTATAACTAATATATGACTAATGATAATGATACATGCAAACAAGCCAAAATAAAAACTTACATTAGGACCAGTGGAGTAGGCTCTATTAGCGCACAAGAGAATAAAGAAAAGCAATCAGCTCTCATTGACCATCTGTAGGCACTTTAGAGGAATCCGAAAGTAACAATAACAACAATAGCAACAGCAACAATAATAATTCCTGTCTTGAGTTCATCAGAACATGTTACAAATAATACAGTGCTCAAATAAATTTAGTGTTTGGCTAGAGAAAGATGGTTCAGTGGTTAAGAACACTGGCTGATTTTCCAGAGGACCTAAGTTCAATTCCCAGCACCCACATGGTGGCTAATAATAGTCTGTAACTCGAGTCCCAGGGGATTCAATAATCTCTTCTGGCCTCTGCAGGCACTGCACATATGGAGTGCACAGACATACATGCAGGCAAAACAGCAATACACATAAAATAAAATATATATATATATGCAATACATACATGTGTGTGTATGTGTGTATTTCTTTTTATTTTACACACACACACACACACACACACACACACACACACTTCAGTGTTATTAAGATAGCAAGCAAGCCAGGCATGGTAACACATGCCTATAATCCCAGCACTTGAGAGGCAGAGGCAGGTAGATCTATGTGAGGCCATGCTAGCCTACACAGGGACTTCCAGGGCAGCCAAGTCTATACTCTTGAGACTTCGGAGGGAAATGGGAAGAGAGAGTGGTGCTGCTTACACGTCTTAGAAAAAAATAAAATGTCTAAATGATACAAGAGTTCTTTGGATGCTAACAGAGCCCAGAGCTCTTTGACCTTAATTGATTGGAATGGAGTCAATTTCCACACTATTTGTATTTAAAACAAATGGGAAGATTGGAGAGAACCCTCACAGCTGCATCTATGGCCGCAGCTGTCACCCTGTGGTCGTGTGACAAATTTAATTCAACCTTTCATCATGAGGAGTTCCATTGGACAACATCTCAGAAGCCTGAGCTTCAGAAAACAAGGCCAGCTTTTCCTACCAGAAAGGAAATGATTAAGTAAGGAATTAGCCATCTTATGTTGACCTTTAACCTTCTCTTGGTCTTGAACCAAAGAGTTTCATGAGAATGGAAAAACACTAGCTAAATCAAAGTTAAGAATGTACAGCTGGACAAACTCACATAAAGCTGAGTTTTGAAATGGTTCCCTTGGCAACAGAGACAGACAGATCATAGAAGAAATCAAGCAGTAGTGGCTTTTTGAATATTGGTTCATTTCAGAAACATGAATGAATACAAATTTAATAAAGTGTATAAAGCTTTAACAACTATAAGACATTAATATTATTTTTTTTTGTATTTAGTACAATTCCATTAGAAACCAAAGACAAACCAGTCTTAAAGAATTTATTGTGTAAAGTATACTCTCAAATTGAATTCACTTTTGTGATCTTGTTTTCTTTTTAGGGGAGTCTAATTCTGTGTATATCCTTGGAACATGTCAAAAGGTTCATATTTCTGCATAGCAAATGAAAATTAAAATAAGTAACGTTAAATGTTTCTCCATATAATGGTGGGACTTATAAAGATTAAGAAAATATCTAACAAGATCTAAATCAAATTAAATTATATGTCTCATTTAGTTTTCTAGAAACACTTGAAAGATAATAAATATCATTAAAAATGCATCACAACCCAATTACAAGCCTGCCTGACACCAGGGAAATTAATGCCTCAGAGCAAGCTGCAGGGAACTTTAAATTAATTTATATGATGTATGTGATAAGTCACTTCCAGCTTATGTTCTGAGACTATCTCAATACTTTGACAGCCATACACACTTCTACTAACAGGTCAAGTTGCTGTGTGCGGGTATGACATGTATGTACAGACACATAAGCACAAATCAAATGAGAACAATTCTTCCAACTAAATTTTCTATTTTCAGCAAATCTTCTTCAAATGATAACCCTTTGTAGTTTTCTTTTTTTTTCCTTAAAGACTAGTCATGATCATTAAACTGATCATTAAAAGTGTCTGCTTCTCTGGTAGTCAACAGGAATAGAGCCTGAGCAAAGGCCAACCTTTCCCCCTCAAATTACCTATCTTGAGTGAAGGGATGTCAGGATGGAGAGAGGGTTGGAAGCTGTACATCTCTGAGCCTGAGCTCCATACAACTGTGCATTGCTTCTGACAAAGGTTTCCTAGTGCCTCTCTCTGTGGCTCTGAGTTACTGCTCTTTCCCAACCCTGTCTACATCCTGACTTCAGACCCCTTCTCTGGACTGTGTTTACCTGAGCAGATTTCTAATTCTTGCAATTACAGAAATTTAATCCATCATACAAGGAGCAGTACCTACAACAGTAGTCTATAGCTTTCCAAGTTTACTTGAATTTGAATGATCATGTACACCCTCTTGCAGCCAATGACTTCTGTCTTTGAAATGCAGTAATTCAACACTTATGCATTACTGATACACTGTAATATCATTTCGCCCTGTGAAAAAAAATTACACTAGGTATCAAGCGTCCAAGTGAGTGAGAGGCTTCAATAACCTTTTGGCTTCCTAAGTTCATACGTGAAGGGCAGCTCTAATCTCTAATTTTCTATCAGGACAAACTCATCCAACCATCACTTTCCTATGATGCCAGAAGATTTTTAAGTCAAACAAAAAGACTTTATGGCCACATTTGCTTTCAGTGTGGACAGTCATAGGATGTAATTTTGGTCTCCGTAGGCGGTACCTTTTTTTTTTTTTTTTCCTGGGAGTGCTGGCAGATTCCTTTGTTTATATCAGCATCTGGAAGCCAAGACCAAACTCAGATCATGTAGTTTCATTATAGTATTTTCACCTCGGGAGTCACATTTGGTGTGAGTTTTATATTAAGACTAATTCATACGTGTTTGGTTACAGAAGAAACACACAGCCACATCAAAATACTTAATAGTAGTAACAATAGCTACTGTCATTTAAAAAAGAAGTTTATCATAAATGGCAATAATAATTGCTTTCTTATTGCTGTTATTATGGTCAATGACAAGGGCTATCATACATGTTAATACCCTCTCTCATTGAGGACCTGTATTAATTCTAGAAGAGATTACCACAGTTGCTCATTTTTTTTCCAGACCTGACCAGAAATCTGATAGGAGATACGATATTTCAGTCCAGTTCATCTTGAAGACTATGGTCCACTCTATTCACTTTGTAAACAATTTGGACTTGCAAGGGAAAAAAAATTCAGAATTCATTATCCTGTTGGGAAGATCCTAAAATAGATCTGTAATTTGGGGTACTATTCCTGCCCACTTTGTGGTTTTGTTTTTTTTACAGTGTAGAGCATTAGAAGTCTAAACACTGGCATGAGATCATTGGGTCTCTCAGGAAAGAAACTGGCACAGGAAAGAAGAAAAGAAATTATTTATGGGAGGCCAACGAAGATGAGAAAAGAAAATGAAAAGATAGATGCATGAACTATATAATGAAGACTGATAATTCTATGCCAGGATTCACATTGAAAATTCCACTAACTGAGGGAATCCTGTGTTTGCATGGGATTGTAAATATGGTGTATTTACACGTTTATGACTGTATGTATAAGTGTGGATTAAGGTGTATATGTGTGCGCATTCATTTGGAGGATAGTGTCCAATGTCAGGAGTCATCTTCAACTGATCTCCACCTCATTCTTTTTGAGATAAGATCTCTCACTGAACCCTGAGCTCACCAATTTGGCTAGGATGGCTACTCAGTGAGCTCAAGTCTCTACTGCCACCCTAACTTGGGTCCTCTTGCTTACACAGCAAGTGCTTGACTGATGGAAGCGTCTACCCAGCCTTCAAGGGAATTAAAAAAATAAATCCATATCAGGAAAGATTTGGGATCATGACCTTACTTCCTATGCACTCTGAACGGTGTTCTCTATCAAATGGCCCATCTTACACTCTGATAGACAGGTGGTTCCTTCCTGCATTAACTCTTCTCTTTCTGTAACAGTTATCCTTGAGGAAAGGGAGGTCATTCTTGGTTGTTACAGGCTCCCTTCCCAAGTTCAACTGGGAGGCAGCTTTCTTCAGCTCCTGGGCTACCTTGTCCCTTTCTGCTGTCCATGCAGGTTCCTCTGACCTGCCTCACATACATTCTTAGGCTGGATCAAGTTTCAAAGCACACTTCTTCTTTTTTGTGTGGTCTGACTGAGTTCAGAAGTCCCTGGCCACTACTACTTCTTTGTTTTCTTTCAAAGTATCATCTTGTGAATTTCATCCTTGCAACCAAGTTTTGTTTCAGTCCTGCTCCAGAGCCTCTTTTCTTATTCCTCAAGCATCACCTTGTCCATTGGTAAAGGTGCTTGCCTAATATGTGTGAAGCCCCAGGTCCCCAGTGCCACAAGAAAGTAGGACAAAACCATTAGCACATCACTCCAGGGACCTTACTCTGTGCTTCCCTTTTGTTAGCTTGCTCCTTACACAGTGGCCTAAATAGATCCACCTCTCTAAATGTTTGCATGCAACAGGCAGCCACAGCAAAGGAGGACCAGGTGTGACCAGGAAGGGAGATGATTCACATTAGCTTACAAAAATTATTCTAGATAAGTATTTTAAACTAGCCTGAAAGACAGAAAGCAATGCAATGTACCATGCTGAACGTAGGAAACCAATAGCGGTCTCTCCAATTAGTGTGCCTCTGCCTACGGTTTTCATTTCCTAAAGCACTCACAGGCAACATTCCTAAGGAGAGGACAAACTGTTATGCATATCCAAGATTTCTCAAACATTTGAAATCCTGCTGATTAGTAACCCACAAGCCAATGACAACTTTAAAACAATGAATCACATTTATTTTTAAAACTTCTGCATTTCCTTCTCTCTGTGCAGATGACAGACATAACTCAACCTAATCGTGAATTTGATCTTCCCAAATTAGGCCATGAAGCTGAAAAAGGAAATGATCTTTTCATTAAGACTTCCTATGTACTAGAGACCATATTAAACAATTCTGATAAAAATAATAAAAATAAACATACAAAGGCAGCTTAAAAGAAAGTCATCAGCTGGAGAACAGCACACACAGCTCAAAGATTCAAAGATGTAGTTTGGCAATGATCTCATAGGTAAATTTCATTTCTCCTGAGCTTTTTCTCACAACACAGTACTGTTTGCTGCCTATGGAAACATGGATCCAAATATATGATGTTATTTATTAGGTAATGCATTTGAAAGTTGGACAAATGAAGCAAGCTTTCATGCAAAGGAGTGATTTAGCAATGGCTTTGTTTTACTTTCTTGAGATGCCGGGGATAGCACCGAGTGCCTTGTATATGTTAGGCAAACCTTCAACCATTCAGGTTCATCTCTAGCCCTCAGAATAACCAAAATTTCCCAAAAGAGTAAATTATACAGCTTTAAATAGCATTTGAAGGACACAGAATGCACAAACATTGTCAGTCTGGGTCAAAAGAGTATAAAATTTGAAAGGCCAATGTCTGAGCAGTTCCTGGTTCTGAATAAGTTATCTAGATTACTATGAAATTTAATACATTTTAAATTTGCCTGAAAGCAAAGATTGAATGCTCTGTCAACATCCACATGATCATTACAAAGAAAAAAAGGGGAGAAATTGTGGTAATTATATCCGATCATCATTATCTTCTTCTTGCTACAAAATAAATGACAATAGTTAAAAACTTAAAAGACATTTATTTATTTTTTATTCCCTTAGGCCTCTGTTGGGGAATTCTGTCACTTAATGGCATCCTTTCCCCCACCCCTTCAGGAGGCTCTGAAGGCAACCTACAGGTGTGGTTTAGTGTTCAGTAACTTTTTAAAATGTGCAGTGAGAAGGTCTGTCTCGCTTTGTGTGGGCCTCCACTACCCTGGGTGCACACAGTGGGTATGGCACACTCTTCCTTAGACAAGACCCATTCCATCCACACACAGATTTCTGAAGTCCCAGCTAGTCAACACAATCCAGAAGTATATTTACTCAGTAGCTGTGTTATCAAAATTGCTCTGCCCTACCATTACAGACGCCCCTGCATCCCTGTGGTTTCAACTGAGCCACCGAGAAGAAATCTGTTCTGCAATTATGTCCTGTTTTTCCTTACCCTTGGAAATAACAATTTGTAAAAAAATAATAATTTTATCTTTTGTAGCTTTCAACCTAGACTCAGAAGACATAAATGTCATTCTAACAAGCCATCTTAAGACAGGATGAGTGTTAGGGGAACATTTCTCAGAACAGGAAACAGAGGTTCAGAGAGATTTAAATAATCTTCACAGGAGTGCAGAGAGGTGGGAGTCTGAATGACCCTGAGGTATCTGTGTCACGTGGTCCCCTTAATTACTTGTTTCACTTTCTTGGAGGCTGTTTTCCAAAATGAAAGCCACATCTTAGGATAATACTTAAGGATGGATTGAACAATTCTCTTCTCAATAGAAGAGAATGTCTGTGGAAGTAGATATCCCTATCTTAGGCAGACCAAAACCCAGCAACTGTAGCAGGAAAGTCCCTAGTGCCTTCCACAGAAAAAAGCTAATCACTGTATGAATGATCTTAATTAAATTTGAATGCATTGCTACTGAATGCTGTGGGAAAACACCAGGTCCTTATTGGCTGCTTCTCCCATAGTACTCAGTAGCAATACGTTCAAATTCAATTAAGATAATTCATAGAGTGATTAGCTTCATTATACTGTGAGACACCAGGGACTGTCCTCTCGCCAATACTATATGTGTTGTGGATGTAAGATAGATGCACTCTTCTCATGTGTGTTGTCTCTTTTAGTGGGAACAAAAAGTAAATCTCTTGGTGACATAACCCACAGTGCTTCTAAATACCTAGAGAGGTGCAGCAGGGGAATTATGTATATTTTCTGGACTAATCTGAAGGTTGAAACCATCACATGTCAAGAGAAATTTTCAAACAACTATACTCTTTAGAAGACTAAAGACAAACAGCTGAGAAGGCTCCTACAGAGCTGGTCAGGAGGACACAACTGAGCTCACATTGCTGGCAAATAAGAAGCAAATTCTGGGGGGAAAACCAAGGCCACAAGCCTGAACAACAATTTTGAGGGACATGATTATTTGAGTTTGCCCAATCAGATATGTACTAATGAGATAGAATTTGAACAAGTAACACAATGCTAACCTTACAAACCAGACTGCTAATAAATGTTTTTCCTTTTAAATGACCACCACACCATTTAAGTATAAAGAAAGTCATGTATGTGTGTATGTATGTATGTATATGTGTATATATGTGTGTGGCTAGGAGTTACCTCTGTTTTTAGACTTATACACTTGCATTAGTAAAGAGTTTTGTAAGTTTTTTTGTTTTGTTTTTAATGCCTAGAAAAGCAGTTCTCAAACAGGCAATCAGTTTTTCGCATCAAAGACACTTGATAGGAGTTATCTTTCAGAGCAGCTGCCACCAAGACCATGTAAATACAGGACAGGAATGTTGCTAGATGTCTTCTAATGCACAGAAGGACCCCCCCACAATAAGAAAGTTTAGACCCCAAATGACCATGATGTTGAGGTTGAGAATGCCTGCTCTAAAGATGTCAAACAGAACATGAACAGCTCTGTGAAATGACCAACCCTCTAAAATGAGCATCAGTATCATTGCTGCAGCCTTTGCCATATAAATCCAGCCATCCCTGTTACAGGAGGTGTCTTCGCAATCAGCAAGCCCTGAGTTCTACAGAACTCTAGATGGGTATCTGTAAGGACATGTGTCTATCCATAGATTTCCTTTCATTTTGCAAGAGTAACTAAGGAAGAAAAATTTTTATGGTAAAATAAAAGCTTTCTGACATTTTATAATCTTCCTTGGTTCTGTTGATGAAATTTTTTTTTTACCATTTCTTTCATAGTTTGAATTATTCTTTCTAAGAATGTTAAAGTAAAATTAGTGGTACGTGATAAAAACAGAGTACCAGTACTTAAAAAATATATAATTGTAAACAAATAACTACTTTGTGGTCTTAATTTAGGAAACTGAAGACTATTCTTTGAGAAAGGGAATTCGTCAGCTTGGACTCCATAGTAATTACAGGTCAGTATAGATTACAACGTGAGATTCTCAGAAATATAAATGCCCAATTCAAACCAAAACATAAATCTAAAAGTAAACAAACAGGACCAAGAGCAAACAGTTGTAGAATTAATAATGTATAATTATTAAGATAACCCCAGATAAGTTCTTATTACTCTAGCTGTGTTCAGAACAAATCCACTATCACTAATTTTCAGTTACATGTAGTTTGAAAACAAGGTGGCTTTCAAAATAAATAGTCAAATTTTATAAAGGTTATTTATGAGCCAAACAGAATATGCTGTTGCATAGAGAAATTTCTCTAGTAACTTGTGGTAGAAACCTGCTCTAAAGCACACCATTTTTCACAGAAAGCATGGACGATAAGATGGAAAGTACGCTCAGATACCTACAGCACTAAACCTGTGGATTTCTTCTGGGTTCACTCTCTTCACTGTCCGTCTCTTCTTCCAAAATTCCTTTCCTCGGAAGCTCATCATATATGCCTTGAGATAGAGTCATAAAATATTTGAAAAGTATCGATGTCCTGAGACCTTTTCTTAATGAGGCTTCACCAAGCTGGCCGAACAAATCTCTCCACTCCCCTAAGAAGGGAAGTGTTCATGCTGTATCTATATAACTCAACAGAAAGGAAAGGCAAACCCACAAGTCACCACTTCCTGTGAGCAACAAACTACCAGCTGTTGAGATGCTGCTTTCGTGCATAAGTTCTCTCTAGCCACCTGCATTAATGCAATGCAGACCATATGATGGAAAATCACCCACAGAACTCAACCAAGATTAAGGCTTCCATAGAAGGGTAATTTACTACAGGGCTTCTTCTTATCTGTCACTAAAACAGCCATCCAATGTTATAATTACATTTAGATCCTGAAGGTAAGTTTTAATAACAGAGTTAATCCCATATAATTCCTACAAGTATAGACTAAATTAGTGGTCTTCCAAGATGACCACTTAAGATTCAAGAGAAGATGCTCAAATTGCATTTGTTTTGCTCACTTAAATAAAGAAATGTTGCTTTGTAGTATTTTATATAATATACATGAAACTGGACACCTTAAGTCTGTATGCCAAATAGTTACAAAGAGCCTGGTAGTTATAGCCTTTATAACTTCATTTACTATTTTTGGGACTGTCTAAAAGGGAATCTCTGCTCCTACTCCAACTGGATGCTGTTTTCAGTTTTATTTTTCTCATTAGTGCTTCCTAGTATATTAATACTATGATGCAGTTTACATAGTAATTCTCCTTCTGGTCTGCCTTCCATCAATAGGCCCGTGAGAATAGTGATTTATCTGCTTCATCTACTGCATCATCAGTTATTAACTAGTTCCCAGGACTATGTAATTTAGCAATAGACAGAGAACATGGTAATGTGTTCAGCTTTTTCAGGAGGTGAGTGAGCTAAGAAATTTTTGTAGGCCATAGGTCTGGTCTCTTTTTCCATCAATATCTAGACTAAGTGGAAGTTCATACATATATCTTGAGACACTGATATATTCTTGTCATACAGTGAGTTGTCAAAATGGATAATAATGCATTCTGATTATCTTTTGACCAATAAACAAAGTGGGGTACAAATGACAGCGATAGAGATAAACTGTACCATTATGATATCTTTGAGTTGACTAGGTAACTGATAATTCCCCAAAGAAGACTCCCCTTTGATGAACTGTATGAATGATTCTAAACAAAGCATACCCTCTGTTTATCCCTTTGATATCTGTTAGATGAGCAGGCCCATGATAGGACGTGAGGTTAGGAGTCTGCCGACACATCATTTGATTTTTCTAGTGTAAGATTTATCTTTATTTTCATAGCTGGAAAATAGTATTTTACAACTTCTTTTTCTCAATAGACTTCCTTAAGATGTTATGGACCCACTCACTGGAACAGTGACAAGTGTTCAGAAACTGCAAACCTGGCAGGGATTGCAAGTCTAGAAAAGTATTTGTGGGTATTCCTAACTATGGAACCCCAAGTGCTTGACTCACAGCTTTAGATGGTAGGCAAAGCACCTTTAAAGACTCACATAATAATTTCAAGAAACTCCTAAGCAACTTCCTCTCTTTCTCATCTTTGCATATGGTCTGTCTTCTATTCCTCTTTAGGCGCCACGGTTCTGAATCCTGAAGTCCCTTCCAGGCCTCAGCTTCTGCAATCTAAAACTGGCTCATTTTGCTTGGCCTGTAGCTTGGTAGAAGAATTCATGCAATGCGCAGTGAGGTTGGATTTCAATCCACAGTCTGAAAAAAAAAAATGACTGCCTCATTCCTCTATCCCTTTGGCTGTTCAACACAGCATCCCTTAAAAAGAGGCAATTACCAAGACATTATCCAGGGATGTCAGCTAGACAGACCTATGGTGACTGCAAAGGACAGGAATCCCAATAGCTCAGTAGATCATGGCCCATGTGATGATGCCATTGGGAAGTCCTAGAATCTGCAGCACCAGCATCC
This sequence comes from Cricetomys ansorgei, assembly GCA_026225945.1. Lineage (NCBI taxonomy): Eukaryota > Metazoa > Chordata > Mammalia > Rodentia > Nesomyidae > Cricetomys > Cricetomys ansorgei. The sequence continues at coordinate 18,022,960 of JAMJFZ010001796.1, forward strand.
TTGGCATCTTGTCCCGTTTTCACTATATCCTTTTCCAGAAATGTGTTAGAAAATGAAAGTAACAAGGACAATGAGCAAGAATCATCGATAAAGGTAAACCAGATAATGGTCCAATCACAGGGAATCACTGTCAAGTTCATTAGAAAAGAAACTTGATTCCAGCATGTGATCAGAATTAAGTACTATTTTTGAGCATCACTGGGTTTTATGAGAAATGTCTCCTAGTTTTAAGAAGCTACGTTGAACAGAGGATCCCACTGAAGTTTTCAGAAACCTGAAATGTCATTCTTAGCAGGGCGGTGTTGGCACACACCTTTAATACCAGTACTGGGGAGGCAGAGTTGGGTAGATCTCTGTGAGTTCGAGGCCAGCTTGGTCTACAGAGTGAGTTCCAGTACAGTCAGAGTTCCAACGAAGAAACTGTGTCTCAAAAAAGCCAAATAAATAAGTAAATAAGTAAGTAAGTAGATAATAAATAAATAAATAAATAAATAAATAAATAAATAAATAATAAATAAATAAATAAATAAATGTCATTCTTAAGATAGATTTGAGTAATAATTAAGTATTAAGAGTGTGAGTGCATGAGAACAGATCTTGAAAGTAAGAACATCTAGCATGAACAGGCATCAGGGGATAAAGATCATCCTCATGGAGGCTGATCTCTCTTGGCTAATTGCTCACCCATTTTAAGTCTCTTTTTCCTCACTTCTAAAACAGATATGTCATAGTCATTACCTTGTAAAAATTGAAAAGATAACTGAGATGACGCTTCAAAAAGTCAACATATTGCCTTGCCTGGTATGTCATAGTTATTAATTAATATAGAGGCTAAGGAGTAGAGTGAAACAGAATATTGAGAAAAAGCTAGAAGTCAGAGTTACCTACAGCCCAGAGTCAAGTAAGAGGAGTGGAGAAGATTGAAAATTAAAGCTAAGGATGGTTCCTTTATGGCTTTGAATGCCAACATCATGGAAGTTTCTATTGTGTCTGAAAATGATAGTGATGACTGAATGATTTTTAAGCAATAATTAAAACGGTATTTTAGGAGGATCCTCATCTGGCAGTTACAGACAGGATAGGTTGCAGAAACTATAATATAAGGATTTGTATCAATCTACAACATAGACCTTAAGGAGGCTATAAGAAGCAGTGGAAGGAATTTGTTGAGCAAACAGTAGGTGATAGGTGTTGGTCCAAGTGTTATTTAAACTCTAACAAACTGACCTATGAAGTAAGTTTGTTATTATTGATATTATCACCCTCGTCTTACACAGGGAAATAAATGGGTCCACAGAAACAGGAGTTCTAAAGCCAATTAACATCATAGCTAGGATTGAAATCTGGGAGGCTCCTGAGTTTGGCTGTCAGGGAGATGGGTCCTATTACAAGGAAGTAAGAAGAGTGGATTTCTTTATTTACACTAAATGTGCAATGCTGAATGTTGTGTTAAGAAGACAGATGAAAGTGTATCCCTAAAATGCAGAGAAGAGTCAGGTTGCAGATGTGAAAAGGAAAGTCACGGAGAGAGTTCAATTGAGAGCTTGCAAAAGTAAATTAAAATTTGTAGAAACTAACATAGAATCAAGAACATGATCCTAGAGTTGTTCTTAATGTGGCAGATGGAAGGCAATTCAGAAAATAGTGAGATGCCATAGTGATTACCAATATAGTCCAAAATCCAGATATTGTGGCAAGGAATACTTAAAGAAAGTTGTATTACATACAAAGCAGGGATAGATCTAGGGTCCGAGAAGATATGTGGCATAAAAAGTAGCCAAAATCAAAATTATTATATTTGCAGGTAAATGGATAGAGCTGGAAATAATCATTCTGAATGAGACAACCTACACCTATAAGGACAAACTTTACACATTTTCTGTTTATAAATGCTAGCTTTGAATATTCAAATATATGTATTTTACTTGGAATACCGATAAAGGTCAGGACATTAGTTAGGCACTGGAAGGGGTTACTATTACCAGGAGGGGATATATAAGACAATGTTATAAACAGTTAATGGGTAATAATGGAACAGGAAGGGTTGAATTGGGATAGCATATGGGAGGGTGGAGTCTAAGAAAGTATATGGGGAGGGATAAGTAATACTAAAGACATTTTGAAAAAGTCATATAGAAACCTAGTACTGTAGAAACTTCCTAAAATATACACACATAAACTTATATGAGAAGGTTTTAAAAGGAATTACCCTATAAGGTGAAAATCCCCCTACTATACTCCAGAGGCTAACAAATAAAACCTCAGTGTCAGGACTGGAGTTGTTGGCTACTGAGGTCTCATAGACACCCAGACATTTCAAACCTGTTCTGGTTTTGTTTCTGTTGTAATAAAATATCCTGACCAAAAGCAACACAGGGGAGGAAAGGGTTTGTATGGCTTTCGACTCTAGGTTACAGTCCTCGCTTGAGAGGAAGTCAAGTCAGGAACTCAGAGCAGCTGGTCACGTCACATCCACAGTCGAGTGCAGACAGGAACAAATGCACCAGGCTGCCTGCTAGCTGCTGCCAGTGCCCATGGAGTTTTTTTTCTTTCTTCTACAGTTCAGGGTCCAGTCCATGAAATGGTGTGCCCCGAAATGACTCTTCTCACCTCAATTAATAGTCAGGACAAATACCACACAGACCTGTCCATGGGCCACTATGATCTAGACAATTCTTCCATCAGGCTCTTTTTCCAGGCTTTTCCTCTTTACTTACAGTTGTGGCAAACTGACATTTGAAGCTAACCATCACACAACTTTCTTTCATAACTTCAAAAACCTGCCACAACAGCACTAAAGGATTAGTATTTGATTTTCCACAGGGAAGGTCATAGGGATATCATCTAACTTTGCTATAGCCTGGCCTTTTGTGCCTTTAACTTTTCCAATTATTTTTAAAGAATATACTGCGAAGGAGGTGTAGGTGAGCAAAAGACGTGGCCTTTGAATACGGTTCCCACTGAGCAGCTAGGTGGGATCCAGGTTTCTGCTGTTTTGAGAGTGAGTGGAAGTATTAGAAATTTAGTTTGTAAATCATTTACTGGAAAAACATCACCACAAAATAAAGGCAAGAAATACAAGGGTATAACAGAAAGAATCAAAGTAGGAAGAGAGGAAGTGAAATCATGGGGCCAATCAAATACATGAGCGGACAACAGAGGCCATCAGCTAGAGGAGAAAGCTTTATGAAGACCCTCTTTTGCCCTCTCAGTCACGTTGTGTTGTAAAACGTTCGCTTGTATATGACTGCATTCACTTATTCAGGCTGTCCAGTTTGCTAGTGACTTCATCATTGAGCCTAAACTTGGGACAGAAAATTGATCATGTCTCTTAGACTTCCTAAAAACAACTAAAAAATTTAGGACAACTGAAACCTTGGGGGCTGAGAGTTGTGTGAACACTCACAAGGCCACACAAGTTTACAAGCCTGAACCTGAGCAAGTGGCAGTGGTACCTTCACAATGTGCTACCCACCTCGCCTTCGTTTCACCCTCTGCACTATCATTTGCTTGAGCTTTTCAGAACCTGTGGATTACTTCCTTAGTGTTGGAGAATGGCTAAGGAGCGTATATCTTATATATTTTTTTCTTCTGTTTCCTATCGATTTTTCCCTTTGCCTGCTGGGAGCTCAGTGCATTGCTTTCTGCTCTCAGGGAAAAGCAAGTCTGGTTTCTGGAAAAGCTGCAAGCGCTGCTTACCACAGAGAAGCACAGTTAGAGGAAACCAAGCAACAAGGCAGTACTTCCTCATCCTCTGTGGTCGCACTGGAGCCTGGGCCCAGACAGAAGGACTACTCAAGTTACTAACACTCAAGCCTATTCTTCTTGTGAGAAAGAGCAACTCAACTGCATAATTCTGAGTTACCACTGATTGCAGGGATTTCTCAACCAAACCTCCCACTTCAGTACACAATGCTTTCAGTGGGCAGTGCTTGTAGGATATGGTTTTTTTAAGTGAACCTCTCCTTCAAAGAATATTGTTTTTAGAAAAATGTCTTTTGTGTCTTCATGGAAAATAAATATTACCATGCAGTATGGATCACACTGAAGGAAAATTTTGATAAGCTAAAATTTGAAGCATATCATATATATGCATGTTGGATGTGAGGGAGTAGTGTGTCAGCTTAGTATGTAAGTGTATCAGTTGTGTATGATGACTTTTTTAATGTGTTCATTGTATTAAAATAATTCAGAGTAACCCTTCCAGTTACATTCAGACATGTATCCCATTATAAGGATATTTATTCATATTATCAATTGAATAGAATTCAGCAGGTGAAAATTCTGAGCCAGGGTCAGATGGGATAGGGTGGAAGGAAGGTAAGGAACTTGTTCCTTACCCTGTCTCAGAATCTAATAGCAATCAGAGAAGTTTACATGTTTTTATTTGTGAACTTTCTTACTGGTCACAGATTTCCACCTCTAGAAAAAACATCGTAATTTTATACATTTTACCCTCAGTCTCTTATTGTTGAAAATGGTGATTTTTAAAGTTTATTCATCATGAATCTTAAAGGTTTTGATGCTTTATTATGAAGAGTAAGAGCTGACATTCTATGGATAACAACTGTCTTTAAGGACCCATGTGTATTCAAATGTATCCATCATTAGTCTGGTCTGTTACTGAAAACAAGACCACTCTACTGGTCAAGGAGAATCTAACTCACACCTCTTTGCCTCCATCCTCAGATGCCAGGGCATAGCCACAGTGACATGATGACAACTTTGAAAATACCAAGGCTGATGTGGGACGCTTACACTTCTGGCTTATTTTAACATGTAAGTTAGATTGCCGGGTTATCTTAAAAGAGTTGTGCGGCTAACTTTACCTAAAGAACAGCATTCTTTTTCCTTTAAATTTTATTTCAAAGCCAATATACATTTTGCTCATATAGCCTAAAATTAAAAAAATAATTATTTGCTGAAAACATGTATTCTGTATGTTTATCAACTCTCCTCCCTCTCTCTTCATATTGGAAAAGAACATAGAATTCCCTCCAAGTTAAATGCTTTCTTTATTTTTCAGAATGCTTTAATTTATTCTTTGAGGATTTTATACAATGCATTTTGATCATTTTTACCCACTTCCCCTAACTCCTCTCAGATCCACCCCCAATTCCCTACCCACTCTTCTTCACATTCATTCTGTCTCTGTCTCTATCTCTGTCTCTCCCTCTCTGTTAAAAGTCTAGTCCAGTTTGTGTTGACAGACTACTCCTGGGGTGAGGCCTGCCCTTGAGTGTCACTGCTATACCCAGAGTCATTCCTTTAAAGAAAACTGACTCTCCCTCTTGCAGCAGCAAACAGATGCCAGGAGCTGCTCAGCTAGGGGTGGAAATTCCTGCCACTTCCCCTCCTCCTCCATGCTGGAATTTTGTCCAGATTGAGCTTATACTGATCTTGTGCACATTGGCGCAGTCATTGTGAGTTCATATGTACACCTGCCCTGTTTTGTCTGGAAACACTGCTTCGTTGAAGTCATCCCATCTTTCTGCACGTTTTCTCACATGGAATTTGAGTCTTGACGTGAGAGATGTGATATAGACATCACATTTACAGTTGAGCTCTTTGATGTTTCCTATTCTCTGCAGGCTGAACAAATGTGGGTGTCTGGGCTAACTGCCTTCTACTACAAAAGCGAGAAACAGCCTCTCTGATGAGGTCTGAGGAATACACTGTCTGCAAAGGCAATACTCTTTTCATCATAGTATCATTTCTCTGTCTTTTGAAGGAGAACTGAAAGGCTTTCTTGGTTGGAGCAGATTATTTCTTTCATAAACTGTCAGATGAAAACACACAAATATAGCCTCAGAGGAACTCTGAGTTGAAGCTATGGTAGTCTGTATTAGTAGATACAGACTTCTGTACAGTGGGATTTTTCCATAGAGACAGAGGTATCTTTTTGCTTACTGGCTTGGACCTCACTCCAGCATTCCACTGCTGGCAAAATTCACTACAGACCAGAGTCCTTTCTCTTTAAAACAAAAATAAGCACCTAATTTGCATCCTGTGACCATTTCTACTGATAAATTTCACTATTAATGTCACCCACTCTTTAATGGCAACTCTGAAAATCACATCGAACACAATGAAGAGATAAGGTATCAGTGGAAATTTTGGTTCATTTATAGAATATCACCAATATATATATATTATTCTCTGATGATCTTTGTCACTGTGAAAGGATATGTTTCAAAATACCAGGGGTAGGGGCTGAGGAGATAGCCCAGTCAGTAAAGTGTTTGCTATCCACACTGGAGGACATGAATTCAGACCTCCAGTATCCACTTAAAAAAGTTAGGCAAAGCAGAACTCATCTGTAATTCCAGGGCCAAGGATGAATAAGGACCCCTAGGGCTTATGGCTACCAGATTAGCTGAATCAGCTAGCTCCAGATTCAGTGAGAGACTTTGTCTCAAAATATAAGTTGTAAAGCAATTGAGGAAGTCACCCAGAGTTGACCTCTGGCATCCGTAAATGCACACACACACACTCACACATGCATGCATGCAAGCACGCACACATGCACCCCCATACATCCACACACTCTCTCACACACAGAAAAGAAATCAGACCAATAATACATTCTTATCCACCCTACTTGGCTTACCTACATAATTCTTTATGAGAAAAAAATGAGTAATTCCAAACTCTGATCATGCATACAACTAGCTATTCATCAGCAATTGCTTGCCAGTGAATAAAACTCAGCTTAGGTACAATCTCTGCAAACCTAGCCATCCACTAAACCATTTCTTCAATGTTATTATAATGCAGTTTGAGGTCTCTACTAGGAGGCAGCAAAGCTAAAATAGTACTTTGATTTAAAGCATTAATTGGATTATGGAAATTGGTATCATCATACTCCTCTGCTTTTCAATAAAAAAACTTCTTGTGTTTGTAGAACATTAATTATCTATGCTTAACTGTCTACTACATAGTATATTCTTGACCTTTTGGTGCACAGTAGCTTCAGATATCTAATTAGAGGACAAATCTTTTTCTCTGCTTTCTTTGCTCCTTACCAGGTAAATAAGAACAGAAATGGTAAGCAAATGAAGACTGTTTAGCTCATTTGAATAAAGTCTATTCAGTCTGGTTTGTGGAGATGGAACATATTGAAAGAAGTTTATATTCTAGCTCCCCAGAACAATCAGTGCCAAGGACAAGATTAGGACAAGCATGTCCCACAACTTGTGTGGGAGATGGTGATATGCATCAACACATAAACATGCAAGGAGGTAAAAACTCAGTTATGCATATAGAATATGTGCTATAGAATTAAAAACAGGGAAAAGAACCATGTCAGTACATGTCCAAGACTATTTCATTCAAACACTATAACCTGAGCTAGGGCCCAGGCAATAAAGTGCAAAATAGTGACTTTTAAGCCAATATTGTAATGAGAGCCAAAAAAAATTTCTCCAATACATTGTAAACCACACAGAAAGGTATTAAACAGTGGATTCATGCCTCAGGCCTCAATAGTCTTATATAGGCTCAGTTATCTGCTATTACATTGAGCATCCAGGTAATGCTCATTACTGATGCTGTATAGACCACACCTTGAGAAACAGTAGCCAGGAAATTAAGTCCACCCAACAGTGTTTTAAGCAAAGAACCATCCAGTAATACCTCTTTGGGGACTACCTTCATGTACAAATTATTTATTTATGCCAGGCTGAGGTGTCACTATACAATCAAATGTGTCCTTTCCCCAATGCAAGCTCAGTCAGGAAAATTAACTAACCAGTTGGATCATGCTTTACAGTGGAGTGAATGAGGAGAAATCCTTGGAGTAACAGGAGCCATCAAAGGCTGAGTTTCGGACCTACTCCTAGTTTCCCCTTTTACCTGCTCTACCCACATTTGATTTCACTTAATCTCCTTTTCATGGGTCATTCCTCTGCTTATAATTTAATAAAGGTTGCTGTGCTTGCCATGTCTCTAAGTTATCATCTAAATCACTTTTTCTAAAACTGAATTACTGACAGACATTTTGGACCAGTTCATTCTTTGTAAAGGAGAATCCTGTGTATTGTGGAATGTTTTGGGACACATCTTCCTGGGATTCTGCCCATGAGACAGCCATTTGCAACTTCCCCCTCTTGCCAACCATGTAATTCTGTTCCACTGTGACAGCCAATCATGTCTAGACATTGCAAAGTTTTCCTAGGAAGGGAGGCAGCCTATATCTGACCCATGGTTGGGTGGGGGTGGTGGAGAGACGGGGGGGATCCAACACAGTGTTTCTCTATGACAACGTTCAGACTGGTGATCTGGATGATGGTGGGTCAGCCTCTCTCTCTCTCTCTCTCTCTCTCTCTCTCTCTCTCTCTGAGACAGAAAGAGCCCTAGCTGTGTAGCCCTAGCTGTTCTGGAGCTCACTCTGTAGACCAGGCTGGCCTTGACCTCAGATATTTGCCTGCTTTTACCTCCCAAGTGCTAGGAATAAAGGTGTAGACCACCTCTGCCTGGCTTGTCTTTTTAGACGAAGCTTAATTAATACCTCTTAAATGCTGAACTGACCCACTGGAAAGAATGTCAGGCCTACTGGTATCCACTCCTCCTCTCCACAACACCTCCAACTCCCATGCTCCAAGTCTCTGAGTTTGTGTTTCTATTTGGGGGCTATGTATGTCTCTAGTCTTACTGGGGAATATTGGAAGCCATTATACCATTTGGTATTAGATGAAATCTTGTGAGAAGCAAGCTAGACATCTAGGTGAGTTGGAGATGAGGGTACCCATGTAGAAGATAAAGATGGGAGCATGATGTTTGCCACTGTGAGATTACAATGATTACAAGTCAGCCAGTTTATGTTGGAGTCCCAGTCCCACTTGCCAGATTCTGGACAAGTCATCCTCTCACGTGAAGAAAGTTATGACACCTAACTCATTGGATGTTGTGAGACTTGAAAGTGAGTATGTGTCGAGTCTTTAGTACAGTGTCTGGGATATAAGAGCATGCTCAGTGAGTATAAGCTACAAGTGTAGATATGAGAAAATCCTTTTGAGGAGCTGGGCAAATATGACATATATGTTTGGGATGGGGTATAGGAAGGTCCTACAAATTTATGACCTGACCATTAGGAGGAAGGGGAATGTAAGGACACAAAAGGGGCACCAACTGCTTTGCATCTGGCAGTGGCAGGAACAGGATAATATGAGGGGAGTGAAGGGAGACTCACTTGACATGGGTGCAAATAATGAGATGAAGTAGCCAGTCCACCCCTGCACACTTCCTCCACAGCTAACCTCTTTGTGCTCGTTGCCTCTTACAACACTGGTCATTTCATTTTTAAATCTCCATGGTGCACATCTACAAAAGGTTCCAATTATCCTGTTTCTATCATCTCCCTTCATCCCACACAAAAGGCTCAAATGCCAAGGAAATTAAGAAAGCCATGCTTTAACCAATATCATATGCTGTTTTATCTTCTCATGGTTATTTTCCTGCTAAACAAGGTCTGTGAATTCCCAGAGCAATAAACAGTATGGTCTTTATGTCTCAACTGTGCTGGGTTGTCTACTGGCATGTGGCAAGGGCCAACATTATAATTACCAATTTGATATTGTGAACAGAACAAAGAAGGAGGGGCATGGCATCTTCATTTTATGTCTTCCCCTCAGCTCTTTCCATAACTTTCCAAGGACATGGAAAGGTATTAAAGTATACTGACAAAGGGACATTTAATCTGCTCACTCTTTTTCAAGGATGTTATAGATTGGGGAGGAGATCAGGTACCAAGATTTTATCCAAAGCTCATTGGCATGATTTAAAGTTGGCGTCGCTCTTGCTTTGTCACTGAGGGATGTATATCTAGAAACCACTTTGAATTTGTGTTCACTTATGCGTTTCAGCAGCCATAGCTCTGGAGTGGAGACTGCCTCTAGCAAACCACTCCTTTTTTTATTTCAGACAGAGACTGCCAGCGAGTTACACTGGAAAGTAGGCGTGGGTCTAGTCTATTCACTTCTGCACTGGGTGACCTTGGGCAAAACAGTAGTCTCCCTGGATGTCTTTGTCCTAAAGCCCTTTTTATCCTCAATAGTCTATACTTTTGTGTTTTTAAGTAAGACAAATAGTGTCATTTGTTTTCTACTAAATTGAGACCTAGGGAGAAGAAAGCTTTTCTTATTTTCTTGATTTTAGTTTCAGGTGATAGATGGAAAAGAAAGACAATTTCCAATTAGAAGCCCTCGCTGTACATACTCAGTCCCCATGTTGTATCCCTAAAGATGTTATCTTTGTTCTCTGCTAATGCTCATTCAGAAATAAACAGGTGTGCTTTCTGACATGACAAGCCTAGGATGAGATTTGTAAACACAACATCAAAAAGAGTATTAGCCCTAATTTCACACTCAATTAATTTTCTCATATTGTTTTGATGAAATCTGAATGCTTAGGTTTCTTAACACACACACACACACACACACACAGAGACACACAGAGACACACACACACACACAGAGACACACACAGACGCACACACACACATACACACACACACACACGTTTTCCTTACATTCAACTTGAGTGTACCGAAGAAGTGTAGCCAACACTAGGAAATTGGTATATTTGGAAGGTGCTTGATAGTCAGAGACATCTGATTCTGCCCTTTGGACTGACTCATGGGCAATCACTATTAAAGCTTCCTGCAGACTTGGTTTGGAATCCTGAGCTCAAGTTTATAGAACAGGATAGAGTTAAGATAGCTGGGAGAATCAGTCTTTTTCTTTCATTATGGCCACTGTGCATTGGTTTTCCTATAGGCAATGCAGAGATTTTACTTTTATCTCTCAGGACACATCAGACAAAATACCCTTGCCCCATCAGACTGTCACTTCTATAAGTTTATGCTCTGAAGGAAATGACATAAAAACAACACAGGCATAATTTATATCAAAACAGAATTCTCAATTCTGCATACTTTTTCTTCATTGTTTTTGGGGGTTCTAATCCCCTTTGAGCTTCCTTAGGCCTGTCTGGGAATGTTAGCTATAATCTGAGGGCTTATATACACTTCCTTGTTCATTATTACTCTTTCTTTTTTTTTTCCAAGACAGAGTTTCTCTGTTGTAACTCTGGCTGTCCTGGAACTCACTCTGTAAACCAGGCTGGCCTTGAACTCACAGAGATCTGCCTGTATCTGCCTCCTAAGTGCTGGGATTAAAGGCATGTACCACCACGGCCTAGCTCAGTATTACTCTTAATTTAGCTAAGGCCATTTTCTTTTTTCAGCCATTATTTATTGTTTGCAGCTACTTGTTTACTCCTTGAATGTGCACAGATACTATAATAAGAATTTAGGATAATCAGATAGATAAAGTTCTTTACCCACACAGAGCTCAAAGGAGCTAGTTTGAGAATGCTATGATGGGAAGTTTCTAGAAGACTAAAAGTTAGACACAAAAGATGTCTTAATATTGACTTCCAAATGTTCATAGCATTATCATCCAAATCACCATCCATGTGGTTTCATCATGTGCGTGGTATCGCCGCCACCTGTAAGATAAAATTGGGCACTTGATACTCACTTTCAACTTCCTCCTCTCATTTGCATAACCCTCTTGAAATTCTAATGATAAAATATTTTTGTTGAATCACCCCTCTCATTGGAGCAATTTTCCTTTAGAATGTCTGGCTCGAGTACACCATTTCCAACTTAGAAGCTGTAAGCACTATCCCCTCTTGTCAGTATCTTTGTATTCTCTTACAGTTTCTGGGGTTCCCCAACGTGTTAAGATTCAGGAGATTCACAAAGTCAACTAAACTTGGGAAACATGAGCCTGAGCATAACTAAACAGGCCTCCTCAGTGCAGAACTCCCTGGAGTTATGTATTTCCAACACACAAACAAAATTCCTGGGAGTATGTGGTATGTGATGTATCCCACACTTATTTGTGCACAAATGCTTCGCCTTTAGAATATTCTTGCTATATCCCTTATGTTTCCCAGGCTGGTCATGAACTCACAACAATCCTCCTGTTTCAACTTTCTGAGGGCTAGTGTTATAGGCACCAATATGCCCAGATTCAGAGCATTTATTCTGTGACACACAGTTTAGAAAACAGGATTTGCAACTGATACATATAGTACATGACTGAGTTAGGTAGAATTTTAAATATCTTTGTAAAAAGAAGGGGCCAGCAACATCTTGACTGCAGGAGTTTTGTAAAGACACAGGATAGACGTCAGGTTGTAAGGGTCTTAAAGCGAAGGGGCTCTTGTTATCAAAATAGTGGCTAGGAGATAGACTTCAGGGAAAGATCTGTGCATTTTCTCAGTATTGGCTTCCTCCCTTTCTGAGAACCAGCCAAGTCACCCATCTCTCCCAGAGTCGTTTTCCATGGTAGCATGAGCAAGATACTTGTGTGCCTTGGGAAATACATATATAAGTAAATACTTGAAGTGATTTTTTTTTTAGCTAGGCAAAAGAAGCTTTTATTTAGATAGGTGGCTTGGGGTTTGTTGGGTCTCTGTGAAATATCAGCTTAATAGGTTGAAGCATGGACAAGTTTCCAGGGTTGTTTAGTAAGTACCAAATAAGCACTGTAGTCAGCAAGGAAAATAATTAATGACTGTTTAGTTGCAAATATTGGTCATCTGAGTCCATTCTCTACTGTGCTCTGCAGTAGTAGCTGAAGTTGGTTTTTAGACAGGCTTCGTAGGGTATTTGCTGCTTTTCGTGCGTTATTATCTGCTCTTCTTTGACCTTTTGCTGATTTAAATTGTCTGCTACATATGACCACCTTCCCCTTTGATTTTTTTAACAGTCAAGACAGGACAGTTTGACTCTACTTATTCACTTACACTCATAGAAATCCTTCTGAATTAGAAGCCAGAACACATGTTTTTAGACATTAAAGTACAATCCTAGCTTTATACTTATATAACATCAAAATCATTTTCACAGACATCAGACAAAGGAATTGCAGTGTCTTTCAGGAGGTAACTATTTCCTTCAGCTTGGGTCACTCAATTACAGTGAAACTCTAATACTATTATACTCAAGAATGATAAATCAGGCAGCTCAACTCCGTCTCATATTGTACACCCATGCCTGTAGGTGTGTGAGTTTGTCACCAACGTTTAAACATTAGGAGCCTGTTTTAAATCAGAGTAGCTCTGGTTACTAGGTTCTCTTGCATTCACTATCTGACCACATTGATCTGACCTTGTGACGAGAAAGGTAATGCTGAAGCTATGTACCGACCAAGAACTCTGTTTGGTTTCTACTTCTAGGACAACATGAAGCTGTGCAATTTAGTGGTGAGAAGGTCAGAAATGTGTTCAAGTACAGAAAGGCTATGACTTTGAGAGTTGACTCAATCAGTGATAGTACGTGTATATTACAGTCTAAAACACTACAGCATTAGGGTTACTTTAGCATTCTTAAAAAAGAAACTTGAGTTGTGCTAATTTTATGTAGAAAAGGTCAGAAATATTATTCATAATTGTGAATTTTTTCTTATAAGGTCACCTATGATAAGTGTATAAACTGTAATTCTATCATGAGTCTTATATACAAACACAAAGAACAGAAACCAGCTTTACTAAGAGCCAAGAGAAATGCTACTTTTGGAAGTTAGGATGCATTATTAATAGACCCCTGTGGCTTCCAGTGAATGCAATTACTTACTATCTATGGCAAAATTGAACTAATTGATTAGCATTATCCCATCAGAATGCAGTGGGACAGCAGACGCTCTGACGCCTTCAGATATTTGACCAACATTTCCAAGCGCTCAGCCTGGTTATCATCCGCTGTCTGCACTCTCCTTCCCTCCAAATTGCTGTCAAAGCTATTTCAGAAGGCCTTACATTTCTCTGATATCTAATATGAAAGCAACTTGAAAATATAGAGAGATAATATCTCTTCAGAGTCATGGCCTCCCTTAGTGCTTTACTCATTAAAAGATGTGATCTTCCTTGACAACATGCTGCTCTGAATATATTAAATAAATACCACCACTTTCCTTATGGGCTAATTTATATAAGACTGAATATTTTACTTAATGGGACTATAAAATCTTGAGTGTAATTCTCAAGGCAAAAAAAAAAGAAAAAAAAAGAAAAAAAAAAGAATGATGGGAAGGCTATATACCTGATACCACAACCATATGGCTGCCTAAATAAGACCCGAGCAATGCCAAAACCAACCCAGACATGCTAATGTGGAAGGGGAAATACAACAATGTTCCAACCCTAGACAAAGAACTACAGGCAACTAATGACTACTAAAAGAGGAAGAATTCATTTTCTTCAAAGACAAGGCCCCTAATTGGTTACCCGATACAAAATAGTCCATTATGAATTCATATACATATGAGCAACACTAAATAGACTCAGAAGACTGTATTTGTATATTTATACATACATGAAAAATGAAAACAAGTGGAAGGGTTTACACTTTACTTCTATTTTCTAGAAATCTTTTTTTTTTTCTCTCTCTCTCTGTATAGTCCTGGCTGTCTTAGAACTCATTCTGTAGACCAGGCTGGCCTCGAAATCAGATCTGTTTGCCTCTGCCTTCTGAGTGCTGGGTTAAATGTAGGGGTAAACACTTCCCAGCTTAGAAATCATCTTTTTATTTCTTCCTTCTATAAATCAATAAGACTACTACTTCAGGTACTTTGGCTTTAAAAATTAACCACCTGCTTTATAGCTCATAGCATCATCAGGATAGAATTTTAAGGATGAAGAAAAATTCTAAGTGTGAAAGGATATAGTGGGTCATATAAAGGGTTTCTCTGGAACTATACCATGGTACTTGTTGGGTTTATGGCCAATTATATTTGAGTGAGGCTGTGAATAAATAAGGATAAACCTGTCATTGCCAATTAGCTCAGTGTTATAAAGTTAAGTAGCTCATTCTGAGGCCACACATTCTAGATAAAAGAGAAAAGCACAGGGTCCTATTCAACCTTATTCTTTATGGAAGAGGCAGGAATTACATACATCTTTGGAAACTTCTTGGGCTTAAAATGTCACTGCTAATAACTAAGAGCTTATGAAGATGCTCTTCATTGGACACAAAATATGAGGAGCCAATGGACAAAGCCCAATTTTTCTACTAGTTTACTACAGCTTAAGAAGTACGTTTTTGAACATCCACATGATCTCTACAAGAACTAAACATATAAGTGTTTCTTCCATAGCAAGGCATTGGGTACAACAAACCTTGAAATTTGTTTTATAACGAAGTATCTGAAGTTGCTATTGTACATGCTAACTATGAAGTAATGTATTCCAGTGACTATGACAATTTATATTAAAGACTTTACCTTAGTATCACTGAAATTAGTTTTATAAAAAAGAAAACTAGAGGTTAGAGAGATGGCTCAGTAGTTAAGAGTAGATCTGTGCACAAGGGGCATACATTCATTCCGATACACAGATATTAACATAAATAAAAATAAATATAAAATGAAATAAAATATAGTATCTGTAAAGGTTTAATAATGGCTATTTTAGGGAATCCGAGGGGAGAGTTTGCTAGAGGGAAGAGGCTAGGGTGAAATTCACCTATCAGTCTATTAGAGGCATGTATTTGGGCACAAATTAGATTGAATGATTCAAGGCAACAAACAAGCCTTGCAAACTTGACTGACCGTAAAACAGCCATGGTATATACTTGTAACTAGAGCTCCCCATGCTTAAGCCAGGGGCAGGTGAATGCCAAGGGAGCTTGCCAAACTTAGGCTAAGGCTGTTGAGAAGCAGATATCTTATGTGAATCTTAGGCAATGCCCACTGTTATTTCTTCATTTCTCACTCATCTTAGTTTGAAATCAGGCTCTTTGCTTTTGTCCAGTGAGTGTTAGAAATATTAGTTTGTGAAGAAGTAGATATCTTCTGGAAAAGTGGTAACAGATTTAGATTTCTTTTCATAGTTTTGGGTTTGCTCAGTGGTATAATCCTATAATCATGAGTCTTCTGTCACTCTTCAGTCACTTAATGTCTTGATGATCTGTATTAAGTTTAACCTCAGCTGTAGCAAATAGTCCGTTTTCCAACAGACAGATTTGAAGGCATGCAATAGTGAACTTGGAGGGGGATGTTCTAGAAGTTTTTGTTGTCTCATAAGCCCACACATGTCTTGTAATTTGTCTTTGTTTTAAAGATGCTACATGAGGCATTCGATCATAATTTCCCCCACTTTCTCAAATAAATACTCCAACATATCTATAGGTCCATGTGCCTACAGTACAGAACAACCGTCTCCAATTTCTATAACAGCAGTGAGCTGTTATTTACAGATCTGACATGTTTCTCTTAGTCTTTTAACTAAATGAAAGAAAGAGATTTATACAATCTCAACTAAAAACTCAACTATCTTCATTGACGTAAGCAGCAGTGGAACAAAAGGTGGCAGCAACCATGAAAAGGCCGATATGTTAAGAGTGGGAGAACAATACGGATGGAAGTGTCATGTCATTTTAGAGTGGTACCAGGGCACTTTTCCTTTAAAGTGAGCCTTATGACAGAATTCTCTAATAACTGAAGACCCTATGAGGTCACACATCAGTGTGCTTCCTCCCTGCTCAGCCAGTCTTCTCCCAATCTACATGTCTCCTTGTCCCTGAGCTTTGCTTTGCCTGATTTCTTACATTTGTTTCTAGTTGGAAATCCTCATTTGGCTCACTAGAATTTCCACTGAGTTCTAACTTGTTTACTTATTGAGCCTCTAACATTCTAGTTTCCTGAACAGTGGGAAATTAAAGGAATAGTCGTGCAGGCCGAAACGTCTCCTTAGAACCAACCCAAAATAACATCCAGATTATGCTTCTACCTAGAGAGGTCATCATTTTAATTTCTAGAGTGCTGGAGGGCAGTTGGTATTCAAGGTTTTATGAACATGAATGAATTACAATTGCTGGGCAATCAAGACAGTGCACTGGGGGTACTTTCACCCTGAACATCTCAATCAGCACTATGAAAGCTCATATTTGTGCCTCAATTTAGGACACAGATGCTCAGAGAACTCAGGGCCTTACTCCAGAGTCCCATATTTCCCAAACAGCAAACTAGCTGGCCATGTCATTAGACCATCTGGTTTCTGTCACATATTCTAAGGCTCAGAGTTCTCTAAGGCCACAGAGATACATGTAAGCAGTTAATGTGGAGAAATGACAAGAGAGTAATTTTTCTTCCATACCCTTCATTATCTGTCATGGACCCCATGGACCCCCACAGTTATCTTCTGGAACGTAGATGCTCCTGTTTTTGTCGTTCTTTAACTCTACAGATTGACTTGAATGCCTTTTCTTTCATTTAGTCCTTGAAAGAATGTCAAGAGTAACTTGGAGCAGGAGGCCTTTGTGTACAAAAAGACAGAGTTGGCTTCCATCCCCAAATATGGATTTATTTCTCTAAGATAATTAGAAAATGGCTAGTATTTGCTAGCTACTGAAATATTATTATTATGGCACTCCACTCTTCAGGTAGCATTTATGTTGTTCAACTTGAAATGACGCACAGACTCTGGGACTGTAGCCCACTGCCTCTGAGCTGAAGGGCAGGGACTAACATATATTGAAAAGGATGTGGTTCAATTTTCCTAACTGATCAAATATTCTTATTCTGGCACCAACTGTTATAAGAAAACACCACCATACCACTTTATCTCCTTGATCTTGAACTTCTCTTTCTAGTAAGCAACTGGAAACTGTAATCTCAAATTCTTAACAGTTTGCTATTCTATATAGTCTTCATTGGAAATTTTTGTGACCTTAAAGAAAAACCACAGGCATGTTACAGTGCTGGGCACCATGCAGAAGAATGGCTCACCCTTGTGTTCATTGATAAGCCAGGTATAGCTTACACAGGATGCTGTAGTTGGCAGTGTGGCTGCAAGCACCACTCTTGAGTTCAAGAGCCTCTGAGAGGCATGGCTTTGGACGAGTTCACTATCAGATGTGCCTACATTGTTCAATATAGCAACAATACACCAGGTCTGAGGCAATATGTTTGCAGTGTGCAAGAGGGAAAAATGGACATGACTAGTCTGGAAGTGAGAGAGGAGGTAGAAGTGTAAAAATAGTGGGCATGGCCAGGTTGTAGGAGA
This sequence comes from Cricetomys ansorgei, assembly GCA_026225945.1. Classification (NCBI taxonomy): domain Eukaryota; kingdom Metazoa; phylum Chordata; class Mammalia; order Rodentia; family Nesomyidae; genus Cricetomys; species Cricetomys ansorgei. Next base: position 18,041,032 of record JAMJFZ010001796.1, read on the forward strand.
GGAGGTCTAGTCAGTGAAAAGAGAGGAGTGGTTATGATTACATTGTAGCTGGAAAGAAGATGTAAGGCTGGATGGGCTGCAGGAACAAGGTAAGTGGCAGGTACCCACTGGCCAATTGCTGCACAGGATGATTCTGCCTCTACTGTTAGCCTGGGTATCATTTTATTTCTGTCTATTTTGTTACAGCCCACTTGCCAACTTTATAATGCTGCCAATTATCCACTTTAGAAGAATATGCTAGGGACAAGAGAATAATACATTTTTAATTCCCCTTGAACACTCAGATTAGCAGTTGACCTAGTCTCCTTTATGTCCTCTCTACATAATTTAAAGATATGAAATGGCCAATTGTTGTTGTGTCTAGCTTTTGTTTTAGTCAAAGAAATGAACACTCACAAGGAGACAAGAGAGTGAACATTGGTAAGGAAGGCTTAGCTGTCCATCAACACACAGTTTGTTACTATAGCAGGGTGGCTGCAAGCACTGCCCTGAGTTCAAAAGCAGTTCAACAAGTCTTTCTGAGATGTATGACTTTGGACAACTTAACTGTCTGCTATGCATGTACTGTCTAATATAGCAGCAAGAGTGCATGAGCAGTGGTTAATTCAACATGTGAGTTTGTTTTAAGTTTACTTCATTTTAAGTAATTTAACATTAACAATTGACAATCCATATATGGGAAAATGTTTGACTGGTTTTCAAAAAACAGTGTGTGTGGATTTACCTTCAATTGTAAATTTTAGGAACTCTAAATATCAAGGAAATATTTGTGAGAATAACTTAGAATTCACATTGAAATGTACTACAAGTCTAAATGCATACTGGGTTTGAGTGTTTGTGTGTGTGTGTGTGTGTGTGTGTGTGTGTGTGTGTGAGTGTGTGTGTGTTCATGTATAAAGTGCTAGTCAGTGCATGTGTTTGTGTGGCAGCCAGAAGTTGGCACTGAGAGTGATCCTCTGCCACTTTACACTTAATCTTCTGAAAGAAGATGTCTTATTGAACCCAGAGCTTGCTGCTTTGACGAGTCTGGTTGACCAGCAAGCCCCTGAAATCCTATGACGCTGGCATGATGAATGTATGCAACCCTGTCAGCATTTTATAAAGATGCTGGGGATCCAAACTAGACTCGTCAAGCTTGCTCAGGGGGACCTTTACCTATTGTTCCACCTCCTCATCTCCAAATTTTAAACATTTCTTACAGTTGCATCTTTGGTCATTATTTTTAAGTTTTGTATAATTTGAAAACTGAAAAGAAGAACTACTCTGTTAATAAGTGACTTAAAAACACGCACACAAATAATTAAATTTCAAGAGAATAAGCAATTGGTGGATGACATAAAAGAGAAACTCAGTCAGCCTTGTATGCACTCTAAATATCTATTCATGTAAATATTCTATTAAATAAATATTAAAGTGCTATGGTTAAAAAAAAAAAAAGGCAAGCCTGCCTTCCCATCTATTCATATTCCATGAAGTACAAATTAAGTTCCTTTTTAGCAATTCAATTCTTTCTCCTAAATTACTCTAAGGTAAGTGAAATTTGTGTGTTTTATCAAGAAAGTGAGAAGCAATAAAATAATTGAAATTTACTGGGCTCTTCCTAATCACCAGGATTTATTACAGACATGTTACTTGTATTTGCCCATTGAATCTTTGAAATAACCTCATGAGATAGTATGGTAGTCAGAAGTAAAGTTTCTTAACAATGTGTACATTCTAATCTCAGGAAGTTAGCAATGTATAATTTATACGACAGGAAGGAGTTAGGAATGAAAGAGGAGATAAAGTTACTGATCTACATATGAGGAAAACCTGGATTATTTGGGTAATTACAGGATCCTGAGGGGGAAGTAGGAGAGGCCAGGGCCATATGAAGATGCTTCACTACTGGCTTTAAAAGCTGAGAGCTTACATGTTGAGACAACGAACTTGAGAGAGAGAGAGAGAGAGAGAGGGAGAGAGAGGGATGAGAGAAAGAAATAAGAGCGCTAAGTGAGGATGGTGTGTTACTTTGACATCTCAACGCTCACTCCCATGAGACATCTCCTACAATGAAGCCTCCTAATCCTTCCCAAATAGTTCCACCACCTGGAACTATTCAATTATATGAGACTCTGAGGGCCATTCTCATTCAAATCACCACACAACCCAATGAATGAGGATGTCCTCATGAAGGTGGAGAAGACTAGATAACCAATTCTTTCCTAGAACCTTCAGGACAAAGGGCAGCTCTGCCAATTTCAGCTTAGTGACATCTGCATCAGATTTCTGCTGCAGAAATATGAGATAATAAATGTGTGCTGTTTTAACTGTAAGACAATACAAGAGCTGTTTAAAACCACGTTATGGTATTTTAATCACAGCAGCAACAGGAAAGTATTACGGGAGGTATGTTCATTAGTCCCATTTTACAGACAAGAAAGCGATAGCAGACACAATTGAAATAATTGGCCAGGGGCCATCCAATCTGCAGGCCATTTGGTATGAGATTCAGATCACCTACTATGACCTTTAACTCAGAAAGCACTTTGAAAATTAGGAAGGACACATGGCATTTTCTTATCTTCTGTGGTAGCAGAGCATGTTCTCAGCCTTCTTAGCGTCTTGTCATCCCTCAGGTCTCTGAACCAATGCCACATCACTAGATGTGGTTAGTTTGCACAAAGTTTAGAGCACAAAGGTAAAACTCAGCTCTTGCTTAAGTACCAATCAGGATTGTTATCTTTCATCCATTTGAGCCCTGTCTCAGTCTCCAAACTGCATGCTGCACGAGGTTGGAGCAACCAGTCTACTGTGACCTGTGCCTGATGAATGCCAAGTGATACTGTCTCTCAGTCTTCTGCTCAGCCCAGTTCTGTGCTGGATTCCTGATAGTTAGACAACCTGGGATGTATTGAGCACATGCACAACGAATGAATCTTTAACAATGAACTACAAAATAAAACAGAGTGTAGAAAGTGAATTGTATTGGTCTGCTTTTGGTTGTTGTGACAAAATAACCTGAGCCAATCAACTGAGGAGGAAAGTCTCACTTTGGTTCAATTTTTGACACTTCACTCTGTGATTCGTCAGTTCATAGCATTTGGACCTGTAGTAGCAGAGTACACGATGGAGGGAGCATACAGTGAAGGAAGCTGTTTGCTTTCTGGCATCCGGGGAACAAAACAAAGTGACAGAAGGGTCTGGACTCCCAACACTGCATCCAGGGGCACATCTCACTGACTTTACCTTCTTCCACTAGGCCTCAGTTCTTAAAGGACACACCACCTCCAGATAGCGCCATAAGCTCAGGGGCAATTTGTGATACCTAGGTATTAGGGGGAAAGTCCAGATTCAAACTATAGCAGGAATTTCGACAATTCTAAGCGGAAGTCGCTAACTAAACAAAGCTCCATGAAAAGTAAAAGCTGAGAGAATAAATTGACTTTTCAGGAAAACCTTACCGAAGCAAGACAAATGACTACATCCTTATGTGACATGCAAAAAGACACATCTGATTTTCAACTGCATCACTACGTTTTCAATTTCTCTATCATATTACAATAATTTTATAAGATCAGGCATTAGGGTTAGGGTCATATTGAATCTTCTAGATGAGGGATAAGCCTAAAACCCACCCTTCCTCACAGCAAAGAAACATTGAAAGTAAACATGTCACACAGAAAAAATATATTTAATTACATTTCAAACATTAAGGGAGTTCTTTTATTAGTGATAATTTGAATTCATCCTGTCTCTAGACACATAACAAAATGCTTCTGCTTGGTAATATAATCTTTACAGTCTTCACACCATGGCTTCCCCTAAAGCATGGTATTACTAAGATAGAATATATTAATATTATACACACACACACCCCCACACACATTATACCTACATCTATCTATACAGTTGGATCTGTGCATTGGTTTTGATTTACATAACTGGTTATTACATCTCTCAACACACCCATGACTTTCTGATTTATTTATTATATTATAGATTTTAATTTTAAAACACTTTTTGTCCCTTATTATTTTCAAAATTGGTGCAATTAAGAAAACTGTAACGATGTACTATCATTTGGACAAGCAGATACCATATGTTATTTGAGATCTGTAAGCCTTTTCCTGAAAGATTTGTGTTGTTAATTACTAAGTTCCAAGCACATTCAATTAATTCTTCCTCTGGGGGTGAAAGCACTCAAAGCATTTGTCTCTTTTCAGTGGCTTGATGATTCAGTTGAAAATGAGTTCACATGCAAAAAAAATACTGCCAAAGAATCTCTGGGCTTTTAGGCTCCATGTTATACTATCTTTGGCACACCATTTAAACTCAGTTTCCATTATTTACTTGGGATTCCCTTCCTAAGGGAGTCTTAAGTCAGTATATTCAAATCCATCCTCACTAAAGCAGAGCAGAACATTAACTTGGGATTTAGAGATCTTAAAAGCCTCTGCCTAATAGACCATTCAACAAATACGCAACTGGGCAAAGAATGTGAAGAATTCCTCTGCAAAAGTTTTATTAGATTATTTACTAGAGAGATATAAAGAAATTATTTTATTTCCTCTGAAGTAGTTCCCGTAGCAAACCCCTCTTTGGTCCTGATTTTGTTCACTAAGCATTATGTAAACAAATGAGTCCCAGAGAAATGAAATCATCATTTTTATAAATAATTAGTTCCTTCATCTTTCTTATCCTGGTATTTAAAGTAATTGAGTGAGATGCAAGGATTATTGTGCTTACACCTTGAAAAGAGATTCAAATGATGTAGAGGGTCCAGGAGTAACTCAAGCAGAACTGTCCTGTCACACTTGGTGGCCTCTGGTTTGAGCCACACTTTCTGCAGCATTCTCTAAGAATGGAAGTGGACAAGCACATCACTTCCTAATGCAAATGGCCTCCCTGCCTTGCTGCATGAGGTACCCAGTGGAGCAGACTATCACTGTGCAGAAGATTATAGAGGATCTCCTGCAGGCTAAGGTATCCTGCACTTGCAATTTTCTACCACTGTATAACACTGCTGCAGTTGACTCTGAAATGTCTCCCACTAACACTTTGCACTCTGGCTCCCCAGCCTGTGGTGCTATTTTAAAGGCTAAGATTTGTTTCAGTTGTGGTGCTTTGCTGGGGGAAGTAGGGAAGAGGGACAGATCTTCAAATGTTATGGCTCCACCTTGTTCCACTCTTGCTAACTCTACTTCTAGGTCCTGAAAGTATGAGAGGTCTGCCATATGTTTATGTCACTGTGAACACTTCTGTACATTCTCTGGTATGATGAACTCAAAGGCTCCTAAAACTATAAACCAAATATAAATTCTTTCTCACTTTTGTATATATTTTGTCACAGTATTAAAAAAAGCAACTAGCACAAATACTAATGACAGTATGATGTAATTCTATAAGGTAAATATTCTGGTACTCCAACAAATAAGACAGACACCTTCTTATATTTTAAACACAGAACTGACCCAGCATGTCCAGGTAATCTAGGTTTTTATTAAATAAGATATTTGAGATTCTGACTTTTGTTCTTTTAACTCCAAATCACTACTCAATCACACTAGCACTTAGATGAGCATTTCTCAACCTGTGGGTCAAGTCCCTTTTGAGGGTCAAAAAACCCTTTCACAGGGGTCTCCTGAGACCATCTGCATATCAGATACTTACATTACAATTCAGAACAATAGCAAGTTACAGTTATGAAGTAGCAATGAAAATAATTTTATGGTTGGAGGTCACCACAATGTGAGGAACTGTGATAAAGGGAAAGTAATCAGGAAAGTTGAGAAACACTGTCATAGACTCTCAGGTAATCAACAGGTACCCAGAAGAAAATCCAAATTCCTTAGGAATGAATATATATATATATATGTGTGTGTGTGTGTGTGTGTGTGTGTGTGTGTGTGTGTGTATTTTTTTTTTCCAATTGAGGCATTGTCATTTACCAGACAAGGGTCAGCAAACTTTCTGTCACTAGTACTTTAGGATTGTATAATATTTTAGACTTGGTGGACCACGCAATTTCTCTATGTTCCTCTGACCTTTTATCTTTCTTCCTTTCTCCTCCTTATATTTGGTCCTTCACTTCATTTTATGCTATCTTAAAATTATGAAAGCCATTACTATTTCATGGGCTCTTAGCTAAAGATAGAATTGGACATATGTGCTATACAGTTCAAAAGAGCATTGGATGAAGAAAAATCTACAGTATCAAAGGACGGCTTATGATGCAGGTCTTGGGGTAGCAATTGTAACTGAGACTCCCTTGGTATGATAAGTTTATCATGTAAGCACACATCAGTTACTGGCAGTGATCTAGCCTCCCAGACTTGCAACACATTTAGACTATTGTTATATGTCTTGATCTTTGAGCAAAAATAAAGATAAAGTCATATTTGGCTTTACACATGCACTATATTTTTGTCAACCACAAATTTAAATTTTATGGCTTCTACTGTTTCAGAATCATCTCAAAATGTTCATGAATTTTTAAAATGTTTCACTTTATAATTAAGATTTGTGAATCTGTTGTATGGGGATTCATCAATGGGACCTCGTAGGAGACATAAATCTGCCTCATACTTGCTCCTCGGTCTCCTTTCATGTCAGTGGTTAATCATTCTTTATTTGAAAGTAAGGAAAAAAAGACGTAAAAATGAAGAAAACCTATGGGGTTATCAGTGCCTATAAGACATAACAAATTCCTGGAATTAACCAGATATTAGATCAACATAAATTAAATTAGATATCTGTAAATGTTATCAAAACATTCTATAAGTGGAATAAGAAAAATAATTCATTGATATTTGCGGTGCCTGGGGAGATACCTGAGTTGGTAAAGAGAGTGTGTACAAACATGTAGATCTGAATTTAAGCTCCAGACCCACATGTAAAAAGCTGGTTACAGTGATACACACATGAACTCCCAGTACTGACTAGGGAGAGACAAGCAAATCACTGGGTCTTGCGGATCAATCAGCATAGCATGATCAGTAAGCTCCAGACAACTGAGAAAGACTGTCTTAAAAATCATGCCAGATGATGTCCTAATGAAAGAAACACAAAGCTGACTTCTGTCTTTATACCCAGAACTGTGCACATGCACCAGCACACAGATTTCTGTACTTTCTCCCTTCAGAAAAGTGTCTGCATTATTGGCAAATTATAACTTAAAAGGAAGTCATCACTTTTCCCAGTTCATCTTCACTGACATTTAATAGTCTCAGCTGTCAGGATTTATGTGTCCCTTATAAATGCCAAATGACCAAATTCTTCATTTTCATGGTTAGCAAATCTTCATTTTGGATCACACAGCCAAACAACAAGCACGAAAGTCCTAAGCTGATTTCTGCATGAGACTTAGAACTATAAGGTGAAGTTCTTTAGTGTGGACATCTGTATTCAAGTCCTGAGTGGTAATACCATATCTTCAGGGCATCAACATTCAATCTTTTTGTTCATTGCCCTCCTTTTTCCTGCACACTTTAGTTAAGGGTTAAGAGATAGTCAAGCTTTTCATCTTGGAGTTAACTGCTCAAAAATGTCAACCCATAGATCCTTATTCAATTCTAGTCTATAAAAGGCATTATTCGAGTACCACTGAGGTAAAAACAGACATAATCCTTGCCTATTTCCTATACATGAGTGATACAAGAAAAACATATAAATAGTAAAATAGCAATTAAAAGTTCAGCCTGAGACAGGTTAGAAGGCAATATGTACTTAACTGTGAAATGGACTTACACATTGTCAATAATACAGGACATTAGAAAAGTGACCATTTGCCCACTCATTAATCATTTATTGGTATTTACATTGAGCCAGGCTTTACTCCTCCTTATGAGTTTTCTTAAAACTCCAGAATCACATATCCAGCTTCCTTCTTGACATTGCCGGCATAGACCTATAAGGCATTGAGAACTCAGCACCTTTACAATAGAATTAAAATCTTGATACTAAGCTCCTGTTCTCACATACTTTCCTACTGAAGGACAATTTGGCTGTGAATATACCAGTTAAAACTTATCAGCAGGGGCTTAAGAGCACTTGCTGTTCTTGCAGAGGCTCTGGGTTCATTTTCCAACAAATACATCTAGTGGCTCACAACTATCAATAATTCAGTTCCATGAGATTGTCTTCCTTCTGTGGGTACAAGCACGCACATGGTACAGATATGTACATGCAGACAGAGCATTCATGGACACAGGATAAAAATAAGCCCTTAAGAAAGCATGCACAGTAAACCCGGACTGCTCTCTTTTCCTTGCACTTTGTAAATAACTCATAGTAAAGCCTAGTTGTTCTGCTACTGAAATACATCCAGAATCCAAACACTTCTCACAAAACCTGGGAGAAAACCATATTTGATTTTAGCTGGATTCACTGCAATAGCTTTCTGACTACTAACGTCCCCACTGCTCCTAATTATGCCTTCTGTAGCCCTAGAGACTGTTATTCCCTTCTAGAGTCTCTCAAATTGATAAGTTGAAACTTATATTCATCAGGTTGAAGGAGAGCTAGGTGGAGAGCTTAGGTTCCTGTCTTTCAAAACAGAGCCATTCTCTTCATAGTTGTATCCCAGGTGATCCTCTGTTGGAATAAACCACAATTTCTTATTGAAAGCACAGATCCCCAGCATCCCTACTAGGCCTTCTCATATAAAATTACTGAGGCCCAGAGGTCAAGTATCTACATGCATAGTAGCTGCCATTTGAATTTTAAACAAGCAAATATTGCCAAGGCACCATCTGCGAAGGTGGGCAATGCTCTCATTAACAAAATTGTTTGCTGACTACCATAGCCCTACTGCAACACATGCAGAACAATGAGCTTCCTGAAATGCACCATCATCCCCTTCTCACTTTGCAGCCAGGTCAGAGATTTCTGTTTTTCTTCATCATGTGACATGTGTGAATTCTGGAGTTGCCCTAGAGGACATTTTCAAGAGGCACAATGACTTTGCACCAGCGTATGTTACTCTTACTGCTCCAAGAGTTTCTAACAAAAACTATCAGTTTCATGCTTACTTCCTTTGAGGTGGAAAGGTGATGGAAAGCACACTGGCTTTTGGAAGCAGTGGGCCTTGTGACCTGTGGTGCCTGCACTTAGCAATTCTAAGATGTGAAAATGGTAGCCAGTCTTCTGAACCTCTGATTTGTCATCAGTAAATTCTTATAAAGCATAGTAAACTTTCTAATTGACACATGACAATTGTACACATTTATGGGGTGGGTTGTGGTATTTCAACCTATTATTGCATAATTATGTTGAGATCAGGGTAAAAATATTTATTTCCTCAACCATCTGTCATTTACTTGTAGTGAAAAAATATTCAAAATTTTTGCTTTTAGGTTTTAAATATAAAGTATGTTATCATGACATGATAAGTTCTTTTTGTTTTGAGAGTTTAGGGCTTTTAATTTGTTCTTAAGTCACTGAAGCAAAATAAAGCATGATAAAACATTCATTTATACCCCTCCAATACATATACACACAGACACACACATAGACACACCCACACATGCAAAGATATTTGAAGAAAAACTGGTTTTATACATGGGAATCAAATGATATAAATTCAAAATGTATGGATAAGGGTTAATTCTATCTATAGTGAATTTTTTATCATCCCATTTAATGCAGGTAAAAGAACTAGATAAATCAAAGGAATACTTGGAAAAACGGCATATTGTTATTGGATAACTTGAACTATTTTATTTACTTTGAAACAAAATTACAATCTAATTAGAAAAGCTATTGCTGTGAACAAAACACCCATGTGCAAATTTATAATCTGTGAATATACTGATACTATTAATATGAGTAGAAAACAGGACTTTTTTCACCTTTGGGCTATCTCAAATCCTTTTAAGTTTTATAGGGATAATGAGTGAGAAATTGCTTGGACTTCATGCTTGCATGCAGAAACAATCATAACCTAAAATTCCAGAGCAAAATCGTTTTGTGAAAACTCAAACCTTGGTTTGTCAAAGGAATTGGTATAAATGTTACACTGTGATCACCTGTCACTTGGAGGCATATCTAGGGCCAAATGACTGTCATTTAAGAACTTTTAGTGCAACAGGTATTTTCATTCATTATTTACTATATCCTTAAGCACTGAAATCTAAGAGAAGAAATACAGTCGATTGTGCTCAAAGCACCTTGACTTTGATACATCCTCAGTTTTAGAAAGTTCAGCACACCGTCTAGATCCTGACAGGGATTTCAATGACTAAGCAGATTTCTTCCTTAAATCTTAACGTAAGGAGAGACTCTGTACTTTATCCTTGCTGCTCAAATGGAGGAACAGACGATCAACACGATCTGCCACAATAAAAGCACAGATTTAAAAATTATATAACTTGACAATTAGCAAGAAACAACTTTTGGATGAAAGCATCACTCACTCCACACAACTCACAAAACGTTACTCTGATTTTGTGCCAAAGTTAACCAAGCATTTTGAAAAAGCATTTCCGTTTCAGAGTCAGGGAAAGAACAGAAGAACAGCCCCAGATATCTTGAAGTTAGAGGTCTAACTACCATCATCTACAAAATATGATTGTTTATAGGTGATATATAAAGACACCCAAATTCTGGCTCTTCTTCCAAACTAAGACTTATAAAACAGAATCTACTGAAACTAAATGTCAATTTTTTTTTCATTCTGCAGAGTTAACAACATACAAATGCTAGGAACCAGAGAATTTCTCTCACACACACACACCACACATTTACATGAAAGATCTAAGAGAAAGAAAATCAGCTCTCTGATAGCAATGCTTCTGAGAGGTCCCTCCTCCCCCTAAAACAGCAACAACAAGGTAGCAAACTCTAGGTCACACATATCTTAATCTGAAGCCAAACACCCAAACTTCCCAAATTGTAGTGTCTATCTCTGTAATAACAGTCTAATCAAGAGAGGCTGTTTGCCAAGCATACAGTACCATTATGAGGGTTCTGGGTCTACTCATTTCACCGTCACTTTCTAGAGGCACGATTTCATGGGATGGTTCCTCCTGGCGTCTTCTACAAATGTGTGGACAGCTCCTCTGGACCACAGAGCGAAAAGCTTGAAGCAGAACAATGCTGGCAGTGCAGCCCATCGCTGCATCCTGGAGCCTACAGAATAACTTCTATGTTGATGCTATGTTTGAAAAACAGTCGCTCCTTGTCCCTGAGAACAAGCCTACACGGCAGCTGCAGCCAGCCTGCCCTCCAATCACTTCCTTGAGCTCTGATCATCTGATCACGGCCAAATAGCTTGGATGCAGAGATGGGAAAGATTTGATCCACGGAAACTGAGCACATTCAACAACATCAGAGCGTTTCATCCAGAGAGGATTTCTCAATGCATTTGAAAGCATGTTTTTCTGTTCATTACAGTGACTGCTTTAGATTCCTGCTTCAGAGCTTTGGGTAAATATGTCTTTCCTACACACACACACTCTCTCTCTCACACACATACACCACAAATCATAAATCATCCTTCAAACTAAACAACTGAAAATCGGACTTCGTGCTGCCTTTCCTACTCCTAAGGCAAACTGATTGAACAATGATAGTTTAAAAACTGTAAACACTTTCTGCAGGAAGTTTTTCTGGTTTCCTCATTAAATCATTTGGGTTGTACTTTGCATATATTCCAGAAGAGGAATTGGCACTAGAAATGTAGAGTACCCTGAATCAAGATAGTTTATCAAAAGTATGCATGTGGTAACAGACCATGTGAGAGATGCCAGTGTTCTTTCTCCGTGATTTCTTCTCAATGGTGTGGTTGTTCTGTTCCCACACACAGAGTTCTGCAGCCTAATACATTTTTATATTTACATAGGCGGTTTGCAGGGCTGAAAATCTCTCTCTCTATCTGAGATCACTCAGCACTCTGCCGAGCTGACCTCTCAGAAGCAGCTGGAAAACATTTTAAGATCCTATCAATAAGAACCAAGACTTTGCAAAAAGAAACCACACAGAGGTCTTTGGGAGTTAAAGGTTTAGTATTCCCTGACTTCTGTGAGACTAGTCACTTAGGAGGGAACCAAAGAGGGATGCTTAGAAATCACGTGACCCATCTGGAATGGTCTCAAGATCTAATGGTATACTGAAAGAGAATAGGACAGCAGGGGAAACATGTGCTAAAAATATCTCATGGAAAATGGATTTTGCTTACAAATGAGGAAAGCATGAAATCCCCAGGAGGATTTTCAATGTTGGGATCTTCTTGCCAAGCTAATTCTTTCAGTCCACTCTCAGAGATGTAAATAAAAAAACAAAAGAGCAAAACAATGCTCTATTTAGTTTTGGGGTTCCTTGTGTACAGAATGCTACTGTATACAGTTCGGGGAAGATTTGTTCTTCTTTTGTTGACCCAGCCATAGTCAAGTTTCTTTCCCAGAAACATATAGCAAAATGCTAAATTAGTCTTTAATTACTCAGTAATCTGTCATAACACAGTATCGTTCATTTTAATTGGTATGTCTGCCAGAGAAATAAAACATGTTTCCTTTTATTTTCCCCCTCCTCTTTTATGAAGTTCTGATTGCCAATAGTTTTCATCTCACGCTGTTTTGAGCAAATATATCTTACTGCTGCCAGAGAAAAAGGAGAAAAAAAATGCTAACAGTGCTGGCAAGTCCTTAACTTCCTCGGGACCTCTGTCAGGGTGCCTGCTCTCCAATCTAAATCATTTCACTCCAGACGACTGGGGCATTTGCTGACAAGAAGCCACAGCTTAGAATATCCGGCTCAAGTGTTTTGAATATATACCAAGTGCCTAGTGTAAGTCCATGTTTGTGCATACCATTTGAAGTATGGCAGTTCCTCTAGGCTCTCTGAATGGGAATGCCTGCTGTACTCATCTACTCTGGAATAGACCTCCTTCCAGTCCTTTACATGGGCTCTGTTCATCTGCTCATGAACACATGGCTTATCAAACATACCTCCAGCTCCTGCTGGAAAATGAAGAGAGGGAGACCCCTAGCTTAGCCACACACACCAGGGGCCCAAAGTCACATTTTGGCTCCTGAGCTTCCTCTGGCCACCTCTCTCTAACTCTGACTAACGCTCTGTGGTGGCTTTTGGAGTCATATGTTTTGGCAGATGGCACAGTCTTTAGGGAAATACATGGGATGCTTTCTAACTATTAGGAGCCTATTTGCATCGATCCTCCCCTTGCCTCTGAGGAATCTGCCCCTGTAATTGATGGACTGCTAGGGAGGGGCTCTCACTACCCTCCCCCTTCTTCCCTCCTCACTTCCTCACTCTTTCTGACTCCAAATCTCTATTGTAAGAGAATGCCCAAAGATGAATTCTTTTCAAATTCGGTGTACAAAATATTTATCCACTGGACAAGAAACAAAACTGATGAAAAGTGGGAGATAAAAGTCAGATCCCTTTGAGAGCTGCTCATGAAAAATTGCCAGCATGCAGCAAAGCGGTAAGAAAGGAAGTAGGTTCTGAGTACTAAGGTTTATACTGAGGCAAGGGGTGGGTCTGACTAGGGAAGAAAATAGAAATCTGCTCAAAAAATTCCTATATATCAACATAGAATGTACATAGGCAGAAAGGAAATATTTTAAAATAAGCTGTACACCCTTCATCAGGAGTCTTCTGTTTTTTATATGAATCATTAATTTGGCTTCAAATATGACCCAACCTGTATATAACTTCTAGAGACTTTCCTTTGCTTTCATCTCTGTCCTTCTCCTAGCTGGACATTGGTGTATAGTTCCATAAGACACTGACTAAATGTAAAGTCAATAGGTGATATTTTAAACTTCTTTTTCTAATGCAAAGAGATATTGTCATTAGGAATCTGTATTATGAAGTCTTCCAAAGTGTTGGGAACATGATTTTGAGTTGTTAAATACAATTGTGTATCAATTCATCCAGCATTTACAAAATCTTAAACCAATGCACAGTGAAAAACAACAACCACCACCACCACCACCACAAAAAAAAAAAAAAAAAAAAAAAAAAAAAAAAAAAAAAAACTTGGGAAAGCCATGTTGTGTCTGTGTGGATTAACCTTCATTTCCAAAGGAACCAAAAGGAAGACTGAAGGAAGACATCATTATCAGGTTACTCTACCCTAGGCAGAGCAGAGTAGAGAAGAGGAGGAAGAGGGAGGAGGAGAAGGATGGAAAGGAAGAGGAGGGAGTAGGAGGGGAAGAGAAGGAGGAAGAAGAAGAAAAGAAGAAAGAATTAAGGGACAGGGATTATAGGAGAAGGGTGCCTGCTTTAAGTCAGGAAACTTCTCATTGGCTGAGAACTGCTCATCCTGAAAAGCGAATAAACTTTTTAATAGTAATTGTCTAAGATTTTTTTGACCTAAAAGTTCCTTAACTGTTGGAACAGATATTTCTACTACTGGGCTAGTATATTCAATGGCCTTTTCTTCTTTAATGGGAAAGGAAACACATTTAGTTTAAATAAGTAATGCCAACTGAAAGTATTGGAGCTTTCCAGGTTTACTGAATTATGTAAGAGCTGTGTGTTTAAATCTATATATCTCATCTATCTTGCCACATATCTAAATCTATCCTGACCATCCTGGATTGGACTGTTGTTGGACAAGATGAGGGTGAAGCATGGGTTCCTCATCTCCCCAGTCACTTGGTATCTCTGTGTCTTCTCCTGGTAGGCAATGCTGACCTGTAGCTGGGGTCTGCAGTCTTCTGTTGTATTCTGTAGGATGTCAATGTACTAAAAAGCAGAACTGATCATTGAAAATTTTTTGGTAAGAACAGAGATGAGTTTTATTGTTTTCTGGACATCCTGGTGACATGGCATTATTCTATGCTAGTTTTAGGTCACTATTTCAAGACTGTAATAAGTTATGAATAGGCCTTCCTTATACATGGGAAATGCATGCCAAGGCAGAGATTTGGGGCTGATAGACTGAGCTGTAGTACTACTAAATTCCCATGATGAAGGCAGACTCCTTGCCACATGGCCACACTTAGAGGGAGGGCATTTAAACAGTAGTTAAAAGTTAAGTGAGATCATAATAGAGAGGCCCTAATCCAATAAGATAGGTGTCCTTACAACAATAAGGAACACTGAGGTATCTCTCTTTCTGTCTTATGTACACAAGGTAAAGGGGCCACAGAAGACTCAGAAAGGAGACCACTTTATAGATGAGAAGGAAATTTCAGTTTCTAGCTTCTAGAACTGCAAGAAAATTTCCATTATCTAACCCACCATATATGTATATGTATATATCTATATCTATACACCTATCATCTATCTATTATCTATCTATCTAGGCTGGAAGTAAGATCTTGCTTGGGAAAATTGCATTCTAATAAGAAAGACCCAGGGGAATGACTCAAAACTAACCCAGAGAAAGGTTCTCAGGCCCTTCAGTTAAGTCAGCCTCACAATTCTCTCTACTCTCAAAGCAAAAATTCATTTGAAGAGAGGTTCATTGGCTTCTTTCATTTTCTTTCTCTTTCTTTCTTTCTTTCTTTCTTTCTTTCTTTCTTTCTTTCTTTCTTTCTTTCTTCCTTTCTTTGTCTTCCTTCCTTCCCTTCTTTCTCTCTCTCTCTTTCTCTCCCTTCCTTCCTTCCTTCTTTCCTTCCTTCCTTTCTCTCTCTCTCTTTCCTTCCTTCCTCCCTCCCTCCCTCCCGCCTTTCTTTTTCTTTCTTTCTTTCTTTCTTTCTTTCTTTCTTTCTTTCTTTCTTTCTTTCTTTCTTTCTTTCTTTCTTTTTCTTTCTTATTTTCTTTCCTTTTGTGCCATGTGCCCCCCCAGACTAGTAGAACCCATCTTCCCCATTAGCAGAGTCTGTACACTCTGAACTCTGACAGCAGATAAAGCACATTTGTCATCTTCCTTCCTCTGCAAGCCAAGCGAAGGCATCATGGAGTACACAACGGCCTAATGAGGGGCAGTGTTCCTTCATCAGGGGAGAAATTGAGTATTACTGAAAGATGAAAAGTGAGTGTGATCACACTAACCAGTAACTAAAAGTGAAGGATTGAGGAGTAGTGCAGACTCAGCAGGAGTCCAGGAAGGGCTCCCAGCTAGAGGAAGTAGGCAAAGGATGAGGGAAATCAAGTAGCAGGCCTCCCTATCATTCAACATGCAGTACACCAGATGATTCTGGCAACATTTGTAAAAGAGGCAATTTCTTCCACAACACCTGGCATCCATGTGTTGGTACCTCACAGAAACCATCTTGTTTGGTTTTGTTGGGGCCAGTATGTTGCCTGCCTGCCAGTCTGGTTAGTACAACTGTGAATCAAATGTATAACCGACAACCTAACCAGAAGTTGTCATTCTGGCCAAATGAAGAAGGAACATACCAATGTCCATACGTCCCTACAGCCAGATACTTCAACCATGGAGATCCCTCCATAGAAATGGTTAACTTTTTGAAAATATGGATATACATACATATCTAAGCAACATAGTTCCAGTCTAAAGATGTTCTCATCTTGATGATAGCTTAGTGGAAAAGCAACCAGCAAGCACAGAGGACAAGTCTATAAGGAGCCCCAGCCTCAAAATCCAGCTGAATTGAAGGCTCCATGAGCTATAGGAAGTGTATCATCTAGGAACTTGACTATCCTTTTAATCTCAGTGGTAGTCAGGGTAAAATGGGCACACATCCTTTATACTTGAGTATATTAGTGGAACTACTAAAACTAATATAACTGATATAATTTAACTAGAGTCTGGCTCACAGCAGTTGTTGAGAGACCAAAAGCGATGCTCCTTTTGCTAGTAGGGGTGATGCAAGTTTGCTCTTCTCTCTTCTTAGCCTCTGGGTTCAGCATGGAAGTGATATGGCCTCTCAGAAGTCTCCCATGACAGAACTTGCCTCACAGCCCTGAGCATCAATCCATATAGCTATTCCCTATTGTCTAGTTCCAACACAGAAGCTGTAATCTTCTGATTGGTTTGATGTTGACCCATGTTTCTGTGAAAGCTAAGGCTGTGCTTACTTGGCTGACTAAATATCCTGAGCTCACCTTGTGGTCAGTCCTGTGTGTGCGATAATAATGTGATAGGTGCACTAAGAGTACAGCTCTGCAGAGTGCTCACTGTGTGCTCAGCACAACTTTGCTCTTCCACACACTGATTTACTTAAACCCCTACCTGCAGGAGATCACCCCTTTTTGCAGTCGAGGAAACTGAGGCACAGAGAGGCTAAAATGGCTCAGAGAATTGCAGCTACAGTAAGTGGCGGACTCAAAATTAGTCACCTAGTTTCAGAATCTCAGCTTACAAGCAATTCTGAATGTTAAGCATGCCAATTCTAACTTTTGTCTTCCTAAGATAGGTTTATACTAGACAAATTTTGGGTGCATGGCACATTATCAGAGGTGCATCCTGGAAAATACCCTCTGAAGGCTCTTCTGTCCCCCTTAAGAGACAGATTTCTTGGATCACAATTGAAGAGAGAAAACTGTTGGGGGAGACAATGAGTTTAAGTCACATTTTAGGGGGATTTTAATAACTTTAAATGCAGCGACTTGATAAGAGACATCTTGAAGAACATGTTTCTCCTGAGAAATGTTCATTAGCAGGAAAGATTTCAGTAATCCAACCAACATGGCGTAGATTCGGAATGTGGAAATGCAGCTGGCATACTATGTAATTCCTTGTTGGTGCCAGTGAGATGAGAAGATGGGTAACACTGCAGTACCCCCAGAGCGGAGACTCAGCTAATACGTCAGTCATGGCACGATTACAGAGGGCATCAGCGACTCGTGTTCAGAGACAGTGACAACTTAATGATGACCTCCATATATGCTGATAGCGCTCACTTTCTTCCTGGACTTTGTGGTACTAGTCTTCCTATGCCCAAGCGGTGTACTCTGCTGTGTTCTATGATGGGAAAAAAATGGATAGACCTGGAGGTTAATGTAGAGAGGCAAAAAACCCATCTGTTTGTTTAAACTATAAAATCATCATCATAAAAAAATAAATAAAAAATCATCGTCGTTCATCATCACCATCACTACCATCAAAATCAATAAAGCTCTTGATTATACTGGGCTTCTTGTTAGATTTCTCTGAGGTTCAGCAGTTTCCAAGCAAAAGTGACTCAAAGGAGGAGACTGCTTGAAGATTAAAGAAAAAGGGCATTTAGTTCCAAGTCAAGTAAAAGCAGTTCACAGGATTTGGCTGATTTCCAGAGCAAATATCAGGAAGGGTTTTCATCCATGTCTATCTTCAGATGGTAAGTCCTCTCACACAGGATCTGAACTGAATGGCTAAGAAGTGTGTATCAGGACCTTCTTAGCTAAAAGGTGAAAACTACCAACATCAATGGGATTCTCCTTAAGGCATCAGCTTACTTCTCCTATGCCTACTTTAACTCAAGGACTTGGCAAATGCATGCATTTCAACAATAAACCTATGACTTATTTTTTTTTCGTATTTTTGTCTTTAGAGTTCTTCACTTTCCTTCTTTCTCTCCTCATTTTCACTTAATTATAGTGGCCTCTTTCTTACAGGCATCTTTCCTATGTGCTGACTGAGTTATACAATTAATCACGTTGGGAACAAGCATGAGGTTCTTTTGTTTTAAAAACAGAGGTGTGGTTGCCAAGCCCTCCTTAATCTTCATTGTCTTCCCTTTGGCACTGGCACAGCACAAAAGCCAATTATTCTTTTGTTAGTACATTTAGATGCATCAAAGAATTATCCTTCATTCTCTCTAAGTGAGTTTCCTGCTGAGTGCATGGATAATTTAAATGTTCCATTAATATCATGTATTACATTTCTCAGGTGTCTATGTTGCATTGAACATAGTAAATCTTTCTTCTTCTTCTTCTTAATGGCACAGCAGTTAAGGAAAAATTCAGGAAGCAGACTGCCAACATTTAAGTTCCCATTGAGTCACTTACTGCCTTTCTCAGCCTGAGCAAAAATTTAAAGCCCATTACCTTGTCTGTAAAAATAGGCGTATTCATGAGGACCCAGCACATATGTCAAGCTCTCACCCCAGTATCAGATACAGGGTAAACACCGTACATTTCATCATCATTAAAAAAGAGAAGACCTAAGGATTTCCTGACATTGCCTGTTTTCTCCCCACCACCCCCACAAGTGTTTTCCCACCTGCCTTTTCTTTGTCCACGGACACACAGTGTTCCCTGTGTGTTAAGGGAATAAGAGTTTTAGATATGCCTCTCCTATTCTGTGAAGTTAGTTTCTATGGTAACGGGTCACAAGTTCCAGAACCATATGCGGTCATTTTCCACAGTAAACAAATTTGAAATATTGTAACAATGCTTGGTTAGCTTTTTGCAATCTCATTTTGCAACCTCAACTACTCTAATGGCAGCCAAGTCCCAGGAAGAAACTGACACAAGTCTGCTGAGGTAGAAAGAGATGGCTCATGTTTTCTTTCACAAAGCTTATGGGAGCAGCATAGGGGGCAGGTTCTCACACTGTCACTACAACCTTACATGTGACTCTCTATAGCTTGCTGAGCTGTACTTGCAGTAGCTTTTGGTCAGAAACAAAACAATTCCCACTAGTGACCTGATCCAGTAGGAATATGGAGCAGTCAGCAAGAAATAGACGGATGTTTTTATTGAAGGCAAGCATGCATAGCCCCAAAGGACTGTGGTCACTCTTGCCATCAAGCCAGCCTACTGAGACCCAGCCACCAGAAAGGATTTTGGCTGTGTTCCTGGTAGAGACATGAAGTTGCTTTTTCCAGTGTGGAACCTAGGAAGTGGCTCAAAGCAATAAATATGATCTTTGAAGTCAAAGAAATCTGACTTTGAATCCTGATTTTATTGTCTGGAACATGACCAGCTTTCCTCAGCTGTCCAGGAAGAGTTATAACAAAGTCAGTGTATAACAATGGCATAACTATTCTTAGTTATTCTTTTAGCACTGCTAACAATGCAACTGTGTTTATTGTTATAAGTAAGCACCCAAATGGTCTTGCAAGTCCAGGTGCAAAGCCAATATTCAATCAAACATCAAAATCTTGGCATTAGAATAAAATACAAGGTCAAGAGAGATAGAGCAGGAAATGTTACTGGCTCTATCTCTCCAGTGAAATGAGCTCCAGTACATGGATGGATGAAGCTAACTTAAAATATGAACTGCTTATGAAGGAAATGATTGATCACAAAGGAAAGGAACAGTGGTAGACAACCCAACAAAAATAAAAAGAATAAAATCATTGCCCATGGTGGTATCTGGGATTCATTCATGTAATGAGCTGTAAGCAGAATAAAAAGGTCGTTATGAATGACATAGTGTTAAGCCTTGCATGGTTATGAGGACTCACAATGACACTGATGTACCAGGGAAAATCAGATGATACCCAGCATTCGTGATTTAGGGTCAGAGAAATCTCTTGAGATATTCTGGAAAGAATTTCTACTTTGACAAATACTTCTTGTGATTAGAGAAGAAAAGCTAAGTGATTAAACTGAGTAAACTGAGTAGTTTCAAAACTTAGCTATGGGAAAAACACTCTCAGATATACACTGGATAAATAAGCGATTAACTGTACTTTCAGAACTTGTTCTATTTTATTTCTCATGCTCACTTTTGCTTTTGAGACATGGCAGGAATTAACCACCCACATTCCAAACAT
This sequence comes from Cricetomys ansorgei, assembly GCA_026225945.1. NCBI lineage: Eukaryota > Metazoa > Chordata > Mammalia > Rodentia > Nesomyidae > Cricetomys > Cricetomys ansorgei. Next base: position 18,061,593 of record JAMJFZ010001796.1, read on the forward strand.
CTGAGCTAAAATCTAGTTGACAATAGTCACAGTTGCTTTCCAAACATAAAGATGACAGTCTTCAAAGCCATTGACAAACATTCTCCAAAATCAATTCAGAAGTTGAAAGAAGGCTGGCAACTTGAGCATATCAGAGTTTTGATGTCTGCCAGACTCAGAGGAAGAATCCAACATACTCCCAGATAAAGACCCTTGAAAGGAAACAGGACAAGCCAACATTTGGCCAAGGATGGAGGTAGAATGTGGAGACAGTCATAAGATAATCCTCATCTTTTCTCTAAAACCTAAAGCTTAAACTCCTTGTTTTTAACAAATCTACCCTATTCTGTGGACATGTAAGCCCATTACTTTTTCTCAAAAGGTTGTGCAGTCTTTACTCTTGCCTGATGTGGTAAGAGAACAGGGATGAGGGTATTTCTTAAGTGATGATGAATAAGTGAGACAATCCAACCCAACACCTAAGACAGGAAAAGCCCAGTGAAAAGGAGTCCTATAATTTGTGAGCCCACTGAGCAATATCCATAGTCTCCAATCACACAGCCAATGAGTCCAGTGTGCTTTCCATTGCCAATGGCACTGGCAGTCATGGAAAAGCAGAAACCTCCAGTAGTGGGTGGGGAGAATCTCTAGTTCCCAACAGTTTAGAAGTGAAGAATGCAATGCAGAATGCAGGATGCTGGTGTTTACCCTTCAGGCAAAGTGTCTTCCTGTTTTCTACTCAAGTGCAGAAGCGAACAAACAGGAAGAAGGCTCATTTTTCATAAGAAAAGCAAGCTGAAATTTGACTGTAGAAAGTACCTGTCTTCCACCTCTTTCCCCTAAGCCTTCTCTGTCTGCCATTCAACAAAGACACAGCACCAAGCTGCCGGATGGCAGAATCACAGTTACACTGGAACTTTTCCCTGAGACTTCTTGGTTCAGGGCTGGGAGTAGATATATGGCCACCAGAATAGTATTGCTTCTACCTTGAAAATACTTTAAACATGAATGCACAAAATATCTCCCAAATCAAGCTGCATATGTTCTTAGGTTTTTAGAAATATGCATATAATCAAGACACAATCCTAACATACTTTGAAAATTACCCTAATTGAACCTTAGTCAGGGTTTGGTTGTCCTCCAACAGAGGGATGAGGAGACACTCACCAGCCACTGTGGCTGGCTGTTACTATTCATGGATCACTGCACAACTCTCAATATCAGTAGTGATGTACTATATCACTGTGAGATTCATTCAATGTATGTGATTTATTTTTAGACAGGCTCTCACTATGCAGCCACAGCTGGCCTGAAACCTAACTATGTATACCAAGCTGTCCTTGAATTCACAGAGATCTACTTGCTTCTGCTTCCTGAGGGCTGGGGTTAAAAGTGTGTATTGCCATATCTGGCATGATTTTAAAAATAAATAAGCAGTTATAAACTGAAAGTGGGAAACATCACAGGAAGATCAATAAAATACACTCACAACAAGATTGTCTCTTTCTAGTAGCTTCTATGTTTGCATGATTTGGCAAATAATCCTCACTGGTAATGTTTTTTGAAAGCTTCCAGCGAAGAGGTTGTTGGCTCATGTCTGGTGTCTGCAGACAAGTTCTTCCTGTCTGTCTGTATATGAGATACATTACTCTTTCGCCCATTTCCTGTAGCTCTCCCTCAAGTTTTAGAAGTAGAACTGGGTAGTGTTGGAGAACAGAAAAAGGCATATCCTGGGGGCTTGTTGGCCAGACAGCCTAGCCAAAATGTTTAGTGAAAGGCTCTATTTTAAAGACATAAGGTAGAAAACAGTAGAAAAATAAACTCAAAGCGACTTTTGGCTTCCATCTAATGTGGCCCAGAGCTAGAGGATGCTAGACCTGAAGACAGACTCTCAGAGGGAAGACCAGTGGCTAAAATAGAGTAAAGAACAAAAGGAGAGGAAGCAGAAGGTAGGTATGTGGGCATGGAGACATGGGCACATTCTGATAAGCAGAGATGCATTGCTCCTTTTCTCTGTGTTTTCTCTAATGTCATTCTCTGAAGCTGCAAAATGCTTCTACACTGTCAGATTTCCCACGGACTGGCACATGTGCTCCTCTGATTCAAATATTTCGGTTCTTAACATCATGCCTTCCTTGTAGCTGTTACTTTCCAGAAACGTAAGGAAGGGGACTGGACAAATGGCATACTGCTTCCCATTCCAAGTTAGAATTTTACCCGCTATAAGGTTTATGTATATTCCTTTAAAAATTGCCTCTGTTGCTGGTACGTGAGTCAACAGTAGCAGCTGAATGAAAATGAATGAACAAGTAGCACCAAGATGTCTCAGAGCAGCTGGCATTTCTTGGCTCAACACTGTGGTGTTATTTGTATGATTGCTGCTCTCTTAAAATATTTACATATACCCACCCCACATTATCCTTCTTTTTGATGAGAGAGAAGTCCTTGCTCCTTCAGTCCCATTTCTGTGAACTCTTGTCTTCCAGGGTCATGCTCTGTCAATCACCATTCTTCTTTCTACTGGATTTTTCCAGTAAGTAGCACATTTTTTTCCCCTACATACAGATCGAACAAATAAGATCTCATTTGACCTTGAATTTTCTGTGACACTCTTTGACCTTCCCACATTGTCAAACAACAACAAAAAAATCATCCACAGACCCCACCTTTCCCTCCATCCTTTGCCATTTACTCTTAACCCAAGGGTGTCTACTACCAACAACTCAACTCCACCAAAGGCGTGTTGATCACCTGCAGTAAATGATTCTATACAGAAAAGGGGTAATGGGAGTTCTTACATACATTTTCTCTTACAAATCATTGTTCTGAAACTCTCACAGAACTAAACATCTTGTGAAGATCTTTTCTAGGACAGCATTTAGCAATGCTACTGCAGTGAATGATATTCTGCTCTATGACACTGGTATATCAGCTTTCATTCCTTGTTGTCTTTCTTCCTTTCCTTATTGAATTAGTATGTACAGGATGCTGTTGGATATAATCCTAGGTAGTGAAAATAGAGTAATACACACATGACCACAGACAGCTCCCCCTGCCTCACAGATTATACAATGGTGCAAATATTTAACAACAACGAAAAAACCCAACCAACCAACCAAACAAAACAAAAATCCTGATTCTATCGTGATATAAATGATGTATGGACATCATCATTTGTTTTGATGGATTCTTTAGAGTGATGTCTGACTTGTTTTTAATAACAATTATAAAGAAAAATTTTAAGTCAAAGAAGCAACTTTTCCCAGGCTCCCAATCTGAGAGTTGTAACTTTACAGAATCCACCAGTGAACACTAAACTGTGTTTTTCTGAAAAGCAAATGCTCAGGAAAACTCAGCCGTGGGTTGAAAACATTATTGTGTGTAGTGTTACATCATTCCTTGGGTCACCCTTCAGACTGCTTTCTGTCAGACATTATATGGCACTAAAGCAATTAGTGTTAGACTCACTAGTGACCTTGAAATAGAAAAAATAAAACACAGCATTTTCACAGGGAAAAGAATGTGGCTTTCAATTTCATATTCCTCTTATGCAAAAAATATAGCTGTCTCCAAGGAAAATTCACAATGAGCTTTTTGAAGTCATGGGGGTTATTTCTTATAGGCTTTAAATAACATTGAGATCACCTCTCTCTCTCTCTCTCTCTCTCTCTCACACACACACACACAGACACACAAACACCATCTTTGTACATCATAGAAAACTGACTTCAGTTTCACTGATGCACTTTCTAATCATCTCTTGCTGGCTTTTTAAAAACCCAAAGGAAGATTCCTGAATTTTAAGGTTTTCCTAGTATCTAGAAATAAATGATTTGTTCATCATAATCCTCCAAGAATCATGATAATCATTATCAAAATCCTTCATGGAAAACTTCAAGGAGAACACTTCAATTAGGAAAGAAGTCACTGAGTTCTGAGCATTTCCCCTCTTCGATTCATGGAAAGCAATCATGCCACTCTTGTGAGAAGGTCAAAAGAATTTCAACATGTTCATAGTGCCTTGAGGAAGGCCATGTCAACAACAGGGCTGGATAAAGAAGCTGAGATGTGTCAGCTTGTGCCTCTGTGTCTTTTCTTCTGAGAAAGACACAGAGAACTCAAGCTATTAGTAGGGATAAAAGCCAACCACTAGAAATGGTGTTCATTTGGTTTAGAATGTATTAATTGAAGAGCTAGCCTACTGAAAATGGTTTAATGCTATTTTATGTCAAAGGAAGGAAGATGAGGGCTTTTATGGGCACTGGGGTGTTATCTTCAGGGTTTTAATTACTGAACTATCAAAAGACAATATCTTATTCCATTGCAGCTGCATAGCTACCACAAAGGGTGTCATACTCAATATAAATTCATTTCTCATATTGCCAGTGGATAACTTGGCACTGTAGTTATCCCAGACTAAGGTAGATTGAAAGGCAGGGAGGGATCGCTTTTTTGGTCACAGATGTCAACTTCTGTGTCCTCACATCTTGGAAAGAGCTGCCTAGGGCTTGATTCCATTGACCAGGGCTTTGCCCTCTAACAATCAGACTCCTAATCCTTCCTCCTGATTTCATTGCTTTGGGGTTAAGATTTCAACATATGACTTCTGAAGGGGTTACAAAACTTTCAGAGGACAGTAGCTATGGAGGGCCAGGTAATTCAGCCAAGAGGTTTAGATGTGGCTTCTTCGAAGCTATTCACTCTAGGTCATGAAGATTGGATAACTGAAATGGGTAGGAAAATGAAGATAATACATTTTTTAAAGATGAGAGACTCTGGCTTCAGAAGCAAACGGCCTTAGAAGGTAAATATGCTGACATTTTCCACATGAGCATTGCCCCCTGGTGTCCATGGAGCAAGCACACATCCAGTGCAAGCGTTCTTACACTGCCTTAAGGAACAAATTGCCAGCTCCAGTGCCATTTACTCATGCCCTTATTTCTCCCTGTCTCGGTCCCTAACTTCACTCTTGAGAACAGCAGTTATAACATGCAACAACAAACTTTCCCAGTGAGTTTAAGAAAGGAGCCGCTTCTACTTCTGAGAGTCCATTATTGATAGCTACATCATTCATATTTTGGTTTTCCTGACTGGGATTTGATCAATTGTTCAGTTCTCCTTAACTCATAAGAACATCAAAACACAGTGCTTTAGTTGTCACATTGGCAACGGCCACAACGTATGTCAGGAGGATGCTCATACACTCAGATAGTCATTTATATCCACAAATACAGCTAGAAAGGAACTACTGACAACCCCTGCTTCACACAGCTTCCCAGGGTGGTGGGAGCTGAGATTGTCCTAGATACTCAGTACCCACCCAAGAATTGGTATGACCAGATCATTGTGGTCTTTACCAGGAGAATAGGTAACAACTAACCATAACCACAATGATGCAATGAGGGCAATGATGACATCATTACAAACCAAATCCCTTAAGGGTTTTGTGAGTTACACATTCCATGTCTATTTGAGGGTGGTAACCCCTTTAGGGAGGTTGGATTTTTGAATCAGTGATTAGGGTGAATGTGACATAGGAGAGACTGAGCACACTGATGACAGGAGAGGGGCGGTGGTGCTTGGCCTAACCATCCTAACCAGGGTGCTGTGCTGTAAGACTGGAAAACTGTAAAACTTTTCCAGCAACGTGTTTCACTCCATGATAGAGAAGAGATCCATAATCCTGAAATGATTCATTCCTGAGTTTATTGAATTCATGTGTTTTTTTTTTTTAATGAATGTTTTCCAGGTTTGAAATGTAGTTCATCTGGCAGAGAGCTTACTTAGCATGCAGGAAGCACTACTTAAAATGGGGATGCTAGTGTATGTCTATGTCTTACTTACTGTCCTAAGTGATCATAAGAGGAAGCATTTAGTTGGGAGCTTAGTTACAGACTCAGAGGTTGGTCATCATGGTGGGGGGGGCATGAAGACAGGAAGGCATGGTGCTGGAGAAGTACCTGAGATCTACATCCCGATCTATAGGCAGAGATAGAATGGGTCTGGTGTTGGCTTTTGAAAAGTCAAAGCCCAGCCCTAGTGACACACTTCCTCCAACAAGGCCACGCTTTCTACTCTTTCTCAAATAGTGCCATTCCATGGTAACTAAGCCTACAAATATATGAGCCTATAGGGGTCATTCTTACTCAAACCATCACAGCCTATAATTCCAGCTCTTGAGAGGTAGATGTAGAGGGTTCAAAAGTTCAAGATTATCCTACACTATTTATGGAATTTGAAGTCAGCCTGGGCTACAAAAGACTATCCTGAAAACAAAAACAAGAACCAAAAAAAAAAATAGAATATGAATTTTTTTTTTGTGTGTGTGCAAAGGTAAGCCCCAAATACAGAAATATATTTCACTTCATTTGTTTTCAAATGAAAAATTGTTTCAGTGGTTGTCTTTGTGTTAAGTTCTACAGATCAGTGTTTATATTTCATTAACATTGCTTATCACTAATGGGCTTCCTGCCTGCTAAATCTACAAGAAATACTATATTTTAAAAGTTCTCTAGCATGAAGTTACACTGCCAAAATAGGATCAAGAAGTTCTAAACTATGGGAGGAAGAGCCTCTTCTGTTTGAAACATTCAAACTGGAGTCTAGTGGCTGCTCATCTGTGAGTCACAGGAGAGTCTCCTGTTGGATACACTTTGCTCTCCCCCAAATAAGTATCATAATAGCAAAATTAAGGATATTTAATAATCATAAAATGATGACTCACATTTCTCAAGCTGCCTATAAGCTTTCCACTTCCTTGTTTAATCTATGACACAAATATATTGTTATCACTATAGCAGGCTGAGTGGTAGCCTCTTCCACAAGACATGCCAGCCCTAGTCCCTAGAACACAGAACAGGAGCTGCCTTTGAAAACATGGGTATTTAGAGATGATTTACAGATCTGAAGGGAGGAGCATGTTGGATCAGGCAGAGCAGAAGGCAGTGAAGAGAAGAGAAGTGGAGAAGGCCTTATGAATGTGGTGGCAGACATTAGCATCATGCAGACTAATCCAATAAATAAATACCTGGTGCTGCTGGATACTGAGTGAGGCATCACAGACCCCTGGGAGAGAGCAGACCCACTGACTTGCTTTCAGATTTTGGCTTGTGCCAGGGCAAATTTCAGTTATTATAAGTCACCTGGGGTGGTGAGTTGCCTCAGAAGCTGAAGGAAACTAATGAAGCCTTAAAGTTGAGAAACCTGAGGCTCAGAGAGGTTATAGTAACTACCCAGAGCTGCACAGTGAGAATTAATATAGGAAGTATGGTTATGTTCTATCATTTCCTTTCTCCACTGATGGTTTCATCACAAAGCCACATGCTAGCTTCCCAGTCTACAGAGCACCTGTTTGCCTCACAGGGAATTAAGAAGGCTGAATGTGTGCTGAGACACAGTTTCAGCAGTGCCATCCTGCAGCTTCCTGCCTCCAGAATCAATTTTTGTTTGCATTAAAAGAGCCATTAGAATCTGTACATCAGCAATTCAGTTTATGTGTGACACAGCTTCCCAACCAAGGGACAAGACAGTTCTATACTTGGCCCCCAAAGGACTTGTTTTATTTCTCTAATCATAAGTATAATCATCTTTACTCATGCTGGGCAATGCTACAATGGAGGACGGACGTTAAGTTAAATGCATAAAGAGTCTCAAATCAATCAAACTAATTTTAGAAAGGAGGTCATTAGATACATTACAGCAGATTTGGAAGTGAATTGAGAAATAAGACCTTACATTCTTGTTAGAAAACAAAACCAAAACCAAAACCAAAAATCCCTTTAAACCTTTGCATCATGAGGTAGAGATTTTACTACCTTCCATAAGAGTAATTCAAGGGCTATAAATGTCTGAACTCTCTAGGAGTAAAAACAGTGATTACACACTCCAAGAAGAACAAACTGCCTTGCTATTCCTAGCACCTCCTCACTGTCAGTGATCTGTGCTGTAAATCGAAATTTGTGAAGAGGTAAAAATACTGTCTCCAGAGCATACTGGCAGTCCCAAGGATGCAAAGTCCAAAGCCAAGAGATTATCTGGTGGGGTGAGAGAACTCACCAGACTGCAGGCAGGGGTGTTGAGAGTGTGTGAAGATAGCCTAGAGACTTGGGATGCACAGTACACCACAGAATTTATAAAAGGAACTAGAGTAGATTCTTTGATCTGTAGTCTGACTTTCCGCTTCGTTGGTTGTAGAGGTCACAGTAGCAAGATGCCTTGTCAACTCATGGTTGAGGAAACAAGGTTACCAGATACCAGCAGAGATCATTGAGACCAAATCCAGTCACATTTATCTTGTTTCCTAAGATAGGAAGAGTGTCTGAATTTTATGAAGGCATCTGATAAGATGTCCAACTTGTTCCTCTAGACACCTTTGGATGGTTATGGGGCTGTCCTGGAGCTGAGGTGGAGTAGAAGCTGCTTGGAACCCCGAATGAACAGCATTGACTGTTCTTCCACCCACTGCTCCGACAAACCACAAGCTATGCTGCCTGCTTTCACAGCAAGGCACCACCCCCTCAAAGGTATGCTATCTGGCAGTTGTTGTCTATTGGAAGCTGGGACTTATTTCTCCCTATATGACCATATAAGGTCTCTCCCTCTGGTCTCCAGGAAAACACCTAGGTTCAGGCTGCGAGCTCCAACATGCAAATGGGGCTTCATACCTGCTCTGTCCTAACCAATGAGCACCCCTTGACATCCCTGGATACTAGAGACCCTTCCTCTCACTATAAATGTGACCCACTCTGGCAATAAAGTGAGTTATGCCCTCTGCCATGTGCTCCCAGGAATTCTTTATGTTCTTGCTGCTTTTAGTCCTCCAATCAAGGACCACATGGACCCACAGATCCATGGTCCTACAGCTTCCCTCTCCAAAGCTGCACTGCTGGCCATGGTGAAGCTACTTCTTGGGATGGGAAGCAGAACCCTGAAAACCCTACAGAGGGTGGTTATAGCAGTAAGCATATGGTTCTTTTTAAACCATTGATTTAAACAAATTCATGAATGAAAACTGGGGCTAAGTCATGTGAAAACCTTTGATGATAACACAAAGCTATTAGTGAAATTAGTAGGTTGACAGAGTTCCTGAACTTTGTCAGGCTAAGACAGGTATGGACAAGCAGCAACTCACTGCAAGGGAAGTAATGGCATTGAGAAATGTGCAAAGGTAGCATCAAAGAAGCATGGCTGCCTTAGAAGAGATAAGGCTGTATAAGATACTACAATTATTTGCAAAACTTTAAAGGTTCAGGAGCTGGAGAGATGGCCCAGAGGTTAAGAACACTACCTTCTTAGAGGTCCTGAGTACAGTTCCCAGAATCCACATGATGACTCAGAGCTACCTGCAACTCCAATTCCAGGCTCCCTTCCTCCCTAGGCATTGCATGCATGTGGTGCACATACAAATGTGCAAGCAAAAACTTATACGTGTAGAAATTTTTAAAAGCTGGAAAAAGTCATGGCCATAACCAAAAATATGAACTCCGTTCTTTAAGAGATTCTACTACCATCTGTTATGTGCATGGTAATATGATATGTTCAATATGCCAGAAGCCACTGCTGGAAGTTCCTGAGATCTTTTATGACTCAGTATCATCAAGAATGTCCCAGAAACAAAAACTTTACTCTGAATGGAATGTTTACCTATTATACATGCAACAAACATTTCTTGAGCAAGGATTCTCTGTCATGTGTGGTGCTGCATGTCTTTAGTGGTTAATAATTTTTCCCCCTGAGCCAGTATTATACCAATGTTCTAGACTAACTTTATAAGAACATGTGTGCTTATATATGTATCAAAACGTCTTTTCTAGTGTTTATTATTTTTTTTTAATTTTTTAAAAAATCATTTAAATTTTTTATTTTATGTGCATTGGTGTGAGGGTATCAGTTCCTCTGGAATTGGAGTTACAGATATGTAAGTCACCCACATGTGAGCTGCCATGTGGGTGCTGGGGTTTGGACCCAGGTCTTCTGGAAGAGCAGCCAGTGCTCTTAACCACTGAGCCTTCTTCCCAGCCCCCAGTATTTATTCTTTTCAATAATTAGCTGGATTCTTTTCCTCAAAAATTTAGACTCCTATGTGTCATATTTTTATTGCTTTCCTTAGTAATTTGTGTTTACTTTGGCTATGTAGACTATTATAACTTAGATAAAAATCAGATATTTCTTTTAATTCAATAGTTTCTATGAAAATAGAATTTAACCATTTAACCTAGTCATACTCAACCCCTGACTTATGAGTCAACCTATCCATTCAAGCATTTCTCCCTAGGGGCCACTACATCATTACCAAAATTTCACCAGGGAACTACCTAAATCTCCTTTAAATTACCAGTTGAGAACCCTCATCCCACTTTCTCTATTAAGGTGTGCAGAACTATTGTTATGCACCAAAGATCATGAAACACAGAGATGGCAAATTATGGCAAACTTCTAGAAGGTTCTATAATCACACAGATGAAAGTGAAGTCTAAGGGGTGGGACATATAAATAACATAACCCACTAAAAACAGAGGTCCACTGAGCGCACCCCACGATCTCTGAGCAATGTCTGCTCCTTACCATGCACTCGCTCAAACCTGAGATAGAACTGAACTCAATAGTTAGCTGCAACCATGTTAACCTGACCTTACTGTGTTCTCTCACAAACTTTGGCTTGCCATAACACTCTCACAAAATATTCCCAGTAAATTTTTCACTCATGTTTAAGACGCTAGTGCTGATAGATTACAAAGCCATTCAAACCTAGCTATCTGAAGGATTTAAATATCACATGACTCTATGGGGCAAACAGCCAACTTAGAAAACATTGTGAAGGGGGTGGCCATTTGGCGCCCTCTAGGGAGAAATGCATGAATAACAAGGCCAACTTGCTAGTAAGGAGTCAAATTGGACTGGGTTGTTAAAATTCTGTCTGCATAGAGATTTTTTTTTAACTAAAAAAGCATATCTAAGTTTTACCTAATATATAATATTCTATCAGAAGTAAGACACTAATCATTGTATCAAAATAATTACAATAGCTGGTATCAAGCTCTAGAAAAGTAAAACTTGTGCAGGAAGCTGGCTATTAAAACATATTCAATTGAATTCCTGTCAGTAAAAGTAATTAGAAGATTTCTTTCTTTGAGAAGTCAAAACAGAAAACATAAGATATAACTTCTATCCACTTACTTTCTTCAGGCACAGTTACAAAATGCCTTCATGAAAAAAGCTATTTCCTCTTTCCTAGTGTCTCTAATTTCTTCTTTCCTAGTGTCTCCCAAACTCTCATTCCTTTTGTTACGGTCACAGAGGGTCTGTAAGGAATAAGTACAGATGACGAGAACACAGACAAATCCACAAGCCTAGGTTTTGTTTTAGGAGCTGAGACCTCTCCAACAGCAATTAACTCAAGCTTACTAAAAGACCTGTTACATTATTATGTTTTTAAATTTAGATCCAATACTATGCTTGGGTCCTATCACAATTAACAATGTAATTAATTCCTCCAAGCGACTGTGGATGTGATTTCATAGAGAGAAGGGCCTTTGGAGAGCTCTCATCCTGTTTAGCTAAGACACTAGATTCTTTCACAGGTGCATCAATTGGCTGTTGCTTAGTAACAAACCACCTAATACTTTAGAAAGTAACAATTTGTTACTGCTGAGGAGGTGGAGAGCCGTTCTGTCACTGAAGAACTTTCTATGTCCTATATCTCTGTCTCTGTCTGTCTGTCTGTCTCTCTCCTTCTCAGTGTGTGTGTGTGCACATGCACACGTGTGAACACACAGGAGCGTGCGTGTGTTTATTTCTATCTGGCCAAGCCCATCACAACGGAAATGACTTGTCATTGGAAGATGACCTCAATGCAGAAGATGGTAAGACTGATGGGAGGTGGGATGGTGTTATGTAATCTATCATGTCAGGGAACAGATATTCGTTAATTTTTTTTTTTTGATTAGGATACAAAATAATGGGTTTCATTATGACAGTTTCATACATATTGTAATAGTTATTTTTCTCATTGCTGGGACCAAATATCTGACAGAAGCATCTTAAGGAGGCAGGACTTCTTTTAGAGCACAGCTTCATTGAATTCAGTCTATCATGGAGGGGAACCCAGTGCAGCTCAGACAACTTTGTCTGTGGGGGATGAAGTTTGCAGAGACTGCGTCTCACATGGTAATGACTAACCAGAAAACAGAAAACAAGACCTGAAGTGGGAACCTATAACCCTCAAGGCCTTTCTCCAGTGACCTATATCTGCCATCTAGGACCTATTTCCCCAAGGCTTCATGAACTTCCAGAGCAGCACTATTATATGGGGAAGACATATTCAAATGTCTATGGGGAACATGGTATATCCAAACCATAAGTCATGTATATCATTCACGCCTCTTCCCCTCTTGTTGTCTTCTCTGAGGACAAGCTTTACATCATCTATCTAACTAGAGATAAACACACAAATCAAACCCCCCAGACAAAGGTATCGGCCACCAGTACACATGCCTGAGACCAGTTTCTTCTAAAGGTGAAAATTTCAGCAAGGGAAGAGCACTGGCATCCAAGTCAGACAGTTCACACAGTTTTGGCAGTTAACATAAAAATAGATTAGAGTTGAGTATATGTCTTAAAATGTGAGAAATGGACGCAGAAAAAGAAACAGATGTACATTAAGAGTGAGAGGCAGAATCTAAAGCAGGATTTTCATAGCAAGCAGAAGCCCCTGGGTCACTTTCCTTCCAAGCAAGCATCCAACCGATATCAAACAGAGCAGCTCCAGTATCCCGGTGCCTTTGCCTTCACCTATTTACACCAAACCAAAGGCCTGGAAAATAGATCTGTCAACTACTGTGGAGAGACATCACAGGAAAACATTTCAAATCTTAGAAGTCAGTCCCACGAAGACATATTCTGACTCACTGCAGGGCAGTGTTTTCTGACAACTGTGATGGGAACACTGATATGCTATCTGTCATAGCAGATGTCCTACTCAGAGTCTTCTCCCAGCAAGCTGGTCTTGGTGAATCACCAGCTCAAAGACTTCACAACAATGAAGATTATTTACAAAAAGAAGACGAGGCACAAAAGGGTACTGATGGAGTTGCCAAAAAAATCTTGTGACTTTAAGCAAAGTAGAGAAGATACACCTCATAACTCTTTTCCTTGTTCCTGAGAGGAAAGATCTCAGATCCCCAACACAAACAAGTCTACTATAGGTTTTCACTCCAGACATCCTCAAAGCGGTTCCTTCCTCATCAGTCAAAGAGGGAAAATAAGTTGAAAATCAAGTTACACAGAATAACTGAAATAGCTTAACTCTTAAAGGGTATTGAATACCGATTTCGTGGTTACCAGATACCAGGAAGCTCACCAGAAATCATTCCTAGTTACGACTTCAGGATCCCAGTGGTTTTCTCATGCAATAAAATGTTCACATTGGAGGTTTGAATGATGATAAAACTTTTAAATCGGGAACACATTTTCATAATCGTGGGTTTTAAGTAAGAGAGGAATTGGAACTTCAGTAAAGAAAATGAACCATATCGATCCCAGAGCTGCGTGTGGTTGAATAGAAAGGAAGCAAGGAGCTGGAACATCTGGCCACTGGTGGGAGGCCTTATCAGTATACAAGGTATCACAGGCCTGAAACATTCTGAAAGAAAATTGGGGCTGCTTCAGAGCAGAAGCCCTTAGAGTCGGGCTAAGGCTCAGCGGTAGACAGCTTGCCTCGCATGTGTGAAGTCCTAGGCTCTTTCTGCAGAACAGAGATGTGGGAAAGTGAAGAGAGACAGAATCAAAATGACATGAGCTGCTCATTGGGTGTGCCTCACAGAGAAAACCACAGACTCTATGTAGGCATGCACTGCCTGGGAGAAGAGAAACAAACTCTCTGCTAAATTCCACTGAGTAAGAGGTAGACTGATTGCGGCTTTGCATGGTGCAATATCATTGCTACCAAGAACAATTCAATATTAGGTATGTCTTATGTCCAGATTTCTCAAAAATAACTTATTCAGACTTGCCGCTTATAATCTAGATGAAAGCATTCTCTCTGGTTAACACCAAGGGGAAGTTTGGGATTTGGGTACCAAGATTTCCCACAGTTTGGTGTTGAGAGCTGTTGGCTATGGGCCTTCCACCTGGGTTTTATAATTACTCTGGACCAAAACATAATGGATAGCAATCAGATATGATTCCTTCACAACAACTGAAGGCAAGAATTATTCTGAACAATCTGTTTGTTTAAAAAAAAAAGGAGGTTTGGAAAGCATTTGCAGCCATGTATGAGAATTAGTCAAGGGGAATACATACAGCAACCAAAATATGTTCCTAAATTCTTTTCACTTCAGTCATAATTAATACTACATTCCATCTGCCTCCATTTTATTTGCAAAATAATAAGACAATTCCCTAATCCTTTAATGCATCCATAAAATAACATGTGTTTTCTCTGTTTTATACTCCATATTTGAAAACAACTAGAATGCCAAGAGGACTCCAATTTTACATCAAATAGGCTAAAAGAGTTACTGGCATACGCCAAAGCTGACGAGGCTCTCGCAGTTTGGGAAGCCCTTACCACGTTCGATGCCTGTAACTAATTACTATAATAATGTGAGCCACGGGGAAGAGTGCACAGTAGACAATGCAGCTCAACCCTTGCTTTTTAAAAATTAATTTCCACAAAAAAACTCCCACAAATAATCTGCAATGACCATTGTCTCCAGTTTTACAGAGAGAAGGTTGAAGCTGTTTAAGGTTCTGTTGTTGCTGGGGGCAAGCTGGAAGCCACGAGTGCATCAGAAAACATAGAGAAATGTGTTTTATGGATTAGCTACAACAAGATTAAATGAAATCTCAATCCTGATAAACACTTTGAATCAACTCAACATCACAGACACTGTGAAGCTCATGTCCTCGTTAAAATCAAACTATGCTCTTTTTTACTCCAAATGGTGAATTTTTAGCTCTCAATAGGAAGAGAATCTTTACGTGTTAGAAGAGAAGAACCAACAAATGTGTCCCTGACACTCAAAAGTCCATTTGTGGGCACTTTTACGTGATACTCAAATGATGCCAGCGTCCAAAATAAATCTCTGAGTTCTTTATTCTCCTTTTTGTGTACTTCAATAAACTTCCACTTAGGTAATAGCAGCAATTTACAAATTCAAAACTGCCCAGAGGTCAGCCATAATAAAAAAGTTATTTGCAATAATAAGTACAAAATTCAGCTTAAAAGCTAAACAGGGGGAAAAATATCGACAGCTGGAAGAAAAAAAAGATCCCCAAATTAAATGTGCAACTTAAACCGTCTTATTCTTTGTCTCTAGGGATTTTTTAATGATGTCATTTGTTCCTAGGGATACCAGATGTCTTGGCGTCAAGAAACTTATCTTAAGTATCTTCTGGAAATAAAGGCAAAATTGAGATAGAATTTTGGACCTTTCTTACTTTTTAAAAATTTTGGTTAAAAAAATTCAATTACTTGGAAGAAAATTTCATTATCGTTAGAAGATTTTTATATTTAAAATATGTAATGATGTAAAATTATTATTACTAAATCTGTTGTTTAGCTTCTAATAGGCAAGATCAAACCTTACATTTACCATGTAATTACTATTACGCCTTACTTTGTGCATGTTGCTCTGCACTGTCCTCTGAGAGGCTTATTCACCACACCTTGCCCATACATCCTCTTGTTTTATTCTTCTGTCATTGAGGAGTTCAGTATTTTCTTTCTCCTGTTAGCTTTAATACACCTAAAACTACATTCTTTTTTTCATATTTTTAGTGAACATGAAGATCAGAAGACATTCCTTAGGAGCCATTCCCTTTGCACCCGCCACCCCCCCCCCCCACCTTGGTTTTTTGAGACAAGGTTTCTCTCTTGTAAAATTGTAGCTGTCCTGGAACTCACTCTATAGACCAAGCTGGCCTCGAACTCACAGAGATCTGCCTGCCTCCGCCTTCCAAGTGCAGGGGTTAAAGGTGTGAGCCACCACCACCTGGCTCCCTTTGCATTTTAAAGTAAAGTCTCTCACTGGACTCGAGCTCTCCAAGCAAATACCTCTCTGTCCAATGAGCACAAAGGTTTACCTGTCTCCAGCTCCTTTGTGCTGGAATTATAAGCACATGCTGCCATGCCATTGCTTTTAATGTGGGTTCTGATTGAACTTAGATCTTCATGGTCACAAGGCAAGCACATTACTGACTAAAATATATTCTTAGCCCTTCACACCTCCTAAAGATCTTACCATAAACTCCAGCAGTTAGAGTCAGGGCCCTAAGCCAATCTCTATCATATGGACCCTCCCAGGATAAAAAGCCTTCTCAGTTCTTGGGTGCTGGTGCTGTGTAGGCTAGAACTTAACACCTAACGATTCTACAGGTTTATCATATTTTATAAAATTGTTAATAATGGCCTTTATTAAAAAACTTTCCAATCTAGTCAATAAACGAATGAATCAAAAACAAATCAAAGCATTTTCCTCATATTGTCCTTATAGATGCCAATATATGGCTCACTCTTAGAATAATGCTACCCTACCTTGCAGTTTATGTGGTAAAGTTGTTCTCAGACCACAGCACCATTTTCTATGGTAACTAATTTTTTTTCTTTTTTTTTTACTTTTAAAGAAACAATTTCTAGATTCCCATTTCTGTGTGATCAGAACTAAATTTAGTTTTTGATGACTGACTTAACTTAGTACTTTTTCCTATGCTCTGAAACATCACCATGTAAACTAATGGTTTTTATTTAATTTTTAGTTCAATTAACATATAATAATTATATTTATGGGATACTGTGTGGTAATCTAATACATGTGTGCAGTATACAAGGAACTCATTATGGTAACAGACATTTCTATTTCTTTTGCAATTCTTTACGTTTGGAACCTTCAAGTTCCTGTCCTCTAGTTGTTCATAAAATGCCAACTGTCCACAGCAATTGGTCCTCTACTGATTCTGTTTCACTCCTAGTACCACAGAAGGATATACTATACTCAGATTATAGGTACTTCTTTCCAGTTTTCCTTTTGATATTTTATTCATCGTTTTCCTTTTGATATTTTACTCACCTTTACTTTGGGTAGGCACATCAAAATGTCAGCACAGTCAAATTGTTAGCAAAGATAAGACCATGCGAGCTAGAGATTTCACTCAAATACTCTCACCTTCAAGTTCTCATTTATAAAGATTTGCCAGACATTAATGAGACAGTGTGCTAAAATTCTCTGCACACTGTTCACGCACCACTTCTGTGAATGTGGAAGCATATTATGGCCCCTTCATCTAAACTCAGGTTTGTCACTACTACATAATTTACTTTTTAAACATCATGCTATGAACTTTTCTATAGCAATGTACACAAAAAAGATGAAAAATAAAATTGGTCTAGATGTCAAAATGTATTATTTTATTTATACTTTTATATCACATATAAAAGTTCTTTGGGGGCTGGAGAGAGTTGCCTTACCAGTTAGAGTCACTGACTGCTCTTTCAAAGGCCCCTGGTTCAATTCCCAGCATACCACAAATGTCTGTAATGTCAGTCCCATGATGACCTGATATTCTTTCTGGTATTCACAGTATCACACACACACATGATGTACAAACATATATACATAGGATTTGAAAACTGAAACAATGTTCTTAAATTTTTATGTTTAAAATAAGAGTCACTTTTAGAGGCTGGTTTGGTGGTTAAAAGCAGGTTCTGTTCTTGAGGGAGTTTATTTTCCAGCACACATGCTGAACTGCTAGCAACAGCTTGTAACTTCAGCTCCCTTCTGGCTACCGTAGGCCCTACAGTGACCCCCCCAACACATACATATTAAACAAATAAAATCTTCTTTAGGAAGGTCATTTTAAAATAAGCATCGTGAGGCTTTTTTTATGTGAACAAGAAAGCAAGTATCTAATTAAAATCTAGGTGGTGATATTTTTTAAATCACCAAATCTGATAAATCTCTTTCCTCATTAATACTTAAGTTTCCTAAGCTCTAGCCCAAAGAGGTGATCTGAAATTAAACCAAGGAGGAAAAAATCTTCAAAAGAATTTCATAATCTAAGCTATTACTCAGTAACTTCATTTTTAAGAAATGGCAAGAGAGGAGAGGGTCAGTCACTCCTGCTTGAGGCCTTCTGAATACATGTTCCGTGGTTTTGGATTAACAACATGACAAAAAATTAGTTGAGGATGGAATCAGCTGTTCTAATTCTATTTGGAAGACTTCTTAGCCCCTGGGAAAATCCTGCTACGCATGCAAAGACCTTCATGTTCTATACATAGAAGTAGAAATAAAGATGACATTGAGTAGTTGGGGGGAGAAAAGAGGGAGGGGGAGGAAGAGAGAGAGAGAGAGAAGGAGAGAGTTGGATTTGTATGCTATTTGCATAAAACATTTAAGATAACTTAATTATTCAACATGGCTTCTTCTCCAACTTGCCCATTTTCATTTGAGTTCAAAACAGAGCTTGTTACTAATGTGTTTCTGCTTTGACTATGGAAAGCCACAGAAAGCAGTAACTGAAACATGCCTACTGTTTAAAAGAAACAAAAATAAGTGAAAAGGGAATGCTAGGCTGGGCTTGTTGGATGTGTTTATGCTGGCTCTCCTTTTAGATACCCACCCCCCTAATGAAGTTAGGTTAATCATTGATGAAATCATCTAGAAAATTCAATTAAACAAAACCTTGTGTTGACTGAGTTATCCTAGTAATCCTGGTTTGGGCCATCATTCTATTTATAATTGCATCTGCTCTTCTTTATCCCTGCCAACAAAAAACAGAGGCTGCCGTCTGGCTGCCAGTCCCTATCCCCAGACCCTCCATATCACCCACTCTGCTCACAGTGACAGCAGAGATGCCCCACAGGTATCCTACAACCGTTCTCTGACAGTATTTTTTTTTTTTTCCAAGAGCAAAAAAGTAAACTTTAAGCAAAGTTACAATGACAACCACTGTGCTTTCCAAATGCAGGATTTGTGCATTTTTAAGAGTACCGTGCATTCGGAAAACATTTTATAACTTTTGTCTTGCAAGCACTTCTTCTCTTTTCTAGTCTGAATACCATATCAACCATGGGCCAAACAGTTCATCTGTTTTCTCACCAGCTCATCCAGGGTTAGAGTAGAGTAAGCAGCCATGCTTTGAAGGCTTGAATCCAGGTACGGGTTGACATCAGTATTTAGTCAGTATCTGTCCCTCTCTAGGAGAGTGTTTCTCAAAGAAGGGAAACAAGTTGTCATTGGAAGTACAGAAGTTCTTTGTCTTTTCAAGATATCCTATAGACCTCTCTATAGCTCTGACACCAATAGCAATAATCTTTTTAAGCGGCTATACATTCTTTTTTGATGGATTGTTCAGAAGACTTTGAGAGTTCAGTTAGAGAGGGAAACAGCTTCATGGCTGAGCCACTGTGGTGGGTACCACTCCTCCACATTTACTCTTCAGGTTCTCTGCTTGCAACCCTTTGCAGCTTCAGGATCCCTGCTTTTATGTGGAGGACTGTGAATGAGTTCAGGCTGTCACTCTGACCACATGATGTGATTGTTTCCTGAGCCGATATGGAGGAATACCACACTCCCCAATGAAAACATGGTCTGGGTTCCCAAGATCTGAAACAGACTCTCATGGTTAAGTCAAAGAAGACAACTGTAAATTTTGGGACTGGCAGCTTCAAAGCTTGAGAGAGTGTGGTTTAATTTTTTTTCTCTTTTCCTGGCTAAGATACAAATCCTCAACCCAGCCCCACTCCGGGCTCCTATGCTTCTGTCTGGTCTTCTTTGTACCCATTTTGATCATTCTGGTATCTGTCCCCTCTTATGTCCCACTGGGTCCTTAGCTCTCCCAAGCCTCCTGTTTTCTGTCAGCATCCTGGCTGGCTCCTCATTTCCCCAATGCCAGACCCCACATTCTGAAGGTGACTGTTTATTCCTTCAGCATCAGAAGCTGCTTCACAGACACAGCCTTTAGTCCTCACATTCATGTCAAGCTGGAATATGAGGGTGAAAAAATGATCAAAAATTCAGTCCTCATTCTGAAAACCATTGGTGTAGTGATTTCACGATTATTAAGCTAAGGATCGGCAGCCAAAAGTAAGAGTATGAATTAGGTTCATTCCCATGCTTTCTGACCAACTATGTGACCAATTGTCAAAGCTGAACCAACAGGCTGAGTCCCTTAATACACGGGTATAAATTTCAAGCATGTTTGCAGCCCATATGTATTTTTTTTTAAGAATTAAGGACTTATGACTCTGTCTCAGAGTCACAGATACAGACTCCACACATAGCTGATTTCTCAACACACAGAACATTTAGCTCCACAGCCCTTCATAGCTTAAAAACTGCCAACCCGCATACTGTTATTTTTCCTTTCCTAGTCTAGAACACTACCATTAATGATTCATAAATGAATGTTCCAAAAATGTATATTAAAATAGAAAACATTTTAAAAGGTAAGTCATAACACTTTTTACCATATGTACTTGGCATTTTATTGAGACTCATATGCACATTAAAACTCATCTGTTGTCAATATAGTCTATAGGGCAGAACGGATGAGTCATAGTGAAGATGAAGATAAAATATGGTGAACACATTGGTGATGGAGTAGAAAGACAACTAACTGAGCTAACTGTGAAGCAGAGTCTGCTTCTTGCCAAATGACTGAATGAGCAACTTACGAGTCTGGAAAAACAACCTTTTCCTATGTATTTATCATTATGATTAGTTTATAAAAACATGCGCTTTGCAACATTACTTAGAAGGAAAAAGCTACCCTGATTACTGTGATGTTCTCTGGGGATTTTTACTCTCTGAGTAAAGGTAGCTATTTTGAAATCCGAGAGGACAATTTGTCAGCTCAGTGGCGGTCACGAGATATCACAATTTTCTAAACTGTGTTCTAAGCATCTCTATGCGATATAAATGAAACATTACTTGCCACCATTTAGAAAAACCGCACCGCTAGAAATTTAACTTCTGACTTACATGAGAACACTTACTTAGGAATAGAAATGGCTTACATTCTAAAGATCCTGGGTTACATATGAACAGCTATACACACACACACACACACACACACACACACACACACACACACACTCCTTGTCCTTATGTGAAAGCAACTCTTAAAACATGTTGAAATGCTTACAAGACACGGAATATTGTTTATACGGCTGGTTTCCAAGACACCTCTAAAAAATATAACACATTTGCTTTCAGGAAACACACTTTGGGGAGAGCTAGACAAGGATGAATGTGATTTGCTAAAGTTAGGGAACTGTAGCCTTGGAGGAAAATACTAACATGACAGGAGTGACTGCTGTCTTTCATAGTCAGCAATAAGTCCCTTATCCAGCACATATTCCTTGTCCAAACCATGACTCCATGTAACAACAGAGTGAGCTGAACTTGTGTCCCATGAGCATTCTCGTAGATAATCTTTTTCAGCTACAAGAAAAATCAATAGAAATGAGAATAGCTTGTGTCCAACACAGAATGTGTCAGGTAGCAAGTAGTTGGTTAAATATTAGGGAAGCTCTCATTTCATAAGTCTTTTATGCTCACATCTGCTAAGCTCATACGTCTGCCATCTTGCTCTAATCTGTGGCCCTGGCTACCTCAGGATGGCCATTAATGGTTACTTATTCCTGCAAACATTCTTTATTATTAAAAAACAAAAAAACAAAAAACTAATTGTTATCTATTTAAATGCGTCTCCAAAGAAGTGAAAGAAATTGCAGGACAAGAAACTGAGTGTGGGACTTTTCCACAAAGGCCCTCTCCCCTCCAGGGCTGGGATAGTTTTGTTTTCTAGGAAGCTTTGCACCAAAGTGCTTGTACCAGGTTTCTCTAAGAATCAAATATTGAGGGTTTTTCAGCTTTGCTCAATTTGCACATTCATTGCCTAACTTGGTTGAGACAGAAGTAGAAGAAAGAACCACATGTTTTTCTTGTTTCTGTCTGCTTGTGTGATAGTTTGAATGAAGCATCCCTGGTAGGCTCAAGTATTTGACCACTTGGTTCCCAGTTGGTGGCACTGTTTTGGGAAATGGTACAACATTGCTGGAGGAAGCCCACTGGGGGTGGGCTTTGAGAGCTCATAACTTGAGTCTCTCTGCTTTGTGCTTGTCAGTGAGGATGTGATGGCTCAGCTGCCTGGTCCTGATCCATGGCTGGTGCTCGCTGTCAGTGCCTCCCTACCATGATGGGATCTTATCCCTGCCTGGAACTATCGGCCAAAATAAATTCTTTCTGCAAGTTGCCTAGGTAATGGTGTTTTAATCACAGTATAGAAAGCAACTAATATATATATTTAAAAGTCCATCTCCCCAGGTCTTTCCCGAGACATACAGATTTTAGTGCCTGAGCCCTTCAATATTCTTGACAACCAGAGACAGATCATATACCACAACACCTGGCCAGCCTGAGGTTCATCAGATAACACAAAATGGGATCCACACATTAAATAACTTACAGTACAAAGTTATAACTATTTCTATCCCAGTAAGCTACTGCTCCTGAGCTTAGTGGAGAAACTGCTTGGACCTTTTGACTTTAAGGTGAACAGATGAAAATAACCAGGGTTTTGAGACATGCAAATCAAGTACTTAATCCCTGAGCTATACTCCCAGCCCTGATGTTTTTCCGAATCAAATTAGACTTTATACTTAGTAACATTAGGACACACTTTCCTAAGTATGCATTTTCCCTACTATGACTTTAAATTTATTTCACTCTAGTGTCCATACCCATGTGCATGGGTGTGAACCTGAACAGTATGTTACAATATAGTGGCTAAGTTGTGAGGTTCAGAACTTGGATTGCAGTTTTGTCTTTAAAATATCACCAAATTGCATGTCAGACCTCAAAGTCACAGAGACCATTTTAAAAAAGCCCCAAAATTCTACCACTAGAATCTCTTTCTGAGAAAATTAAGCTTTGAAATTACAATCTGCCTCACATTCCTGGTGTTCTGTAGTACTGAACTAGGATGCAATGTGCACTCCAGTTTGATTTAAATAAAGCAGCATAAGAAATGCTTGGGGCTAGGAAAACTGCATAGTCTAAGTAGCCCTTTTGTCCCTAGTTTTAGGGAAAAATTCGAATACTTGAAAATTTCTTAAATAGAGACACCTGCTTGTGTTTCCTATTGTGAATCTCATTACAAGGATTTTATATGGACTTGTTTGTAGTAAGCACTGAGGCCCACAAAGCTAGTGATGGGAAGGTTCTGTTTCAAATTACCAGCATAATCTTGAGGAAATATTAGCATGACTTCAAAATACAACTTAAACAAAATCATTAAATTTGCTTTTACAAAATAATGTCTAATATTCTAAACCTTCACTTTTGACACACTGGCTGTCTCATGCAAATTATCCAAGACAAAATCCTCAGTGTGCAAAAGAGCAGGATAACATGTACCCTGAAAAAAGGGAAATGTAAATGAAAAATAATCATGCTAGACTCTCTCCTACCTGCTATCAAAAACTATCAACAATGAAAATCTGACAGTTTGTTTAGTGGCAAGGCAATGACATCAAGAAATACTTTCATGGACCATGAGAGTAGAAGGTGGCCCATCGTTTCTGGGTATTTCTAAGGTTGAAGAAGAGTTTGGCCCAGGGAAGTCCATGTGTGTGTAGAATAAGGTTTAGAAAACAATGCTTATTAAAGCAAAAGATGAAAAGCAAATGAAATAAAAATGGCTCAAACAGCATCCACACTACCAACTACTTCAGGAAATAGCCATTGCCGAGTGCCGAAGCCCATGGCAAAGGAATATCACAAGAAAGAGGCATCTGTCACAATTGAAGCTTCCTGGATTGAAATATTCCTAGGACATCAGAGGAAGACCCCTTGAGATGACAAGTGAGAATAAATCCAAAAAGCAGATTTTAGTGAAAGCATTCTGGGCAGGAGAAAGAGCAAATATGAGGGCTATGGCTGGCAGGCATATGTCGTATATAGATGATCAAGTGTGGCACATGGACTGTTGACCCAGGCATCAAGGGGATAATGGATTTGGAGACAGGAGATAAATGATTTTTAAGTGGTAGCAACAGGACGATTTAGTACATCTTCATATTTCCTCCAACTGAGTAAGTCCTAGAAACATAATGTTCAAGGCTGCACAGGTGGCTCAGCTGGTAAAACACTTGCATTCCAAGCATGAGGACCTGAGTGCAGTACTTGGAACTCATGTAAAAGAAGCTGCACATGGTGATGTATGCTTGTAATCCAGTGCAGGAGGGGCAAAGTCAGACAGATGCCAATGCTCACTGGCCAGCCAGTTTTGCCCCCTCCCCACACCACACCACACACACATACTCACATCTCCATATCTCACACACATACAGACACCACACACACACACACACACACACACACACAGTGTACATACATATTTTACACACACCACATATACCACATATACATCACATTCACTCACTATACACCACATCACATAAACACACACACTACACACATCATATACCACACACACACACAATCACATACAATCTACACAACACACACACATATACATACTCACCCCCCCACACTCACACACTCACACACACCTCACATACACATGACAAATACATACACACCACATACATACACATACCACATATATATATATATATACACATTACACACACATACACATGCCACAAGACACACACACACACACACACACACACACACACACTTAATATATAACTGAATGACTCACTACAACTAGGGGGAAAAGTATTTCAAAAGGAAAGAAATGTTCAATAACTAAAAATTCCAAGTTAGAAATGATAGGTTTTGCACTGTAAAATCTAAAGAAATCACAAGCCTGGGATGCATTTTTCCTTCATAGTCCCATTATTTCACTGAAAGGCAATAATTAAATGAGGCATTTTAAAAAGCATCTAAACCTACTTTATTTTTTTAAAAGGCATTGAACTTGAATGCCTGGGCTCTTGTTTCTTAAGAGCAGATAATCGTCAATGCATGTAAGTAAGGCAAAAAAAAAAAAAAATGCTTATGATCCTTGTAATGCATGCCTTTCTCAAGAATGACATGGAGTGTTTATAACATTTTAAAAAGCCACAAATACATAAATTTCTGCCTGTCCATCCAACCAAGGATCATATATGAAGCTCTGATAAAACTGTTACTTTCTGGTAGACAAGGCAGTGCCTATGTAATTGCAGTAAAGGTAATTAATGTATTTCCACAGTGCTGTGGAAACATAGAAAGAAGAGGCTAAGGCCAACTAGGAACTCAGGGGAGGTAGCATAGGAGATAAATAGTAAATCCTGAAAATATAATGAACCTTTGTTTTCAAATTGACTGGATTTATAGCCACTACTGGGCATATCTCTGAGAGAGGTTTAAATGAGGAGGGAAGACCCATTCTGATTGCAGGTGACTCTGTCCTGTGGCCTGTGGTCTGTGACCTGTTGTAGGAGATTTTAGTTATTTTAGTTACTGTTCCAGTAAGCTATCCTTGAAGCAAGTAAAGGATATACTGCCTACCAGTAAACAAAGGAGTGGCTATCCAGCTCTCCACAAGAATAGGACATTCCTTAGCCTTAAGGCAGATGAAGGTTAGGCTCCATTGATTTGTATATTGGAAGGCTGGGTGGAGACAGAGAGGATTTGGAATAAAAAAGAACTAGGGCAAGAGAGAGGGAGAGAGGAGACAGACAGATAGCAGAGAACAAGGAAGAAGAAGCTAGGAGCAGGGGGAGAACCAAGAGGAAAGCATGGGGGGAGGAAGCCTTGGAGTGAGCTCTCTGCCTAGCTGCCCGGGTTTAGAATTCTCTGAGATTTGACAAGGTTTGTGATTAATAAAGAGCTTTGGAAAATTCAACGCTGGACTCTCATTAAGCGCCCAAACGTTATTTTAACAGTGACCCTGCAATTCCTCCATTTTAACCAATTACTCACTGATAACAGCATCTGTAGGAAAGATATGAATGTCCCAGGACAAACAGCAAGCCCTATGTGTGTGTGTCACTTGGTGACTCAAGCAAGGAGATGGGGGTCACAGAAACACACTACGATCTGTGGGGACCAGCCTTACTTATTAGGTCCATGCCGATCAACACTTCAACATCACTTTCAAGTCTTTGACTAGCTTATAGTAGGAATCTAGAATTGCATGCTATTCAGTTAACTACAGTTTGCTACTACTGAATAGAAGCTATACATCGTTGTTTAGAAGTTGTTGTTAAAATTCTTTCCCTCTGGGAGATGTGGACAGCCTCTACCCCTTCCTCATAAGATCTAATGACATATCAAAATATGACTCCACCACAGCTCACCAATGAGTTCACTGGTCTTACAAAGCAAAGTTGAGGAGATTCTGGCAGGAGAGATACTAAAGTTTGCATACAAATTGTATCCTAATTGCATAGAAATGACTGGGAAGAGTGGCTGGGTGAATACTCAGGAGAGAGTCCAGTACCATCCCTCCACCCGTGAGGGAATGTCAACAGCCTATATCCCTCAATTTTTTCCAATCTTCAACTTCTTTTCTTTTCTTTTTAAATTAAATTAAAACATGATTACATAACCCCCAACTCCTCTTCAAATTCAAGGTCAATTATTCTTCAATCACATGCCTCTGTCTTTGTCTCTCTCTGTCCCTCTGTCTCTCTTTCTCTCTGTCTGTTCGTCTCTCTCTCTCTTTCTCATGTGTGTGTGTGTGTGTGTGTGAATGTGTCTCTGTGTGTGAATACATATAAAAATGCAATCTGCTGAGTCTGTTTATTGTTGCTGATATTTATAACATTTTATGCCTGACAATTTTGGATTGGAAAAACACGTGGAGTGCTCTTCTTTGGGGAAGACTAATTCTCATTTTCTTAGCAGTTTCTAGTTTTCTGTCCTCTTCATCTAGGGGTGGGGCTCCATGTGACTTCCACATACACATTGCCATGCCAACTGGTGCTGCCCTGCCATTCAGGTCTTGCTCACAGGCTTGACCCTGATGGACTCTCACAAGAAGGCAGAGCTGACATCATGAGGATGACAAGAGCTTGTCTCAGAGGATTGAGCCTCACACTGGGAGCCGAGTATCTCCTTTTGAACACACCAAGGAATTTTGTTTCTGCTAAACTATATATTTCATTTTCCTTTCATATACCTCATCTGTCTTTTTTTCCTGTCTGGAGAATGCTTAGAAAGCACCTACTATGTGACAGGGTTTTGCTGCCCTAGAAACATGAGAGACAATAACCATATGCCTGGTTTTGAAAATCTCTCAGAGTATTGGAACCATCAGAGAAAAATCCATACCTTTTCCTCCTAATCTGGGAGAAGTAACAGAAATATATGTCATTTAATCTGTGGACAGGCAGATGTAATTTAAATAATTCTAGAGATCAGTCTTTCAGTAGAATGTCAAAAAGTTATCTTCAGGACCCTGGCCTTTGACATCTATGGTGGTTTATCTTAACATTTCATTTCCACTCTGAAATGAAGACACCTTGGGTACTGTTAACTACAGTTGTTAACAGTACTAACCGTGCTAGGGCTGAAGGAAGGAACAGACTCCTTCTTGACACTTCTGAAACCACATCAGGCCAAGGGCCCAGGGCAGGTCATGTGAGTCACAGAGACACAAACAAGCTTGGGGGGAGGAGAGGAAGTGGGGAGAGAGGAAGGTAGAAAGATAGATGACAGATAGATAGATAGATAGATAGATAGATAGATAGATGATAGATATATAGATATATAGATAGACAGACAGATAGATGATAGATAGGTACACAAAGAGGGGAACAGAGAGACACAGAGACATACAGAGAGAGACAGAAACAGAGAAAGAAACACCCCCCATGCAGAGAGAGAGAGAGAGAGAGAGAGAGAGAGGAAGATTGAGATTCTCATTGTCTTATCAATGGCTGATAGGATAGGGTGGGACCTGGGCAGTGGGAACCATTTATGATTTTTTTCTGTCAGTCGTGTGGGGGGTCATTTCACCAAGACCTTGAGCCAGAGAACTGTGGTGACCAAGAACCTTGTGAGTCCTAGAAAGTGTGATCTCTGAATGAAGTCTATCTTTTCCTTCCCTTAGAGTATAATGCAGGAAATGAGACTGGCTCCTTGTCCCTGATTCTCCACAAGGTTGGAAGAACCTGACTTGAAGAACCTTGCCATGATCTGGTCCCTTTTTGCCAAGTCCCGTGCCAAATATAAACAGCCATGCCTCTCACTGATGATCATTTTTAATACTAGCATTTTTTCTTGGATGTAAACTATTTACCTGTTCTTGTAGTTGCTAAATTCAGGAATCTTAATCAATTTTGCGGTATGACAGATGAAAAAACAAAACAGGGTAGCTTTATTCTCTATGAAACCTTCTCACTAAGAGTCTGCTAGTTGTTTAGAACTAAAAAACATCTTTCCAGGTCTTAGTGTTTATCATTTTATTTTAGAAGCAATCCAAGGTTAATGACATGGCCAAGATTATATCACTTAGAAAACACACTTGCTAGTAATAAAAACATGTGTTTTTCAAATTGATTGTGATAATCAGGAAGGTTCTGAAAGAATCTTGTCTCTACATGTTGGTATGACAATAAACTTTATTAGTAGCACTTTCAGATTGAGAACAACTTCATAGCTATCTGTCCTGTGCTTTATAATAATAAAGCAAATGAGAATGTACTTTTATTCACTTGAAAAGAAAATGACATCTTCTTTTAAAACAAATGGCTGATTTTAAACAAAAAAGATGTGAAAATCATAAAAAGTAAGTTTCTTTATATATTAGTTTTCCACATTTGCATTTTCTTCTCCAAAATGTGACAGAATTCTAACATCTCTCACATTTGGTGAAGATTTCCTAGCTGTATTCAATTCCCTTTTTCTCACACTAAAAGTTAGGACAAAAGGACCTTGAGCAGCTTATCAAATAAACAATGCATATTCAAGATTAATTTAACTATCATATCTTACCGAATAGTAAGTTCTGTTAAGTTTTTTATTTGCTTGTTTGCCAAGTCGAATGTTCATGCCTGTATTCTTTTTATAGAATTTGTGAATTGAAAGGCCAAAGGTCATTGGTCATTTTGACAGCCTTAATTAGTCATTTAAATTGGTAATTACTAAAACCATTAAAGGGGAGGAAAAGCTCACTGTGTTAATCATAAATGGTGTCATCTTTTCGAATAGACTCTCTTCCAGTCTTTTGTTAAATTCTGCCATTTTGGTATTAAGTTTAAATTAAAGAGCTGCCTAACTTTCCAAATTGTGTATCAGAAGAAAAGACATACTCGAATTGGATTAGAAAAACAAAGAACTTTCATATTTTAGATGTAGAAATGGAATATACTTTTAATGATGCAGCTCTATGAATTCTCTTCATTTTAGAGGCAGACATGTCCATTTCAGTCCAATTATAGAATATTAATGCTTTCCCAAGACAAATGATTTTGTCTATTGCCTCTAACTCATTCAAATTCATTAAATTTTATTATTTCTACATCATTAAATGTAGGTCAACATGTCCAGTCCAGCAAACACCAGCATTCATTTCCAGCCCACAGACACTGTTGTAAATGATAAGAAGCAAACAAACATGACTTTAAAGGAAAAAAAAATCCCCTTGTTTGTAAACATGAGCATCATATCAAGACTAAAAGAAGCAATGTAATAGATGCAAGTTTTAATCCAACCACTCCATGCTTATCTTGCTAAAAATGTATTTCTGTAGAAGGAGAAGACTGAAATGATGTTTCTTTTAGAAATGAAGAATCCTTTGTGTGTAAAACTTAACCCATTCCATGCCAGTCCTGTAGCTGGGAAATGACTAAGCACCAAGACAGAAGCCATAGAGAGCATTACTCTCAATAGCTCATGCGCTGGGATGTCACAGGTGACCTGTTCAGTCAGAATGAAAGTATCCCCAGGGCTTTGCGCTAAGAAGTTGTTTTAGAAACTGGGACTGAATAGCTTCCTTTACTCTTACTGTTCTTTGAGATGGATGCTGACTATATACTAAATGAGGCTCTTCTTCTCTCCCTACCTCTTGGGACATTTACACAATTCCAGAGGAGCTCAGACCATGGAGTCAGACTTCCTTCAGTGAACTCTACATTCATCATTTACTTGTCAATCAAGGGCAAGTTCTTTGTTTGTGACATATAGCATATAACATACAACATAAAATCAAGGATTTTAACGCCATGGAATCCCATCCTGAGTCATTTCAAAATGAATAAGAAGGGACACACACACGCACACACACACACACACATATATATTCAGATTTACTGATAGATTTATTTTCAAATTCCTCAAAGTTTTCACATGGGAACAAGATAAGTTGTATAAAGCAACAAGGAGTCATCAGAACGACATGCTGTATGAAACAGTCCAGGCTGCTATAACAACACAGATGACTTAAAGAACATGTGTTTAGTGCATAAATCTGTGGAGGCTGCAAAGCTAAGCTAATGGGGCCATGAGTTTGCAGACAGGAAGACTACTTACTGTACTAGAGGGAAGGAAGAAGTCTTTCTCTCTTATTTTAAAACCATTATCACCTTCATAAAACGCCTACTCTCATGACCCAATTCACCCCAAATTGTCATCTATCCAAAAATGCTGAAGTTAAGGTAAAATGTCAACACAGGAATCTGGGGGATGGGGAGGGGTTACAAATGTCCAATCCATAACCCACAGGTTAGAATTATTTGAAGTTCTCAGGCATGAGGAGTGATCATCTCAACTTGCCTGATCTTTACAGTGTTGACACTCACTCTGTAACCCAGGGTGAGGACATTTTCTAATTTGTATCACCATTATTTAAGTTATGTTCTGATTGTACAGAAGGCAATATGGTACAAGTAAGCAAGAGATTTCCCTAAAATCATTTATCAATCACCGTGTTATATTTTTACTCATAGGGAATTTAAACTTTGTCTCTGTCTTAAACAAAACATCCAGAGTTGCACCGTAAATCACACGGCATTGGACTTCCACACACCTGCCTTTACTTAATGATATACCCAAAATAATGGCTGATGATGTATCTTATCTTTTTCTCAAACATTAAGGTGCTTACAAATAAATGGAGGGTTTTATTGAAATGTACCCTAGGTACGTGTGGAGTGAGTCCTGCATTTCTGCATTTCTAATTAGCTCCTAGGTGATGCCAGTGCTCCTGGTC
Organism: Cricetomys ansorgei; assembly: GCA_026225945.1. Classification (NCBI taxonomy): domain Eukaryota; kingdom Metazoa; phylum Chordata; class Mammalia; order Rodentia; family Nesomyidae; genus Cricetomys; species Cricetomys ansorgei. Next base: position 18,092,748 of record JAMJFZ010001796.1, read on the forward strand.
CTGGTAATTAGCTCTAAATGGCATGGGTCCATAATTGAATTATGTTTTCCTCTATGAAAAACAATGAGAAAATTGTCTCTGGAGTATTGTTAGAAGTTAATGTTGAATATACCTAGAGGAAATTATTGCCTTTGCTCTTATGGACCGCTTAAATCTTATGGTGTTTTCCTTTTCACGTGGCCACAGGAAGAACTTTTAATTAAGTTACCAGACTTAATGGTCATGCTGATTTGATTGCAATGATCCATATCTTACTATATCTAACTTTCCTAATATTGCTTTCTATTCTTACTACCATTGCCTTTTGTACCCTTAGGATATTTAGTGTGGTTGTCTTCTTACATGCTTAATTGTAAGACTTTTAAAATTGCTGTTTTGGATGAGAAAGGATATGGAAACAAGAATCCTTATATAACCAAGAGAAGTGGAAAATGTGCTTCAGGATGCACAGACATACGACTGTTAGGAGTTCTGAAATGGATAACAGAGACATAAACAGTCTCAGAAGTGGACTTGAGAAGGATCAAGTCCATTGCCTACAAGACACATTCAAGGCCTTGCTAGACAGCAAGAGGAAGATGATTGAATGATGCTTTTACTTAATTAAAAAAAACTGAACTTACACTTGCCTCTAGAGGGTCTATTATTATAAAGGTACAAAGAACAATTCTACTGCTGCTACCAATCTCACAGGAACACGGTGGTGAATGCTAGCAGTTTCTGTGAAACCTGAGTGGGAAGAATGATTTCCTGTTTCTGAGATGAGTGAGCTACATCTTTGTAGATCCTTTGTAGAAAGCAAAAACAAGCACTGTTAGCTTTCCATGCTCAGTAATTTGAAGTGTTACTGCAACAGGCATAAAACTGAAAAATGGTTAGAGGTTTACTGGAAGAATAACCTTGTATAGTTACTATTCAGGAGACAATAAATAAATAAATAAATAAATAGATAGATAGATAATAAATAAATAAATAAATAAATAAATAAATAAATAAATAAACATATGCCAGCCACCCAGCCTTGAGCAATGTGTTTAACCCTTGGAGTCTTGATGGTCTCCTCTCTGGAACTTGCAATAGCAACTTCCCCATGGTATTGTGCTGAGAATTAAGTAAGGCATTTAATGTGAAGGCATCCTGTAGGTTCTCAACAACTGGTTTAGTGTAATGCAGTTATAGTTCTCCTTCTGCTTGATTATCAACTTGATAGGATTAAAAATTAGAAAGTCATACTTCTGGTGTGTCTATAAGGATGTTTCCACAGACAATTAGACTGTGAAGGTTCTAAATCAACCCCTGGATGGACTCATACTATGATGGCATTCTTGAAGGCAAGAAGCGTGTCTTGAAGGTGGTGTGTTCCCAGGCATGTTGTTTAGGAATCTGTGTCTCACCCTGGCTTCTTCTTGATCTCTCTTTCCTTTGACTTCTGTCTGCCATGTAATAATGTGAATATCTCTGGTCCACCATGATCAACTGAACCCTCTGAAACCACAAGCCAAGAAAACATCCCTTTCTCCCTGACTTTATGTCAGGTGTTTTTGTCACAGTGATTAAAATGTCTAAGACAAGCCAGTCTTCAAGAAAAGATTTAACATAGATGGGGGTGGGACCTCAATTCCTATATGCTGACTCTTTGTTATATTGTTGACCCTTCTAACAGTTTTCTAGAAGTTACTTTTGCAATATGTTTGAGAAGTCCTAATTATTAGCTGGTGTAATCAATAGCATTCAGATTTGATCTTCTAAAATTTGTTTTGATTTCCTCTCCAAACAAAGAAGTCAAGAGAATTTATTCATATTGAAAACAGAAAGGAGTGTTTTCTGCTAAAGCATAAGTTGTAGTGGAATAGGTATGTGTGAAAGCTAGGGAGGATCTATATTACAGGGGTTTATATTCAGAAGCATGTGTAGTCTGTATGGAATGTAGACACACCTTTAATCCCAGTATCCAGAAGGCAGTGGTAGTCCATGCCTTTGATCCCTAAGAAAAGTAGAATCTTCCAGAAGCAGACACAAGAAGCAGAACTTAGAAGTCAGTATTACACAGGAAGTGTTGTGTAAGATGAGTCAGAGTGAATGACAGGCAAAGTGACTAATGAAAGGAAGAATTAGCAGAGTGAGTCAGAGTAAGGATGTGCCCAACTCTCAGGAGAGAAAGGTGAGCTCTCAGGTGAGCATTAGAGTCAGTTACAGAGGAGCCAGTTAAAGAGTCAGGGAGTTACAGTCAGTTACGGAGTTAGTTACAGAAGGGGAGTTACAGGGTCAGTCACCAGTGAGTTGTAGAAGAGGAGTTAAAGAGTCAGTTGCAGCAGAGTCAGTTATAGAGGCAGTTTGAGGTGAGCATTGTGAAGAGGCACACAGGGGACAGGACACAGAGATAATGAAGTGCTTCGATTGAGGTTAGGGCAGAGAAGCAGAGAGGCTGAATGAGGTAGAATAGAGCAGTGAGAGCTGAGGGAGAAACACAGAAACACAGCAGAGCTATGCAGAAGAAGTCAGACAGGAAGAGTGAGTTGAATCAGAAAAATCAGAGTACAGAAGGAGCTAGTCAGAGTGGCTCAGTCAGCAGTAGGACTCAAAAGGCTAAGGCTGAAGTCTTCTAGGTCCAGGCTAGCAGTTGAAATATTCTAGATTGTATGAAAGCTAATGCCTTCCAGTTCAAGGATTAAGACTAGATTTTAGGAGGCTGAAATGCTCTAGGGCTCCAGGGCTCCAGGAAAGAACTAGCAATTTAGTTAGACTAAAGAGTAAACGGTTTTCAACCTGAATCTATGGCTACAGTGAATCTTCTTGTCATAAAAAGCCCTGTTACAAGAAAAATAATGGGGCTAGTGAGATGGTTCCATGATTGAGAGCACTTTTTACTCTTGCAGAAGACCAGAGTTTGGTTCCCAGCGCCCTAATTGTAACTTGCAGCCATCTGTGATTATAGCTCCAAGGGATCTGACACCCTTTTCAAGTTTGCATGGGCCCTTCCACACATGTGGTGCGCATCAACTCATGCTGCCATGCACACTTACACATAAACATCATAAATAAATAAACAAATCTTCCTTTTTAAAGGAAGATGTATGCTTTAGACACTGAACTAACAGACATATTGCTTATTTCTTTCAATGCTGGACACACACAGTAAAATAAATTCTTTGTTTTCATTCAATAGCACTTTCAACCTCTTTTCATTTCCTTTTTGCTTATCTTTTCGGAAATTCCAGACTCTCCCACTCAACTTTCAAAAATCCCTCCTACTCTCCACCATTAAAATGTCACAAAGTTCAGAAGGGAGGACATTTTTCCTTCTAGGAATTCCTCATGCAAACATGTTAGATGTTCATTCCTACTCAATCAAAGATTGTTAGCAGGTCAAAGCTTCTATTTATCCAGGGTTCCCTAAAATGTCAAAAGTAGTATTATAAGCAGATACTACACTTAGGAGACATTAAAGCAAGCAGATGGGATTCTTCCTGGGATAATTACTTTCTTCTCTTTACCCCTTACTCTATTTCAGGGGAAAGTCATAGGAAAATCATGGTTAGCTGCAGTCATTTATGACAGGCTGTTTCCTCTTTAAAAGAATTTAATAACAAACTAGATACAGTTAAGGATGAGTTACAGGTGATGTTCTGTGTACTAGAAAGAGAAACCATCATAAATGTATTGAAATGCACACACAAATGAACTAGTGTCCTCCAGTCTAGGCAGTTTACATTCAGGCACAAATTGACCAAATGGTTATTTGGTCTTAGGCAAACATCCATCTGCTTATGTGCTTACTGGCATTTGATGTTGCCCAAATCCTGTCATCATTATTACCACCTAAATATGTTCCTTCCATAAACATGATACAGATCTGATGTGGTACTTGCAATAGAACTTACTTACTCTTGTTAAAGGTATTTGTTTGAAATGCAATCAAATATATATGCAGAGAGGTACACACACCTTAAGCTTATATTTTAGTGAATAGTAAAAAGTTATGTATATATGCTAATTCATCCCAAAGTACAGATGCACCTCATTATTTTCGAAGCAATGTTTCTTACCAAGAAGGAATTTCAAACAAGTGGCAGTACTACTTTAAAACTAACATTGTATGTACATGTATGTTGAGCCATGTTAGTAAAACACTCAAGTCCTAACATGGGAGACACATTTTCAATCATATTAGAATTGAAATTCTATATTAGAAAACTTGCTAATAAGACAATAGGAAACATAATTTCAGGAAATAATCTAAACTTGACTTAGTATTATGATTTGGTCATAAGATAAGTTATTAGTCATCAATTTTCTAAAAAGAAGGTAGAATAACTAAATGGGGCCATGTTCAGAATGTTTGTCTAGTGCGCATAATAGTTCTTACAGAAAGGCAAAACGTGGTAAGTCCAAGCCAGGAGTCTACATGTACACACATAAATCTAATCCAGTGGTTTGGGTAACAGTGAAGTCACCTTTGCTTTGGTGTCCATTCTATTTCCTGCGGCAGCTGCTGCCAAAGCTGGCATTGGTCATATGCTCGGCCAGTTTCCCTTGGTCTCTGCTTTCCACATTCCAAATAGATTTCCAAGACTTCATCTCATTCTCAGATGTAGTTAATCTGACCCCCTCCTCTATTGTTATTAGATGGAGCACAGGGCAGGATTTACAACATTCTCTGTAACATTCTGAAGTATTCGGCTTTTTCAACAGTGCTTTCAGAAAAGACATAATAACTTAGAAGTAGGGTGGATTCTTTTTCGATAGGAATCCCTAGATTCCCTCATATGTCATAGAGGGCAGCTTGCTGCAACAGACAGATGCCTGCCTTTCACGTTGTATTAAAGTGAACTAACCATAATATTTCCCCCATTAGCCTTTATTTTTCCTTTGACAAACAGCCTTTGAGAACACAGAGCAACAGACATACACAACTTGAATAAGCTGGCTCACTGCAAGCCTGTAATGAGCACGTAGGCCAAGGCTGTGGTTGTAGGTCCCTTGAGAGTGAGTGCAGTTTCCCTCTGGGTCCCACTGAGTGTGGGTGCTGACTCACAGGGCCCAACCTTTCCCTTCCAATGATAGGGGAGGAAGCAAAGCTCATGTCTCCCTGCCAAAATCGCTGCCTGCACTGCCTGCCTTGATGTATAGCATACCTTGAAAGGTCTTGGCAAGAGCTGGTTCAGGAGTGTTGGCCAAGGTGCTGAAGTGAGGAAGGGCTGGGCACCTGTGCCTGTGAAGCACCCCTTCTCACTGTCCTTTAAGACATCGTGCTCATTCATTGTGACAGGACCCCACTAGAATTTCAGATGTAAGCTAATCTTGGAGAAAGGTGTGTGTGTGTGTGTGTGTGTGTGTGTGTGTGTGTGTAGAAGGACAACTGGGATACATATTTATGTAAATTCTATTGCTACAGAAATGTTATGAGAATACATTTAAAAACCAAGCACAAATTAAGAGGTCATGCTTTTGATGCTAGTTTGATGTCAACACAGCTAAACTTCTCTATCATGTTATTTCTAAGATTCCCTAAAGTCAATGAACTGCAACGCAAACTCAGTCTAAAGCAAATGACAGAATAACAAAGACACCACTCTGAGCAATCCTTTAAAAGTAAAATTACTGTCTTATGCATGTCTGATTTCCTAATCACTCTACCGGCTTTTCGGAATAGCTCGCTTTTGACAGTTTGTCTGTCCTTTCCTTTAAAAGTGTGCACACTGATATCAAAACCACAGGCTGGCACTGCCAAGGGATTGGCTAACGGTTGAATTACCTCTGGGTAGCTGCAGATTGCAGCCAGTGTTGAGGGAAGGGAAAGAGAAGGCAGCCTGGCCACGGGTTCTTTTCACACCCCAGGCTTTTCTCCCACCCCCATCCTTCGGGCATCTGATGCTCTGTCCTCTGCCAGGCAATTTGCTTCCGCTCTGTTCAACTTCCTGACCTCTGGCTTTAGAGAACGGGTCCTGGCTGTGGGAACTGGCTCTGACCAGCTCTGGCTCCCTTCTCTTTGGTGACTGGCAAGAGCAACACTTTCTCTTTGACACTCTTTAAAAAGGGCTGTTTAATTCCTAATGTTATTTGCTGGCAAAAAGGAAAATGAAACCCACAACAAGGATTCCGGTCCAACCAAGTCCAGCCAAGGGCTTCTTGGTTGAGCTCCACTCTTTCTGAATGGCAGCTCCCCATTGCTTCCCTTTTCCAACACAGTTTATATGTGCTCCCTGCTTGCCACTTCCACCCAGTAGTGTGACACCTACTGGAATTTATGAATTTCTGGAGATGCATGGCTATGATTTGGGCATCTGATGCTGGTCGTTGCCCCAGGGACTTCCCACGGAAATCACCCAGCACTTAGAAGGCATTTCGACAAGGAAGTAGCCAATGGAGACTTTTGGAGGGAGAACCCCCTGAAATCATTTCAAAAATGATTTCACCAGAAGCTACTTGATAACCCATATCCCTCCAGCCTCTCTCCCGGGGCCTTTCTGCAATAGTATAAAGGGGCTTGTGGAGTTTCAGCCAGTGGGGGAAGAACTGTGTGTGCGAACTGCATTTATTTCCGCGCTAGATATGAGGTGGGGGTTGCAGCTTTAGTCAGGCTGAGGAGCTCACTTTGAATCTTTTCCAGGTTCTACAGGGATGTGAAGGGCGCATAGACTTGTGGATCTACAGGTTCCATCCATGTAGATTTCCACCACCAAGCTGTCCCCCATCCGGGGTCCCTGTCACCTCTGTCATCTTGAGACAGTGCGGTTGCATTCCTGCCTCCTCCACTCTCCTAAAAACCTGAGCACATTCTCTCCCTATGCCCACGCAATAGCTCATCTAAGCATCCCGCTTCCCTTAAGTCCCCCAAAGCGCCTCTGGTCCTTAATGCTTTGGTGACACTGGCTGGCTGAGGTGTCTCCTGGGTAGCTCTAGGAGGCGACAGGGGAGAGAGTGAGGGGGCCCAAGGACCCGCTAGTTCCGGAGTGGGGCGCACCAGGCTGGAGGCGAGGCCTGTCGGGGGTCCAGTGGAGAGCCCCTCGGTGGCACGAAGGACACGCCGCACTCACCCGCTGCTGCTGACGGCTGCTGACGGCCACGGCGGCTGCGGACGCGGCGTTGTGCCGGAGCTCGGCTGCCTGCCCCGGTCTCAGCAGGCTCCGGGTGAACCTGCGGGTCCGCTCCCCGGCCATGGCCGGCGGAGCTGCTGGTGCCTGGGGCCCGGAACGAGAGTATCCCGCCGGTCCACCCGGCCTCACCAGCTTGCTCTACCCACCCGCCTTTCAGGAAGCGGAACTCGGAGTCTTTCCCCCCTCTTCCCCGCTCAACTCATAAGAGGCGGGTTTTTCTCGTGCGCACCCCCACTCTGCCCACCCCTTAGCTCCCGCTCGAGCGACTTTGCAAACTCTGCGCGACTGGGGCCTCGCGGGCAACGCGGCCCGGCTAAGGCACATCTGTGAAGGGAGCCCCCGGGCGCGCGCGTTGGGTGGTTGGGTGGCTCCACCCGCGCCGCCCACCCGGGCCTCGGTGCTGATTCGGGACTGCTGGATCCGGGCAGGACCTGCCCACCACCCTGCTCTCTATTCCGATGTGCTTGGAGGACTGGGGATCTGGCGTTCTGTGGGTACATTCTGAGGCTAGAAAGTGGACAGGGCTTGAACTCAGGTCTCCTTGCAGATGGGTTAGAAGTTTATTAAGGATCTGTCTAGTGGCTGGGATTCTTGCTTTGAAGTCTCTCTGGACCCAGAGTCCTTTCTTGGTCTTGAGAAATCTCTGTGAATTCACACCTGCACCACTTTTTTCCTAAACTGCTTTCCTATTCTATACCAGCTATACTGCTCTGGAAAATGAGACTAGAGGGGCGAGTTCCCAAACGCCTCCTTAACTTAGCGTACGAATATCAACTAAAATCTAGTGTACATCTGGGCAATGCAAGGGATTTCAGGATGAAGTAAGAATGAGTAAATAGAAACTGTCCCATTGGGTTACAGGATAGGGCGGGTCCGGTGTGGTGTGTGGTTTAATGTCTATTTTCCTGCTTTCTTACTGAATGCCCTCCTACCCTGCCTCGAGCTATCTGATTAAAGTATTCTAAATTTCTTATCCAAGTTCACATGCAGAGTGGTTCTCTGCCCAGCGTGGATGGATGAAGAAGAGTGGCTCCCGGGGAAGCTGTTGGGACATTCTAGATTTCTTAACTGGCTTTTGGTGATTCTGTGACCTATGCATTTTTTTTAAGTTAAAAACTATCTTTTTTTTTTTTTTAAGCTTGTAATGTGGCTTATGCTTTTCATGTACTTAGTAGGTTGGACGGCTCCCTTTGAGGAAAGCTTGGTAGACACACAGTGTGACTCTGTCTTAGCATTTGACAAACTGTTTATAACCATTTCCCCTGGTTTCAGAATACCACCTGGAATATAGTCAGGACTGAGTAACTCATGACTCTGAGTGACTTTCAAAGGCACAGAATACCAGGTGCAGTCAGAGATGAGAAGAAAAGTGTGTTGGAAGCAAAGCTGTAGTAACAGAAATGCATTATAGTGAGTTCTGGGTACAACGGTTCAGGTTTAAACTTACTTGCTGTGTTGAAATACTTTGGCCAAAAGCAACTTGAGGAAGGAGGGAATTTTGCTTACAATTCCAGGTTACAGTTACCCAGGGACATCTCTGGCTTGTTTTCAGCTCCCTTTATCTTATATAGTCAAGGCCCACTTGTGTAGGGATAGTGCTGCCCATAGTGGACTGAGTCCTCCCACATTAATTATCAATCAAGACATTCTCTCACAGATGTGGCCACAGGGCAATCAGATAGAGGAGTTCTTCACCTGAGATTCTGTCTTCCAAGGTGACTCTAGGTTATGTCAAGATGAACATATAAAATGACCAGGACAACGTCATGATCCAGAACACTGAACAGCTCATGCAACCCAGTCTTCAACTCTATCATGTATTAGAAAATCACTTGTGTTTTCACTGTTGGTACCAATTTTGTCCCCTCCATATTTGGGAGGCCACAACCTTTCACTGGTTCAGAAGGATCTGTGTCTATTTGTTCTCTCCATGTCCCTGTGATGTTACTTTTATGGATCAACTGAGAAGAAAGGTGAATGTAGTTGTGACAGCAGACATCATGCAGTATGTCCTACATGTAGCTGTGTGTCACACAAATGTAGCATCAGACATCTCGCCTTCACATTTCTCTACTAATTTCTATACTAATGTCCCACTTGGAGTCTCATAGGCCTTCAATCATGTAGGCTTCAGTTAAGGTCCCTTCAGTCCCTGGGGAGAGGGTTGATGGTCCCTCAGCACCTTACAGTGAAGACATACCCATCTCTGCTGTGGGACCTACTTTTAGACCTACTGACTGAAGCTCTGAGTCTTGTCCTCAGTTTCTCAGTTTTCTGAAAAGATTTGGCTACAATGCTTTGTAAAGGCAAATCTATAGTTAAATTTTTGGCTTATATTTCTGTCTTGAACTTTTCCTGTCCCTATTATTTTTGTAAAAAACAAAACAAAGCAAACACTTTGCTTCATTCTGCATTCTATCGTCTGAACATTTTTTAAATTTTTACTGATTTATTTTTATTTTATTTTGTTTGTGTGGGTGTTTTGCCTACGTGTGTGTGTGTGTGTGTGTGATGTCAGATGCCCTGGAACTGGAGTTGCAGATGGTTGTGAGGAGCGAAGTGGCTGATGAGAAACAAACCCTTGTCCTTGGAAAGAGGTGCCAGTGCTCAGTGCTCTTAATGGGTGAGCCATTTCTCCAGTTCTGCCTTTTAAAATTTTTATTTATTTACATTTTATTTTAAGAGATATCATTATAAGGACACAATCATTCAATATCTCTAAATAATTGAAATTTTAAAGACTTAAAATATTATATGTGATGATCAATCTTGATTCTCAATTTGATGTGATTTGGAATCATGGAGACAAATCTCTACGCATGTCTGAGAGGAATTATCTAGACTATGTTAATTGCCTGAATGTGGGCAGTACTACTCTCTCAGACATGTCCAGGGCCTCTGAATGTAAAACACAAACAAATGGAGCACAGGCATTCAGCTCCTTTGCTTCCTGACTGCAAATGCAATGTGACTCCAGCCTCCAGGTCTGCCATGACTTCTTTGCTATGATGGGTGGTACCCTTGAAATATTAGCCAAAACGAAGTACTCCTTCAGTTAATTTTGTCAGTGTATTTTGTCCCAGCAACTGGATAAGTAACTGAAATACTCTAGAATACTGACAAAAAATATATGCTGTGTAGTTAAACTTCCTATAAACAATCCCCAGCTTTACTATGCAAAGACAACTGCATAGGTTGTCATCACCTTCAGTCAAATCATAATTCTTGTCTTCACTTGAGCTGGCATAGATCAAGCTCTTCCATCAGAAAGAAGTGATTCCACTCAATAGCCACTCATGACATACAAAATGTGCAAGGGCTCTCACACTGTGCTGAGTAGTACAGAGTTAACTGCTTCCAAAAAAGCTCCCAAAAAACAAAAAACAAAAACAAAAAACAAAAAAAAAACTCCATTTTAAACTGAGTAATTCTCTGCTTCCAAAAAATAAAAATTAAAAAAAACCTTCATTTTAAATGGAGTAACTAACTTGTAAAACATTGGCAAGAGGTGAGGGTAAGATTTTGGAGATGAATCTCTTAAGACACTTGGCAATAAATTATACTATAGTAAAATTATCTAGTAAAGACTTACTTCTTTTCTTTCCAACCAATAGTTCCTTCCTTCCTTCCCTCCCTCCCTCCCAGATATACTCTTCATTATCTGAAGGCTTCATGGCTTTCATAAGGTTTAGAAAGCTCTCATCACCTGCTCTGATATAGGGCAAAGCTCTGTAAGTTAGAAAAATGTAATCACCAATAATTTTCTCCTATCACTTTACAAGACTTGGATTAGGGATAATGTTGCTGGTTACAGGAACAAGAAATAGATGAGGTCATTTTTATCAACAGTAATCAGTACAGAGATGAAAACTGTACCATGTTTTTCCAACACTATGGTGACACAGCTGAGAAAGTGGGCATGAGGCAGTAAGCAGCTCTCCTTCATGGTCTCTGCTTCAGTTCCTGCCTTTGGGTTCCTGCTTGAGCTCCTGTCCTGGCTTCCTCAATGATGGACTTTAACCTGTAAGCTGAAATAACCCTTTTGCTCTCAGGTGGCTTATGGTCAGGGTCTTTATCATAGCAACAGAAATCAAACAAAGATATTCCCTCCTTCATGCATAAAAGAAAACCGAGAGGGAATTTAGTAGCATGGCTATGAAAATAGAGCATTTCGTGTGATAGGCATATAAATGTTGGTTCAAATGATTTTCTGGTATTATATAAAGACTTTCTTTCAAATTCCATATTAAGGGAAAAGTTTATATTTTCTACTTTTACAGTAGGAGAGGGTATCCAAAGTAGCAGGTCACTTACCTTGATCATTATCTAAAAGTACAGTGGATAAATTAGCATAATACCATTTGTTTTAGAAAAATTTACAGCTAATTAATTCATCAGGAACAAAATCATCAATCAGAATTTTAAGCCAAGTAGAAAAAAATACTTTGATAAAACACTTCTTGGTTTTCTAATACTAAGAAAAAGCAAATCTTTTATTAATGGAGTTTTAAATTTACTATTGTGTATCTAGATGCTATTTCATAGTATTCTTCCCCTGCAACCTTGCCAAGGAAATAAATGACAAGAAAATATAGATTAAAAGGTGTTATGTTAATGATGGACCATTAGTTCTTTCCAGAGCTGGAGCCAATGACAAACCTAGGCCTCTGGGTTGTTTATAGGCAAATATATTAAGCATGGTATGTGTTATTTCCTGTTCTTAGACGACATCACTCCTTGGAAGCAAGCTGTATAAAGTGGTATGGTTTGACTGTGCAACTTTCCAGGGTCATGGTGTTTGTCCATGTTTTGCATTGCTCTGTCAGTATTTGTGCATAAGGCGAGGCCCAGAGGGCTGCATAAATGACAAAAAGGGTTTGTTTCTTTCTTTACTAGAAACTGTCTCTGGGTTCACAGTTCTACTTTGTTTTTAATCTGTAGTCTGGCCTTAGGGAATTAGCACCCCAGGATCTTAACTTCACTACACAGACACAGGTTTTGGCTCAATATAAGGGAGAAGAAAACTATTAAAAATCAGAGTGGGATGTTTCCATTCTTACACATATAATGAAGCTTCATACCTTTACTTCCTTAGGCAGTTTGGTTTCCTTCCCTGATAAGTTACTTATTCCAAATATTCATCATTCTTAAAGATATATTACCTCAATATATGACAGAATTATAATAATCTTTTTTTTATTTTTAAGACAGAAAGACAAAAATGAACCCATATTTTTAATATTTCCTTGGTACACATGAGTGAATTTTCCTACCCTTTCTTCTTTGGGATTGGTATTCTTATATTTTATCAGAGACATTGCTAAATTGGGTAGGAGAGCTTTCGGTCTCTTTCCATGGCTACAACAATTTTAATAACAGTGGGGTTATTTGTTCTGTGAAAGTTGGATGGAATCCCACTGTGGAGCCATCTGGTCTTGGTACCCTTTTTAATGGGAGAGATGTTATCAGTTTTAAATGTCTTCTGTGGTAGTTGGTCTATGTTCAAAATTTCCACATCTACCATTTCATAATAATTTATATTTTACTAAGAATAGCACCTACTTTTACAGAATCCAGAGACACTTGCTTTAGAATATGAGGAAGCATAGAATCATGTTTCTTATTTTTCTTTTTACAAAGTATTGTGTATTCTACTGTTTTATTATGAAGACATCAAACATCCCTGAAGCACAAAAATGCAAAAGGATTATAATGTATATCCATAAAGTGTTTAAAGTATGTTTTGAACTTTCACCTTTAACTCTTATTTATTAATCAATCAATCAAACTATTTATTGAACTTATTTCCAACATGTAAGATTGCTTCCCTATACAGCAGCAATATGACTTAACAGAATGACCTTGAAAATCCTTCACACCATTTTTCAGAGGTCGTTAGCAAATGATTTCTTTGTAGCTGCTTCGGCAGTTTAGTATTTTACTATAGATGCTGAATTGATTTGCTTGTCATTTTTCTAATTTCCTTAATTGAAAGTCATCCCCCCTCACCTTGAGATAACGGTATAGCCTCACTCAGAGAACGACCTGGTGGTCCCAGCCCTATTATCTGTTGTTGACATTTAATTTGTTCCTTTTTATCTAAAGGTTTTAAAAATCATCTGTCAGTAAGTGATTATCACATACTTCTCTTCCTTAGTCTGGGGCATTTTACTTCCTTTGTACATGACTTGGTTTTCAATGTGGACTATCTAGTCATTGGTGTATTTAAGGAGCTGGTTTTAGACATATTAATTTGACCTTGTTTATTTATTTAATTGTTAATAAATTGAGTCTTTTATTTTAATTTTTGAGTGTTTTTTAGTCGAGAGATAAATCCTGCTGTATAGGGAAGCAATCTTACATGTTGGAAATAAGTTCAATAAATAGTTTGATTGATTGATTAATAAATAAGAATTAAAAGTGAAAGTTCAAAACATACTTTAAACACTTTATGGACATACATTATAATCCTTTTGTGTTTTTGTGCTTCAGGGATGTTTGATCTCTTCATATATAGATTTTATATATGAAAAACTGGTAATGTTCAAATTCATAAAACTTACATTTACCTTATAGCAAATGTATAGTATGTTGTTTTAAAGTGACAAGAAGTGGGCTGGGTAGATAACTCAGTAGCTAAAGCACCTATCCAGTAAGCATTTTGATCAAAGTTCAGATTCCCAGGTCCTATATAAATGTTGGGTGGAACTTAGTGGTCCACCTGTAATTCCAGCCTTGGAAAAAAGAAAGAGACAGGATTCCCAGAGCAAGCTGGCTAGCCAGAAAAAACGTATATGTGAATTCTGGTTTGATTGAGAGACTCTGTCTCAATGAAAAAGGGGGAAGAACCATGAAAGAGATTTCAGACATCAACCTTGGGCCTCTGCATCTATAAGCACACATTTTTATGTGCATCTTCTCTCTACATGTGCCCATACACATGCATCCAAGCACACACACACACACACACACACACACACACACACAGAGAAAGACAGAAACAAGCCAATGGGCAAATGATATAATTGAATACATGTTTTAAGGAAAATATTCAAGAAAGACCAATATTTTTAATATACAAGCGGTACAAAGATTTTTACCTATTTCCTAAACAATTCAAAATATACACACTCTTATAAGATAAAAATGTCAAACATTACAGGGATATATACACTCAAAATTTTGCTCAATTTTAAATTGTGTTGACAGTGTTTCTATAATTGAATTTCTAGTGTAGAAAGTTTTAATATAAATCTTTTGTCAACGTATACTTGTGTGTGCATGTGTGTGTGTGTGATTTGTTTACAACAGTGCCAATAGTGCACATTGCCAACCAGAAGCTATCATATCATTAGTAGATTTTTTTTTCTTAATAGAGTGAGGCATGTTACAACAAACACATAGTTAGCAACATCAAGTGACATTTTACGAAAGATTAGAGAATACATAGCCTCAGAAAGAAACATAATGTTCCTAAATATTTTAGATTAACGGTTAAATACTAAATTAAAAAAAAGTTTATAACACAAGGTTTGCAAAGCCTCAGTTCCTTCACTTTCTTAGATGACAGGAGACAAATGTGACAAATGTATTTCTGGTAGCTCTAATTGATGCTTTACCTCAAGTAGTTTCAGGAAGCTTTTCTTAAATAAAAAAAAACAAAAAAACAAAAAAACAAAAAAAACCTATGTGATTTCAGTGGTTGCAGCCCATTTCCTAGCCTGTGATGGTGGCATGCTCAGTATTTGCACGAACTCGCTTCCTGTGCCTTCCTCTGGTAGAGAGAAATGAATAGAAACTTCACAGCATTGCTTAGGGCTTAGTCTGTGAAAGAAAGGGGAGGTGACAGAGGAGGGAGAACAAGTACAACCGCATGCTGTTTTCTAGTGGCCCCTAAAAGCCAGTCAGATTGAGTGTTCTTGGGGATGTTTATTCAAGCAAGACTAGAAGGTTTTGTTCTTCCATGTAGGGCCATTAGAGTGTATTGATACAACCAGATTGCGGCTTTCATCTTCTAGCTATTTCTCGTGTGTGGGCTTCGAAACGTGCTCTGTTCTGGCTAATCATGGATATTGTCCCCTTCCTCCTTATCTTTGCTGAAAGGCCAAAAGGGACTTTAAAAAAATTCCTAAAGAAAATTTAAAAGCAACAAAAGAGTTTCTATGAAAATTGCCTAAAAATTCCTAATAAAATCAAAGTATTTTTCATAGTTTCTAAAAGAGGCCTATTAGCACCTTCATGAACCCATAAAGCATCAAGATTGTGTTAACAACAGGTCTTTGTGTTACTGCCACAAAGCCTGTCTTCTGTTAGAGAAATGATTACCTCAGAGCTATTTAAAAGTACACACATACGACTCATGACATTCAATGGAATATTCTGTAAAGACATAATATTTTATAACCACTTTTTGCTTTTATAACCACTTTTTGCATCAATGCTTATGTAGCCACTGTTAGTTAGTTTGATGCCATTTACCCATGAAGATCTAATCTGGTGGTTAGTGTGTGAATCTCTTTAATCTATGGCTGGGTATGAATTCTCTCTCTGGATTCACACTCTGGGCAGTGACAGGAAATCTGACAAATAGAGACTGAGTTTTCTGGTAAGAGCTTCTAAAACCTTGTTTGAATATTAGTAGGCAAGCATTCTAGAGACGGACAAGGCTGGAAAGGGCAGGGACATCACCTAAATTCTTTGTCTTTGTTGCTCCTGTTGTTCTGCAGTGGTTTGCTTTGATGGTTGGTGTTCTTGTTTATAAAAGAAGAAGCAACCCAGGAGCAAAAGGCTGTATCTGAGATCTATCCATCAATGACTGCTTGGCAAAGGTCCAGTCCAGAGTTTATCCTACTTTACCATCAAGCCAGAAACATGCAAGGGAGGAAAGTCAAAGGTGAATGATAATGCTCTAGAAAACCAACAGAGGAGCAATTGGATTGTGGTACCACCTACAGATCATGCGCAGAAACGAGGAGAAACAATGTTTGTAAATTTCATTCCTTCTGTATTTCTTGTTCATTTTCTCTGTTCTTGTTCTCCCTTCTTGCTCCCCCTTCCTTGCTTCCTCCTTCCTTTCATGTCTTCCTATCTTCTCTTCATTTCTCTTCATTTTTAAAAAAAAAATTTCTTTTTTACATTCTTTTGGCACTTTATCTTCATTTTTTTTTCTTTTTCTTTTCATGCTTCTGACCCTCTGTGTACATCAAGACCCCTCTTTGGTAGGATGTCTTTATCCCCTTCTTATTCTGTTAACTCTGCCTCCTACACAATCAGTATATTGTATGTTGCTTACTGTGGTTTTGTTTCCACTTTTCCATTAATCACAGAACTTTTTTGAAAAAGTCCCAAATTCACATGGAAGGGCAAAAGATATCAATAGCCGATACAATCCCGTGGAGGAAGAACAACGCTGGAGGGAATCACAATGCTCGGTCTCGAATTATACTCTGAGGCATCATAAGAGAACAATAGCATGGCACTCAGTAAAAGGTCAATGGAGTAGACTGGGGCAACCGGCTGCAACTGACAGGATGTCAAAGATGTCAAAACAAAGATGCCAAGAATACAAATTGGAAAAAAGACAGCCTCTTCAGCAGGTATTCTAGGAAGGCTGGATGTCAGCACACAGACTATTGAAGCCAATCTCTTCACTCATCCATCCAAAAGTCGATTAAAGACCTTAATGAATGAATGAAATTTTGAAGCGCCAGAGAAACATTCTAAGAATTTCCTATAGGCCAGGACTTCAATAGGTCAGTTAAAAACAACAAGCATTGGCATATGGGACTATGTCAAATTAAAAAAGTTTCTGCTCAGAAAACTATTAATAGAGCAAACAGCCAATAAAATGGGATAAAAATGTTTCCTAACCTTTAGTCTTTCAGAAGATCAATATGCAGAATCTATAAAGAACTCAAAATCTCCACCAAGAAAGAATGAGTACATCAATCAAGAGGTTAATAAATGTTCAAAGTAGACACTTCTCAAATGAAGTGCAAATAGTTACATTAAAATTTGTGACACAGTTAGCCATTAGATCACTCTACATCAAAACTACATTGAGATTCCATCTCATTGCAATCAGAATGGCTGTTAACACAAGTAGGGGAAATGGAACCTTTATACTTGGTGAAATGCAAACGGTATAGTTACTGTGGAATCGGTGTGGTGTTTCTTCAAAAAATTAAGAATAGGGATTTTTCAGCTTTCCTAGACCCTCTCTGTTTTGCAGAGGTTTTTTTCTCTCTGTGTCGGTTGCATGTGTGTGCTCCCTCACCCTTAGTAAACTCCTTTCTTCACCTGTTAAAAATTTAAAAAATACTACTATCATGTCACTACATCACTCCTGGGTTTTACCAAAAGAAAACAAAGTCAGTTTACATCAGAGATAACTAAATCCATGCTTATTTTGACAATATTCACAGTAGCCAACTTGTAAGATTAAAAAAAAAAAACAAAACAAGAAGTGATGCACTCTAGTTACCAGGCTAACACAAGTTTCATAGTACACTTCAAATTTTAGCATGAGAAAATTAAAGTCATAGTCCATTTCACTTGTGAGCACAGTCTTTTAAAGTTCTATCACAACACAGATAGATATAAAACAGCTGTAGCCAGTAGACGTCATGCTAAGATTACAGAGTTGGGATCATTCATATTGTGTCACTAAGTAAAAAAGGAAAAGATCATGTGGCCCACTAGTGACGCAGAAAACATACTTGAAGAAATTGCAGGCATTGTGTGTTTAAGATGCTTTGTGAACTAGAAAAAAATGCGGGTCTATTAATTTAAACAATGAAAACTCTATTTAAATACATTTGAAAATTATTATAGCTACCACTTGCTATCTTTGGTGGGGCAGTAAGGCAAATGACATCACAGAAGAAATCTACAAGGATCATAAGAGAGGAACAGAAACTGCCATTGCTGACAGGATATAATTGGGTAATGGTAGATTCAAGAGAATATACTAATTATTAAATTACCAAATAGAGTTAACAACAAAGATTCGAAAGGCCAGAAACAAATCTATACATGAATCGTCAGAAACAAAGAGGAATAAGTGGTAGCATTTGAAATAATGTAAAAGACTAAAGCACTCATAGGTAAATCATACAAAAATTTATAAATTGTTGAGATGAGAAATAAAAAAAATCATAATGGGATGTAAATATTTAGAAGGATATGCAATATTTATTGATTAGAAAAATCAACATTTCAAAGATGTCAGTTATCCACAAATTTAGTATCTTATTTATAGATTCAACAGAAACCAATTTAACAGCTTATTAAATTTAATTTCCCTAGTGTATTTTGCTTTGTTAGGTGCCTATGGAGTTGTATTTCTTGTCCTGGTAGTGTAGCAAATTCCAGTCTCATTCCTTACTAGCATGAATTGGCTTTTTCTTTGGAATCAACCCTAAAAGGCTAGTAAATTATATGATCCCTGAGGCTTGAAGGGAGAATACTATGCAGTATCTAGAACAGGGCAGTTTTCTCAGTGGCTCATACTGTAGCCTTGTATATGATCTGATAGGCCTAGTGATTGCTTTATATGCTTGACCTTTTTTTCTATTTCTATAGCTTAAATCAAAGTTATTTCCCTGGCTTGGAATTTCCTCTTTGCTTATCTTACTTCCAGCTATTATTTAAATTGCTATGCCAACCACCTTTTCCTTTAATGCTTTCCCTGAGCAGGCCAACAAATCATGCATTTGTATCAAGGTGGGTAGTATACCTCCAGTTAAATGTGTGACCCACTCCTAACTCACTGAAGTTAGCAGTGTTAACTTCATAAGAGGTGTTCTTTTACCCCCAAAAAGGTTTAGTATCTTTGTGGTTTAAAGAATGTCATTTCTCTATCTTACACACATCCTTATGTATCATTTTCATCCAATACAAGTGTATAAAGGAGATAAAGTTAGGATCAACTATTGAAATCTTTCTTTTAGGGTGGTGTCTCCATAGAATATATATCTGTTTTTGTACATGCGACTTAGGGCTATGTGAAGAGAATATTGGAAGTTTTCAGAAAAATCCCAGCAAGTGTTATGTGAGTTCATGAAATTTAGTTCATCCTTCATCCTGTCCTTACATGGCAAAATATGGTGGTAGTTTTGGCTGGTTGCTGCTGCAGAGATGCAAAAACTCAAAATAATGGCTAAGGCAAGGGAGGTGGCTCATGGTTACATAACTATGTGGTCCATAATATGTACAAAGTAGGAAGTGCAGATTCTGGGTGAGAAACTTGGATGGGATTACAGTCAGGAGTCCATAAGGAATGGTGAAGCATCTCATCACCTGCTTCATTAAAGGTCTGGATAGGTACATCATCAAGCCAGCCACCTATGTCAAGGGGTGGGAGGTCACTTGGGAAGAGGATGAAAACCCAGGCATGTGTGTAAATGAGCCAATAGAAGCAAGGGAAACACCTTAATAATCATGTATTTCATCGCCCAATCAGTCCCAGATACTAGGAGAAAAATTATAGTCTGGACCCGAGATTTGAAACCCGAATGGCTGTTCAGATTAAAGAGGGCTTTAAAGTTCTAACAATAGAGATAGTTTAGTTTGGTCTCCTCAATGTGACCCACAGAAAACTGAGTCCCAGAAGTTTGAAAGATTTTAAAGCAGCCATTGATGTGCAATCAGTGTGCCTTCTAATTCAAGGAGGGACACTGGAAATGGGAACACCCTCGTCAGTCATTTCTTCTTGGTATGACCAAATGGCACCGTAAGCTGAAGGCTCCTCCAGGTGTTCTACAGAATCATGGAGTTCAGTGCCCAAACAACAACACAGACCCAGATTGAAGTTAAACTGGAGGTGCCTCTTATTCCTTCAACTAGTAGAATTCCTCTTTGATATCCATCTGAGAGTTCTTTTCTGATGTAGCTCTTGGGTTTTTATCAAAGTAAGGTATTCAGTAGACAATGAGAGGAGGCAGCAGATATGGGAAATGCTTCATTTGTTTGGGAGACAGTTTGGGACAGTATTTCACATTCCTTTCTTCATGTCACATTATGTCCTATCTCACTGTTGGGAGGTACATGTTGATCAAATCTGAAGCAAGTGTCTTATTAGCTACAAACTAAATTCAGGTAGGGATACCCCCAGCACAGGGTATTCATTTGTTAGTTCATTTAGGTAAGTGTCGGCTCCGTTTCTCATAGCTCTCAGGGAGTGACTGACTTGGAAAATTTCAGTTTAGAGTACTGCAATCCCAATGATGCATCGTTAATTCCATCCCTTTTCAGATTGGGCCAGACATGAACTGGGAATCACCTATCTATGAAAGGATAAAATATCCTTTGAACCCATAAGCCCTTCGCGGAGTACACTAATATTTTATAGTAAAACATTATTATTGCCTACGTCTATTTTAATGTTTTAAAACATTTTTATGTTCTTATACAAATATCTCCATTTTTTTCTATACATCATTCAATTAGATGGGCATTAGAGAAAGAGAAACAAATGGTTCAAAAGGAAGTTGATGCTTTGTATATTGGCTACCCATTATTTTATAGCAAATTACTTCTGAAAGAGACTGGTTTAAATAACACACAATTTTTATTTTATACAGTCTTATGTCAGTAATCCGACCTTAGCTTATTTGTGTGCCTCAGATTGTCCCGCAAGTGTCTTGCAACTCTGCCAGGAGAGTTGGGTTGCTAGTTGTCTCTACTGCCTCTCCACAGCTGCACAACAGCTGGAGTATGAAGCATGTGTGTGTGTGTGTGTGTGTGTGTGTGTGTGTGTGTGTGTGTGTGTGCAGCCTTTCTTGACCTTCTCTGTGCCACTCACTCTCCTGTCTGTCCCTCCTAAGGTTGAGGAAGCTAGATTTTATATTCCTTGGCAAAATCTCTCACATTATCTGAAACCAAGACTCTGAAAATTTGTCCTGTTCTTGGAATCTGTGTTCTTTTATAACTGTCAATTTGTCCTAAATATTTTTTTTGCAGAAAAAAATACAGCTTTGCAGTTTCTCTGCTTTCTCCCCAAAATTTAAAAATACATTCAACAATGTGCTCAGAGAAATAAACTAGCAACATTACAAAGATGCCATGGAATATAGCATGAGATTTATTCTTTGCATATCTTTACAAGATTTATAAGGAAGACTTAAAAGGAGTCAAAATTAAATGATTTGATGAAAGACTCAGAGGTTTTGCAATGTCTTACAGTCTTTGTGCTTTGTGTCCTATCACAAAGGGTAACAGAAATTCTGCTGCTTATTCTGACCTTGAAAAATGGCTTTGTGTTGTCCATTGTTAAATTTCCTCTCATTCCATATTTACAAAAAGGCAAACCTTAACTTTTTCAGTGCAATTGTATGGTTTAAGTGATAATAAATCCATGCACATGCATCTGAAGATGCATCATACACAATGCTGTCCTTCATTCCTGCTGGCTCGAGTGAAATCCAGGGAGGATTTCATTACTTGTGAAATTCTTCGATATCCTGTCATTGAGAGACTTCTCTACATCCTAGTAACTTGATTTCCCTTAAGGAAGAGTCATTACCATCATGAAGTACTCATGGAACATGCAGCAGGGAACATCATGGTGCAGCCCAAGTGGTGGCTACAAGGAAAGATCTGAACTAGCAAAGCTATTGACAAATGCGTTTTTCTGTCTATAGCACACAGTAAATAATGTGCTCAGGGTGTGAAAGGAGTAGAGGAGAAATTCCCATTTATTTTTTTCTCTTATGTAGTTTCTTAACTGACAAGAAAACACCACGGGAAAGATCTGTCTAAAAGAGTGAGTAAATTTGAAGCCTGATGTGTGTGTGTGTGTGTGTGTGTGTGTTCTCATAGTCTGTATGTTTCATTCAGGATATAGATTATGATCTTTTAATTTTTTTTGTGTGCCTGCAAGTGTATGTTCACGTACAAGCACACGTGTGAGTGTCTTCTATCACTCTCCACCTCATCTTTTAAGACAGGATCTCTCACTGAATCCAGCACTCACAAAAGGGCTAGGCTAGCTGGCCAGCTTTCTCTGATGATCCACTTGTCTCTACTGAATCCGCACTAGGGTAATAGAGTCAAAGCAATGGTACTGAGCTCTATTTTGTGGACTCTGAGGATCCTAACTAAGATCCCCATGCTATGTTGTAAGCACTTCCCTGACTGAGCTGTTTCCATAGCTCCAATATTGTGAACTTACAAACCATGTTGCTCGTGGGAGCTTTGGATTTTTAGAGCTGTTACAACAAGGCTTCTGTTCTCTACTTGAGTACGTCACTATTTTTTAAGGGGTGACAGAAACATTTTTTCAAAGTGCTAGGAGAAAAGCAAGTGATGCAGAGGACAGCTATCTCTACTAGGGTCAGGTCCTGAGAAGACACTGGAAGCTAGGTTTTGAGATTAGCTGTTGGTTCAGGAAAGAGTTGGAAAGATCTTCAGATTCTGCATATAGTGTACTTCTCAAACATATCTGTAAGCAAGGAGGGAAGGCCAGACATACCTGCAGTCAGAGAGAGCAGGCCACACAGTTCTGCAGGCAAGGAGAAGTGGCCAGGCTCTGAGTAGACTCCTGACACAGAAGAATATGAGATCCTGTTTGTTCGAATGGAGCTTCCATGGTAAGGAATTAGGAAGCTCCAATGGTCATTTTTGGATAAAATTCCAAATGAGTAAGCTGTAGTTATTTATTTGCTCATCTTCTCTCCCTTTGTCCAGTCATTTTAGATGTAATGGTTTGCTAGCTTTTTGGATCTGGTATGTTCCTTTTTAAAACCATTTAATCTTATAAAATAGGAAAAACACAGTTTTGTGAGTAATTAGAATTCTGCTGACATTCTCTAACCTAAAACAAATTATGCTGTCTGTCTTGTTCAGTGCCTTTGTTTCCCTTAATAGAGGTGTCTAGTACCATATTTCCATATTATTATGTACAGTGCAGTTAGAATGAGAATTATAAAGGAATAGATTGCTTTAAGAACTTAAACTGTATCCAAGACGTGATTTGTAGCCCACTTTTGTATTGCCATTCGAGTTTAATATAGCTTTCCCAGTGACAAGGGCAAGTCAGGGCTGGGCTGAGTCTTGCTAAGAATGTGAAAGGTCTTGTATTCACACACACACACACACACACACACACACACACACACACACACATGATCAACCCCAAAATCAATCCTATCTATCTAATCTATCTATCTATCTATCATCTATCTATCTATCTATCTATCTATCTATCTATCTATCTATCTATCATCAATCTAGTATCTATCTACCAAATTTATATGTAGTTATTTCAAAATCTGAAGCCTTTCTGGTGAAGCTATAAATGACTGTTACTTAACACATAATGATACATCATCAAACTGAGAAGCAAACAAGCACTGTCTTAGGAGAGTGGTTCTTCCCAGGGCTCTGGTGTTGTTTTTCTGTGCCCAAGAGTCTTATCAGCTAAAACTAGACACATTACCTCCAAACCAGATGAAGCAGAAAAGAAATGTGAATGAGTGAATGAGTGAATGAATGAAGTGAGTGACTGAAGTTAGCCTCAACTGGGGGCTACACAATGAAAGATCACAAATATCTATAATACTACTAGATAGGGTTACTAATTACTGTATTTGTATTCTTTCTAGTTTTCACACGAGACACCATCTTAGTGTGTAGCCCAGGCTTACCAAAAACACATAATTCTCCTGCCTCAACTCCCCAAGTGCTGGGATTAAAAATTTGTATCACTATGTTTGTCTTTTGGGGTTATAATAATTTAACCTGTGCCTAGAGTTCCATGCTGTCCACAATGTAAAGTCTCACCCACTAGGACAGCTTATTCCCTGATTCCATGATTGGTTCAGCCATGAACTTGCTTTGTGCCTTTGGTTGTGGTGGGGTACTGGTGATGAACCCAGGAGTCATGGGGTCTTGTCCTCGCCCCTTGTTGTTTCTGGCACTGGCCATGAGAAGAACCCACTGGGCTAATATGTTGGTGCTAGGAAGAGAGAGAGTGATTTGGAATCCAGTCATCCGCCAGAAACCCAGCTGACTTCCAGACCTGGGAACAAAACAAATGCTCATTGTTCTTTGCCACTGGACTTCAGATGCTTACTATGCAGTTACGAGGCCATCAAGCCAATTTTTCT
The DNA here is from genome assembly GCA_026225945.1 of Cricetomys ansorgei. NCBI lineage: Eukaryota > Metazoa > Chordata > Mammalia > Rodentia > Nesomyidae > Cricetomys > Cricetomys ansorgei. The sequence continues at coordinate 18,116,953 of JAMJFZ010001796.1, forward strand.
TGTTTTCCTTGGATAAATCTCCTTCTCTGTCACATAAGGATTAGGATAGTGCTAGTGCTCCTAACTCAGGCTGCCTTCAGGGCTGAAAGGATAGGTGAGGATGAGTAGGAAGATGGCATTTGGAGACCTCATTTGCCCCTCCTGAAATGTGTGCTACCATGAGGTTCCAGTCTAATGTGATGCTGCAGATGGGTGTTCCTTCATTTTAAGAAAAGCTATAAAATTGATTTAATTGTTTTGTTGTTGCCTTTGTTTTTCTGTGCATGGCTGTGAGAGTGCCATTGCAAGACTGTAGAGGTCAGAGCACAACCTGCAGGAATTGGTTCTTTCCTCCCACCATGTGAGTTCCTGGGATTAAAGGTAGTTTGTCAGGCTTTGTGGCCAAATGTCGTTACCTGCTGAGACATTTTCCCAGTACCTAAAGCAGATTATTATGGAGAAATATCATTTCAAGAACTAATTAAGAGTGCACTTCTCTCTCTCTCTCATATATATACATATATTCCAGGATTTCTCTTCAGCAATTTAAAAATTGGACAATATGTGCTCCTTATTTACTGCTCCATAGCAATGGGCTCTGGCCCCAGCTTATCCTCTAATATGTTTACTTTAAAATTCAGCACAATTCTTATGTAAAATTGCACACTGACTATATTTCTTTCTCTTAAATAATATCTTATAAATGTGAATACACTATTAAAACTAAAACCAACAAATAATGCAGACAAGACCAAGTATCCCAAACTAAAATTCTTTACCCACTTCAAATGTCTAAGTCTAACAAACAATCCTCCTAATTATACTCAGAAGCTGACTTTTCTTTTTCATAACCAGAAGGAATGAGTGATTCAGTTTTAGAGGTTTTAGTTTTCTTTTCATGTTATGAAAATTTTAATATGATTTATTGCTGTGACTTTAAATGATTTACAGGCTATGTTCCATTGAAGGAAGAATTTTAATTCTATTAAATTATTTTTCTTAATAAATTAGCTATCAGCTAGAAAAATGGCCTGGTACCTCTATTACAGGGGAGGAAAGCAGGAAGCTTTCATTTTAAATCTTCATTAGCTGCTGCTGATTAGGCCAGTAAGAGGGTTTCAAATTCCAGATTTCCTTTGCCATAGTGTATAAAGCCAGGATAATTAAATGGGAAGGATGTAACCACTACACTAGGTTCTTGATGTGATTCATGATTCTGCATGACTTACAAAATAGAGGTGTGTGTGTGTGTGTGTGTGTGTGTGTGTGTGTGTGTGTTTGTGTGTGTGCGTGTGTGTGAATTTAACTTAAATAAAATGTGGCTAGTCTCATTCAACTGAGTATTGGTTACTGGGTAAGAAATGCCACAGGAAGTGGAGGTGGCCACTCCTGCTCTGACTTTATGTAGACCAAATGAAAGTCAAAAGGAGGAGTCAGTACCTGGGGATATTTATGCTTATATTTAAAATAGTAGGTTAAGGTACATCGATGATAATTACTTCATACTTAGTTAAACTGGGAGAGGCTCGATCACCGTATCTCTCTCTTTTTTTTTCATAATGCCTTTTGTGTTTTACTCTTTAATATTTTCCAAAAAGGAAGTGGTTACTTTAGCACTTGTTAAGAGCCAATGACGTGTTATGGTAACTTATTTTATTTACACAGGGGTGTACAGCAATAAAAGTTTTGGTTCCCATTTTGTACAATGAGGAAGCAGACACAAGAGATCCATAGATCAACTCAGATAATACTTCCTCCCAGAGGGCTTTCTCATGCACCCTGTACATTTCTCCCTGAACTCCATAAAATAGACCTTGTATTCACATTCTAGCACGTGTAGCATTTTTTCTGTGAGTAAGTTTTATTCTTTGACAATTTTACATTTTTATGAAATGCATTCTGATGATCCCTCCCAACTCTCTCTCATTTCTTTCCCTCACCCATGTCTGTCAACCCCCTCTTCCTACAAGCTCCTTTATCATGCTCTTGTCATTTTTATTTTGTTTTATGAACTATTGAGTTTAAACAGCACCATTCTCATGGGTGTGGATGTAGAACTATCTGTTGGAGGATGAGGAGCTCATCAGAGGGTACACGACTGGAGACAATGACTCCTTCTCCCCCAATATCTATTAGCCAATAATTCAACAAGAAGTAGTTGGACACTTCTCCCACCTACGACCAACTGTTGAGAGGACCAGGGTAGACAGGTGCAGCTACCATGAGTTCATGATTGCCGCGGCTGGGTCATGTCCAGAACATAACAATTCTTAACCCATCTCCCTATCACTAGGCTCCTACATCCTTTCCATGATGGTTCTTGATTCTTAGGTTGGGAGCATTGACATAAGCACCATGTTTTTACTTACAGCACGTTCACAGATAGTTGTTTGCTTTTTGTCTTCCTACTGGACCAGGGAAATGTGAAGATTACGGGCTTGATCCAGAGGATCCAGCAGCTATGCATGGAAAGTTTGCATCTAGTTAAGGTTATTCCTCCTGCAAGTAGAAGAAACTGTAACTACAATGGGGATCTTCCTAAATACAAAGAAGTGGAAACCATTTCTAAAAGTCTCTCTTCTCTTAAAGGTCTTAAACTCGTGATATAGGTTCTTAAGTCCTCTCCTAATAATAAACTTAAAACTAGTATCTAACCAATGGAGGACTGTGATAATGTCTCCCAATCTCACCAGTAAAGAGATCCATCCGAGAATTTGAAAACAGTCTGAATGTTGTCATCCTACCCCAGACTCAGTAAAATAAATTCAAAAGGAAAGCATCTGAGAATCCATTTGCAAGCATTTCACATTCCTATGTTACTCATACTAGTAAGAATATTTAGGAAACACTGGCTTAAGGCAATTTTGAAATTATTTAGAATACATGTGGGGTAAGTTTTAAAACAGAAAATAAACATCTTATGTGCTTTTAAATATGTCTAGAGATCTGGAACACAGTTCAGCTTGGAGGAGATTTGCTTGGAATGAGACTATTCCGAATGACCTCCTGTTACACAAAGATAAGAGGAGCTGGCATTGACAGCCTTAGAGCAGAACACACATAGGCTGACCCACCAGTGTGGGGAAGGTTCAGATAAAAAGAACATAGGAGCCCAGAGTAAAAAGATGATCTCTGAAACTCCCAAACTGAAGAGTCTAAAAGTGAGATAAACTTATTGAGTTGAGTATATAGACTCCTTACAACACCCAGTGGCAGGGGATGTCAGTGAGCTCTCATATAGTTAGAAACAAAAGATCAGTGGGCTGGCCCCTAAACTATCCAAGGACCTGATCCTCAAACTCATGAACATTGAGGCTTCTTTTATTCTAGAACTTCAGAGTGGTGGACTTGTTCATCAGTGACATAGCTGCTCAAAGGAATCCACAGGACTTGAGGAGAGCTCATATGTATTTTCAAATCCTATTTATTTCTCTAAAGAAGGAAAGGAGTTTGCTGTTTAAAGAACTGTGTGCTAGTATCTCCTACTGCCAAACAGCTCAAGATCTAATAAACCCCTAGAGATCCACCTTGTAGATGATATTCCATCAGCATGGCTGAGGTTCCAGGGAAGAACCCGAGGTCAGGAATAGGGAGGAATGAGTTCCTTTTTTATAAAAGAGCTTTACTTATATTTTAGAATGTTGTTACTAGACTAAGCACAATCCCGGACAATGGACTCCAATCTCCTCAGAAAATTCTTTCTCTGTAGAATTTTGGAATCCAAAACGCCTCCTTTTATGAACAAGGAAATGAAGGTGTCCAGTTCTCACCTGTGCTTTTTATAAAGTGGACCCAAGAAACCAGGGTGGGTGGTGACTTCTTTCTCCGTTGACAAATCTCTAAGCCTATGCTGCCGCCACATGAAAAGCTCTTAGTACTTATTTATTCAATGATGAATGAGGATGCAAAATTGACACACACACACACACACACACACACACACACGTCTCCCCAAGGACCTCAGCTTACCATGAAAACAGACATATCAAGTGAAAAGCATAGCAACACATCAAGTGCTTTGGAGTACTCTGAAAAGAAGTAGTTGGTTCTGAATGATGGAGGGACCTGTGCTGTGGGATGTAGGGAAAGGATGGCAGATAAGACATGATGTGGAGTCCAGGGATGGCTATATGGGTCAAGAGTGGAGAGAATTTAGAATGAACATGGAGTCCCAAGGAGCTTTGCCTAAGAGATCATGATTTTCTACTTTTAACTCTTAACTAATAATCTAACAATATTTTGTCATGTTTGAATGTTTCTCAGTAAATATGTTTTATTTTTCCAAAATCTTCAAGGATTTATTTCAGAGAAAAGGATAAGCTAAAGCAACCAATTAATCCTCATTATCATCAGATCTCAGGGTTAAATTTTAGTCAAGGAAGGAGCTCCCAGTCTCTCCCGACAGACCATCCATGCCCTGGCTCCTGCTCTCTCTGCACCTTTAGCTCACAGAGTTCCTCCCACTCAGAGCAGCAGCTACTTCATGTCATTCCCAGTGGCTGAGAAAGCCACTTTGCAGATAAGTGTACTCTATGTCATCTGCCTAAAGTGCTTCTTTAACTTACTCCGTTTTTCCTCTTTAAGTGGCTACTCCTTCTCATCTCTCAGTGGTCAGTTTATATTTCGTATCAGGGAAGTATCTCAGTAGCTCAACTCAAGGCTGTAGCCCTTCCTACCCTGTGATGCTGCGACCACTTTCTGCAGTTCTCAACCTATAGGTTGAAACCCCTTTGGGGTCAATCAGCCATTTCACGGGGTCACCTACCATATCAGATAGTTACATTACAGTTTTTATCAGTAGCAAAATTATAGTTACGAGGTAGCAACAAAAATAATTTTATCATTGGGAGTTACCATAACATGGGGAACTGTATTAAAGGGTTGAAGCATTAGGAAGGTTGAGAACCACCTTATCTGAACTTACTTCACTGAATTTTATGTAATCGGCGAGGAGGAATTTTTATTTGTTTATTTATTTATACTTCGTTATTGTTGTTTTTCCAAGACAGAGTTTCTCTGTTTTAACTCTGGCTGTCCTGATCACTCTGTGGACCAGCCTGATCACTCCTGCCTCTGTCTCCTGGGTGCTGGGATTAAAGGCATGCACCACTACCACCAGCAACAAGGAAATTTAATCTAACTCTTTCCTTCCAGTGAGTCACATGTGTTTAACATGGACCTGCAGGCGTAAGAGTTAGGGAGGAAATGACTGAATTTGTGTTGTTGTTGTTTTTTTTCTATTCCCATGCATGGGGTTTGAGGCTGATGTGTCTGAATCTGGAAGGTTCTGATTCTTACACAAGGGCACAGCTGAGTATGTGACATCTAGATGTGTTATATTCAGAAACAACTATTTAACTGAACAAGAATGGAGAAAGGGAGTCCTGGGTAAAGTAAGGAGGGACTCTCTGCTGTAGGAGGCGCATAGTTTTCTTCCTCTGTGGCCTGTTGAATATGGTTCCCATGGGATTTTGTTCTGTCTCTCAGGAACAAATAAATCTGACAACTCATACATAAGAAATTCATTAACATTCAATAATTAAATCACATCTCAGGCCTTGCCTCCTTCTCTCCCAAATACAATTTACCAGAGACGCAACAGTACACCACAAAGGAGTAATATGTCTCTGGATACTTGCCATTTTGAAATTTCAAATATTGGCATTTTAGAGGAATCCCTGCAAGATTGCCTTTCCAGATTGCAATTTGATGAACAATTTAGTGGCTTGTGAAGCCAGGATCACAGCGTGGAGGCTGCTTGCAGCCACCAAGTGCCCTTGTTAGTGCATGTTGGTTCTCCTGTGACAAAGCAATATAATCATTGCTCTCAGAGCAGCTTGTTTCTAGGCAGCAGGTTCAGGAAATGTTCAGTATACAGAGTTAAAAAATCAGAGAAGCATACTCTCCCACTCAGCTAAGCCAAGGTTTAGATGTTGCATCTGGTAGAAATTAGAGACACCAACGAGGGCATTGCCTTTTGAAGTCCAAGAATGTCGGAGGCAGAGAGTAGACGAGTGAGGACTTTGGGAGGTGGGAGGTGATTAAAGATTCTGTCTTTAAAATCATTTCCTGATTGCTCTCTTGGGCATTCAGTTCAGAGAAATAAAAATATATGTTCCTACAGTAACATGCACACAAAATACACATAGAAGTTTTATTCACTATGGCCATGGATTGGAAACAATCACAGTCCCTTTGTGGGGAGTGAATGGCTTTGGATCAATAGATTCCATGGCAATCTGCTTAGCCATATGAAGAAAACTACTGGTGCATTTGGCAATGTGGTGGGATTTAGGGGGAGAATATAGAGTGTAAAAACGTGTGTGTCAAAGTGTTACAGGCAATGTGACTACATTCCTTTGGCATTTTTTGGACACAGTTGTGGAGGTGGGAACAGATCAGTGGTTACCAGGGATTGAGGTGGGAGGCGGTTTGACTGTGGCTGTAGAGGCAGCATTAGGATGTTGGGACAAAATAGTCCTGGGTCTTGTACCTTAGACAGATGAGACACATGCGATGCTGGCCCAAACTGAATGGCCTCTGTGGATTACCTAAGGGTAATTTTCTTGCTTTGGACATTCTGCTATAGTTGTGCTGGGTATTGTCATCATGGGGAGGATTAGTGGAGAATATCAGGGATTTCTCTGTTCTTTGTTGTTGCTGTTGCAGTACTAAGAATTGAACCCAAGGTCTCCTAAGGTCTCATGCATGCTAGGCAATTGCCATACCTCTAAGATATACCCACAACTTAGAATGTATATATATATACATATATACACACACACACACACACACACACACACACACACATATATATATATATATATATATAAATATATACAGACACACAAATATATTATGTATCATATTATACTTAAAATTTGAGACAGAGCCCTATTAAGTTGCTCAGACTGCCCTGGAACTTCTAATTCTCCTGCCTTAGCTTCCTATGTACCAGGATTATACAAGACCTTGCTCCTGTTTTGCAACTTCCTTTTGATCTGTGATCATTTCACAACAGAAAGTTTTTAAAAAAATATTTCCTGGACAGAATTAAAATTCAAGATGATTTGGAGAAGTGAAACTCATGTGTGTGTGTGTGTGTGTGTATGTGTGTGTGTGTGTGTGTATTAGCTTTTTAGCTATAGATCATTTTTAGATGTTTTAGGGAGATACAGATTTAGGCTGTAGTCTCATAGCATTATACAACTTTTGTAAACCAAAATATAAAAATACTAGTTGATTTCTTTATACATGAAGGAATACAAACAGCGGATGCAGTGGATTATACAGAATATTGTTACTGTTGGAGTTTTCCAGCCTTTGCATTTCTGATAGTGAGGGTATGGGTGACTCACAGCCACAAGCTTCCCAGGCTTTGCTTCCATGTACTTTTCTCTCGTGCTTCCCACATCAGAAAGGATTTCCCTTAGGTGTTTCCTCATATTTTCTGGCCTTGCTTATTCCATATGCATAGAGTTCATGGTCAAGGTCTGTGGCTTCCATATATAATAGGTACTATATAAATGAGATATATGGGGTACTGTGTGAGAGCCATCTTTACATTTTCTAAAGACCATATCAGTTAAGAGGCAGAAAACTCAATCTAAACAGAATCAAGCAAAAGGAAAACATGTTGACTCCTGCTGTTGAGTTCAGTATCATGTCTGGTTTCAGATTGTGTTTCACTATGTCCCTCAGCTCTACTTTTTCCATCTTGGATCCTTCTGCAGCTGGATTCTGAACTTGGCTCACAGGAAGGCTTTAACCTCAATCTTCTACAAAGACAGAAATCCAGCTGAACCATATTTTATTAAATAGTGCCCATAAAATTGGCAGCATTGACTCCTTCTTTGGCAATCCTGGGTGATGTTCCTACCCTTGGACCACCCAGGGTAGTGGGTGGATGGAAGTGGTGGAGGTAGTGGTAGAAGGATGGATCTATAGTGAGTAGTCTTACCCATTGTATAGGCTTTGTCTAGGCATCTGATAGAAAGCCCAGGAAAATGTGTATGAAAATTAGAAGTAAAACAATCCCCTTAAGCAAAGAAGAGAGGTAAGAATTCTTCACTAGAAAGTTAAAGATTTCTATTTCTCTATTGTGCCAGGTTAACACTGGGAAGAGTAGCCATATAAGCTTGCAAGAGTCTGAGAGCCTGGTGGTGGTGGCTTGCTGCATGCACTAACAGAAAATAAAGAAAAATAAGAGACTATTTGTCACAGATGTCAGATTACAATCTGAAATGGCATAAAATAAGATAACATGTTGGCTTGGTCCTATGATTGGCTTGGTTTAGTGCCAAGGCATAACTTCAGTGTTTTTCCCTCTTTCTGCTTTAGTCCACATCAGTAGAATTTATCTCCTGCTGCACTGTTGCAGAGTTAATTGGTTTGGGTTCATACTCAACATAGATTTCATTATTTTCATTCCTCTCTCAAGATATCCTTAATTCAGCCTTCTCGTTTCCTTTCTGTTCGTTGTCGATGGTTTGAAGCACCTAAAATGTTTGATTGCCAATGTTTACAGAGTCTCTATGTAGAGTTTCCCCATTAGCATCTCACTTAGCTCTGGACCTAGAAACATTAACAGTGTTGTGGATGCTCTTAGGTCCCTTTGGTATGGCAGGTTGTCGCTCTGAGATTCCTGGGTAAACTACAGTTTATAGGTGATTCTTTCCCTAGTCAGATTCATGCAAAAAGACTCTCACTTGAAGTAGTAACTAATATCCAAGGCTGCAGTCTTTATTTTATAGAGATGTTCTAGTTTCTGCCTGGCATTCCTTCTTTGATCTGATGCATGCCTCAGTTTTTCAAGGAATAGACTGTATCTCTAGCTTCTAACCACATAGTCCTTGGTTTGAGTTCCTCTACATAGATTGTTTTTGTGTGTTCTTCCATAAACTTTGCTTTCTATACACTATGACTTATTATTGCCCTGTCTTCATAATTATTTGTTCAACATATCCTGACAATTGGCATATTACTTTCCCTGCTCCTGTAACCATTAACTGACAAAAGCAATATAAGAGATGAAGAGATATTTATTTTTGCTCAAAGCGTAGAGGGAATAGTCTACCTTGTTAGGAAAGGTACGACTGCTTGGGTATCAAGGGTGGGGCTCGAGGTATAGATGTTCACATCTCAATGGCCCATGAAATGAAGAGTTAGACCAGAGATTGGACAGCCTTAGACAATGGACCTTGTCAGCCAGCTAAGAGGTCTTAAGACACAAAAGTTCCACAACCTCCGTATGAGGGTTAGTATTGTCCAGCAACTTGATAGGATCTAGAATCACCTAGGAGACAAGCCTCTTGGCACACCAGTGAGGCATTATCTATTTATATTGGTTTCAAGACAAACCTGTAAGGGATTATCTTGATTAGATTAATTGAAGAATTGAAGTGGGAAGACTCACCTTAATTGTGGGTAGCAATACTATTCTTTGGGTTGAGGTCCTGGACTGAGTAAAAAGGGAGTACATAAGCTCAATACTACATTCATCACTGTCTGTTTTATGACTGTGAATACAGTGTGACTACCTCAAACTCCTGCCACCATGACTCCCTGCCATTGTGGACTGAACCTTTGAAATGTGAAGTAAACTGAAATAAACCCATCCTTCCTTAAGTTGCTTTTGACAGGGTGTTTTATCACAACAAGAAAAGTAACCTCTATACTCCCAAACAGCATCACTAGCTGGGGACTGATTCTTCAAATGCACGAATCTGAAGACAGAGCATATTCTAACTACAACAGATGCCTACTCCTTGGTACTTTGATTATATTCCTATGAAGTCTCCTAGCTTGAGAACAAGATACCTTGACTTTACCCTGTACCATCTTCTGCATATTTTCATTCATTGATTATGTTTTCTCTTCTGACTAGGTAGAGAAAAAAATATAGTACAAATTTTGTGGAAGTTTATTTTTAGTTATGTATAAAATAATTGTTTTGTGTACTGTTGGATGAGGGGCTGCCAAGACTCGACATTTTGTATTGTCTGCAGATGTTGGATTTATGTGGGGGGATGTTTGATTTCACATGATCTGCACATGCCATCAGTAGAACACATGAGGAGTTCTGAATCAATAAATTTACCTGAGTTCAGATGCTTGGGGTTCCACTGTTTAATGCAGTGCTGGCTATGATGGTGGTTCCCTCTGCTGAGGTCTGGCAGGGATTGCACCTATGAATATGTCTCCATGTCATCCTTGTGGGTCTACACAGTGGCTTACTACTACAAATGCTATACCATAACATCATGCCAGCTTATCCAATCCAAGAGAAGAAGAAAAAGAAACTCCAGATCTCATAGAGTCCATTTTGTTTTGCTTTGCTTTGTTTTCTGCAAACCTGTCCAGATACTGGTAAGGTGAGGTAGTCTTGACAAGACACATCTGCTATGGTTATGAGAACTCCACCCCAGGAGGGAACCCTTCCTGCAAACAAGGTTACCAGTTATTTTTCCTGTAAACCAGATTATCTTAAAATCTGGAAAGTGTTTCCTCAGGGTCAGCACACAGAAGTTGCCTTCCAGAACTGGCCAAGGTTGTATCTCCTGCTGGTAGCCGAACTTGGTGCTATAAGAATCACCCAGGTGGTACTGGTTTTGAGGACATGAAGGGACATGAAAGGAGAGCTGATGAAGCTTGACACCATGAAGAGAGGCCAGGAGAGCCATTGGTAAAAGTACAGCCTCAGTGGCAGTTGAAGGCTCAAATTGAAGGGATCATGTAAAGAAGTTGAGGCTTGGTACCATAAAGAGAGCCTATGAGAGGCTATTGATGAAACTGCAGCCTCAGTAGCTGCAAGGGACCCCAGTGTTCTGAAAATGCTAGTACCATGGGATGACCACCAAGAATAGCAGCAGCAGTGGAATGGAGCCATCCAGAACCTGGTGGACAAGCTGTGTGTGCTACAGAAGTCAGAGCAGAGAAGTGATCCAAATCCTTTGGAGGAGCCCAGAAGATTGTGAGTGAATTCCAGATAATTGAACATTGTTAATGTTTTTCTACTGACCAAAGACACTGTGAAAAGCTTGCTAGATGTTTGGTTTCTCTTGGTCCTGTCCTTGTGATTGTTCCTCTTATGAATAGTTTTGTTGGTGTAGTGTTAAATTGTGTTGTAGAGATAAAGCAATTTTTTGATTCACTTATGCAGGAAAGGGTAAATGTGGAAATTTATTTTTAGTTATGTGTAAAATAATTATTTTATGCATTGTTGGATGAGGGGCTGCCTAAGTCTTGGTGTTCTGTATTTTCTGCACTTGTTGGATTTATGTAGTGGATGTTTGATTGCTAATGATCTGCATGTACTATCAGTAGAACTCTTGGGGAGTTTTGAATCAATAAAATCACCTGAGCTCAAATGCTAGGCATTCCACTGTCTAATATGGTGTTGGCTATGAAGGTAGTTCCCTCTCTGAGGTCTGGCAGGGATTGAACCCATGAATATGGCTTTATGTCTTCTTTGGTGAGCCACCCTGTAGGCATACTACCACATACATATCTAATATTCTTGATATCCTGTATTCTTCTTGCTAACTACTAGAAAACTATTAATGAATACTCATGGTACTTAGGTAAAGATGACACAAAATAGCTCTGTAAAGACTGCAGGACCTGGCATGCCAAGATCTTATTAATACACCTTCAGCCTCAGTCCCCCATATGTTTCCTTTAAATGTCTCCACCTCTGTACTGCAGTCTATCAGTTAGTGTCTTAGACTCACTTCCACATAAATTGCTTGCCCTTTCCAGACTCTGCTTGACTTTCTCTGTGTCAATATGCATCCCAACTCATTTGTCAGTAGTTGTTTCTTTGAAAATCTCCAGTCCCCTCTGACTGACCTTCCCACACCCTAAGTCAAAGAAGTCCTTTGACTTCTTAGGCACCTTTATGATAGTTTTCCAATGTGCAGTTTAATTTAAAAAATGTATTCATTTGACATATGACATTGAAAATTCTTTGAAGACACAGCTATTTCTACTTTATGTACTCTCAATTCACACTGGCCATTCCAAAGTTTCCATGGAAGACTACTAGGATATGTCTGTTAGAACAGAGAATGAATAAATCAGGAATTCAATGGATATATTGGTTGGTGGAAGAATGAATAAAAACTGTTTTCCCCAGAGCCAATATCCCTGTGTACAGGCTTTGGTGAGTAGTGTTTTGTGACAAACCCTTTCCTGAAGTTTAATCTTTTCTACTTCCAACAGTGCTGCCAGTCATTCTGTCTCCTTTAGCATGGGACTGGTAGACTAGGGCTAGCAAGATCATATCTGGATAGGAGCAAAACAGTGACAGAATCTTGGAGTTGCTGAGTAGAGGTACATGTACCCCATCAAGGGGCAACAAAAATTGAGCTCTGGTGACAGATAGAATGTAAGATTGTCATCTCAGTGAAGTTAGATTTTCTAGTTTAAAAAGAAAGGCTAATGATTGTGAAAATGACTCACTTGGTAAGGTGCTTGCTCTGCAAATGGGTGGGCACAAGTTTGGTCCCCATAAGCCATGTGCATAAGTCACACATTTCATTAGGCACCTGCAATTCCAGTATGGGGAAAACAGACACAGGCAGAACCCTGGAGTTATGGCCAGCAAGTTTATCCAATTAGCAAGCTCCAGGTTCAGTGAGAGACCTTGTTTAAAAAATTGTGGTGGGGATTGATTGAAGAAGACACTCAGTTTCAAGTTCTGGGATCCATATACATGCACACATCCTTACACACCAAAAAAATGGGACTATGTAACATCTCTTTTTACAAACAGTTCACAAAATTCATTTTAGAAAATTTACACTTAATATACAATGTATACCAGAATGAAGATGCCCTTGCTAGCAGTTTCATGTATAATGGATGCCCTCAATAAAATAAAAAAACATCTATACAGAAAAAAAATCAATTAATATATCAATAAATTTGTATTAACTGCAATGTTACTTTAAATTACACAATGAGCAATATTTTCCAAGCATCTAAAATATATTTTATAGTATTAAGCAACAGTACACTGATTACAAATCAAATGCTAGATAAGCTGTCAACTTTTGACATTTCTCTTTGATTTATTTTTGGTAATTTCCTATATTTCAGTAAGTATCATCTATAATCCAGTTAGCACTTCTGAATCTTCTCTAAAAATATTTCTTTAACCTGTCCTTTGCTTTTCCCTACAGTATAAATGTATTTGTTGGTCTTTGGCCTTCATGAGTATATTTTTATTCTCTTTTCTTCAGAGACATAGCTGGATGATGAAGGTACACATGCTAAAATGATGGTGATACTTTTACAGCTGTACCATAGTTCCATAAATGCCAACCACTGGGTACAAATGGTACAGAACTCCTATCCTAAATTCAGAACCTGCAATTGGAGCCGGACATAGTATTAATTTAGGGTTTACTAAGAGATACTCAGTTTAATGATTCCATAATTATTTGCTATCTTTACGTATATCAGATTTCCCCAAACTAACACAATGAAAGCAGTTAGAATGACAAGGTCTCTTATCTTGCATGAGCCAGACTTGACTCAGCTCTTTGTTTCCCATGTGAGAAGGAAGGATATACTTTTCCTTTATGACAAAGGAGAGATTCCAGGAGATCTGGGACAACTGAAAGATGGGCAAAAGGGATTTCATCATTCTTCAACTGAAAATCTTATTCAGGCTAATCTTTAACAATTAAGGACACGGGTCCAGTTTTGAAGTAGAACTGACCAAGTTCACATCTTTTCATGTACACTTGCTCCCATCCAAACTCTACCTTGATCCCAGGCCTCTCTTCAGGTCTGAATGTGAGCATATTGGTGATGTTGCTTCTCTTGAGAGAGTAGGTTAAGGAAATCAAACTTCAAAGGACTAAAGGATCAGGACCATGGTTGAAAATGGAAGGCATATTAAATGGCCTCTAGGATGGCATATGGCATGGACTCCTGCTGGAATGGGAAAGCCTGGGTTCATTTGAAGAATGAGTTTCTCCAAATAATACGATTTGAGTTTGGAGACAGTATCCTCTGTCTTATTATCCAGGACAATTAGTTTTTACTTATGTTCTCTGAGCAGGAAAACAGATATGTGTGGAGGGAGGCTGGGTTTGGGGGGGGGGTCAGAGCAATGTGATGCTTTTTTGTTTCCTCTTGTGCATAACAAGAATACAGAAGGTCACCATGAAGTAAGAAGACTGTACTCAGATGGCAGGATTGAAACTTCCAAAAAAAGAGGTGACTTACTTAGTAGGAAAATGTACTCACCTTGGTTTTTGGATTCCACAGTTGTGCTTCTTGCTAACTGAAGTGTGACAACCAGGATCTGTTTTTTTGTGCATAAAAGACAAACGGCTGTAAGGCTCAGGGCTGCATGGCAAAGTTTAGGAAAGTTTCCTGTGCAGCCACTAGTTGGTAATAAAGTCTTACTTTTTAGCTTAAGTGTGTCCATGTGGTGGTCTCTGGTGAGATTACCTTGCAACATTATAAAATTATATGTAGTTCCTTTTTACAAATTTTAGATTCACATTTACATATTGGTTTATTTGATATCTTGACAAATACACGTTATGTATTTACAAAATTGTTATATTTTGAAAACTATTGAAAAATAGACAGTTTTATAACCTCAAGTGAGATCAGGGTAGTAGCTGTAGAAGAAATTATTACATAAAAATAGAGGTTAATTTTTGGTATGTTAGGGCTGTTTTACTGACCATGAACCTGGCTATAAAGTTCCTGGATACCTATCAGAAAGTTAAGAGCCAACAGTAGTGTCCTTCCCAGAACTATACTAGTCATTATGGGAAGAAGGTAAAGCAGTGTTTCAGTGATAGGAAATTATAGTCTGACTGGGTATAATGGAAAAATCCAGAACTGTCGCTGTGAGGAAGGACCAGAGCTGTTGATAAAGCTTGGTGTGGCTCAGCAGAGCTCTGGGGTAGAGGATATTAGTGAATCACAGTGAGTAGCTAGATCTAGATCAGTCATGGTCTGGAACTGGATCAGACTGGATGACTCAAGAGGAGCAGCAGGCAGGAGGAAGAGAGGCTGTCCAGTTGTATTCTGTGCTTCAGAGAGACCTAGGAGTACTAGGCATCAAATGAGGGGTGGCTAGCTGAAAGCCTTGGGGGGATGCTTACATGTCTACCTCAGACTAGAGAACATTACAGAAAAGCTGTTTAGGGAAGAAGAATGCCAGCAAGAGGCAGAGACTAGAATTCTCAGAAGTTTGACCAGTGAGTTGAAGGTGTTTTATACATTATGAATATTCTTGTTTGTACCCATTTAAACTTAACCCCCCTATGTGTTCTTAAGATACATATGAATAAACAGGCTAAATATAACGTAATATCACTTCTCTGATGAAAAGTAATACTTTATAATTAATTCAGTAAATTCTACAAATATTTTTAAACACACATTTGATTTAAAGTTGGAGCAATTTTTTTTTTTTTTTTTTTTGCTTACAGAACAGCTTAATTAGGACTCAGCTTTTCTCTGGGGGTTTTTAATCACTTCATTCCAGTTTCCCAATCCCTTAGAAATATGTTTCCTACCCACATAATTGCTTATTATTTTAATGATTACACTGGGAAAGTGGAAGACAGTCATTTAAAGATGCATTCTCAAGGTTAGAAAGAAAATAATTATAGCAAAAAAGTAGAATCCATACTATATAATCAAAGTTTATATTAAAATGCCATTTTAGCTGTTTATCACACTTTATCAACTAATATACAGAGAAAATAACCAATGAATCCAGAGGAGCTAATTTCACCCTCCATCTTTCTCTACTTCATCTTTTAACCAATGGTATGTCTTTTAACCTTTTCTATTTTTGCTCAGTAGGGGTGAGATTTCTTATTTTGCAGGAACTATGTTTGGTTGGCTGCTGACTTTAAAAATCTCCATATTTTGGCTTATTGACATTTTGAATTTAACCAGGTAAGATGCAGATAGCCTCACCTACCTTCCAGGGCTCTCTTTTCTGCCTTTCAAATGTTTTGCCTCATCTGGGTGCAGGCAGATGATATTTAAAAAGTTTTCAAAAATAGTAGAGTAATCTTATCAGCTGGAGAGAGAGAGAGGATCTTCAGCTTAATCCTTTGTGTTTCTTGCCTATTCTCCCATTCCCTTGCCCAGGTTATAGACATTCTGTTTCTGTCCTGGGAGTTGTCACACATGTTATAATAGAAAATGCTTAGGTGGAGCTCAGTATTTAAAGGCTTGGAGCCTAACCGGGTAGCACTTGTTAGCAGTTTTAAATCATTGTTCTTGTTAAGTGGGGATCTGAGATTGAAACCTAGTCAGTTTATAGAGTCTATATTTTTTTTTAAAATTTATTGCTTAAGGATTTCAGATATGAGTTTGTTTTAATCAAATCTACTCCAACCCCTCCCCTTTAACTTCTCCCGATCTTGTCTTATCACTTTTTTCCTCCCAATTTCATGAACTTAAAAAAAACAAAACTACTGAGTCCACTTAGTGCTGCCACAGTGTTCATGCTGGAGGACCAACCACCAGAGCATGGGCAGCTTTTTGGGGATTGTATCCAAAGAAAAATGTCTCTCCCTCCTCCAGCCACCATAGTTGCCAATGGGGCCTCAGCTAGGGGTAGGACTTTATGAGCCTCTCCATGACCTGTGCTGTAATTCTCTGATTTTTAACTTTAATGAGAGGGACAAATGTAATTTGAAATCTCAAGTGCTCCCGTAGCACAAACTTCTCCTCCTTCTTCTTCCCCTTCTTCTTCTTCCTCCTCTTCCTCTTCCTCCTCCTCTTCCTTCTCCTCTTCCTCTTCCTCTTCCTCCTCCTCTTTATTCTTCTCATACTATTACTACTACTTTTTGGACAGGGTCTCAATCTCCAACCCTGGATGTCCTGAAACTCATGATGAAGAATTGGCTGGCCTCAAAGTTGTTGCACTTTTCCTACCTCAGTGTCCTAAGACCTGGGATTGTGAGCATAGGCAACCACGCCTGCCAGTGACATGACACCACATGCATGTAGAAAATTCAAGAACTGTCCTCATGTGACAAATCACAGATAGAACACAGTTGCACTACAAATATTATGTAAAATTACCTGTGAGTAATGTGTAGAAGAATACATTAGTATTTGCCTTTAGACTTAGGTCACATCCACGGGATAGTTCGTGGTGGAAATCTCAATATTCACAGCCTGAAAAAAATATCCCACATATGAGTTTGTTATGCTTTCAAGCAGTTCAGATAAGGGATATTCAATTAATACTACATAAGGACATATACACTTACAGGTATCATATATGATATATGCTTATTTATGTAAATTAGATGCAGCGATGTATATTAAATATAGTCATACACTAAATAATGGTATCAGTCGATCGAGATGGCAGTTCGACAACCTCACAATATTATATAGCTGATGATGAAATTGAACAGTGATAACTGTCTTAATGTGCCCTTATGGTTAAGTAATGAATAGCTGTATATAAATAGTTAAATATACACAGGGATGTATATTCCAAATGTATACAGGCATTTGCATATGTACACATATAGATTTCACATGTCACAAATTGGTTTTATTTTCATCATTTCTAATTAATTTATTTTATTTACTGATTCATCTCTTTCCTTTGGCCTAGATCATTTATTTACCTTTTAATTTTGGTCTCTTGTTTCTGCTTTTCCTCTTATGTCTACTCATAGTCATTGTTTGTCCTTTTATATTTAAGAATGGAAAGCTGGTTGACTTTCTCAGCGGGCCACCTTTGGTTTACTACATGTACCTACATACATATTTGGTGGGCTGATTTTGAGCTCTGTAAATGTAGGCTTACCGACAGCCAGACATTGCTTTGTGGAACCAAAGATAAGTGGGACACAAAGATGAGGGCTTTCTTCTAGGATGCCACACCCCAGTGACAGAATAGGTGCTTGCTGGGCTGACTTTGCTGGGGAGCACAGTGGAGGTCGGTTAATGAGAAAAACTACTGTTAGAGAGGCTTCTGTGGGTATCCGGGACACCCATTCAGGCCCCTTTCGTCTGCCTTGTGCTAAGTCTTATCTTTGTGTCCAGAACAGAGAAGCAACCACTTATGCCGCAGGCTCCTCAGACAATGATCTTTTCTCCTTCCCACCCACCAAAAAAGGTCATTGTATTTTTAGACTTATCAACTTCACTGGCAGAACTCATTGGCAGATATCTCTATCCCCTTATGATCTGCCCCACGTTTCCTCTGAGAGATGAGGAACTGAGTAGTTTGCCTCTGCCTCCTAAGTTAGAGAACGATAAAGGAAAAACATGTTGACATCACAGCTAAGGAAGCCAAACTCTAGTGTTTACCAGCCAGGGATTGTTGGTGACATTGTAGGTTGGTTATTTGTCAGTTCTGTCTGAGATCGGTGGCAGAGCTGTCCTGGCTTTTTGATGGTCTTCACATTCTCCTTATATCGTGGTTTGGAGCGGCAGACATTTGGAGTGTTAGTGAAAATGTAGATTGCATTCTGATATTCTCTCTCTCTCTTAACTTACCCTCAGATGAGTGATTAATTTCTTCATTCTTTACATTTTATAAGTGAAACATTATATTTACTTTAGGAGCATCTTGGGTACAAGGAGGCACAGTCTTATTTTTTGGTGTGCCATCTGGAAATGGTGATTTTCAAAGGAATTAATTTTTCATTTCAAGTGTTTTCTCATTTATATAAAGTCTTCCTTCATGTAGACCTGGATCGGAATATACTTCTGATAATCTCTTTCCTTAAAGAAAAAAATCCCAGAAAGTTATTAACAACTTTCAAAGGTAGGACATCTTTGCACAGGTGTTGCTAACTATGTTTTCTCCCTTAGTCCCAGAGAAGTGCTGGGATTTTTCTGTTGATATCCGAAGTTGGAAAATTCACTGTCATGCCACAGAAGGGTCAACGAGATATGGTGGAGGCAGAACAGTGATTTTCTGGTTAGTATTTGTGCGACAGTTTATTGGAGACCTTGAAAAACACATTCGATTTTCAGCCCCAGGGCAGCAGCAGTGTCTCTTTAGAGCCCATGCTCCCAGTGGTTAGAATACTTTATGATTGATTAGAATGACACAGCTAAATGTGCCCAGATAAGGAGTGTAATTTCTCTAATAGTTATTAAGGTCCCACTTAAGTGAACACAAAACAAAACAAAAACACATAAAAAAGGAGCTTGAGTTTGGCTGTGTGACTCCCTGCTATTTGCTCCTCGCTCTCATCACCATCTCCTATACTTTCCTTGTCTGCTCTGAATCGTCGGAAGCTAGTCTTTAAAAACTGCATATTGCAATCTCAGCCTTCTTTGCAAAATAACTTGTGTTGTGTTGGGCAAAGAAGGTGTTCTGGTTGAATATTATAGAGAAAGAGAGAAAGCTTACTCCTATCTGCCACATTATTTCTACTTCTCGTGCTTCCGAAGCGACAGCTGACTCTTGCCGATTGCCATCACTTACTGGGCGGCTATTACTCTGTGTGATTTCTACTGGTTGCTGTTTGGATTCAGCACTGTCTCCTTTCTTGGGCCTCCAGGCTGGAAGACAAAGCAGCTATCTGCAGCTGCTGTGCTCTGGGCTGGCTTGTCTCCTTTGCTTGCTCAGTGCTTTATGGCTATGGAATTAGTCTCACATATTAATTTTGTTTTGCCGAAGTAATGTGTGTTCTATATTTTCCTGCTGGAGCCTGATTCCTTCTTCAAACACAGTTCCAAACCTAGTGAACCAAGCTTAACTTTTCAGTCACAATGCTTGGAAAGAGAAATCGAGATTGCCAGTGCTCAGCAAGAATTATGTCATCTCTAACAACAGTGAGCCTCTTATTTTGTTGTCTCTCACTGTTAGAACAGTAATAAAATTGGCACACATAATCCTTGACTCTGTGAGATGTGATTATTCAATTATTTGGCAACGTGGATTTTTGTTGAAAGTTCTTTGAAAAGACATGTATCAATTTCAGGTTTTGGTCACTTCACACACACTGTTTTGTGATCATATGACTCCCCATTGCTATCTCTTATCTCCCCACTCCCGCTGTCACCCCTTCTTCCCAACTAGCCCCTCTCCTACTGTCTTGTCTCTCTGTACGTGCAGGTGTTGTGCAAATGTCCACAGCTGGGGAAGAATGACTTATAAGATGATGAACAGGACATTCTAGTCAAAGACAATACTCTCAGTGAGCTCATAGCTCTTAGCTTTGTCGTTATTTATAATAAATTATATTGTTTTTAGCAATCATGTTTTATGCACAGAAAAAATAAATAAAGTTTTGGAAGTGACGTTCACATATTCTGAGCATACTCAGTCGTGATTTGGTGGTCCCTGTTTCTGTCTGGGAGAAACAGAATAAGAGTCAGATAATGTTGTTGCCTAAGAGGGTGTTTCTAGACTCCAGACTTTGAAATGCTGAGACTCACTCTTCCGATTCAATTACAGGAAAACATATATATCACCCAAGAAATGTTAATTACTGCTGAACTAGTGGATTTATGTAAGCTGTTAGGAGGAGAACTGAAATGAAGAATTTATTTAAATTTTGTTTTAGACTAACTCAGTGGAAGCCATATACCACATCTTCCTGTCCTCTGGAATAATTATAGATGATCAAATGTAGAAGCCCTAGCTCACCATCTTTAGTAAACATGGCTTTAAAGGCATTTGTCCTTGTTCACCTCTGTTCATAAACTTACTGGTATCCATTCACATTGCACAGGCTTTCCTAGACTGAAGTAACAAAGAAAACATTCTTTACTGAACATCACTTCTCATAGTGGTATTTCTAGAGTCCGAAATCCCCAAGAAAGTGAAATTTAATTCTCCTTTTGCATGAAGAGGGACAGCTGTTCAGGTTCCTCCTGTTTTCCACATGTGAGCTGACAGTTTCTGTGGAGGAGTGCCTCGACAGAATGAGACCTCAGTGTGCTGTTGTGGGCCACAGAATTTGCTGTGCACACATCAGCTTCATTTTCTGCTGAAAAGAAAGTGAAGGTGATTTGCATGAGCAAAGCTGGGGAAGGGTTGGATCCAACATTCCAGGACACCAGAATCTTAGTGAGGAGGACAGTGGATGTCAGGATTGTATCATGGTTTCCTTGGAGTTTGGAGATGTATGTAAGATCCACAAGAAAGCATTCTCTGCTAGAAGTTCACATCCCACTCTGATGTAGATAGAGTTTATGATCTCAGATTATGCTGGTATTCTGTGTTTCAAAAGACTTGCTTTACAAATTAATATAAATATATACTTACAAGTTTAGAATTATTATTAATTGTATAAATACTCAAACTTCCAAGACAAAATAATAAGTGATCTCCGGTTTAAACAGTCATGGACATTTTGTCAAACTTTTTCTATCTGCTTTATTGTTACTTCTAAAATTTATGATGTATGCGCTGGATAGTTTTATGACAACTTGCACACTGTAAAGCAATCTGAGAGGAGGGTAAGACTGAGTTGTAGGCAGGCCTGTAAGGCATTTTCTTAATTAATGATTGACGGGAAGGACCCAGCCCGTTGTGGGTGGTGCTATCCCTGGGCTGGTGGTCCTGGGTTCTATAAGAAAGCAGGCTGAGCAAGCCATGAGGACTAGGCCAGAAAGTGGCAACCCTCATGGCCTCTGCATCAGCTCCTACCTCCAGGTTCCTGCCCTGTTTGACTCCCTGTCTTGTCTTCCTTCAAGGTAGGTCTACAATGTGCAAATATAAACCAAATATACCCTTTCCTCCTCAACTTGTTTTGGGCACGGTGTTTCATCACAGCAATAGAAACTGTAAGTAAGACAATGTATTTTAAGACAAATCTCTGGTGTTATTTTGCATACTGTACAAATTAGTATTTTTTAAAGTTACATACTTACAAGTATCTTTTAAAGTTACATAGCTCTCTTCATTATCGTGCCTAATTAAAAGAGTAGTTTAAAATCAGCTGCAGTGACACACACCTGTAATTTCAGCACTTTGGAGGCTGACACAGGAGTACTCCAATTTTAAATCTAGCCTGGGCCAGGTAACGTGACCCTTTCTAGAAATAAAAGCCGATAATAGAATTATAGGGTTAATAAGAATATTTGTTTCTTGATTATCTTTCAATTTAGTTTATAACAATATTTTTGTCCCCAAATATTTTTAATACCTGTTTGTTTGACTCAATATCTAATCAAGATTCACACATTGCTTTTGCCTAATTAGTCTTAAAAGTTTTCCTTAAATTTGACAAGAGCCCTCTCTTTTTTCTTTTTCTTGGTTAACATTTATTTGTTGAAGAACCATATAATTTGAGATTCTGCATTTGGCCATTTGCATCTTCTTGGTATCATGTATATACTCCATTGTTCCCATATACTTAAGAAATTCATTGTTATGAATACATTGAACACAGTGCTGGGATTTACAATAGCAACTACTTTCGTGTGTAATGTGTACTTTGGTCACACTGCTCCCCTGTGCTCTCAGCTTTCTCTCCTTTCCCCTTCTCCTCTCCCACTAACCTTCCTTCTGTCAGACTCCCTTTGGCTTTCTCCTCTGTGTGTGTAGTACCTGGTATGTGTAGTGCTGCAGTACGTATGGGGATGCAGTCACCTCTGTGGTTTTCTACGCTTTCGGTTGCATCAGATCAGTGAAGCACTGGGTATCTTTCATCATGTTACCCTTTTACCGGGGTCACTGTTGGCAAACTGTTCCATTTATCATGAAGTTTATTGTCAAAATATTCTCCTAAATTGTATTATTAGTAAAATATTGAACATGAACATACCAGCTATAGATATGTATCCTCTTGCCTTGTCCCATATTCTGAAGGATGTACTTCATGAGATCATTATAAGAGTGAAAAGAGCTCAAAAATATACACTGTATATTTTTGTGTCAGAAAAAATTAAAATAAAGAGTTTGGAGTCACTGTCAGAAACTCCATTCTCTTGTCATCAGAGTAATGTGGGTAGGGAGATATTAATGACTAAATGTGCAAATGAGAATCCTGTTGATTTGCTGAGTGCCTCTTCAACAATCAGTGGTACATTCTGTTGCAATGTGAAGTTACAAAAAGCACAGCAAAATTAAACTTTTATTGCCGTGTATTAATGTCTTGTACCTCTAAATGGATAGTAGCAGAGAAATCTCAAGGGGACTATGTAGGAGTGATGGGATTATGAGTGACTTTTAATGCCTCCCTCCTCCCCGTTTTCAGTTAATACAATGGCTGAACAAAAAATTAACAGTAAATGCAAGGATACACACCCCCATCCTTTTGAAAGTTACCTAAGACTAGGGAGAATAAAAAATTATAAGTATCTAATTCATTAAAAATCATATCTTAATATGTCCTTGGTACATGAATAAAGAAATAAAATAGAAACCTGACAAAAATCAAACCAACTTTCAGCTCCAAGTTAGAAAACAAAATCAAAGCAAAACACGAAGCCCAAAACAAATCATGGGAAGAGTGAGAGCTAATAACAAACAAATTCATTTGTCTTCCAGAGTCTCTCAAAGCTTAATCCTGGTAGTTTTTTTATTATTATTATTTAGAGGGTGATAGTTAAATAAAACAACATTTTTGCAGAATAGATGGATTACCTGAAAAGTTGAAATTGCCAATTAAAGAAATTAAAGAAAAACAAAGGAAACAGTTTGTGAATCTATGAAAATCATAATAATATGATTTTATTTTTTGATAAGATCCATTTGAAAGACTTACATGTTTAACTTAATTACAGTCCAAAGTAATTTCCTAAGGCCCAATGCTGGTGGCTTCAGTGTCTGATGAAAGTCTGATTTCTGATTCTTAGACGAGGCTTTCTAGCTGTGATCTCCCATGATGGAAGGGCATGGCCACTCTTAAGTGTCTCTTTATGACACTACTAACTTCTTTCATGTGAGATTCACCCCCAGTGATTGGGGACTTCAATTACTTTACAAAGACCTCACCTCCTAATACCATCGTTGTGCTTAAGAGTTCATTGTAAGGATTTTAGAGAGACCCAAATATTTGGATCCACAGCAGGGGAATTCCTACCACCAGAGAAGCAACAACTATGCACCTATCAGCGCTTGTTTATGGCTCTCTAGAAGATCAGAATTGATATAATCCATACATATTGAAAAGGGAATTCACTGCAGTGGCTTATACAACTGGGGTTGGATAGTCCAACAATGTCTACCTATACTCTGGAGAATTTGAGAATGCAGTAGCTGTTAAGTCTACAAAGCTGGATATCTCACTATTTCTAATCTAGTGCTATAAGCTTGCAAGATTCCTGGAGAGTTCCTTGTCTTCAGTCTATGTTGAGAGACCAGAGAAGCTAGAGTCTGATTCTACTGGAGGACAGAAACCATATTACTAAGCAACCACAGTAATAGACTTCTTATCAGCAAGAAGTGAAGGTAGGCAACTAGCAACACTGCTTCTTTATCAGATTTGTCTCTAACTTGGTAGCATCTTGGAAGGTGGTACCCACTCTGAGACAGGGTAGTCTCAGTTAATCTTCCTGGAAAAAATTATTAAAGATTGATGAAAATCCTGAGTTGGTTATCAAAATTAATCATCTGAGAATGTGTAAACCACTGATGTATTGTACTGTTCCCTTAACCTCCTGCCCTGCTGATCAGGTGGGAGGCAGCTGGAGAGAGGTATGGCTTACTTTTGACTCTAAAGTTCTTTTGCATTTTTTCCCTCTCATCTTTCCTATCTTAATTTTTTAAATTTATTGATTCTTTGAGAGTTTTATGCAACACGGTTTGATCATATTTGGCTCCCTCTCCTAACTCTTTCTAGATCTACGTCTTCTTCCCTACCCATCTAACTTGTGTCCTTTTCTGTTCTTTAAAACTCATCAAGGCCAATTTGAGCTAGTCAAGTATTCTTGTATGCATGGTTTTCCCTCATCAGGGGCTATAATCTTAGAGAAAGATCCCTGCTCTCCCAGCAGCAAACAGTTGCCAAAGCTTCATGGCTAGGGGTAGGATTTCATGCTCAATTCCAATATCCAAGCTGAAATTTGGTCTGGCTTGGACTTTCACAGATCTTGTACATGTTTAACAACTGCTGTGAGCTCTGTGTGCAGCTGCCTCTATGTGCAGTGTCCAGAAGACACTGCTCCCTTGTAGTCACCCACTGCCTCTGATTTTCATGCTTCTTCCATCCTTCTTCCTCTACGATGCCAAAGGCTTTGGAGGAGGGGGTTGCAACAGATGTATTCCATCTAAGAATGAGAATCCTGTTGTCTCTTAATCTCTTATTCTATACTACCTTGCTAGAATTGGGTTGTTGTAGAAGTTTGGTTTTAGTTATGTATAAAATAATTTTTTTTATGCACCATTGGGTGAGTGGCTCCCTAGGTCTTAGCATTTGTATTGTCTTCAGGTGTTGGATTTATGTGGGGGATGTTTGGTTGCTAGTTGATTGCTAATGATCTGCATGTGTTATCAGTAGAGCTCCAGAGGAGTTCTGGATCAATAAAAACACCTGAGCTGGGATGCTCAGAGTTCCATTGACCAGTATGGCACTGGCCAGGATAGTGGTTTCCTCTGCTATGGCCTGGCATGGTATGCTCCTATGAAAATGCCTCCATATCTTCCATCCTGAGCTATCACAGCAGCATACTACTACAACAGTGGGTCTCTGCTAATTGCTACATGTTGCAATTAGAGGCTTCTTAGACGAGTGTTGAGAGATGCATTGTTCTCTATGGGTGTTTGTGAATGTAAGCTCTGGAACACTTTGACATTTTTACCTGTCCACTGGCTCACACACTCAGACATTTGAAATATATTAAAGTTTCCATTTTTTATTCTTACCTGTTGTTGTTGACCTCCTCTTCTGCTCCAACATGGAACAATTCTGTCTCCCATCTCTTCTCCAGAGGGCCTGGGTTCATTTGTGTGCAGTTCATTTCCATGTCACAACGACATATCTCTGAAAGGACGGTAAAGTGGATTCTGTTCTGTGGATTACCTAGGCTTTTGTCATTGGGATGAGAGTGACACTCTTTTGGCACTTTTGATACCATGAAGATTCTGTGTAGAATGTTCCTGGAGAAAATTCAAATGTCTTGCTTTTAAACTTTCTAAAATGCTTTTTTTTCCTGAGTATTTTAAGTCATCAGTTAGTTAAATCCTTAGTATATAGAACCCATAAGTATGTAAGACTGACCAGAACTAAAACAAATATGGTTGTATCTGATAATAATTCTTCAAATAGTAAATTCACACAAGTACAATCAGAAGAAAAGCTAGAATGAAAAATTATGTTATAATGTACTGTAACACATTAAATTTGTCTTTAATTATATGCACACTACCTCCTTTAAAGTTACTTATAATTTTATAGAAGACTGAATGTAAAACTTTATGCACCCCATAGCACAGTTCATTATTAATACAAATATTAAGCACATCACTAGAAAGGCTTGAAAAAATTGTCCTTCAAATCAAAAGTTAATTTGTGGCAGAATATGAGGACTAGAACTTAGTTTATTTCATCTCACTGGGCTGTTTATTGTCTAAATTCCAGAACTTTTTTTGCTTCATGGTAAGAATTTGTAATAATTTTTACTAGAGTTTTGGAGGTTTTATTTCCTTAAGCTATATCTGGTTCCATCACCTAATTAACCTTTAGCAATATTGCAGTTTTCAGGTTACAGGGGAAATCTTAATGTGTCAAGGATCAAATAGGATGGGTCTTTAAAGGTCAAAGCATTATCATGAGTGCAGAGATTGTGACTAGCTGTTTGGAAGTAAAGGAGCTAAGAGCAATCTCAAGGAAGCCAGATTCAAATTCATGTTTATTCATAAATCTTAACATTGACTTTGGTAAATATGTGTCTGCAGAATTTTCAAATTAGTGACTATCAGTTGGGGGGAACATTTCAAAAACAATTAAAATTTAAATATTATTTAAAAATATGTAGAAAGTCTCAGTCAAGTACCTTGATAATTAAGGTGATTATCTAAGTCACAATCAGTGCAAGCTCATGAATATTTCCCAAAAGAGCAGAATTGAAAATATCCTCCATCTTCTCTTTTCTCTTATTTTTAAACTTTTGTTAAAATATATTTATAGTTAATAGTAAAAATTTCTCTCAGTATTCAGTTTAAAAATGTTTAATGTATGAATTGATGTGGATAAAATGTAGATTATTAATTTATTGTTTGCCATTATTTTGAAGTGATCAGATGATATCATTCAGTTAAACAAAAAAAAAAAAAATCAAGGAAAGTTCATAGCTTAGTGCAGCTACCAGACCTCACCAGAGAAGGTTCTTTCAGCAATGGACGGTGGTTAACACAGAAAATCACAGCTGGTCAAAGTGCAGAGATTAACTGTGGAGTGTTCTGTCACACATGGAATATCTATATGGCACCTACATCCCAAGGCTCAGGGACCATCTTGGAAGAGGGAGTGGAAAGGATGTAAGAGCCAGAAGTGGGGGGACCACTGTGAAACAGCATCTTCTGGACATGACACAACCACACACTCATAGCATCTGTGGTTGCCTGCCAAAGTCCCACACAAGATGGAGCCAGTGAACATTCTAGTATGTAGAAGGAAGGGGCTCATGAGGCTCTCCCCTAAGTGTGTAATGAAATCCAAAACACATTTCTAAATTCTTTCTACATTTGCTACTTTATCCTCTTTTTGTAAATAACAAATTTTCTGACAAATTTTCATATACTCTGACTGTGTCTCATGTACTTATGTTTTTATCTACCACACGGCACAAGAAAGTCAACTCTTTCTTCAGGTGGTTTTGGGAATTAACCATTTCAGATATACATACATGGTCAGCTCCATGTAGACGTCGAATCAGTGTCAGTTTGATCAAGATTGTCTTGGTTTTATGATTGAAAGTTGTATGTGGCTGGAACACACACAGTCCCTGACAAACTATGATTTGTTGGTCTGTACACTGCACAGAAGAACATGAGCTCAGGGTTATGTTGAGGTAATGTGCATTATTAGCAGCATAATAAGCAGCAGTAACTCGGAGCTTTGTTAAGGATGTATTTCACAAATCTCACTGTGCTACTATGCTTAGCAACACTGTGAATGAATTTTCTCTAAAACATCACTTCTCCTATCCACAGCCTGGAAATACTTATTTTATTATATAAAGGTGTTTCAAAATATTTCACTTCGGTTTTCTTGTCATGTATTTATGAAATTCAGGTGTTTACTTAGGGACACATGTCAGGAAATGGAGGGTACCATGTTATCCTTCTGTCACTGTAACAAAATATCTGACACAGTCTACTTATGAAGAAAAAAAGTTTGATTTACCTTGTGCTTTTAGAAACTGGGAGTCTAAATGGCATAGCATAGGCTCTATTGTGAAGGCTGTTCCTAGTAATGATGTTTCCTAAAGCTGTTCCATAGTAATGATGACAGCCTTTGAAAAGGGATTTTAGCCTGGCACACAACTAGAGATCTGGATGAACCAGGCTTTCTCTTTTTAAGATCATCTTTTGAGAATTTTCAAAATCTCCCCCAAGGATGAAGTGATAGCTTTCTGTTACTATCTCCTTTAGAATTAAGGGATACATGGAGACCCAGCTCTGAGTTATAATGGATCACCCAAATCACATTTCAACCATGGTGGGCTCTACAAACATATAGTATCAAGTGAACATGTATTCCCTCTTCCTCTAACAAATTGGTGCATCCACATGAATGGATTTAGATGCTTTGAAAGCTTTAGAAGACTGAAATTTGATGTTTTGATCAAAATATCTTATTTTTTAAAACTTACAATTAATATTTAGATTTTCACAAACAAACTGAGGAATTTTGGAGCTATTTTTAATTTTAACCCATAATTACAAAAACCTATTAAAATAAAATTCATATTCTTGGTAAAAGCAATATTGTATGATTGATTTTCCAGGTGATTTGTCTATTGTTTTCACAGCTAACTTTAGCTTAACCACTACTTTCTAATTCACCTAATGACACATCACATAATAATGGTTCTTCTTAAATCAAGCTTTTATTTAATTGCTACTCTTTGATTACTGACTCATATGTCAGAAAGGATTACAGATATAAACAAATGATAAGAAAATCTCAAGATGACTTGTAAACGATCTCTGATATTACTTATTGCTTTGAGCAGTCAGAATCAGGTCTGGAATCACAAGTTTCTACAAACTCTCGTACTTTCTAGTTTTTTCTAATTTTTTCTTACTTACATTTCTGGTTTTATTTAGTACACTCTGGGTGTCTCTTCAATTCTTAAAATGCACCTTCATTTCCTTTTCAATATATAGAGACAGCCAACTCTGGTGGAGAAATGTGACCTAATTTTGTATTTTTATACTTTCTACTCTGTCCAAATTAAATATTCAAAACCTGTTTTGACATTACAGAGAATTCAAGTTATCTTACCATTTCTGTTGCCTTATTTCTGGCTTTCACCCTCGAGTTTTCCTCACTGTAATATGCCATACTCCCTTTCCTCTGTGTAAGTGTGTAGGCACTTGCTTGCATAAACTGTTTATTGTGTTGTGACTCGGGTAAAGACACAACATCCCACTTTACAGAGAAAATAGATACATTTAGAGCATCACTTTCTTACTATTTCATATTTAAAAAAAAACTACTCCCCCATTCCTATTTCTCGTGTCCATGAAGAACATGACTTTTGTCAACACATCTTGGGACACATTAGGAGGCCAGTAAATTTTATTGAACACAGACATGAATATTAGGCAGAGTTAGAAGATTAAGGTTTGATTGAGATGCCTATTTTTGACTTCTAAACAGACAAATAAAAGAAGCAATACTTGGATGTTATATTGCAGGCATTTACATCAAGGAGGCAGATTATATTTGATATTGAAACCTTAATTCCACAAGCAACTCTCTGACACGTAAGCCCTGAACTCAAGTAGATGTGAATTCTATGCTGTCAAATCAATTATAAAGAAGTGTAGGTCATCAATTTTTTCTACAAGACTGTAAGATTACTTGTAATTATTACTCAAGAAACTATGGCTTAAGAGATACTTTTAAATGTGATTGATGTGTTCTTTTTATGCTGGTATTGCTATGAGTTTCCTTGGAATATAAATTGATCACATTAAGTGACCAATTGCATATAACATGTATATATTTTAAATATAGTTATAAATATTACTAAATATATAATATAATACATGATAATATATATAAATATATATTATTAAATATATAAAAATATATTTCTCATACTGAGAAAGAGAGTAGAGGATTGAGTCTTCAGATACATTTGAAATTTATTTCACTATTTCTAGTGAACTGAGATATTTTCTGCACTGCATCTACACTGTCAAGATAAGGCTTAATAAATTGTCATTTAAAGAATAATGCTTTTAGGGCAGGCAATACAACTCTATGAGTAAGAGCACTTGCTGTGAAAGCATGAAGACCTAAAACCAGATTCCCTGGGCATGATTGCATATGTCTATAACCCCAGCACTATGAGAGCTGAGACAGGAAGATGCTGGAGCTTGCCAGCCAGCCAGCCCAGATTCAGATTCAGTGAGAGATCCTGTCTCTAAGGAACAAAGTGAGGACTGAGAGAAAAGCACCTGATGTTCTCCTCTGGCCTCCATATTCATACATAGGCATATATACCCACTCATTCATGTGAGTACACACATGTACTACATATATGTATAATATATACATACAATACACACACACACACACAAACACACACACCCGAGTGTGGAAGGTCTGTCACCAAAGCTTTTTTTCTTGTTTATGTTTCTTATCATATTCACTTATTGAGTTACATGTACAATTCTCAGATATTCATTCATCCAATCTGAATAATAATTTCAAATTATTTTGCTTCAATAAAATATCTTAAACTTACATTTTAAAAGCAGACATTAAAATATATATTTTTTACCAAAATAATCATTTCACTTACACATAAAGATTAATTTCATTTGCTGAGAACTATTTTTTTTAAGTCCTTCTTGTTATATTAATTTAAGGAGGTTAAACCGACTGTAAAAGTATTTACATGGCTTAAAAAATGGCTTTCCAATGGTACGTGCTTTGAATAGTTCACTCAGCTCTCAGACCCTTACAAATGTAGGAAATATAGTTATTTAACAATACCAGGGGAAATCAAATCTCACATAAACACTTTTAACTACTTTTGAATAATAAAAATAGTGAGGCTGGCATATGCCTCATTAGTGAGTAGCCTTGTATCAAAGAATGTGGCTAACTTAAATTCATTTAACAATGATTCTCCAATATGCAGAAAGGAGGAGAATTCTGGGTGAAGGGGGTGCCTCTCCTCTATGACCAGTTTCTTGCACCTGGCTAAATCATCCTAAATCATGATTCTCTTCTCCATGAGGCTAACTCACACTGTCTATTCTAGCATGAAGGTGAAGAGAGACTCCGTGACTGTAGGCTTGTATTTTAACTGGAAGATTACTCTGACTTTGCAAACAGCACTGACATTTAGTCTGATTGTTTTGACATTCGTGGGAACACATCTAATGTTGGGGTCCTTGAGAAACATTGGCAGCTGTATGTGAGCCTCACATATGTTGATGTGACCAAATATGTGTGACAGTGTTCAGGGGTCAAGGGTTTAGATTACCCCTGGTCCCATTGTTCCAATGTGGGAAACAGTTTCTTGGAGTTCTTGTGATAACAGACCAAATAATGCAGTTATAAACCAAGGTTGTTAAAAAATGTATTTGTGAAAATTGCTCATGGGTGGATTAGAATTCGGCAGAGAAATCTCAACTTTAGGCCCCACATGTTATCTGTTAGTATCTCCAACATTTCAGTTAATGGAGAACCGGGTTTTGTTGAGTTAATACATCCCAAAGGTTTTTTATCAGCTTATCAGGTTGTTAGGTCTGACACAGACGTGGTCAAGGAATGCCTTTTTAGGGGCTAAAGATTGCCTGAGAGAAATTGTATTTAGATTCTGGAGCTGCAATACTCCAATCTCTCTTTAGTCATTGAAGTTCTAACCAGTCCATCAGCCTGTGTTGACAGTTTTGTTCCAGAAATTCTCATTCACACATACCAATAGTAACGTAGGCTGCTGTATGGCTTCCTTCCCCTGCCTTGATTTTGTAAAGATGAACAGAACACTTTCAGAAAGTCAAGGAGTTCCTCTGACTCTCCCTTCTTGTGTGGACTATGATGTCCTAAGAAACCAGTGAGATCCTGGACTGGTTAGTGATATCATATCCAGCATTCTCATACACACATGCATCTGTTTGCTGATTTTTCTTTTCCTGTTTAATAGCATGCTTAGAACCTCTTCAGACAGGAATAGCCTTAACAATGCTGAGGAATCCTTAATTGAAAGAGGCAGTCTCCTTGACCCATAGTACCCTAGATGATGTACTTTCTCTTTGATGCATAACTTAGATGTAGAAAAGTATATTTGTACAAAAACTCCGTGCCAACTTGTTAAATACAAAAAACGAAAACAAAACTTGTACAAAAGGGCCTTCCAGTTAGAGTGGATGTGTAACTCCATAGGGAATTTTTCCTAACTTGAAACAATTACGTTATTGATAGTCTTGACAATATTGATGACAGACTTAGGAGTCATATAATTCAGCCTCTGTGGGGAAAAAGAAATGAATCTTTCATTTCCATGAACAGGTCAATATCAAGAATTAAAACTATTGTCATATGCAGAATTATGATCCTATTAATAATGTCGTTGAAAAATTTTTCTAAAGAGATTTTGTGGGAATTTTCTTTAAAAAAAAAAGACATCTTCAACATAGACAATTGTGAAGATATAACCTGTCCTTGCATTTCTGCAGGAATATAGATTAACTTTTGTGCAGGCTTGAGGCTTGAAGTTGTAGCTCATTTCACCTGAATATCATGAGCTATGATCATGGGGTCAAGGGTCAGATTTGCTATTTCTGCCCCTCTGCTCCTTATCTGCAGTCATGGTAACTGGGATCTAGGGAGGGAATGAGATGGAAAGCTCAGGCAGGGTTCCTTAGGGTCCCTTCTTCTGCTCCTTCTTTATTTGTCTATTATTTTTTGGTGAGTATCTACAAAATACCATTTTTCTTCTGTTTGGGGTAGATAGGTCCTAGTTTAAAAAAAAAAAGAGAAAGAAAGAAAGATTGGGTTTAGACTATTTGTTTAGCACCCTGATAAGCTATCATGTGTGTGCATCAAAGTACTTTAAGGAGGAGTAAATGCTTCCTTTGGGTGAACTGGATTGAATTTTCACCTTTCTTAGCTATATGACTTTGGGCATTTATGTGACACTCTAAGCCTCAGTGTCCTCAAATGGACATCTTAAGAATATTGACCTTGTCGGAATTCTCGAGCTTTAAATTATGTAATTTATGTACAGATTTGGTACAGTATGTGGCATTTGATCAGTACCAATAAATAATCTCTTTGCTGTATCTGATTCATCTGAGAAAAATTTTCTAATGCTTTTGAATGGTGAAGCGCACTGTATTGAAGGTGGAGAATTTACTATGCTTCATAAATCATTGATGTTGGTAGCTACTGGAGAACTTGTTCCTCATGAATGAAATTTAACTCCCATTCTCCTCTGGAGCAATCTTGAATTCCAAACGTGGAGAAGTGGGTAGTTATCTGGGGTGGGGGAAGAACTGGGTTTCAGGGAGACTATTGTCAAAGCTACCAGCTTTTCATTCAGCTCTGCCACTGAGGACTGATCAGTGTCAAGTTATTCAACCTCTCTTAGCCTCTGGGTCTTGTGATGTAGGAGAAACCATCCTCAGGATGGAATGAAATAGTGCTAAGAAGTCTGGCTTGCGTGTGGAGTCTTGGTCGACTGTGGTCACCCTTTTCCACTTGTGTAATTCCAAATCCAGTAGAAACTTTTCACTTACAAATCAATATTTAGATAAGTAACAATGAAGCCTTTGCAATCAACTACATTATTTCTTTTTAAATTAAAAGTTAAATTTACTGCTACTTCCTGGAATGCCCTCAAATTCTCCTGAAGTTTGGAGATTTCTTCCCTCCTTCCCTCTCTCCCTTCCTCCTCTCCTTCTCTTCCTCCCCTTTTTCTCTTTCTCCTTTTTCTTTTGTTCTGTGTATTCCATGATGGCCTTACCTTGATATAAAGAGCAGAAATGCAATCTTCTTTTAGCAGTTGCAAAACTTTATAGATCGCTTTCAGATCATTTTGAAAAGATAATGCTGAATTTTAACTCCCAGGCCCCTTGGCCTCTAATGCCTGACTATCTATCCACTGTGCCTGCTGGTAATCCAGTTTTCTGTGGACCTCTTCACCTGTCTGAACATGTTCTCT
Source organism: Cricetomys ansorgei (assembly GCA_026225945.1). Lineage (NCBI taxonomy): Eukaryota > Metazoa > Chordata > Mammalia > Rodentia > Nesomyidae > Cricetomys > Cricetomys ansorgei. The sequence goes on from JAMJFZ010001796.1 coordinate 18,151,210, forward strand.
CTCTACTTCTGACGATTACCAACAGGAAGTTAGTGACCTATTAGTCTTTTCTGCATACTGGATGGTGGTGAGGAAAAGGATACTATACAATGGGAAAATCATTTAAATTGGGTATTAAAGCAATTGTTTCTGAAACCCAGCAGAAGAACTAGTAAGCGTAATTACAGCTGTTTTCATCATTTACCTGTCAGTCTTCTTTTTTTCGTGATTGCAGGTGCTTCCCCTTTTAATCCCTTCGATACAGCACATTAGAGCTCAAACTCTGGTCTTCCAGCTCGTACATAGGGAAAGACTCCGAATCTTTTTAAATATTAAATTAAGATCTTTTGATTTAGAGGATTTCCTTTTCCTTTCTTGAAATTAACTCTGCAGTCTTTGGACTACCTCTATCTTCACATTCAGACTATGCATTACGACTATACCACAGATCCTGCCTTTTATGACATATATGGGATTTTCCAGGTATGAAGAGTATGTCACTTCCCATGGCAATATTCTCTCCTTTCCAAATGTAGAAATGCTTACTGTCAGGGTGTGCTCTTGTGTGTGTGTGTGTGTGTAAGTGTGATATGTGTGCACTAACTATTTAGAGTCTTATCATTCTTTACAGTTAATATATGCTTTCAGTATACAGTCTGGTTTTACATAATAATATCCAATGATCCTCTTAAACCTGTTTGTTATTCATTAAAAAAGAGACAAAAAATGAAAGGCCTTAAACTTTCTGAAAGGTTAAGCATCTCATCCAAAGAAAAAAGCCTCTAAATGTGAGAGCTCCTATCTGAACTTTGCTCGGTGCTAGCAAGCTTGGATATGGCTGCTCCACTAAACTTTGTCCAATGGATTAGTGCAGGTGGAATGGCACTGAACAATTCCAAACACTGTCTTATGTATGGATGCACTTAAAAAAATCAAAGAATTACAATTTCCTTTTAAAAAGGAATATATATTTAATATATATTGAATATTATATTTAATACATATTAAAAATACAGACATATGCACTAGGAACTCCTATGCAAATAAGGGACTATTTTGTTTTCAAAGGCTCTTAAAATCTGATTTTGTCACATCTGTGATCCAGAAGTCCCAAAGGCCTGAGTTTATCCAACATCTTTTTGGTTGCTTGTTTGAGACAGAGGCTCACCATGTAGCTCTTGCTGTCTTAGAACTCACTATGTAGGCCAAGCTGGCCTTGACAATTCCAAGTGCTGGGATAGTGCTGGGATTAAAGTCCACCAGGCCTGGCAGAGTTCAGCCAACAGAGACACAAATGAAATAGATGCTGCATTGTTTATGAAATGCTTTGTATAATGTTGGCAGTCATTGCCAGACAGGGAGACTATTTCCTGATGCTTCTTCCAAACTGCCCAAACCATGACAACTATTAATTTTCAGTCCCCCTGAGAGGCCAGTAATTTGTAGCACAAGAGTACACTCTCAAGGAAATTTTTCAGAATCTACAAATGGATGAAACTACAACTGAAATTTGCTAGGTAAAGTGAGTTTGATGTTTGACTGCTGATCATATCAGGATGTTTTTTGTCCTGTATAATCCCTCTGGAATTCCACACTATACCCTGTGTCACACTCACAGTGACTCTGTGTCACATGGTGTCACCCTTCAGAGTACAACAATGCCACACTCTTAGTATTTACCACTGATGTCTTTAGCATGTTAGCTATAATTAGGTTGTATCCCGTGAGCTTCAACGTGAACTTCAGCATTTCATATAACAAATTATGTGCTCGCATAGGCCAGTGCACTACTTGAACAATATAATGCAACTGTAGAAGCAAAAATGGGCAGTATTTTCAAGATTTTTAAAGTCTATTTCCAGATATTTATGTTCCAGCTTGAAATTGTTGTATTTGGTCAACCCAGAAGAGAGAATGTAGGGAAAAGATCGTTCAATAAAAAAATTAGAATTCATTAAAATTCTCTGCACACTTTTTTTTTTTCTTCTCAGAAACAACTTTTCATGGCATAATTGTGAAACCAGCAGTTCCTAAAGTGATGCCATCGTCACCCAATTAGTATTTCGGTCCAGAATTTTCCTACTCAACATCTGCCAGAAAAATGTAAAGCAAACAGAACTTAGTAAGTGCCTTGGGTTCAGCAGCATGCACTGAGTTGCGCATACAATCCTTCTTGCATTTTGTGTGGCTAAGAACGGGATGGCAAATTGAATCACAAAGCAATAACAAGAATTGCTTTTTTATCTAGCCGGGCATGAGGGGGGAGAGAGGGAGGAACAACAAAAAACCCAAGACAATGCAAGCAGTGACCCTGCAGGTGTGTAGTCACACCATAACAAAGAAACATTATTCCCCAGCCTCTTTCTAGTGGTCTCATCATTTGTGCTGAGACACAAAGACATAAACAAGTGCCCAGTGCTGGCCTGGCTTCTGTGCCTTCCTCACTCGAGAGAGCCTGAATTAGGTCAGAGAGGAGTCAGGTGGGAGGAGTCTGTATGCCAATTTTAGCTGTCAGCTGCTGTATCAAAGAGGAAAAGAGAAAACAACTAGAAACAGTGCTTCAAGCCCCGGCTGAGTCTATGGCTAGAAAATTCTGCTACTTTCTTTTTATGTATATTTTCCAAGTATTTTAACTATTTTATTGATAATGAGAGGGAAAACCAAGGGAAAGCAAGTTTTTATTTTCATTTTGTCTATAAGAAAAAGCCTCCTTTTCGTTTCTCCTCCTTATAGCAGTGGATGCTTCAGATGTGGCTGGTACTCGGCAGGACCTCAATGTCCCCTTTGGAAAGGTATACAAGTGCAGCTCCATTTCTCCCAAGGCCACTCTTTTCTATAGTCTTGAACCCAACACATGTAACTTGACATTGTTAAGTTTACTGATTTAATTTAATTTTATATCAAGCCTATTAAGTTATCAAAATTTAATATTCAATCCCTGAGAAGCCAAAGAATTCTGAGTGACATTGTCTAAAATTTGATTATAGATTTGCAAATACATTGGTTGGTGCTCTTGATTAGCTCATGTAGTCTGTTCCCTTTACAGAATTTGGGAGATTATAAAGTGTCAACAATCTTCTGTTATTTAAATCATGTTTCTTGATATTTATCAGTGGTTTCAAAGTTTGAAACTTGTTTCCAATAATTTTAAAACCATAATTTTTGGAAATATGATGTCAGTAAATCTTAGTTCTTTTCATAGTGTCAGCTACATACTTCTCATTTCTGGGAAGCATGTTACATTTGTTCAGTCACCTGAGGCTGTTTCTCAATAATATTCCCTTGTCACATTGTTAATTTTCCACTAGTTCCTCCCCATGTGGGCATAACCAACCCCAGGGCGTGAAAGGGTAGCCAAAGCATAGCCTTTGGTTTGTCTAGATTTCTCACTTCCTATCCAGTATGTCATAAATCCCTCTCTAATGTCTCAGTCATTCAGCATATTGCAGCCAATGTCAGCAGCTGGTTTCTGTTTCTTAAGTCCAAGGGCTTCTATTGGCTTGAAAATGGCTACTCTGTTCACATTGGATGTGGTTGGAAGTCCTAGGTGTTTAAATTCTTGTTTCCCCAAGTTCATAGTCATTGGCTCTCAGAACTAGTGTATAAATGTTCTAGAATTTTGGTTTCCTAAACAGAATAATGCATTCTCTAGCAAGAGAAAATTCTGATCACTCTTGCAGTGATTGGCTTAATATGTATTGTTGATTATCTCTCTTTATCTTATATTGCAATACCTCCCAAATAAACTGTCGGTGTTTGAATATGTCTTTGGATAAAACTATAAGCATTACACATTGAAGAAATATCCCAAAACTTTTTCCAGACCATCTTTTTCTTTGCATGAGTCATTACTGCTTTGACAGTGGCCAGGTTCCCCAAAGGATGTCAGCTGAAATACCTGCTGTTGCCTATATAAAGTTTTTCTGAAGAATCACTGACATAGATGTTGGCTCCATAGGTCTCACTATAAAAATATTCATTCAGGTCATTCACATATTCATGTTTTTTTTTAAGTATCTTCTTATACTTCCCTAAAAAGTTGACTCAAAAGGAGAGCACAAAGAATGGAGATGATTCTCCTGTAAGGCAATGCTTGGCTCACTATGAATTCACAAACTTAATGGAAATGTCTTAGTCAACAATTTCTTCAGATAAATACATTTGCTTCTTCCTTTTTAGTATGAGTTGGCCAATATTGTTTTCTTTTTTCTTTTGTGTGTCCATGCATACATGTATGTACTGCTATATGTAAAGTGGATGCTTAAATGCCATAGCACGGGTATGAATGTCAGGACAACCTCAAGTGTTGGTTCTTGCCTGCCATATTGTTTGAGACAAGACCTCCCTAGTTCACTACTGTGAATGCCAGGCTAGCTGGTGCATGGACTTCCCTGGGTTCTCCTGTTTCTGCCTTCCACCTCCCCACAGGAGCACTGGGATCACTGAAACATGCTCTATTGAGTTTGGCTTTTACTTGAGTTCTAGGTTTTCAAACTGACATTGTCAAGTGTGAGTGGTGTGCGTTTTGCTCATTAAGCCTTCTCCCATCCCACTAAATCTGTTTTCTAACAGCAGTCCTCCACATTAGTTAATGCTAAATATCTTTCTATTGCTCCTGATGATGACAGACGTGCTTGCCCTAGTTCAAGTTTTAGTTTATACTGGTCTTTTGTCACATGGCGTTATGACAATAGAATGTGATAAAAATCACCACAAACATAAATCCAGCCATTTAGGTTCTACTACAGAATAGGTTTAAATTTTAATTCTTTTTATGATATGTGGGCTCTCTTAATCCAGCTGAAGCCCACCAAACACCAATACTGTGATGACAGAGTAATGAAACAGACTTCTGGAGACAGGTTTCAGGGAGCCAGTCTACTTTATTACATAGTTTCAGAACTTTTATACATCCTTGTAGCTGGGGGAGTGTGAACAATCAAAAAGCCAATGAAAGCAGGACCACCACAGAACAATGACCAGTCCTGGTAAAAGTCATGTCCTAGTGCCATTGTGATTAGGTCAGGTGTGATCAGACTGCTGACTGTTCACTTGGTTCAGGATGGTCTGCTTTGTCTGAGAGCTGCTCATGTTGGCAACACAGGCTTCCTTCCAGCCAGAGGTACCCCACGTACTTGCCATCAGGATTTCTGCCAATAAGGTAGCCTTTTGTTTGGCTCTGCGGATGCACCTACAGTGATTGAGACACATTCAAACCCTTGGCAGTCTATAAGTCATTCAGCTACTTTGCCCTACATCCCTTTACTTGCTCTTAAAACCTGGATATTTTACTTTGGTATTTTAATAACATGTTGAACTGCAGAGCCTGGAAATTTTATCTTTCTTTATTTGGTACAATCAAACTTAAGGGGGGGGGATTAAAATAAAACTCATTGTTCTATATATTAGGTATACTATGTATGTATACTATACATTAAGATTATTTTAATGGCATGTTTCTTCTAAGTGGGAAAAAAGTACATATATACACATGATCCCACTCTGTAGCCTAGATTGTTCTTCGACTCATAGCAATCCCCCAAACTCATCCTTCCAAGTGCTGGCATTATATGAGCCATGCTCAGCCCCCATGCTCAGCTCCAAGTGAATTATTGAAAGGAGAAAGTGATAACTTTTGGTTTCCCGATCACCATTTCACCACTGGATGTTTCTAAGGTAAGTTCTGTGTTACACGGCTTGGTAGTTCTGACTGTCCTTAATGGATGATGCCCAGATGAGTGTCTGTGAACAAACAGGAATGAGTGGCCTCATCAGAAACATGGGTTTCAGGCATATGGCACTATGCACAGTTCATGTGGTGCTAAGGATTGTACCCAGGGCATTGTGCATGCTAGGCAAGAGTGCTACAAACTTAACTACGTTCCCAGCCACTAATGAGATCAATGAGAAAGAAGTCATGAAAGAAATCCTATTAATGGTAGCTACAAAAAAGAAAAATATAGAAATTACCCAGAAACAAATTTAATCAATGAAGTGAAAGATTTCTACAGTGAAAATTGCAAAACACCAAAAAAGTAGTTGAAGACACAGAAACAGAGGAAACTCCTATGGTCTCTTCCCTTCAGTTTTCTCTTCCAGAAACTTTAAAGCTTTATTCTTCAGTCTGGTAGAAAACACTAAGCTTCAATAAGGAATACATTGCAATATGTATACAATATCCCATAGAATATAGTGAATAACACACACTTGTGCATGTATAAATTCACACATATATTCTGTAACACAAATCCTTTCTTTACATTTTATTGAAATGCTTCTTATATTATTAAACATATATTTAACTTCCTTTGGCTTTCTTTCAATGTCTCTCTAGTGGATCTGGATCCCTGACAGATAGAAACTATGAGGTTGACTTTTAGAAACACCACAAAGCTTTCCTGGAGACATATTATGGCTTCGTTTTAGAACACAGTGAAATAAGTTTTGGGTCATTTTATAGTAATATTTTGCTCTTCTTACTCACAATGTCCAACTACTTAAAACATCCAGACGTGGCTTCAGAGCCACATTCAAATTTCCAGGAATATGGAGAACTCAGGGGCTTGCTCCAGAGGATTTTGTCTCTATTCCTTCCCTCACAAGGTTCTGTCTGTTTGATGTGAGCCTCTCTGGAGTGCCTTCATCTGACTGTGGATGAGAGACTGGAACCTGGTCATGTCTTGTTAATTTGGGATATCAGTCTGTGCTCCACGAGGCACTGTGTTACAATCCTTAAGAAGTATATCATTCATTTATTTTCCTTCCTAACAGGAAAATAAAGAGACATTTTTGCTTCAGGAATATGTCAATTTGTAAAATTATGAAGAACACTGGATTTAAAATGTACAATAACAGTAAAATTTTCTCATTTGTAATTCTCTATTCTGTCAGCAGGTTGCAGCAGAGGGCTAGTTATAGTTTTAAATTAGCAAGTTAAAGGGAATCAGAATCAATCTTTCCTGCCACCATCCCTGCTGCTTTCTTTTCTTTCCTTTCTTGCCTCTCCCTACCTCTCTCCTTTTCTCCCTCCCCTCCTTCCTTTGATTCTTCCTTGTACACATATCCTTTCCTCTCTTCCTTCCCAGTTCTCTTTCTTCTAACAAATAAACATGATACTTAGTTGCATTTTGCAAATGGAGAGGTTGACTCAAAAGTAAAGTTTATATGTATATAGAAAATAAGAACAAACAGATGTTAGTGGTATCCATTTTCCACTCTTTAAGGAATAGCATTATGGAGACGATATAAAATCAGAGTTTGATGAATTTACAGTTTGATTAACAAAGATAATAGGAAACCCCAGATTTTGGTTTAAATATACAAATTATTAAGGCTGCACTCTATTTGTATAACATATGCAAATGACCTCATTTTTGCTACTGCATTTGGAAATATAGAACAGAAAACGGCATTTCAATCGCAGCTCTCATCAGTCATTCGCTGTATCCAGGCTTTTCAATTGTGTTCTTTTCTTTAATGTAATAGTAAGCAGTAATCTCACAGCTGTGCTTGGTGAACTATATAGACATCTATATTGAGATTTCATACACACATAACATAAAATTGAGAGAAAAGCCTCAAGAATTCTTGGCCCATCGCAAAACGACACAAAAGAACTAATGAATCTCTCTCCAAATGGCTCCGTAGTGACCAGCTGTAAGGCTTGATTTGTATTCTATAATGGAAGCACCATCCAGGAAGTGATTATTTCAAGGTGCAACACAACTTACCCTTTCAAACATCAATCTCTTTAATCACATCTGATCACTATCTGTCACCAGGATGAACAAAGACAGATTCCTAAGTTTAAAACATGCCTGTCTTTTCTTAGTTTACTTATTCCATCTATGCAAAGCATCTACCCAAAGTTTCCAAAGCAAGAAACAATATGACTCAAGTATGAAATTACGGTAGGTGCTGAGTTTTTACTTTGATATTTGTGGTTGAGTGCTCATTCTCAGATGGGACATGTTTTGATTCCATAGTTTAATTCACAAATTATTATCTATGGATTGCTATAGTAAAGGAGATTTTTATTTTCATTATTTGCAGTAGTTTGGAATATAACATTGAACAGCATGCCACATTCATTCAACAAATAGCTATGAAGCTGCTATGTCTGTCCTTGTCATGTGTTAACCAGTTCAGGTAAATGCTCATGGTAGACTAAATAGGATGGAGCAGAGGGAAGACAGTCCTCAGCTGATAATGGCATCCATTTTTAAATTAATTACCACCATGTGAAGTGCTCTGAAGGAGAAAGACACTATATTATGAGAACACACAAGAAAAGCATCTGACATGGTCTAGGGTTGGAAAGTGGATTAGGAAGCTTCTGTGTATGATAGAAAGGAAAGTCGTTAGTCTAAGATAAGCTGTTCAGAGTAAGGCTTGATTAGTGTCTTTAATGTGTAATTAAATGGGAGAAACTATAATTAAGCATGAATCAAAAACCTTAAGTGATATAGCATGCTAATTTATTGTATGGGATAATCATTGTGGGAAGTGGTAATGCTTTGATAGCATGGTGTTGCTTTATTTGAATAGTGTCTTGAATGTCTTGAATCACATGAAAAAAGGTTTGTCTTTAATTGTAGCAAACTTTTAAAAGTGTTGATTACTGTTTGCACAATTTGCATACCTTAAACATTGTGGCTATTTATAGGTTAGGATTTTGTTTTTTTTAATCTTCTAAGACTATATGGAGTGTAAGCAGGCACACAAAAATCACAACTCACATTTTGTAGTGAAAGGTATATTTCAACTGACTTTCTCTTGTACATCTTTTCCCCTACCTTAATAAATTTATTTTATATTTTAATGTATTAAATGTCCATTTATGACATCAGTTTTGGATTCTGTGATACATAAAACAATAGATTAATTGGCCCCAATGCATTGTTTTGAAATCTTGATACATTGTATAGCATTCAAATCAGGTTCAAGACACTTATATCCCCAAACATTTGTCACTTCCTCATAGTAAAATCTTGCAAAACCCTCTTTCCAGTTTAAAAAATGTACAGTGCATTACTATTATCTGTAGCCACTCTGCTATGTGATGGCACCCCACCACTGCAAACTCCGCCCATTGAGACTTTTCACCCATTGATCACCTTTCCCCACTCTCTTCCTTATTCTCTCCTCATTTACTGACAGCTATCATTCTACACTCAGCTTCCTGGAGATAACTCTCTGAGATTCTTCATATGAGTGAGACTGTGTGGTATATGGGTTTCTGTTGTGTCTCTATTCTTCACGAGATTATATATTTACATATTCTTCATTCACTAATAGAATGGATTAATATACTTGCTTGAATCGAAGCTGTCTGGATGTTGATGAAGCAATCATAATTAGGAGATTGTATAGATAGACAGCTTAAGTACTTTTGTTAATAGAAAAAGGAGTCAGAAAGAATTGTCTAATACAAGCAGAGAGCATTGAACTAGGACACTGCAAAAATACAGATACAGCGTTGTATGCAACAAAGTAAAGGGATATAGATCATTCTACCAAGCGAGTCTGTGGAAAATGAGGAAATCTGTAGGAAATGATAAATTGTTAAATTTAACTGGGACATAGCCTCCAAAGAAATGTCGGAAACAGACAAAGGAAAAATAGTTAGAACAGAAATTTGCTTGCGCTAAAGTAGAAGAACAAAACAGACCTCCTTCCTGGTAACTTTTTATAAAGCTAATATAGATAGGATAAGAATGCAACATATTATAGAAAAACATGAAGTTTAAATATAAATAAACAAATAAGGGAAATGAACTGAGAAAATATATCACAAGCTGGCAGTGTAGATAGATTCTAAGGGTATATAAACAGTTTCAAATAAAAAAATATTTATTTTTTATTATTGTCATTTTAAAAATATTACTTTTCTTTTTTAAGACATTATAATATCATTTCCCCTTCCCCTTCCTTTCTTCCTTTCAAACCCTCTCATATGTGTGTGTGTATGTATGTGTGTGTGTATGTATGTGTATATGTGCGTGTGTGTGTATGTATGTATGTGTGTGTGCGTGTGTGTGTATGTGTGTATGTATGTGTGCTTGTGCGTGTGTATGTATGTGTGTGTGTGCCTGTGCATGTGTGTGTATGCATGTGTGTGTGTATGTATGTGTGTGCATGTATGTGTATGTGTATGTATGTCTGTGTGTATGTTTGTGTGCATGTGTGTATGTGTATGTGTGTGTGTATGTGTATTTGTGTATATGTGTGTATGCATATGTGTGTGTATGTGTGTGTATATGTGTGTATGTATGTGTATGTGTATATGTGTGTGTGTGTGTTTATGTATGAATGAATGCTACATGTGTGGGGGTGCTTCCAGAGACCAGAAAAAAGTGTGGAATCCCTGGAGGTGGAATTAGAAAGAGTTCTGACATGAGTATTGTCAGACAAACTCTGGTCCTCTGAAAGAGCAATAAGCACTTTTAACCACTGAGCCATCTTTTAATCCCAGATTTTAGAAGTTTTGAAGCAATAGTGTTGCAGCTAGTTTTTTTTTTTTTTTTTTCTAACTTGACACAAAAAAGGATCACCTGGGTAGAAAAAAAATGTTAATTGAAAAAAAAAAAAAAAAAAGCCCTGAGTGGATTGGCCTGTACACAAGTTTGTAGAGCATTTTCTTGATTGATGATTGATGTGGAAGGGCCCGGTATACTGTGGGCAGTGCCAAGCCTGGGTGCTGTAAGAAGGCATGAGAAAGCCATGGGAGCATGCCGGTAAGCAACACCCCTCCGTCACTTCTCCTTCAGATCCTGCCTTGGATTTCTGCCTTACTTTTTCTGTATGATGAACTACAAGCTGTAAGCTCAAATAAACCCTTTCTCCCCAAATTGCTTTTGGCTGTTGTTAGGTCTCAAACTCGGAACAAAATTGCTGCCTGAGATATCTATTTAACATACCAAAGTGGACCTGGCCACCAGGTTCTCCCAGCATCCCTCAGTCCCTACCTATTACAGGGTCTGCCTAGATTGTACACCCCTGAACTCTCCAGGCCACGGGGCTGGGCTATTCTTCCCTCTATAATCCAGCCTTTTTGGTTATCCTGTCTCTTTTGGCATCCTGACCTCTTGATCTCCAGGTTCCCCTCTTTCTCCTCTCTCCCCTCTCCCTTCCTGTTTCCTTCCCTCATCGTGACTATTCTGTGCTCTCCCTCATATCTACCATGCTCATCTTCTTATCTATAATAAACTTTCTCCTCCCACCATACCTAGGAGCAGTCATGTCCTTTCCTTTTTGTTTCTTTTTGCATTCATCTGGTGCTGTTTTGTCACAGCAATAATAATGGCAACACTAGTGAAGTAGAGACGGGCGGGCAGGCCTCTGGGGCTTGCTGGCTAGCCAGGGGAGCTATAAGAGAGTGAAGGGTTGTCTTCAAATAAACATGGTAAAAATGGACTGAAGAACAATACACAAACTCGTCCCTTGACCTCCATACGCAAGCACGTGTGCACGCACACATGCAAATGAAGTTGATCAACTCGTAAGAGTGGTACTTGCTGATAGTTCAGGGACTACATCATATTTAAAGATGTCTGCTTTCCCATTTGAGATCTGTGAACAACTCACTTGAATACTAAGAATGTGGAATAATTTTCTCCAATGAAATAACATCCACCCTGACGTACTGTGAAGAACCAGAACTGAATCAAGCCTTTTAGAAATTGTACAGTGATAAATGCCACTTTTGACCCCTATGCTTGTAATTCCTACCAAATTATAATAAAACTTATTTATTTTATATGCCAAGCTTCTGAACCTTAAATGCTAGAATTTGTGCATCAAATAATGGAAAAGAAGCCTCTCTTTACTTTATTACAAGTCTTATTTTACCAAAGGTTATGATTAGGGCCAGAGGTCTTTCTTAAAGGGGATTTGTTTAACAGAGTTATTCCAACTCAATTATCTGGGAATAAAAGGAACAAAAGAAAGCCATTATGCCAATGTCAGCAAATGAAGGAGACATAAAGTTTTGAGTTTTCAGCCCAATTAAAATTTAATGTCAGGTCTCTCCTCCTCACCATTAATATTCTAACCTCTAAAAGGTAGGACCAATTGGAAAAAATATAAGCTATAATAGTATTAAAAAAGGTCAGACTTCCAGGTTATATTCTTTATTACAGTTAAGTTGCAGTTGCTCAGACTGATAGTGGCAACTAGTTACAAATACAGTACATAATTTTAAAAATAAATCTCAGTTTTAGTGAACAGATGAAAATTATAAAAATAGGAGCTGAGGAGATGTGCTAGTTCATGAAGTGCTTGTCACACAAGGATGATGACCTGGGTGATCTCCAGTATCAACTGAATGAAAAAAAGAAACAGGAAAGGAAGGACAAGACTGCTCCCAGGTATGGTGGAGGAAAAGGTTTATTGTAGATAAAAGTAGAGCACAGCCAGAGGCAAAGACATCTGGGAGAGTCCAGAGAGGACATGACCCTGAGCCAGGCTATGTGAGGAGAGGCTGGGAAGGGAGAAGAGAGAGGAACCAGATGCAGCAACCAAGAGATAAAAAGAAAAAAAGGTAGGGGTAACCAAAATGGCTAGATTATATAGGGAATAGCTCTGGGAGAAGGACAGCCCAGACCCTAGGCTGGATAGTGCAGGGTAGGGAACAGGGTATGTCAGCCATACCCTGTAACAACAAGTAGGGAGTGAGAGATGCTGGGAGAACCTAGTGGCCAGGTCAACTTTTATATGTCAAATAGGCACCTCAGTCATTTTTCCCAGGTTTGAAACCTAACAATGACCACCCTTCTTCTTTGTGTATCTTTGACCTGATCACACACCTAAGGCTCAACTTAATCCCACTTCAAAACTCCATTTTGCTGCTTAACATCAACATAAACCCCATTTCCCTGGAAGTTCTTATTAACACTAATTGCAGTTAGGACTTTTATATATATAGGGCTGGAATACTTCAACACATACACAGAAGACTGGAAAATGGAAGTATGCTTTATCTATACAGATATTCCTGTAGATGACTTATTCAGTGTTAAGCAAACAGGCAGTCATAGCTTCTCAACAAAACAAAACAAAGAACAACAACAAACAAAAACAAAGAAACCGAGAGATCAAGTTTCCCTGCTGAGATTTTATCGCTATGGCTGAAAATGAGCAGTATATCAGTGTACCTTGTACCATAACTTACCTCTCAGGGGTAACAGGATCTATTCAGGATTTGTGATGTTCTTTTTGAAATAAAAAGACTGTCCCCATGCAAGTCAGTTCTTTAGACAAAGTTATGATAGTCCACATTGTAGAGGAATAATCCTGTGTGGTCTGGATGGGAACATAGACACACTTTTAATCCAGTATTCAGAAAGCAGTGATTGGTAGCAAATACCTTTAATCTGGTATTCAAAAGACAATGGTGGTCCATGCCTTTAATCCCTAGAAAAAACAGGAAGTAGATACAGGAAGCAGAGCTCAGAAGGAGTTAGTGTCACACAGGAAGTGACACTGGAGATGAGTGAGAGTGAATAGCAGACAAAGTGACTAATGAGAGGAAGAGTTAGCAGAGTAAGAACTCTCATGTCCAACTCTCATGAGAAAAGGCAGGCAGGCTTTCAGCTCAGTAAAAGAGAGTTTCATCGGAGTTAGATTCAGTTCACAAATTCAGTTAGCAGAGTCAGTTGAAGAGTCAGACAGAGTGAGTCTGTAAGAAGAGTCAATTGAACAGTCAGTTGAGAAGGAGGCTGAAGAGTCAGTTGAACCAGAAGAGTAAGAGTTCAGAAGGAGTGTGTCAGAGTGGCTCAGTCAGCAGTAGGTCTAGGAAGGCTAAGGCTGAAGCCTTAAAGTTAAAGGATTAAGACTATATTGTAAAGAGGACAAAACTCTCTAGGGCTCCAGGCCTCTTGGCTAGAACCAGTGACTTAACTAGACAAAAGAATAAATGGTTTTGAACCTAAATCTACAACACTACATTCTTTAAGATAAGAAAGGAAAGAGGCAGAAATATCTCTGTTGGCTTAAGAATATGATTTTTCCGTCTAGCAAAAGAATATGTAATATAGGAATCTTGAACAAACGTTCATTTCCCCTTTATGACTGAATGAGCCATAAAATATGATTTGAAGCGTTCTTGGCATTTCCTGGAAAGTAATTCCCTCTCAATTTCACCTAATCATAATTGGCAGAATCAGCAATTGTGCTGAGAGGAAGTGCTTATGATTTTATATTTTCTCCAAAGTCACGGAAACAGCCAAATTAGTAAACTACCTTCTTCATTTTTGGAGTAAGCAGCTACAATGTATGTACAATAACCTTTTGGTCTTGGGGGGAGCTCCTGTGATAACCTAGTTTCTCAGTCAAATTTTAATGCAGAACAAGAAAGAGGGAGAAGAAGAGGGAGAGAGGAAGAGAGGGAGAACCAAGTTACTACTGGCAAGATCATACTAGTTAAATATCACAGTTACTGAAACAACATTATTAAAACTCTCTTTCTCCTCATACTTGTTATTTGAGATACAGCAGAAAATCTGAACCAAGAGAAGGCATATCACATCTTATTACCATGAAAGATTTCCAGATATACCTAGTACATGATAATTAGCTAAGACCAAGGTGGAAGCCAATGTCATGAATTAAAAATATTTGCAAGTGTTCTTGGCTGCTACTACATTTCTTAAAACCAAAGAAGATAATCCTGATCAATGCTCATAAATAAATAAACATCTTTTTTGGAGGATCTGGCACTCTTATTTAACAACTTAGCCAACAATGGTGTTGAGCATATTTGATTTTCCTCAGAAAGTTTGGGAGGATATTGAAGAAGCAGGGCAAAGAAAAAGTTTCCTAACTATATATCTCTAGCTCATCCATATAAACTTGGTTTTAGTCAACTAAGCAAATGTAATGAATGAGATGCTTTCTTACCCAACTTCTCATGTTTAGTCATTTGTATCGGTACACAGAGGGGAGTCCTGACAGTCACGAATTCCATACTGGGAAGGGACAGAGACTTCTACTTCTTTCTTCCTAAATAGACATACAGACTATTCTAGACAACATGATTTTATTATGTCTGCACAGTACAGCAGTTGATATAAGAGCAATACTGCAAAAATATTTTAGTTCTGTAGGTAACTCTGAGACACCCATGGAGTTTTATCTCTTTAGCAACTTTCCTAGATTTTTTGCCAAAGAGATTCTGAACTCCACAGAGGTGTGCAGAATAACAGATAACGGGGAGTTATAGTTAATTGTAATTGTAAACTATTTGCTATCTTAAGGTTAAATGCTCTTTTCCTTATCCTTCTACTTGAATGACTTTATATAGTGTCAGCTTGCAAGAGGGTATGTTGAACCATTGCTTTGGGAAGTAACTATGATGATTTTCTTTTCAAATGAAGAGGAAAACGATGGGGATCAGTGATCTATGGTGTGTTGTAGTATCTTGGATGTGCATCATGCGACATGCTGCTTCACTGGGTATTTATTGGAGCATATTAGATGATCTTATGCTTGCAGATTTACATGCATCTTTGAAAACTATACCCTGTTCATGGAACAATTAGAAATTATACAAAAAGGATAGAGAAGCCTTCAGTAAGTGTATTCTGCTCATGTTCCTGGTGGGGTAGTGATGTGGACACTGGAGAAAGAGCTTCTACAAATGGGGCTGGGTATTGAGTAGATAATGAAGCTATTTGGTTGCTCTAATGCAAGAGTTTCAAATCTTAATTCACTTACTGTGCGATAACTAAGTGCTCATATCAGAAAATTGTTCTCCTGCAGTCAGCAGAAAGATACCATTACGTACAACCTTTTCTGTGAAGGGCTCGGGTTGTCTGTGGAGACAAATCCCTTCTCATCCCTAAGGTGATTAATGTGCAGACTAATGTCAGGGTGATGCAGGCAAGTTGTTCACTGCTCCAGCCTGAAGCCTATTTCTCCTGAGCATCAGGACTAAGGGAGGGGCTGTGTGCTAGAGTTGGAAGGGCAGACAGCATTGTTTGCAGGGTCAAGTGGATTGCTGAGTTCATTACAGGGTAGAGGGTACACACAACTGACGATGTTCACAGCATCACAGCTGTGACCTTTGCCAGTTTCAGCATGGGTGTGACTTTGATCAAAAGAAAAATGTTCACACTCCTTTCCCTGTCATTCAAAAAGTGACTTTTTTTTCCAGCTTCTTACCATCCTTATTGGAAGGTTCTCTTCCCACCCTTCTCTCCATGCTGTAATCCATAAGTCTTCAGGATGTGTACAGAATCTACTGTAGTATGAGGCTTAAAGTAATTACCAGTAAAGTCAGATTCATTTACAGAAGACAGACAACCCAGGAATAAGTCCTCCATGCACCTTTCCTTCCCTGAAGGCTGATGTGACTAATTGTCTAGGTAATTTCCATAGATGGAGAGTAGCTTATTGAATGAAAAACACCTAAAATATGACAATTAACATCGTGAGTGCTGGAGTTCTGTTTATAATGTACTGCTTGTTAGTAATACCATGCACTTTCTCTCCTAACTTCACTAACCCAAATATTTACATGGCTATTAAGAGCTAGAACACAAATAAAGAAAGAAACATATAAAATATTTAGAGTTAATAAATCAAACTAAAATACAGTTAAATACAGTATAACTTATTGTTATATTGCAACAAGAGAATTTCCTAGTAAGATAGTATTTGTGATATAAAATGTAGTTTATACTTTATAGACCAGGCTGGCTGAGTGTGGTCTCCATGAGTTTGAGGCTAGCCTACTCTATAAAGTGAGTTTCAGGATAGCCAGGGCTACACAGTGAGACGCTCAAAAAATCAGGCTGCTGAGCATGAGAAAGCAGGAAAGCACCGAAGTAAATTGTGCTCCTTCATGGTACCTATCTGTTCTTTCCTCCAAGTAAATGTAAAATGAACTAAATATTTTCCTTCTCGCATTGCTTTTGGTTATGATTTCTATCAAAACAACATAAAAGCAAATCAGGACAACGCTGGTGTCCTGTGGATGGGTTGGTATACTGGGTTGGCTTCTAAAGCAGGTCTCAAGAGTTTCTTATGGAATGACACATGCAACAGTTATTGACTCAGTGATTAGAACTGAGCATGGCTGGCCTTCAGTAAGCAACCAAATGCCATGTCCGTGAAAAGAAAGTGGAGAGCTGTGTAGGTTGGGAAGAGCCTCAGATTACGCAACATATTTCTTATGTCTCCACTCATTATGCAGAAAGAGCCAAAGATCACCTAACAAAACTTCAATACCAGATATAAGAAACCCTTTTTGAGTTGTTGGTCAGGACTACTCAAGAGACTGTTGCCTTTCATTAACCCAAGACGTAGAAAGTAGGTTCCTATTGCTGAAGACATAATACACTCCATAAACAGAGATCAGCCCAGAGATCAGAATGCCCTCTCCCCAAGGACTAGCTTTCATGGTGACTTACAATTCAAGGTGATGAGACGAAGTCAGGGCAGTAATTTTAAGCAGCTAGTGTCACATCCCAGGCCAAGAGCAGAGAGAAACGAATGCCCCCATGCTGTCTGTTTGTTTCTCTCATAGAATTCATGTGTCAGTGCAAGAAATGGTACAGCTCACATTGAGACAATCCCCTCAGACACACAGGCTAATTTGATCTAGACAATTCCTCAACTGGGACTCTTTCTCAGGTGGTTCTAGGTAGTCAGTTAAACTAACCAGCTCAGGTATAAGCTATGAAGGCAGGTAGAGGTATGAGCAGCAATGAGCATTTGCCCTGACTCTTTTTGTAATCCTAATCAGGGGAGCAGCAGTAGATATTCTGGTAGATGATAGAACACATGCTGTCCAGATGGCCACTTCTGGTTTGACAGCACACTAATCTGCAGAAGCTGCTGATCATAGACACTTGAATGAATGCAAAGAGATCAGTAGAGTCACAAAGCAGTATAGCCCATTCCCAGTCAAATTTGACCTTCAGAGTCACGATCTAAGCAAATGTTTCTTGTTTTAAGCATCTAAGTTTGGAATAGCTTCATATGTATGAAGTGCTAGATAAAATATTCTCAAGGAAGGCAATGTAAATTGTTTCAAGTTTTTTGGTGTTTATGGCACTCCTCTGCTCAGAACTAAAGCCGGAAGGATGATGCTTCAGATAGTCTTCTAGTCAATACATGTTCTGAGGTCCTTTAACCTCACCTCTAGTCACTCCTCCCCTACCTCAGGTCTTCCAAATGCAACAGTGACCTGCTGTTTCTCAAATCCAGGAGGCACATTCTACATGAACACTTTCCTTCGGATCTTCTCTCTGAGAGGGATATTCTGTTATATCCTACAGCATCTCTCACTGCTTACATCTCTTACTTTGTCAAATCTTTGTTCACTGTCTACCTTTCCCATTAAATGTTGCCCCTCCACTCAGAGCTTCAGTGTATTTACTTGTGTACTTTTCATTGATGGAGGTGACACAGTACATCCCTCACTTATTAATGATGTTTATCACATACTTTCCAATACTGAAATCTAAACTGCCATGTCTCAGGATCTCTGCCTGCATTCTTTAGTGATAATTTTGTACTCCTATAATAATTCATGACATAGATTCAATCCAAAATAAATATTTATTGAATGGATGAATTATGGAAGGCAGTATTAGTAAGATCATGCTACCTTTCCAAGGTGTTTTGGTTATAAGAGAGGCATCTTGCTATGATTTTACTTAGAGAATCAAAATTTAAAGGAAAAAAAGAATAAAATCTTTTTTAGTTTCCCCCTTCCTGTGTGTGTGTGTGTGTGTGTGTGTGTGTGTGTGTGTGTGTACGTACGTACACATCTGTATTCCAGAATTAGCAGAATTATAGTATCAGCCTGTGGGTATTGGAAATGGCAAGAATTATGTCTCCTAGTGTACTTACTAGGAAGAATTGAAAGAGAAATAAGTGCACATTGATTGATACTTTTAAACTGTAAAATGAGTAGGTGATTCAAAAGGTCAGACTACCTACTAAATATTCTTTTTTCTTTAAAATATGCCATATTTATAAGATATTGTCCTTTACACTGTGTGACTTCTATGCTCATCACAGACAAGCATGGTATTCTATAATTCAATGTTCCATGAGCCAGGGTGAAATGGTCTCTTTACAAAACCAAGTTTGAAAGTGAAATTATGCTTTGGTGCTCTTCTTAATTCTTAGTAAATATGCCTTTCTTTTCTTTTCTTTTCTTTTCTTTTCTTTTCTTTTCTTTTCTTTTCTTTTCTTTTCTTTTCTTTTCTTCTCTTTTCTTTCCTTCCTTCCTTCCTTCCTTCCTTCCTTCCTTCCTTCCTTCCTTCCTTCCTTCCTTCCCTCCCTCCCTCCCTCCCTCCCTCCCTCCCTCCTTTCTTTCTTTCTTTCTTTCTTTCTTTCTTTCTTTCTTTCTTTCTTTCTTTCTTTCTCTCTCTCTATTTTTCTTTTTTTTTATACCTTGAGTATATTACCTTTCATGGAATTTGTAAAGGTCAGAGAAGACAATTTCCTTTCTAAATAGATGCCATGTGAACTCCTCATATTTGATTTGTCTGAAGAGGCCCTTCCCCCAACCCCATTTTCACTGTTATTGAAAAGGGAATGTTATAAGGTGTGTAGCCTGTACTTAGATGCTTGGCATGTTTCATTTGCTTTTATCATGACATTCCTGATTTGAATCAATTTGAAATGATCACAATGAACTGTTAGCGTATTGATTTCTGTGAAGAATGCCATGTTACAAAAATCTGAGGCTCTCCATGAAAACCAATGTTTATGACAGAAGCGTTCAACTAACTGCTCTTCATCTGTGTAATGAAAATTCTGGCATATTCAACATCCCCCATCCTCCTAGCTGACTATACAGGCATTCTTAATTCAACACACAGATATTTTTCTTGAACTGCTTAGAGGTGAAATCAGACATTTCAACATTATATATGCAATGAAAGAGGTCCCTATGGGAATGTGTTTCTCTGTTTCCCAGTACTGAATAGCCAATGTAGCAACTCCTTCATTACTTTGTTTTTATCAGTTACCTCACTATTCTAAAGACTGACCAACCTCTATGTTTAACATGAGAAATAAAACACATTTTTCTATTTCTTAATTTTCTTTTTTGATTTTTTGTCTTTTTACTTAAATGTAGCACTAGATATCTTTGATTAAAAGGTTGGAAGCATAAATGATCAGTGGTCCCCTTTTTGTTTCTATCTCTGCAGGGATAATCATCATGAACTGTAGAGGGGCAGGGACTTGAAGTCTTTGCATGCATGCTTGAGTAAAACATGAATTCATATAAAAAGGCTATCAAAAATTTTCTTCCATGCATTTATAACAATTCAGACTGCTGTTAGAGTGTCTGAGATCTGAAATATTGTCTTGTCCTGAATTTAAAAAAAAATAGTTTGAAAGCTTTTCTCTTTTACTGGGCTTTGCATTTGTTTGTGATGTTGTGGTATTTTATTCATCCTATTACCATCAGATGTCATAGACATCTGGTGGTCATGGGCTTATCAGCTTATTTTAGCTTGAAAATCTAGCTGAGTATTAACCATTGATGAAACTAGGTCCAGATGCATTATTGTCCATCTTCCAAGTTGAAAAGAAGGGCTCTTGGAAGGCAGAGATGTACTAGAAGTATATTTATACCTGCACATGGATTTGAAAAGAAAATATATTGGATTACTAAAAGGTAGTGTTTATCTTGATGAACAATGGTCAGATCAGATTCTGTAATAGAAAGAGACAAATGTGTGAAGAAGCATGTTAATACACTCTTGAGAAATTTTTAATGTGTGCTAATCAGGCATAGATTATTAAGACATATACAGGGTTTTACATGAAGACTGGGTCACAGAATTCATATTAGAAAGCATGGAAATTTAAAATTAGGATTAAATAATGCAATATAAGGATGTGATTAAAATGTACAGAGATCTTATGTGCAAAGTTAAGGTAAAAAAGGAATATCCAGAGGGAATAACTACATCTGTTTAAAATGATCATTTGAATGTGACATAAGACTCTGTATGTACTAAGGTAGCATAAAGGTGAAAGTGTTTTTATCTTGTAGTTAAAGATGAAAAGGTATTATATATCTATAGAACTGTATAAAAATTACATAGAAAGATAGAAATCATTGAAAAATTTTGCAATATTTTCAAGATAAAAAATATAAACAGAAGACGTAATTCAGAAAGACAAAGTTAAAGTCACTTCACAAAGAGTTTATTAGAACTGAAAGGGTTAATACCTTACTCCCTGGGCTATATTAATTTTCCTAGTATGTGGCAGAGAGTGATAAACAAATTATTGGGATATATTTCAAATAGCAGAACATAGAAAAACTCATTAACTTCTTTTGGCCTCAAGCTATCAATGTTTCTACCTGTGATTAATGATTCTTTGTATTTGTCCTCAGCCTTGGAAGTAGGTGGGACTCCGTAGAGGAAACTTTATAACTTTTTTATTTCAGGCCTTGAAAAAAGTTGTTCTTTAAAGGTTAATTTCTCAACCCAAGAGTTTTCTTTGTCAGCATATTTAATAAAAATTATTTTCAACTAGAAACATTTAAATTAGAATGATTAAAACATGCATGTATTTTGGCAATTCTAAACCAAATATTTTCTTTAATACCAGCACTCAAGAGGTTGAAGCTGGTGGATCTCTGTGAATTCAAGTCTAATCTTGTCAACATAGCAAGTTGTAGGCCATCTTAGTAAAATTTTGTCTCAAAAATATTTGTCTTTTATTCTAAAAGTATATAAGTACATTTTTCTATATAATATCTGTAATGTATTATATGTATTATTTATTATAAATTTATATAAGTGAATTAAGTAGTTATATATCAGCATATACATATAAATATATAAAAATACATGTATATATAACATATAAGTATATGTGAATAAACATAAAATAATTCATATAAACTATAAATACATACTAAAACATTAAACAATGACTAATAGCAGAATCAGGTTCCACGTCATGGAGTGCATAGTAAGAACCTCAGGCTTTAATCAGACAATCCTTGTATCTAGTTTCTGTGTCATACTATCTTTGTAATCTTAGAGAAATGATCCAGTCTCTTTGAGTCTCATACCCACTTAGATGAATGAAATTCACAATGAATTATCAATGAGATGTTGTAGGTATCAGTAATGAGCCCACACACTGGGCTCTCATTTGGTGCTGATCCTAAGTTCTATGTTTTTTCTGATAGGCCCTAGTTCATGTAGCTTGAGGTATTTCTTTAGAAAGCCACACCACATGAGAAACATTGTTTTTCCTTCTGCTGCTGCCTAGGTAGCAACAGGACCTCAACATGGAAGATAGATGAGAAGCAAAACAGAGAGAAATCAAAAGGTTTGTTTGGCTGAACACTTCATAGATCTGAGGTACTGATGTCTGCAAATTTTATTCTTTTTGGAGATGTGGTTTCTTGTGAGACATCAATGAGTGAAAATATGTAAGGTTTCCTAGACTATGTGATGGGCACAAGGAATAATTAAGGGCTATGCAGCATTTTATACTTCTTACAAAACACTTTCACTTTTGCAAATCTCATGTCTTTGGTTTCTCAAGCTTATATTAAGAAGTATTGAAAGATTTTTAAAATTAGTTTTTCCATTAAGATAACTTTTGGCTCCAAAGACCTTACCTAGAATAATCCTGAATTAAAATAAAAAAGAACTTCTAAAGGAACTCCATCATTATCTTGCCAGATCACTACTCATTTAAAAGTGATATTTTCTTTAAGTCTATTTATATGACTTATTATATGCATGTGCACATTTTTTGCATTTTAAATACGCTTATAAAATAGTAGGTTTTCTTATGGCTTTTAAAACATTTTAGGTGTTATTTATTCTTCCTCTCTCCTCCCTCTGTGTCATCCTCCCCCTCCCTAGTTAAACCCCTTCCCATCTTTCACAGTCCTTTCTCCCTTTATAACACTTGTATGCCATCGATACCTGATCCAGGACTCCTACTCACCTCTTCCCAAAGTGGTCCCTTTCAGCTTTCCTGGATCCCATGATTATTCTAAGTTACATCCTCAGACCTGAAGATTCAGAGCTAGGATGATGCTCATCTAATGAGTCTCAGAAATCCACATGTCCTCACCTGCCTAGGGCTGGGATTATAAGCATGCACACATGGCCAAACCCATTTTATTTTTTTAATGTTGATTGTTAAGCAAATTGAACTCAGGTCCTTGTGTTTGCTAGTGCTTTATGACTGGGTTATTTCCACCACTCCTCTCTTTTTCAACTGAATGTTCAAAGCCACGCCCTCCTGCTCTGATAGTCTTCCTTATATGGTCCCAGAAATACAAAATCAGCTCACCTTATATGGCATTCCCTCTCTCTTGAAATCTAAATAAATAAAAGATGCTGCTCAAATACATGTTCTTGAATTATCCTTAAATGAATATAATTTAAATATTAGAATCCATTGTTGTTTCCTTCTCTTTCCAAATTTCTTTCTTCAATTTTTGATGTAGCCCTTGGTGAATGCCTCAGTGCTCTTCTTTAAGTCAGAACTGTTAGAGAAGCTTAGAAGTTAGTGTCCTGGTTTCTTGATTTCAATTGATTCCATTTGACACAAACAAACAAAGAAATAAACATAGGCTTGTCTGAGTCCAGCTTTTCTCTCTGTGTGTAACCACGGGTAGTTACCTTCTTGGGGACTAAATTTCCATGAAACATGGGGATTAGATGAGGCAGTCTTCAGTTTCTACTTGGACTCTAACCTCAAAATTGGCACGCTAGCCTAGGTCCTAAGGAACAATTTCCTCAGGAATCTTTCAGTTGTGCAGTTTGTGCCATGCCTTCCTGTTCCGTATCTATTCCAATGAAGCAATTATTTTGTTTTTTTTTTATATAATTGATTAGAGAAAATGAATCTGGTGGATCCAATAACATTATCCATTTTTTTAAGTTTCTTTGAATCTATAAACAAGTATTGTTTGGTCCATATTCTTTCCCTCTTTAAAAGCTCTCCTCGACTCAAGCACAGAGAGATGACTTGTGGGTAAAGTACTGGCTATGTAAGTGTGAGGACTGAAGATCAGATCCACAACATCCACATTAACAACAAAACAAAACAGACAAACAAAAACCAATTTATGTGGACATGGAAACTTGCCTGTAAGATCAGCATTCTGGATGTTGAGGTAAAGATTTTCAAGGCCAGCTGATGATGTAGATTAGATGAATCTGTGAGCTCTGGAATCAGCAAAAGAGCCTGTTTCAATAAATAAAATGGAGGGCAGTCAAGAAAGACATCCAACATTAATTGTAGGCCTCTACACAGATGCACACACATGCACACACATGCAAACACATTTACAAGCATGCATGCACATCCCCCTACATGTGGTAGAATTCTATATCTCCAGTAATCTCCCTATTTTTTCCTTGACATCCTGAGAAATCTGAATCTGTTTACTCTTTCATGGTGAATTAGACATAAACTGAAAGATTTTGCTATTGTTGATTGTATTTTTAAAATATATTTAAAATAAAATTTCACAAAATTAATTTCTTTCCTATTATCCCTTAGTCTCCAGGTATCTCCTCCTTTGGCTTCTTAATGATAAAATCAATTACTTGGCCATTGCTTGCCAGCGTCCCTTTACTCTGAATCTGTATGTTGTTTTCCTTCCGAACTAAGTGATTTCCGCTCTATGTTCTATTAAGTCTTAAGTGGGTTGTAAATTTTTATAGAATGATAAAATGAATCAAAGTGTAGAATATGGGTGTAAAGCTAAACAGAAAATAGTAAACAATTCCAAAACTATCTCAGTATATAATTGAATACATTTGACAATTTAATCCTACATTGCACTGAAGGCAAGTAAAGACCCAGTCTTAAACTTCAAGAGGACAGATGGTTTCTTATGTGTCAACATGAGAGACTGAAAACATCCCTTGCCTAGTTTAAAAGTGTTCCTGTCTTTTTTGTATAATGCTTTGAATAAATGACTTCATTAACACATGAAACACCAGGATTCAACTAAGAACTGAAATTCCTAGTGGGGAGAGATATTAAAGGAATGCTATAGCCACTCATTGTAATTTAGAAGGAATGAGAAGACAAAGAAATACTGAAAAAGGTGTGAGACTGGTGGTAGATATGCTTGACTTTGGAGAGTTGGCAAGATGTAGTCATGAATACAAGACAGGAAGACAGAACCTGTAAGAAGTGCTTGATCAGTACAGGAATCCAGGCCAGCTGAAGACAGAGCAAGGATGGTGAGCCATAGTCAGAATATGCCATTCACTGCTTATAGAGGGTTCCTTCTTCTCTCTTCTTTTTATCCTCGATGTAAGAAAAAAATGTTAGACTACAGATATTCCTTTGCCAACCCCCTTCTTTGTGTCTGCATTAGGAAAATATGGCAGTTACATGATCGTTTGTTTAGGGACAGGTATGGTAGGGATGACATGTAGAGAGAAATATTCTTTCTTTTGGTTACTACAACTCCATAACACTTAATTATTATGGTGTTAAGTTTGAATAGTGAGGCTGTTGAAAAGACAAATTCTGAAGGTACTTTAATGCAGAGATGCCCTTTTCTTAGGAAACTCCCCCAGGAATCAGTTTATCAAAAATTTGTCATGTTGCATTAACTGAATTGTATAATTTCACATTTAGACAAAATGAAAAGTGCAGCAGCTGTTAGATGCTACTAACAAATAATTAGAAACACCTCATTTTAATAGAGCACAAAAGCATAGAGTAGTCTCCTCTCTCTCACATCGTTTTTTAAAATTTAATTTAATTTATTTATTTTTCTCTCATACAACTTACAGAATACATTCTGGCCCTCTACCTCCCCTCCCTCGACCTCCATCCCCTCCCATCTCCCCCAGATCTAGAACTATTACCACCGCAAACTTCTCCTTTCTCCCCAGAAAAGAACCACCCTCTCAGGGTTACAGTACAATCAGGGCAAGGCACAGAAGGATGGATTGAGGCCAGGCACCAATCCCTACATCAAGGGTGAGTCAGACAGCCTGGCAGAAGTGAGAGTCTCAAAGGTCAACAAAATGGTCAGAGATACCCTCACTCCACCATGTAGGAGTTTTTCAAGGACACCAGTCCAGATAGCCATGTGGTGCATCTCCCACATATTTTCAAATATTTAATATTCCCCAAACATCTTTGTCCTAGTTATTTTCCTTTTAGGGTACTGGCTTTCTTTTTGGATAAGAATTTGGATTTTTATAGATTTCTTTTCTTTTTTTCCAAATGAGCTACACCAGATGTTATTTTAGTTTAGGACTAGATGGATATATGAGCTTAAAAGTAATATTAGTACAAATCTTGTTTGCTACCAATCTATCTGTGTAGTATTGAAAAGCAATTACAAGAATACATTGAAGACAAACTTGAATTAATCTTTGTCAGCCTGGCCAATGGCCCTTGATTCCATATGGCCATATCACGTAAGGCTGTTTTCGCTGCGTTCCTTAAAATGGTCCTATTAAATGAGCCCTAAATTTTGTTTGGAAGTTAATATTAATTGTCCCGGAAAATTAAATTTAGTACATACTTTAATAAAAGTTCATTTGCTAAATTTAACATGAAAGAGTTGCAAAACATTGCGCTTGGTTAACATGTATTTGTTCAAAGTAATTGAAATTTGAATTGCTTTGTAACTAATTATGAAATAGAATATCTTTTTATACTTGGACCAAAGATTCATGTCCTGCATATGCTTGGAATCTGCTGAAATAGCTGCTTAGACAAACCAGCTTTCCTAACCAAATGAGTCATTTATTTGCTTCATTTCTTCTTAAGACCTGTGAGAGGTTTTCCAAGCTGTCCCTCTTGCAACAGATGGAATACTCACAGGAGTCCATTCCTATAGCAACAACAGCTGCACTGGAAAACAGTGCTCTATGGATTTCTGAATAGCTTATGAGGCCATTCCAATCTGAAAACCTCTCTTCTTACCACTGAGATCCCTGCTGATGCCATTTGGATAATGTCTGGTTTGACCTGAATCTCAGAGGAGACTGCTATCTTGCATATAACTTAAGAGAATACTCAACATAAAATTAGAATTATATGTGGGAAATAGGTATGCTTTTTCTAGATTCTTCCTCTTATACATCACATGGTCTAAGTATTTGACTTATGCCAAACAAGGTTATCTGCTATAGGTAGGCATACGCCTCAAACCTCATGGTTGATGAAGATTAAAGTTATGTGGCTTACGGAAATAGACCTTCAATAAAAGCATGGGTACGGTAGAAGTTTTCTATGAATTAAGTTTCATAGTGAGTACAGGGTAGGTGCTAAAATAATACTGCAAAATGCCTTCTCAGCTGGCATGTACCCGGCCATAGGTTTCACAATGCTTTCTAGGTGCTTTTTTGGGAAATCTGTCAGTAATCTTTCTAGTCTCAAACGAATAGGAATACAGTCATTGCACTGGACTTGGGTGATGATCCAAGCATGACTGATTTAAAGAGGTTAGCAGTTTAGTTAGCTGTTTTACATGTAATCTGTGATAGTGCCAATATGAAGTTTAAATTTTGGAGGATATGCTGGTGAGAACAATTTCAGCAAATCAAAACACTTGATAAGCATTAACATAATGGTGAACTGAGTGCATGGAGCTGTCCTGACTTGGTACCGAGACATGGTTTCATTTTTGCTAAAACCACCATTTCTCAGGCCTTACCCACCTTTTCCCCTGTCTCTCAAACTTTCCTGAGCTAGTCTGGTCAGAATGGTGGTCTCAGAAAACCAGCTGAGGAGCAGGGTGTGGTTTTAGGGTTGACTATTCATATATGGTCACTATTGTCTCATGGGGATTTGATGCATGGAAGAAAGTAGGTCAAGTCAGCAGTTCTCAACCTGTGGGTCATGACCCCTTTGGGTGTGGATTGAGTGACTGTTTCACAGGGGTCACCTAAGACCATCTGTATATCGGATATTTACATTACTATTCATAACAGTAGCAAAATTACAGTTACGAAGTAGCAAAGAAAATAATTTCGTGGTTGGAGTTCACCACAACACGAGGAACTGTTTTAAGGGGTCACAGCATTAGGAAGGCTGAGAACCACTGGATCAGTTTAGAATAATCTATTTCTTTTGTCAGAGTAAAGCTTCTGTTTAACTTGACCAGTAAATTATCTATTTAGAGATTTTCAAGAGTAAACCCTGTCTGAAAGCTAATTTGTACGTCTTAGTTTAAGCTCATATCCAGGGTACAACAGTGTTCTGCAGTGAAAAGGAGTCTCTCAATCAGAGTCTGCATGTAATTCTAAGTACACACTTGCCTTGTATTTTACAGCCTGCATGTTTAGACTGTCAAAAGGATCATCATTTTCCCCACGTTTTATGTCAAAAAACACAGCTTTCATATCACACACACACAGTACAGTATGATTGCATGTGACTGTATTGAGAATTTCATATTTATAGAGAGGAAGTACAGCATAACATGATATCCAAAATGCTATAAATGAGCATCGGAGCTACCTTGGACTCACTCCAAGGAGGTTTGGAGTTCTTGGAAGTGTTTACAAAGGTACTCATTATACCAGGGTCTTGTTTGTAGCACAGCTCATGAATGTGGACCTTGTGGATAACATTACAGGGAAGCTCTGTTTTGCAGGGATGCATTCCCTTGCCAGAGAACCATGTCTGCTCCCCATACGTGCATTCCTTATGCTGCCAGCTGTTCTCTGTTATTATCATTTGCAGTCTGCAAGCTTGTTCCTCTTGGGTGAGGGGAAGTAGGGACACTTACTGCAGATCTCAGGCCTTTCTTTTTTGCTGTGGCTGCTTCCAGTTGCTCTTTACTCCTCATTCCTGGGCTTTCAATTTGGGTTGAGTATGTTTGTACTTACTTTTCATTCTTTTTAATGTTGTTTTTGTGAATTTCATGGATGAATACTGTATTTACATAATTTTGATTATACTCTCTCCTCACTAACTTCTCCTGTGTCCCACACTCCTTCCCAAACTCATGAAGATCTCTTTTCCTTTAATTACTATTGTTACACACACACGCACACACACACACACACACACACACACACACACACACCCTGCTTAGTGTATTTAGTGTTGTTCAAATGTATATTTAGGACTGACCCCTTGGGATTGGAAAACCTACCAGGAGACTACTTTTCCTGACTCTCCAACCTTCTGTTCTTATTTCTCATTTTCCTCCAAGTTCTGAGAGTGTGCCGTTTGCTCAGAGTTCCTGCTCACTTCTCTTCTTTCTCAGTGTCTGTGATTTCCTTGCTTCCTTTAATTTACATGGTTTCTTATCCAGCTGTAACTTGGAACACAGATCGACTCATGTACTTTTCCATCAAGCTGTACCCTCAGTGCCCTGTTAGCAAGACACTCAATTCTGTTCCCACACATCACCGAGAACATTTAGACTTTGAGTAATGGAAACAATGAATACCAACTCTGGTAGCTCTTTGAAATCCTGTGCGTTGGAGGAGTCCAATTACCATGTGTGCTTACTGTATCATTAGAGCTTGTTTCCCTCAATGAGGGCTTCATGAGATGGTGACTAAAATTCATTATTTGGAGTTTTTCACTATCATCAACACTTTAGTCACTTAAGCCTTTTGGGTGAATCAGAAGAGAACAACTGGTAGCTGAGGATGTATAATTATATCATTTCAATAGTTCTTGAGAATGAAACGATAGAAATATTTTTCTTCTTTTTCCTGACTGTATTTGTATACTATATTATACTAAGTTTCTCAGCTTTGGGGAGAACATACATCTTTAAGGATTAGACTTTTTTTGGAACGCAAGATTTTGGATTGATTGTTTGCATATATCTAGTTTTATACACATGCTTTGATATGTGTTAAAATTTGGAGCATATCACTAATATTTCCTTTATTCTTAGAAAGGACTTTGTGTCATAAAATCTCTTTCAGGTTTGGAGAATGAACACTAAAGTTATTTATAAAGAACATAAGGAAAGGAGAGACAATCTCCTTTATATAAAAGGGGAAACAAACTATAAATGTTTTGTCTCCTTTGAACTTGGAGTGACCCAAGTTCTTAAAGATTCCCTGCCATTCGCCATCTTGTCTTTATAAGGGTTTCATAGCTTTTCATTTCATCTTCTCATAGAATTCACTGGTTTCCATTTACATTTTTATATGCCTATATCCATCTTGTCTTTGGCATTCAGAATCAGTCACACATTCCAATAGAATAGATTCCTTCCAATCCTTTGATTCAGTGGTATAAGAAGTATCTTTTCCAGTTGTATAGACTTCAATATATGGACAATTCTTTTTCAAGAAGCTATGACCACCAAATAAATACTGGCTAAGATCATGGTAATAAGATGAACAAATATGGCTATAAGATTGTTGGAAGTATCACTGGGAATAACCACTGTTACTGCTATTCCTTGTTTCCTAATCTCATGTATTCTCATTGTGTTTGAATAATTTTTTATAGAGCAGCTTCTTGAGATTGTAAGAACCATCCTGCTGGTATAGTAAGCAAATCTTTGATAAATTATGGGATATTCTTTCAGGCATTCTCCATTGGTTTGAGATGGTGTGTAGAGCAATTGTGAATTTCAATATAATGGGGTCATTCACTGCCAAGTCTCATTTATTTTTGTGCAAGGAATTCTTTGCTTGGAATCCCCACCATACTGAATACCATCCCATCCCATTATACTCACAGATGTGACACTGGATTGAGCTCTGTGGCCAAGAAACACAAATCTATAAACACAGTAAATGTCTATTCCAGGAAAAAGAAATTGTAGTGCTTTCATAATGGAAGAGATATGACAATGTCCTCTAACTCCCTAGAATGCCTAACAAACCAGAGTAACAGGTAATTGATATATAGGTAGATAGATGGATAGATAGATGATAGGTAGATAAATGATAGATAAACAGATAGAAATGGAAAAGATTTGTGTTCTTTATGGATTAAAGGTTGTTATCTAATATTGGGGGGTATAACTGAGTAGCAACTATAAATATTGCCTTGGTGTGTGGAGCACTGTAGATTAATTACTTTAGGAGTGGTTGCCATGGAAGCCTGATCCTCTTGTTTGTGCAGTTTAACTATACTCCAGAATGTCTTCGAGGCTGATGTTTTATATAATCCCTCCCTGTTACGATGGAGTGCTCATGCCCAAATTTATAGCATGATGTGTCAAAATACTTCAGTTTATAATGAGTGCCTTGTGACTCCTACTGACTTGATGTCCTTTGGTTAAGTGTTCACCTCTATGAGGAGAGGATAACATACTCACCATTATACTTAAATGGTGTGTATTATCTGCAGCACCGGGCATAACTTTGTTTTACATTCCTAAGAGGGTTTTACCAGAGTCTCTGTGGTGGTTAATATGGATTGTCAACTTGAAAGGATCCAGAATCATTCTGGAGACAAACTTCTGGGCATGACTGTGAAGGGTTATCTAAATTAAGTTGAATTAGCAAGACTCACTGTAACTGTAGGTGGCACCATGCCATGAGCTGGGTTTACATACTAAATAAAAAGCAGAAAGTAAGCTGAGTACCAGCATTTTTCACTGTTGATTCCTGAATGTGGACAAAGTGTAGCTGCCTTACACTCTTATTGCCATGACTTCCCCACCATGATGGACTGTGTCCACAAACTGCGAGGAAAAAGACTTCTTTTTTCTCAGATGTCTTGCCACAAGAAAAGCAACGTGTACAGTCTCTTTGTGGCTTTGTGCATTTCTATGTTCTAACCATTTTATACTCTACCATGCATAGGATATTTTGCAACATATGAATCAAATATCAAGACCACTTTACAGAGCCTGGACCTGATGATAAACTCTCTAGCTAGGTGCAAACTATTTTAGACTTATAAGTTGCTACTGAGTGAATTCAAGAAGCATGATACTCAAGTGGCTTCTTTATTTCCCATTCCCAAACCAAAGAACTTCACTGATTTCTTAGTGGACTAGTATATTTTGCAAAGTACAGAAAATCATTTTGCTTGTTGGTGGTGACAGTGCTCCATTCCTATTGAACCCACAGAAAATTCAACAAGGTAGTAGCATGTGAGTTTTCCCTTTTACATCATATAGGAAGAAAATACAGGATATGTATCTGGCAGTAAAGACTTGCCAAAAGGGCCTTCTATCCAATTTATTTAGGCATTAATGACTCAGATGTGGGAATTGAGCTAAATGATGACTATTTTAATGAGTAAAATCACAAAATCGTACGACTTTGATTACCTTGCTTTTTCATATCAGGTTCGACTTAGTAGACAGCATTTCATCTTATGACTTCATGATGAATTAACTTGCCCAACAAACTTTGTGGGTTTAATGCTTTGGAGTGTTTCTGTTTCACTGCCTCTGTTAATCTATGGTGTCACCTACCTGCTCATTGGTTTAAACCATTTTCTTACATGTGTATTGATTTGTAGGAATGCACATATGAAATTATTATAATGAAGCACGGGATTACCAGACTAACTAGTTTTAGCATGACAAAAATTTTACATGCCAAAAGGAAGGAGAAATATGTGTTACTTGATTTCTCTTACTCTGGAATTGTACCACCCTGTTAAATTCAAGGAGACCATTTTGATGGTGTCATTTCCTACTTCTCAAAACAGTCATTACAGAGGTCTCCAGAATGCCAGCAGTCCTGATGCTGCTTCCCTTATGGCCTTTGTGAAAAGAATGTTCTCTATTCGAGGTCCTCGTAAGAGAACAATAACACATGGGGACTATTCCTGGAAAAGACAGCATCTTCAACAAGTTCTGTTGGAAAGGCTGGGTATAAAAAGGCTGCACTGTATAAAAAATAAAACTGCTCCTTTATCTCACTCTGCAATAAAATTATCTCCATGTGGATAAAATACCTCAATGTAAGATCTGAAACTGCTTGAGGAAAAAGTAGCCTTTAAAATAGAAGCTTGGGGCTGGCAGGATGGCTCAGAAGGCGGAGCCCCTTATACAAATCCCGGGAACCTGAGTTTGATCCCTAGGACATGGCAGAAGGAGAGAGTCAACTTTCTCAAGTTGCTTCTTGACCTCCATGTGTGTACTTTGGCATTCATTTTCTGAATTCTTGCACACACAAAACGTACACAACACAGTGTGCATGCATGTGCACACACACAAATTAATTAATTAATAATAATAAAAGAATATAGATATATGTAGGTACTTTCTGACAAGGATTTCAGGTTCAGAAAGCAAGGCTAACAACTGACATATGAGACAACATAATTTAGAGGTTTCTGACTAGCACAAGAAATTGCTAATTGAATGAAGAGACAGCCTAAAATAAAGCACTCAAGAAAAAATTTGCTGACTATACAGCTGACAATGGAACAAGATCTAACATATTCAAAGAATTAAAATAAAAAAAATAGCACCTAGAAAATAAACAGCCTAATAAGAAATGGGCTATGGAACTGAAAAACAGATATAAAAATGGATAGAAAATGCTTTGTAAAACATCATTCAATACCCTTACCATCAGGAATTAAAACTTCCCTGAGCTCCTATCTCTCTTAAGTCATAATGGCTTGTAGCTTTGGGGGGCAGCGTGAGGAGCACTCCTAGCTACTGCCTGGAACCTCTGGCCCTGTCCGCCCCACTGCTGCCCAGGGGATGAGTCAGTGTGGAATCAAGAGACCAGACTCTCAATGCGTGGACAAGCAAACTCTCTTTGTTCAGGACAAAAGGCATACTTATTCCCCCTATGACCCGTCATCAACCCCCATCCTGCTCTCGCTCATCTCTTGAGCATGATCTTAGTGAAATGTCCTTTGTTGGTTGGCTCTCGTGACATCATCTGTTCCTAGGTATCAACTTTCACATCTGTGCGACCACCGTTGCTGTTTTAAATCCTGGCAGCTGGTTCTTAGGGGGGTCTTACTTCCTCCTACAATGGCTATTATTAAAAAAGAAAAGAAAAGAAAACAACCCATAACAAACACTAGTGAAGATGTGAGGAAAGAAGAATCCTTAGTCTGTTGATGGGAGTATAGACTGGTGTAGAGACACTGGAAGTCTAGAGGTTTCTTAAAAAGCTAGTAGATCTGCCACATGACACAGCTCTCCTACTCCTGGGCATATACCCAGAGGATTATGTTTACTTTTAGAAGCTTGGAAGAAATGAGGATTTTCATCGAATGAGGGACAAATGCCAGAACCACTATCCTAACAATGGAGAAAGAAATTTAATATCTAGAATGTCATAGGAAGAGGTATAGTAGGGTCAGAAATATTGACTATGCTCTATCGGAAGTAGAGAGAAAGCTTCATCTGAGAACTTAAGAACACACTGGAGAGAAGGTCACCACCATCTGAGAATCTCAATGGTAGCTGTCTCCTGTGAGCGGAGGACACAGTATGAGATGCTGTAATAAAACTGGATTCCTGGTAAAAGGTACAACATGGTCTCAAATAATAGAGGCAGGAGGCTGCACTTAATTCTCAGAAACAAGGCATACACCTCTACCAAATAAGGACTAAAATCAAAGCAGCAGCCAGGCTGATCTTTCTTGCAGACAACTCCAGAAATATTAAATTGAACAACTTCGTTAAAGGTGCACAAGAGTCTAGGTCTGCATATATAGTTAATAGATACCAAGGGTGGATAATAAGGGTGATGAGGAAAAATAAATAGATAAAAGTCACAATGTCCTGCTTGGTCTGACAAATCAGTTTTCAGACTGAGAATCCTGATGGAGAGAGGCTAGGTCCTCTCTAATCAAAGCTGACTTAGCTGCTGCCTCTTCTAAAGGTTCAGCAGGCATACAATTGTTGACCGTAAACAGCCTCCAGATTTAGCACTATCCCTCTAAGACAAATGGAGCATATGACAACAATTCAATTATATTGACCTCCTTTCTTTCTGGAGTGAGCAGTGTCCTGACTGGGAAGGATATACATTCCTGGAATGGATGTTCCTGCTTGCACCCATAGGCAGTGCCATCATTTGAAGGTCCACAATATCTGACTGATAGTTTTTGGCTCTGAATACAATACGCATCATGTCAGGCCAGGAGAGCCCCACTACAGCAAATGAGATGCAACTACAGCATATGTCCTTTATATAACACACCACCTAGAAATTGTTGGCCTGATAGAGGGTCTATTTTAACTTGATCAAAGTATCATATAACACAGAGGAGGGCATTACTATAATAAACTGGTTTTCTCTTTTTCTCCTCTCCTCTCCTCTCCTCTCCTCTCCTCTCCTCTCCTCTCCTCTCCTCTCCTCTCCTCTCCTCTCCTCTCCTCTCCTCTCCTCTCCTCTCCTCTCCCCGTTTTTTCTTCTCTTGTTTTCCGCTCCCCTTCTCTACTCTCCCCTCCTCTCTCTCTCTTTTAGAATTGAAGACTGAACCTTGAGCCTCCTTGCGCATGCTAGGCAAATGCTTTACCACTGAGTTATGTCCACAAACCCATTTTCATGTGACAAACATAACCATTGTTTTGCTTTTAAAATGTGTATTATTCTACTCATATATTTTTATTAAAATACCAGGAACTATTTCAGTCATGTAAAGTAGCCTTCTTGGTAGAGTTACAGACAAATATCAGGTAAACGAACAGAAATATCAGGAAATAGTAATAATAAATTTAGCAGATCTCAGCATAGAAATCTTCTGATACAACAGTCCTGGGAGCTTCGCTGGGGAACTCAACTCTTGTTATCATTTTATATTGGTCATTATGTTCAGATTTTAAAATAGGTAGTTAGGGTTTCCAATTGCCATTGCTTACTTAGCATTTATTATCACTGCATTTATTTATTAACTAGTAAGAGGATTGATCTGCCCAAGTTCCTGGGGTGCTTTCTTGTTTATCTTGTTTAACTTAGTGGGAGAGCACCCTGATTTACAATACATAACATAATAGTACACAGTGAGAAAGTCGTAACTTCCCAATTGGAGTCATGCTGTCATTGGTTCATGGAGAAATGGATATGAGATAGCTAGAAAAATATCATTTGCCCTCTCTTTTGACACTCTATCACACCATTCAGTGATTACTGATATATATATTATATGTTGTTCATGCTTCGATGTTGTGCCTGCTTCCACAGACAACATTTTTATCTTCCTATATGTTATGAAGAAGTTCAGCTAAGGTCCTCCATTATTGTCTCTGGTGACAGTACGGTGACAGCTCATTGCCATTTGGGCAGTGTTGACTTCTGCTGGGAGTAGTCCAACATCATCATGTTGGATGCTAATGGGTGCCACTGTCTTCTGACTACAGGAATGACATTACCATATACTGTCATTAAGGACAACTTATGTAACAGTACACAGGATTTTTTAACCACCTTTCTCTAGGAAATTTTCTGTAATTTTTAACATCTTATTTTTCTTGGAAGAGATGCAACAATGTAGGCCTAGACACTGAAGAGACACTGCTTGTCAACTAATGAGAGAAAATAACTCCTTTGCTTTTTGGAGGATGTGGCAGGGTGCTGGGTGCTGGGTGCTGGGTGCTGGGTGCTGGGGAGGCTACAGAAAATTCTTCTCAAAACCCTACCATGCTTGGATACCATACCCCTGAAATTCTTTTAGAAACCTCCCTTTCTCCAGTTCCTTACTTGCCTTCTTTACATCAGTCATTAATCAATTCCTTTTAACTAAGGCTTGTATTTATCTACCTTTCCCTAAGTCTACAGTAAACACATCAAGTGCAGTAAATAACTCACATTACAAAAAATTCCTTCATACCATTGAAAAGTTTAATCAGGTCCTCAAAGTTGTTCCTTGCTGGCTATGGTTCAGTTCATAAGCACCCTGAGAGCACTCTGCACTTTAAGGAAGAGCAAGTCTACTTGAATGTGATAATCTCAAAAACAAAAGAAATACAACAGAAGACACTCGGCAAGGAATTATCTTGGCTGCCATTTCTTCCCTTTCTAAACCAGTTTCAAGAAAACACTGAAATGGAATTCCCCAGGAGGAACTGCATTTTGCTGGAGGATGATGAGATCATGCTTAACCTAGCGAGGATGTTTTCAAATTTCAAATTGAAACTCATTTATTTAATTCTCTTGCTACTATGATGGGAAAGAAATTGTGTTATTACATGTTCCACTGAGGGAAGAGTAGCTGATTAGCTAGTTCTATCTTGTAGAATATTCTTGAACTATTCTCTCAAAGCACCACATTTCTTTGCCTTATTTTCATTGACGGGGAAATAAGAGCAGCACTTTCTATTATTGTTAACGAGCCTTCTAATGATATAATGTCTGATGCCTTTAATTTTTATTTCAGAAAACATACTTACCACTGAGACTAACTCTCTTTATCATTCACTGTAAATTCCCCCCAAGATGTGTGTTTTTGTTTAAAAAGGCATTAGTAAATAGAATTTAAACTTTACAATTAAAAGTGTGCTAAAGTTAATTTGACTTTTATTCCTTCAATAAGAAAATATAATAAATGAAAACATGAAGTCTTAGGTATAATACAATATCAGCATTTAAAAACATTTAAAAATGTACAAAATGAATGAATGAATAACAAGGTTCATTAAAAAACAACAAATGAAAAATAAAATAATGAAAGAGCTTATAATATATGCAGCTGATTTTGTATTTATGGAAATTCTGTAGGTAATACAAGAACAAACTGGTCTGATTCACTTGTCTGTTTTTACAAGGTCTTGCTATGTCACCATGCTGCTCTTGAATTTGGAATCCTCCTGAATGCTGAGATTAAAGATATGTACCCCTGCTACTTAAATATAATAATTTTTTTAGACAAAGGAAATATAAGAGCATAGTGAGTTCATTAGGCTACATATTTTTATTAACTTGCTTTCATTAAGTCACAGTTTTGCTTTTCTGGTTGCTGTGGTGAATCAAGCCAACTATTGTTTCATGCTAAATATATTTGCCTGTGTGATCAAATTGTTAGTCTTCTAAGATGAATAGCTTGAGTCAAGATACAGTTCATAGTTTTGGAATAAATTGAGTGAGCTAAGAGATGAGAGAGCCAAGTCTAAAGCTCTGAAATTACTGATGTATCTCATAGAGAATACTGGGTGAGGCTGTGCATTTCTCAGTTACAGAATTTTAGGCCTTGTTCTCTGAGACTCAGTATTTCTTTGGTTCTCACCGGTGATTGTTCATTGATTTTGTCCACTTAGTAGAAGGATCACTATCTGTCTTCAAAACTAAGTCATCTATTTTTCCTTATACACTTTTTCCAAAATTAAAACACATCATGCAATTTTCTTGCCAGATAAAATGACTACCTATTTAAGGGAAAGGATTAAACTCCTCACTGTGTATGCAGAACAGTCTACATATGAGGGAGCTAAATTTTCTGTCATTAAAAGTGCTATCTCTTTACCATAAACTTGATTCTGGACTAATCTTGTGACTTATTTGATCTACAAATGTGACAGAAAGGATACTTTATATGTATCAACTTTAAACATAAGAAAGTGCTGTGCTATGTAAAGTGGGCCACCAAAGACCAACTTCTTTACTTTTTCCAAAGTTCTCATGAAGAGAAAAAGGCAGGCATTGCTGTTGGATACATTATAGAGGGAGGGAGGCAAGGGAGAGAAGGGTGTTGTATCATTTGGCTCTTCTATCTATCTTAAATGAGCCATCAGGCATGATGGTGAGGCCATTTAGAATCTCTTAAACCAGTTGAAACACCTCACTTAGTGCTGGATAAACATTCAGAAGAAATCTTCATATAGCACTTCCAAAATTTTGCAAACCATGCTGACAAAATCCACCCAACCATTCATTTGGAACAGACTACACTAGCACTGGATTGTTGATGTACTGTTACCTCCGAGTCTTCATGTGCTCTGACTTCTGCTTTCTTCTTTCACTCTTTCTACTGGTGTCATCGAGCTCAGGAGTTACCAATCTACAACATAAAGGCCATTTTATAATTTAATGAATTATGTTTTATTGGAATATGAATTTTATAGTTATTTTCATCTTATAATATTATAGTTATACAGTTACAATGGAGATTTAATTTGCAAAGCCAAAATTATTTAGCAATAGAACAGAATATATTTGGTAGTGTTGGCTTATCAAATCTAAGATTAATGTTGGGAACCAGCTCTGGAAGAAGAACACAGAGAGCTTAAGCTTTAGTCACACAGGTGTGGCCTATGTTGCTAGAGTACTTCGTTAGCTGCTTATTTAGAATCATTCCCATCATTTTGTGTGTGCATACCTTCTTCAAGTTCTTATAGAACACCAGGCCGCAATTCATGGCAAATATTCACTATTGTTGCATGCTTTAAATCAGAAAACTACCTTGAGATTTCCATTATTTTCCATAATTTTAACAGGCCCCATGAATTTATTGTTGAGGAATAAGTATTACAGGGAGAAAGTGTCTCTACCAGTGAATGACCTTTTGCTTTCTATGGCTGGTCTCTAATAGTCATCTGAGGAAAGCATTTCATTTTGAAGTGATGAAATACTTTTGCCCAAGTATCAAGGCCAATGGAGCATCTAGTGCTGCTCTCAACTCACACAAAGTTCTAATTGTGGAAAGTGTTTCCACTGTATTACTAGTGCCAAACCAGTATAAGTGACACTGGACAAGTGTTTTTTTTGTTTTTTTGTTTTCTGTGTGTGTGTGTGTGTGTGTGTGTGTGTGTGTGTGTGTGTGTGTGTGTGTTGTATTCCCAAGCATACCAACTTCAACTGCAAATAGCACAAAGAGTATTTAGCATATTCTTGGGATTCATGTAGATCTATGATGTTCCAAATCTTCCCTACACTTGTTCTTGACTTGAATCATTTGGACAAGCCATCTTCTGCTTCTGAATTTTGGAGAGGCAGCATTTGTGTATATAACCAAGGGGAGGGAAACATAAATGAATGAATAAACAAGAATGATGAATTTATTATTAGAAGATATATTATCTTGGGGATATTTAGAACAGAAAATCTCAAGAAATATTATAAAGTTAAAAATAATCAAAGAAGGGCGTAGACTTGGATGACCTTATCTCCAGAGAAGACTAAGCCAGCAGAGACATGATATTCACTACACATGCAAATTAAAAATGTTGTACCACTCACTTTGGATAAAGAGTAAGAAGTAATAGGTATAGTCAGTTTTCGCAATATAGTGCATTAAAAAAATGCAGTCTCAAATGCTATCATTTCAACACATATCAATATAAAGTATTAACATGATAGTATATGTTCTTGTGCTACATGTCTGAAGCCTACTATATATATTTAGACCAATGGCTCATCTCAAGATGGACAAGCCACACTGCAAGTTTCCAATCATGGTTGCACTGAGGCAGAGGAAAGCATTATGAGGGTTAGGAAAAAGTGAGACATTGTATTAGAGAACATGCTTGCTTACTTTACTTCCTATTTTAAAATACATGTGTATGTCCAAGTGTCCTGGACTTTCCTGAAGGTAGATTGAGTTCAGGTGACTAATTTCTAACTGATATACTATGAAGAGAAAGTATGTGAGTTTTTCTTTTATGTCTGACTTTTCAATCCATCACATCCAGTTTTCTCCTTTTTTGATGTAAACATTTAGACACCTACATTCTGGAAGAGCTCTATAAGTGGACATTGGCCATTCACTAAATTCTGATTATAATTTTGTTTATCAATAAGTATTTTGAGGCAGGGAGTTCACTGAGATTTGGGCATCATGCACTGAGGCTGTAAGAATGGAGTCTCTAGTATATGCAGAAAGAAATACTGATGTGACTTTGTAAAAGAATGTCAGAATACAAAGAGGGATTGGAGAGATGGTTCAATCATTTAAGTGCTCGAACTGCAAACACAAGGAACTGAGTTTGCTCTCTAGAACCCATGTAAAAATTCCAGGCATGCTCACTTGTCAGGCAGCTTAGCCAAGCTAGTGAATCAAAGGCCAGTGAGAGACTCTGCCTCAAAGAACAAGGTAAATTACATCTGAGGAATGATGCTTGAGATTGACCTTTGGTCTTCACACCCACCTGTACATGCACATACAGAACATTCACACACACACACACACACACACACACACACACACACGGTGTGGTGGTGGCAGGCAGACAGAGAGACAGAGACAGAGACACATAGAATGTACAAGGAGTGATATTAACTAAATTACAATTAAAAAGTTCTGGGTTTTTTTTTTTTTTGGTAAAAATAGAAAAAGAAAGATGATTCCCTTATCTAAGAAGAACTTTATATTATAATATAGACAAGATGTGAGATCTAATTGAGGAAGCAGGTTGAACTTTATAAATCTCAGTTGAGATCTGCAAAGAGGAGATGGGACTGTTAGAAAGGGAACTGAAATGGAAACCTGGTGGTATAGAGGCATCCCCATCTGCTGCAGGGAAGGTACAGTGGGAAAGAATTTCTGCTAGTAAGAAGGAAGCAAGTCTTGAATTATCTAAATTCTAGCAGAAGACAAGTTCTGAACAGAGGAAAAACTTTAGAGAGTTGGATAAGACCAAAGCATATGGCTGTGAGGGTCACACTGGAAGGTCGCTGGACCTCACTCATGTCAGATTACCATCAGGTCATAAGTGAAAGGAAAAAAGAACAGTAAGTTGCTTTCAATTGACACAAAGGAAGAGAAGAAGCAAGTCATGCTTGCGCTTTTGAGTACAAATGGATAATAGATGGAAAAATTTAGTGAGAGTGACTGCTAGACTACATGTTTATATATTCCAAGATACAGGATTTTGTTTTAGAGACTAAAGAAAGTGGACTTCTCTCTGGTATGTGGAAAGTGGGATTGTGTATCTCTATTGCACATTTATAACAGTTATGGATGTGTATAACACATTTATATAGTCGCAAAAGTGTTAAAATATGGATTTTATTACTACTCATCCCACTACACTTTCAATTGTAGAAAAATTTAGAAAATACTAATGTGGAATTGATCACATCATTCTACTTAAAGAGAAGCTGTTGTATGTCTTATTTGTTGACTTAAATGACTTCATGTAAATATTTAGATTTGGAGATGGAACTATCTACTGGATATTCCAATATACTGAGATAGACAAAGAGAAAGCCAGTAAGAGCTGTGAAGATATGACTCTTTGGGTAGCTGGGAGAGAAGACATGTACAAGAAGAGAAGCAGAATTAGGTACACAGACTAGAGAGAAATAAAAGAAAATGAGAGCTTCCTGGTCCTCTAGGACTCTCAAAGGAAATATTCTCATTCGAATGGCATTGTTCTGTTTCTGTTGCACTGTATTTACAATGCATAGATCCATCTTGTACTGTGCTGTCTGTCTTCCTCATTGGCTCCCAGTGTCCTGTAATAAGATGCCTTGTCAGCTGGTATCTTGTAGAAAACAAAGGCACAGGACCCTTTTGTGTATGGGTAAGTGTGAGGTTGGGGACTTAGCAAAACTACAAGAGTGCCAAATGAATAGCAGAGGAATTCATCATTGAGAGGGAACAAGTTATGAGAGGCTGTGTCTGATGACTTCAAGTTCCAGAATTTGCCTACAACTTGGGGCTAGTGCTGAGTGCCATGGTTTAGCAAAGATGTGAGTCAAGTCAATTTATTTACATTTCAAAGGAAATGAAAATGTTTGCTGATGCCTATATTATTCAATAAGTTCCCACTGAATTTATTTTCTAACAATGATGGATATTTCCTATTCTTCCTTTTAATTGAGTATCGGCTTATTTTTATTATTGTAATAAACACCATTTCTAAAAGAAGCCTGGTGAGGAAAGGGTTTATTTGGTTTACAATTTCATATCACAGTTCATTATCAAGGGAAGGGAAAGCAGGAACCTGGAGGCAGGAACTGAAGGAGAGAGATCTTGGAAAATTGCTGTTTACTGGCCTCCTCATAGTTTGTTCAATTTGCTTTCTTAAACACACAAGATCACTTGCACAGATTTATACTTAAAGTAATTGAAGTTTCGTAGCTTCACTGTGTTGATGATATAAGAAATGACCAATGCAAAACATCGTATAGAGCTCAATGTGTGTGAGTACGTGCATCATACACTACTACATCAGAGGACTGCATCAGTGTTAATATCCTGGTTATGGAGTTGATCTGTACAATACTGTATTCAAAGGAAATTGGATGTTATTAGTATCTATCTATATTTTTTGTAACTATATGAGGACCCACAGTTATGTCAAGATGGAAAATCACCAGTCAAGTAACTGCCTGGTATACTTATCCCTCAGCAGTTCAAGTTTACCCAAATTGTCTAAATAGACACTAATTTCCTTTTCTTGTTCTATTCACAACAGTTGTCATTTAAACTGCAGTGAGGTCTGAGGCCTGAGATTCAGACTTGATCTTAAGATATAAGCAGTTCTTCAGCCTTGGTCAAGTCTTCCAGCTCACCATTCCTGACATCAGCACTGTACAAGAAATACAAATGGTACTTGTTTTATCTATCTATCTATCAATCTATCAATCTATCTATCTATCTATCTATCTATCTATCTATCTATCTATCATCTTCTATTTATCTATTTATCTGATCTCTGTGTGTTTATTCCTATGGTTTGAATGATAATGACCCACATAGACTCACATACTTGAATAATTGGTTCTCAGTTGATGAACTATTTAATAAGAATTAAGAGGTGTGGCTTTGTTGGAGGAGCTTTGTTCATGAGGGTCAAATGTGAGGTTTCAAAAGTCCATGTCAGGCAGGTCCAGTGTGTCTCTCTCTTTGCCTGTAGATCATGATAGAAAGCTTTCACTTCTCCTCCAGCTCTATGCCAGTCTGCTTCCTACAATGATAATAATGGCCTAGCCATCTGAAACTGTAAGCAAGCCTCCATTTAAGTGCATTTTATTATAATTTCCCTTGGTCATAGTTTCTCTTCAGAGCAATAGAACAGTAACTAAGATGATCCCCAGGGAAAATGTGAAGGAAGCCACCTTTGGTATGGAGCAGCGTACATACATTCTTCTACCTTTTTTTCAATATTATGTCTTTATTTACATTGTGTTGCTGCAACAAAATATTCTGATGAAAACAACCTGAAGGAGAAAGGATTAATTTTAGCTCATAATTCAATATACTGTCTATCATGGTGGGGAAGTAAAGGCTGCAGAAGCTTGAAGCAACTGATTGTATTGTGTCGGCTGTTAGAAGAAAGCAACATGTGTGTGCATGCTGATGAAATCCTTTACTCATTTTGCTTTGGTTCAGGGTCCAACCCATGAAATGGTGCCACTGACACTCAGGGTGCTTCTACCAAAATGAATTAATCCAGTAAGAAAATCTCTCACAGGCATGCTTAGATACCCATCTCTCATGTAATTCTAAATTTCCTCAAATTGAAAATAAACATTATTACAAACCATAATTTTCTCAATCCAATGTTAAATATAGTTATCAGTAAAATAATTTTTTCTTTAAGTATTGGAGTTTCTGCCACTATCTTTGAATTGACGTTGAGATAATATCACAAAGAAGTCAGGTAGGGCTGGCAAGACAGTTCAGTGAGTGCTTGCCACCAAGCCTGATAACTTGAGTTTGATCCCTGAAACTTACATGGTAGAAAGAGGAAAATAACTCCTATAGGTTGTCCCTGACACACACACAAACACACACACACAAACACAAGTAAGTTTAGTAAAGTATTTTTAAAAAAGAAAGCACATAAATAACTTGACTCTACAGCATATCTCTGAAACTCAGAAATATTTTTTGTAAAAATCTATTTTATTTTTCTTGCAAAAGCTGTATTTATACACAATTGCCACCATCATTGTGGGTTCTATGAAGTTGGCTCTTGTAATTTTTGATTCTCTTGTAAGGAGTGAATGCATGGATAGAGACCACTTCTTACAAGAGCAGTTACTCTGGTCTTTGTCACTCAAGACAGAAACAAAGAATTCCCCTTAGGATCCTCAATCTCTATTGGTAATTTTTATGTTCTTCAGACGTGG
Source organism: Cricetomys ansorgei (assembly GCA_026225945.1). NCBI lineage: Eukaryota > Metazoa > Chordata > Mammalia > Rodentia > Nesomyidae > Cricetomys > Cricetomys ansorgei. Next base: position 18,196,059 of record JAMJFZ010001796.1, read on the forward strand.
GCCAGCAAGTCTTTGCGTTAAAGTGTCTATTGTTTATAGAAGCCATCAGAACATCATTGACATCACCCAGGTTATCTTAAAGCACACCCTTCTATTTCTGGCAGTGAGATGTGCAAGAAGAGAGACAGGATTTTCACAAATCCAACCTCAAGGATGCTGTAGTGATAAAGTAGTCACCCGTCAGATAATGTTTATATAGATCTATGTTTCTTTGGAAAATGGTGCTGTAGCCTGTTTCTATAGGTAACTGGTGAGACAATTGCCAGTGATGAGAGAGGGAAGTTGTTCCTAGTTGTTGCTCTTCATTTAGGATGTGATCAGTAGAAGAGTAAGGAAGACTGTGTGGAACTGCTATAGTGTTCTTGTCCTTCAGTCTGCTAGGATTTCCCAGAGAGAAGCATCTAGAAGTAGTATCTAGGTAGTATCTGGGTTAAGAACATGGCAGGACAGTATTGAGATATAATACACCTACCTAGATGCTGTTCATATTGCTTAAGTCCTGAATTTATGTTTATACTTTGCAAACCCTATTCTTGTCCCTCAGTCTGTAGGCTGGCTATGAAATTAAAGTCCTTCATGGCAATATTTAAACAATGTCTATTTTGTGGTGCTACTCCATGAACTAACATTAACTTAGTTCAGGACATGGACTCAGTTCACATAAGTTGTAAAACTCTGTAGTTGGTACTGATATACAAATGAGATAAAAACATGATAGCCATCTAGGAGTGTTCCATATTGACTAGGCTGAAAATCTACCAGCTGAGACTAGGAAGTTGAGCTGGGACATGGCAATGCTCCAAGTTTAAGCAGGCTGATAGGCATCATCTATATTTTCCTAGAGTCTTCTGACTTTTTATTTAAATTCTGAATCTTTCCAAATGTGCCACTATATGAATCACATACCCCTAGGTCCTCTAATTCAATTTTTATTATGATTTGTGTTTTCAAAGTTCAATGATCTTATTTTTTTTCACATATGACCAGATGCTGTCATAGGTGACTAAAAAAAACTCACTTGTTAGCATGGTGAGATTTGCCCATTGAGCTTTCATAGTGTCAAGGAATTCCATATAGGTCATTGAGGGGTCATTAATGGTCATACCTAGTGTTGGACTTTGAATGCCACACTACTAACCTACCAGGTCCACTGTTGCAATAATATGGCAACTACTTTCTGGCTGGACTGAGGCTTCTTCCATTGGAGGGAATTTTACGGTTGATACTGTAATCCTCATCAAGAGTCCATAAGTGGGGAGGTCATAGGCTCTAGGATAGAACCTGCTACAGTTATTATGCTAAATGGTCATGTTGTCAAATTACCATCTAAATGTTTATATTTTTATCAATGGACCTGAACTGCTCTCTACCCTAGCCAGAGAAATTTTTATTTGCAGTGGACAGTAGGCAATGCAGAGATTAACACTTGATCAGAGTGTTTAGAGGAACAGACTGTGCTCAGCCCGAAGTGAGACATCTTTGTCAATGGCCTCCCTACAAGGCTCAAGGAACATTTCAGAAGAGGAGGTGGAAAAAATTTGAGAGTGAAAGTGAGAGTGAGAACATTTCAAAGGAGTGCTTTGAAATCCTGTCCACTGGGCAAAAGTCATGGTTATTGAATTCATAAACTCATAGCAGCTGTGGTTACTTGCACAAGACCTGCAGAAGGTCATGCCATCCAAAATTCTGATTAGATGGGATGATGCTGTCCAGGCTCCACTCTTTAAGGGGTGATTATTAGGTACCCACTGGGGAAGGAAAGCATTTTCTTTCTTTCTTTCTTTCTTTCTTTCTTTCTTTCTTTCTTTCTTTCTTTCTTTCTTTCTTTCTTTCTTTCTTCCTTCCTTCCTTCCTTCCTTCCTTCCTTCCTTCCTTCCTTCCTTCCTTCCTTCCTTTCTTTCTTTCTTTCTTTCTTTTCTTTCTTTCTTTCTTTCTTTCTTTTTTTTCTTTCTTTCTCTCTCTCTCGCTCTCTTTCTCTTTCTTTCTTTCTTTCTTTCTTTCCTTCTTTCTTAGAGTGTTTCTATTGGTAGATTTTCTGTATTCCTAGGGATGACCCCACATGCATACAAATATGGGCAGCACTAATTGGAATTAGAGGGTTATAAAATAAAGAGAATTAAAAAATTAAAACCCATGAAATTGGGAATGAAATGTGTTGGAGAAAAGGCAAAGATTGGAGGAGAAAAACGGGGGTTGATATGACCATATTTAATTTTATATACATATAAAATTCACATATTTTTTAATTTAAAATTTAAAAAATACACTAGGATAAAGAAGAAAGATATATCCTTATATTTGTCAAAATGTCATTAGTGAAGTGACTTTTGAGGTAACTGTTTCATTAAAACTTAGAATCCTTTTTATTTGAACCTCAAGGGATGCTCCTGAGACTGAATTTGATAAAACAGCTGGTTAGATTTATTGGCATTCTGTGAGTGACTGAATTCACAGAACTTAGAAGTGACATCCCACACCTCATCTATCATTTTCAGAGAACAGAAATCCATGTGGTTGTTCTTCATGATTCACTGGATGCTGATACTCTTATGTAGTAGTTTCCAACCTTCCTAATACTGTGGTCCTCCGTGTTCTTCATTGTGGAGACCTTCCTCCCCTACTATAAAATTAATTGTGTTGCTATTTCATAACTGTAATTTTGCTACTGTTATAAATTGTAACGTAAATATCTGACATGAAGATGATCTTAGGTGACCCCTGTGAAAGGGTTGTTGTTTGATGTCCGAAAAGGTGGTGACCCACAGGTTGAGAACCACTGCTCCATTTCATTTATCTTGGAGGACAAAAATTTGCTAATTACTTCAATTTTATATTATTTGGACATGGGCATTAACAAGCTGATGAGCAAAGAAAACTGTAAAACTGTAAAGAATGTGAAGTTCAGGCTCTACTGAAACAGAAAGTAACACAAGTTTTCTAGATCAAATAGTCTTATAAATTGAATGAAAAAACATTATTCCTACCCATGCCAACAAACTGAATTGAACTGTATAGACCTTCTATTGATCTTGGCATGTTCAAAGTTATGAATAAAGCATTTCACTGGGTCAAAATGAGCTTCCTCCATATGACCCCAAAGAGTCACATTAAGAAAATGATTCCTATGACCATGTATATTTCCTGTTACTGCAGCCATAGTGGTTGGAGTAAAGGAAACAAAATTGAATTTATAGATTAACATAAACTTTATGATAATATAGCTTTAAAACTTTAAATACTGAGCTGGGCAGTGGTGTCACACACCATTAATCCCAGCACTCAGGAGGCAGATGCAGGCAGATCTCTGTGAGTTCAAGGCCAGCCTACTGAGTGAGTTCCAGAACAGCCAGAGTTATAACAGAGAAATTCTGTCTCAAAAAACCAAAGAAAAAAATTTTTTTAAATACTGAACATTGTTTATTTCAACAGAAATATGTGAAATGGTGTTAACATCCAAGTTTTATGTAAGAATTTAATATAGAGGTTAATACTACTATTTGAATTTATAAAATTATGCTGAAGTTAAATTTCATGTAAGAGCAATTTGGCTAAATCATTAGTCTTCATTCTAATCATAATCCAATTTTTTTTTGTTTTTGTTTTTTAAGGAAACATAGCTTCACTGAAGTCCCTAAAACTTAGTTACATATTCTGGCTTTAATAGAGTCGCAACCATGTAGAAACATTAAAAAAAAAAAAAAGAATTGTCTAGTTCCTAGTCTTGAAATGATCTCATTTTATACTTTGAAAGACCACTCTTCTCCCCAATATTTCCTAACTCTAATTATGCAATGAAAAATATCATTTTCCTAGTAAGTTGAAGAAAGATATATTGTTATACTTTCTTACAAAAAAAGACATAAGAGCTCTTTAAATTAGAATAAATCCAGTGGCCAAAACAGTGCCAAAGGAAAAAAAATGAAATGAATAAAGAAATACTTGAGTGAGACCCCACACTACCCAAGAAACCTGTGGAGGTGACATGTTCCTCTCTTGAATTGTGCATTCCAATTCAAAGTTTTAAAGGTCCCCTCTACTTGAAGGTATTATCCTCTTATTTCTCCTTCAAAGTGCCTGCCACAATTCAACATAGAGTTATTAGTGTTTGAAAATCAGTAATTGGCCATAATTTACAGTTAGGGAAGATGATCAAAACTACACTTTTGTTTCAGGGTTGATTTTACATTCTGCAGAGAGTCCACATGATCACATTAGGGTTTGATAATAAACGAGTGTTTATTTCACCTCATTTTCACTAAGCTGTTTGTACTACTGGGTTACAGAGATAGACTGAGCCATAGTCTTTTGACTAATTCCAGTCATTCTAGAGTAGATGCCATTTGACAATATTGATACCATACCATAATGAGCTTTGATATCAGAAGATAATGAGCTAATCTACACTGAGGAATGCGGATGCAAATACGAGTCATCTGGAAAATACTGAATATTACATTCATCAAACACTTGTTTTCTAAAAGGATTTAGTTCTGTGTCTACCATTCCAGAAATTTGGTGTGAAGTTACTGATTTATACTGCAGCTTCCTGCTTTGTCATCATTAAGACATATGTTTGGCAAAATTCCTGGGCTTTGTTGTGCAGCCCAATTCTGCCATGTTGATGGATACTATTTCATCCTTCTGCCAGGTAATGGTTGACTATCTTCTTGGAATAAAACAATGACAAAAGGTCAAATATTAAGTCCTTTATACAAAATGGACAATTCTGTGTGTTTGATGAATTTGCACAAATGTAGGAGTTGTCAAGTATTTTAGATAAAAGCTCTATTTATATCTTATACCTGCATGAAGACACACAGTATTTCAACATACTCATCAGAAATTGCTTTATATTTTATTCATATTTGTGAAATATGCTTGCGAGCAAGCATCTAAACTGTGTATACTTGCTAAGAGTCTACTTTAACGCTAGATTCTCTTTAAGTTCAAAGTTGGCATCTTAAATTAGTAAACAAGTTATCCTTTCTCATCACAGGAAGTATTTTCATCTACAGCCCTGGAAGCACCTTGTTAATGGATGAAACATACATTTGGAGGTATTTTCACCAAGTGTCATTAAGGCATCACTTTCTGAAATAGAGATCTACATTAAGATTGATGTCAATGTAGTATGTACCCTGTTTCATAAATTACAATAACTTACCAAGTACCTGTCTCTGCCTTCCTGTTTTTATTGTATTGATAATTTTAAATGTAAGAGCAGAATAATAATAGCAAAAATATGATTTTTATACCAAAGAATTCTTCATGATTTGGTTTTACAGTGTGTGTAAAATAAAATTCTATTTAAAATGTTAAATTAAGAAGTTATGGAAAGAGAGAAAAAGCAAACAAACAAACAAACTCAGTAAAATAAAATAGTTCTATGAATTTTTAGGTCAGTTGTAGAAAAAAAAGTAGAAGGGAAACAACTAAAATTTGATTCTTGCAGTTTCAGAATTATAATGTTGGGTAGAATACTCAAAAGAATCATCCAAAATTACCAAGACAGAGCAGAGAAGTACTCTGCAGGAAATTTTATATGGGTGTAGATTTCTTAGGATGTGGGTATACTTTTTCAGTAAATATTCTGGATAACCAGGGCTAAATATATAACCAGAGTTGATTTAAAAATAATGATTTTTCTTTTTGGTTTTCCCAATTTTGAAAAACTAAGCCAATTACTTCAACTAATAGCTCAGGATCACTGTGAGGTTGAATTCTGGGAATTCCAGGGTGGTCCTCAATAAGCCAGACTATTTTGCACTGCTTTGTTTCAAAATTACATACAATTAACTCATAGCAGTCTTTTCCTTTAATTAATATATTTCTTTCTAATAGCAATATATTAAAAATAATATTAAAGCATTTAGTGCATGACATACAAATAAAAAAAACTAATCAATTTCAAGCATTTTATAATCCATTGCAGGAAGTGGCCAGAAAGACATTCTAATGTGTTCAAATAACTCAAGGAAAAGACATACCCAGCAAGCCACAAATGCTGAAAGCCATTTATATTTATTTATAGAATTCATCCACCAATCACCAGTTATTTTTTCCTTAATAAACATATGTTGCATCATCACTAGTTTTCTAAAATTTAAAAATATTCAAAGATATTAAAGGCTGATAGCAAACAAGAGGTGGATGAGAAGTACACAGAAATCTCACCAATTTTTCATGATTTAAAAAAAATAAAAGTAAGCAGTTTATTACTTCTATTGGTGCCATCATATTAAAGACTTTTGCAGATATTCATTTCATTTTGTAAGGTTATTTCATTACTATTAGCAATAAAAATCACTTTTAATAATATGAGGAAGTACTATGATTTCCTCATTTTATGGAAATTCTCACTTATCAAAGTATCTCAAGGTACGGTTTGACCATATGCCATTTGATTCTATCTTTTGTTCTTATGCTCAGGAAGTACATTTAGAAGTAGATGACTCTGAAATTCTGTAAAGCCAATTTTTGTTTTGCTATTTGCAGCAAATAAAATGATTTCCACAGTGTCATTGAAAAGCTCACATCTACAACTCTAAACCGACTCATCTTAGTCACACCCCTTCATTCCGCTAGGTTTGAAATGATGCTTACTAATTGAATCCTGACATCACTGAATCAACATAGATGACTCCATTTTAACTGCTGATTTTAGTTTTCATTACTTCACGGTCTTGGAATAGGATGCAATTTATTTTTTGGATAGATAGCACCTATGTTAAATCTACATTTCACAAAATGCTATTATTCTGGAGTAGACAAGGTAATGTCTACTAGAGTTGACTGTGATTGGCATATCTTAAATTATATTTGTGTCTGTGTTTGTCAAGAGTAGCAAAACCTGGATTGAAATAATGTACCAGTCTCCACAGAGATTCAATGTGTTCAGACAAATTTATGAAAATGACATTATTAAGCCATTTTATAAACCTATGGTTCTCAAAGTACAATTTTTGGACTTTCTAGGGGATTGTGTTGATCAAACCAAATTACTATTTCCGTACCAATACTAGTACAATATCTGCCTTTTTCACCAGGTTGGCTTTTGTAGATGAGACAAAATCCATGTAGATAAAATTTCTTAGCAAAGCAAGGAAATACCAGGAATAGAGAAAAGGCACGATCTCACTCAAAAATAACCTTAATGAAGCAATGAAATTATATATTTTAATAAATATCCCTATGTTAAAATCCTTACACGAGTGTCACGATGAAGTAGGATCTGAGTATGATGCATTTCTACTGCATACTGCATGAGTGATGACCACGTGAGTACCGTGACTATGCCATTCTTTTATTTGAAGAGTAGATAACGAGCTATGCATATAATGATGGTTCTATTTTGTACATACTTTCTTTGATATGAACAAAATAAGCTATCTATTCAAGGAAAACATTTGACTGTGTTGCCAATGTCAAAATTCAGACTTCCTTATAAATAAGAATTTTGAGCTTTTTGACTTGTATATGATATCATCAAATGTGCTTTTAAAATGGCCTCATACAATAAAGGATGCTGTAATAAATGTGTGAACATTTGGAAGATACGGTGGCCCAATAGATTAATAATATTTAGATTTCCCTTCTCCTCCTCCTCCTCCTCCACTTTCTTCTTCTTTTGGTTTTTCAAGATGTTTTTTTTTTGTTGCTGTTATAACTCTGACTGTCCTAGAATTTACTCTGTAGACCAGGTTGGCCCCAAAACTCACAGACATCTGCCTGCCTTTGCCTCCTAAGTACTGGGATTAAAGGCATGTGGCACCACTGCCTGGCTGATATTTGGATTTTCAATGTAAGATACAAAATTTTTGGGTAAAAATCTCTCTAAGTGCAAGATATTGGTATATAATATGAAGAGATGCAGATTCTACATTATGAAGATCCCTTGGAACACAATTATTGAGATTTGGTATAAGGTCAAAGGAAAATATCTACAAATACTTAAGAGTCTTTTAAAATATTCCATCTTTTCCCATAAACGGTTTGCAAATTCAGACATGGAAGTCCAAGTCTGTCTTGTTTTAAGACTGAATTAAAGAAATTTTAAAAAATGTAAAACTGATATCCTGAATCTCTGTAGACCAGGCTGGCCTCAAGCTCAAAGATTTGCCTGCCTTTGTCTTCTGAGTGCTGTGATTAAAGGCAGGCTTCTCCACCACCACCAGACAGATATCATTCTTATGATTAAGTTTTTTTCCTAAAATTGTTAGTATTTAAAGTATAATTTTTTTATTTTAATATGTTATGAAATTTATCATTAAGTTTAAATGCAGTAATATGTATTTAAAATTTAACTTATGTTATCAACCCATGTGACCTACATGAAGACTCTGTAGTAGTCAACAACCTATAGAAATGTAAATGATTATAAATATACAACTTGATACCCACTGTACCTCATTTTTATGTTTTATTCACCTCTATGTCCTCTAAAAAACACCTCACTGAGTCCAGCTAGTGCTGCCTGTGAGTCCATAAATGTACAACTAGCCACTGGAGAATAGACTACCTATTAGTGGCCACAAATAGGAAGAAAACTTATTCTTCCTTTCACAGCAGCCATCAGCTATCAATAGCTCCTCCTATAGAGGTACAGTCTAGTGAATTCCTTCCTACTCATGTTGGAATCATAAATTGTTCCTGGGCACCTCACATTCAGGTCATCACAGTTGCTATGAGTTGGTAAGTGCAAGGTCTATGCCACATTCTGAAGACAGGATTTCACATCACTCCTCTCTATCTGCCAGCTCTTACATTCTTTCTCCCTATTCTCCGACAATGTTGCCCGGCCCTTGGGAACTGGGGTGGGTGTTGATATAGACATCCCATTTAGGAATGAACACGCCACAGTCACTTATTCTGAGCACTTTGATGAGTTACAGTTCTCTGCATTAATGCTTGTCCATTACAAAAAGAAACTTCCCTGACCAAGGTTGAGAGCAGCATTAATCTATGTGCGTGAACATAAAGATAGTTTGGCAGCATGTCCATTTGGAAAAACAACAATACTGGGTTCTGTAGTAGTGCTTATGATTTCCCCATCAATGGTATTTTTCACCAAATTTATAGAATCAAGCTTGTACTCCTTCCTATGGAACAGACTTAAATATAATCAGAAAGTGAGTGGTTCTTCCCCATAAGGGTCATATGACTTCACATCAGTGGGCACACATACCTTGTCTGGTAGGTTGGTATTGTAACATGCACATTCTGATGCTGAGTAGGACCACTGATAGGTTCCCAACCCCCAGAACCTTTGACACTCTAAAAGGTAGCCAGCAGGGAAGAAGTTTCCAGTTCAGTCCAAGATTGATTTTGCTATGTCCTACAACCAAAGTGTGTAGTGTTTGAAGAAATAATGATCTTACTAGTCAGTTATAGTGGACAACGAAGAGAACTGGCAAGAGCCTGTGTTATTTGAAGATCTTTGGTAGTCTCCCTGACCAATAATTTGTAGGGAGAAATCCTATGCCTAACATTTAGATTTTTGTTTATTACCCTATGTTTTCTAGGAGTGGCATTGTTAGCCTATTTAAAGAGTATCTGGCAGGAGAGAATCTTTATGTAATAAGATACTCTGTGTGGATAGTTTAGTGCATAAACAGAATGGAAAGATTCTCTGAACTAAAAATAAAAGGTTCATATAATTCTGGACCAACTGTGCTCAATATATTTGAAATAATTTACAATGGCCCAAGTCAAGGCAAGAATAAACACAGGTAATAATGAGATAGGTATCATTTCATTTCTGGACACAAGTGGTATTGACGGGGAATTTTCAACAGTGGCGTGGTCTTTGGAAGTGAAAACTCCTAGATCAGGAGTTACTGTTCTGTGTGGATGTGATGTAAGTATCATTACTGTATTACTAGACTTAAGAGCAGGTCAGCTCATCCTTATTTTATTTGAGTCATTCCCAGATGCACATACAATAGAAGATTACTATATTTCAAATAATATATTTAGGAAACCTGTGGGAAAACTATGTATGAACTTGGAGACATTGTTAACTAGAGTTGATATTCATTCTGTCTTCTTTGAATGTGGTAGATTAGGAATGAGGCTGAGGCATCTTTGTCTTCATCGTGTTCTCTTTCCCTGTAACTCCCAGTGAATGGAGAGACAGTGGGTAAAAATCACACAGAAACATCTGAACTAATTGTTTTCTGGTGTCATACTGAGAACGCTAAAAGATTGTGGTTAATAAGTACACAAAGAAAATGGCTTAAGATGTAAAAGGTGATACTTTATTGCATATTATTAATTACATATAATATAAGGGCTCTAATCCTTATTTTGTTAGCTAGTTATTAGTGTATTATTGAGTATATTTTATTATGATTCTGTAGCTTGTTCATTGGATATAAATTCCCAGTAGTTCTTAGATTTGTTTTGATTGAATTTGCCAAAGGAAAGAGCAGATAATGATCATGATACAAACACAGTGGTGAGAAGTCTAAACTCAGTGACATTTTTAGCTATAATTTTAGGGCAGAGCAGCATTTGGTTGGCTTGTTTACTGTGAACAACCTAAGTACGATTATTCATTCTCAGTGCAGTGGGCAGTCACCCATAGGCTAACTGCTTGGGTTACTGTTACAGCTATATCACCCCCCACCAAAATTAGGCATTAGCAAAAAAAAAAAAAAAAAAAAAAAGAAAAAAGAGAAAAGACAGCCAATCTATATTTCTGAGTTCCTGGGGTCTTGTATCAGTAGTTCATATTGTCATTAGGAGAAGCCAGTGCATACTGTTAATCTAATAGCTAAAATCAAACTAATCAGATGGTGCGATGAAAGCAGTCATTACCAAGAACATCACAGATGAGCTTTAACTGTTCCTGCTGACAGTTATTAGACTTCTTTCCAGATGTTTCTCTCTGCTTTCCTTTTCAGTGAATTGGAAATAGCTACCACCATATTTACAGAATTTCCATTAGTTCAGTGTGAGCTTTAAAAATTGACACATTGAACATGTAATAACTCAGATGATGGGATTTTGCCTCCTGCTTCTCTCCACCAATCATAACTATATAGAACACTGGCTTTCCATCAGTTCAGGATTCTTATTTCTTTTTCATAAAATGATATGATTTTATGTGAATATTAAATAGTTCCAAATTCTTCTAATTGGATTATGTGATACTGTCATTTGTCACAGCAGGACTAGGCATATATGAAGAAGGAATGATAAGGAATACAGAAAAGAACACACTTGCCCTGCTTCTTAAGCTCATTATTAGCATGCTAATGCATGTGTGTGTGTGTGTGTGTGTGTGTGTGTGTGTGTGACAGAGAGAGAGAGAGAGAGAGAGAGAGAGAGAGAGAGAGAGAGAAAGGAGAGAGGAGAGTATATATGCACATGCACACATGTACACACAAACACATGCCAACATGGTGGCAAAGGTTAAGATTGAATGGAAAGGGGCCAAGCACCTTGGATAAGGATGAAACTTGGGTGAACACATTAAAACTTCAGCATTTTGAAAGCACAAACTTGCTTACAGTAGAGTTCTTTAGTGAGTCAGTCATGGGTCTATACCAACTGCCATTTCCTCTGTCTTCCACAGGGTATTACCAAGACTATTAAGTGGTAGTGGTTTACTTTTGAATGCCTGTGAGAAGAGAAGTCCAAGAAGGGGAGAGAAGGGAAGGTGAGTTCATGTTGATTGTGTTACAAATACACCTATAATTCATTACTTATGTTGTTTTTGACTAGTATTGAATCAATATTGACTTTGTGCTAATACAATGTTTCTACTCATAAATCTAAGAACTAACATCAACCCTGGAGAGAAAACATATTTGAGAAATATTATGATAATGTTAAATGTAATTTATAGCTTAAATCAACACCTGTACCTGTCAAAGGACAGATAGGCATCTAATACTATATATTTAATATGGTAAAAAAAAACTACTTGGGAAACATTTAAAGAGTGAAGGAGTTCTTTTATCTTATATAATAAAGGCTATAGGAGCAGGTTGGTTAGTTGAGTTCTTCAGTGATATCTCCTGAATCCACTTTTGCATTTCTACTCTGCCACCTTTAGCAGACAGATATGATTCTTGCTCTTGTCATTACAACCTTCCATTTCTATCTGTAGACCAAAAGAGTTATGTTCTTTTCGGTGCTTTGTTGGTGAGTAATTTATGGGAACAACGTTTCTGAAGCTTCCCAGCCTTCTCATTTTTATTAGTCAAAAGTGGGTTCTTCATAGATGAAGCTCCAATAAAGGTCAGCTAACAGGCCACTAGGAAATGGCCATTTCTCAAGTTCTACCCTCAAGTTCTGGTCAATACTCTTGTAAGTCACCCTTTGCTCCCCAATCATATTTGGAGGTACTGGTCTATTGTCTGTCACTGTGGATTAGATTCTGAACAGTTTTTGTAAGGTAATGACAGACTATATGTGTTTTATGTTTACTATCTTGTCTTGTTATTTTTGAGATGGGTACAATAGATGTAGAGGAATAGTCCTGGGTGAAAGCTAGGGTCTACATTCCAGTGGCTATATTCAGAGGTCTGTGTGGCCTGGATGGAATGTAGACAGACCTTTAATCTAGTATTCAGAAGGCTGTGATAGCAATCACCTTTAATCCCAGTATTCAGAAGGCAATGGTGATCCAAACCTTTAATCCCTAGGGAAAAAAAAAATGGAAGCAGACAGAGGAAGCAGAACTCAGAGTCAGTGTCATACCAGAAGTGACATCTGAGATAAGTCAGAGTGAAGGGCAAAGTGACTAATCAGAGGAAGAGTTAGCAGAGTAAGGACATGCTCAGCTCTCTCATGAGAAAGGACAGACTCTCAGCTCAGTTAAAAAGAGTTACATAGGAGTTAGGGTGAGTTGAAGAGAGTCGGTTTAACAGAGTCATTTGAAGCAGTCAGTCAGAGGAGTCATATGAAGAGTCAGTTACAGAAGCTGTGGTGGAGCAAGATACAGAGCACGCAGTTGAAGCAGTTAGTTACAGAGGCAGAATGGATTAGTGAGAACTCAGTGAGAGACACAGAGACGCAGCAGCACAGCAGTGCTTGGCAGAAGAAGCCCAGAACAGATAGTGAGTTGAACCAGAAGAGTAAAAGTTCAGAAGGAGCTAGTCAGAATGGCTCAGTCAGTAGTAGCTCTCAGAGAGCTAAGGGTGAGGACTTCTAATTCTGGGCTAGCAGTTTAAATATTCTAGGTTGTATGACGGCTGAAGCCTTCTAGTTCAAGGATTAAGACTAGATTGTAAAACTGGCTCCAAATGCTCTAAGGCTTCAGAGCTCCAGGGATCCAGGCTAAAAACCAAACCAGTGATCAAATTAGACAAAAGAATAATGTGTTCTTTGCCCTGAACCAACAACCACATCTAGTGAGTCTACATCCACATCAACATCTACAGTAGTTACTGGTAATAATAATGTGGTCATTTCTCTTGCTTAGCAGTTTTGTTCTAAGGGTATGCCACATGTATCTATCATTTCACAGTTTTACGGGCATTCAAATGATTCCCACATTTCAGCTGACACTAACAAATTCAACATGAACATTTACATGAGCTCATGCTTTCTGACTTCTCTTAGGTAAATGTCTGCGAGTGGGAATGGTTAGGTCACCTGATTGATACTAAAATAAATAAATAACCAAATGTATATATCTATCTCCCAAGCATATGCAGTGCCTTTTATTCTCATCACCAGTACTAGAAGTTCTCTATACCTTGACCAAATTTCAGAGTTTTTACTTTTAGCTACTATATTTGATATGTATTGATACTAAACTATCCTTAATTCGTTGAATCCTAATCCCTAATGATGCCACTAATTCTTAGTGGGACTGTTGTCTGTGCTCTTCTTGTGTGATAAGTTGTTTAAATCCTCTACCCTTAGAAGAACTGAACTGCCTTTTTTATTACTGAGTTATATGAACTCTCTATTCTATATACAAAGCCTTAGTCAAATATGTTTCAGTGATCTTTCCATCTGTCAAGGCTTGCCATTTTGTTTGAGCATTATCTTTTGGAAAACAGAAATTTTCATTTGGATGAAGTACAATTTATAAACATGTTCAGCCTTCATAATTATAACATAATACATTTCTGTGTTTTACGCCACCTACTCTGTTATCCTTTATGATGTGGAAACAAGAGGAATCCAGCTCCAGCCTCATTTAGTGATGAGACTATCTTTTCATCACTAATTGTCTTTGTTTCTCAGAGGAAAATCAACAGACCATATTTGTTTAAGAATTTTTTGTGGATGTTCTCTTCTCTTCATGGTTGTATCTTTCTTCAGTTTTTACACAAACAATATGCTGTCTTAAAAGAAGAAGGTTAAAAACTTGTATTGAATGTTTTTAAGACTTTCATATATGAACATTGTATGTAGCTTACTATATTCCATCTCCCTCCAACCTCTCCCCTCCTCCTACATCCATCCAAATTCACACCTTCTTCTTTAATTATTTCTGTCACACACACACACACACACACACACACACACACACACACACACACACACTTATATACAGCCTACTTAGTTCTTTTAACATTGCTTATATATATGTGCCTTAAGATTGAACCTACTACAGGAGGTGATTGGTGGGTGAAAGAGGGAAACTGGAGCATTATAATGACTCTTAAAGTCACTTTGCTGAATCATGTAGTTGGATTTCTTTTCGATAATGTTTTGGCTAGTCTTTGCATTCATATGTGAATTTCTGAAATATTGTCAAATTCTGGGCAAAATAAAAGCTTCTGAGTATTTTGATTGATCTATAGATGAATGAAATATTTTCAATGATAGTCAAAAGTGAGACCCTTAAATTAGGAACATAGGCCTTTTATTTGCTTTAGGAGTATTTTGTCATTTTTTGGAAGGGAACTTTAGATTATATATTTGTGAGTTACCCTGCTGTAGTCCTAACATCTTGATGCTATTGAAGTGGTCCTAAGTTGCATTTCTAGATACAGTCATAAAATTTCCTTCTGTGACTTTTTTTTTAATGACTTGCATAAACTGATTGTCTCTAGGCTTTTAAAATAGGTTCAATGGGATCATCTTCCTAAGTAATCATTTAATTTATGAATAAAGTATGCTTCTTTTCCTGATATCCAGTCAGTAAATAGAATGGCTAGTCTTGGTTGTTAACATGATTAAATATGGAATTGGTCTTAGGATGAGTATATGAAAATATCTCCAAAATGGTGAAGTGATGAGGAAGACCCTTCTCTAGAGTGGGCAGCTCAAACATTGAGAGCCCCACAGAAAAGCAATAGCACTTTGCTTCTGTGTCTCAGCTCCTTGCTGGTAAAGGCATCTTCTCCATTGCTCCCACACCCATCCTTCATCTACATCAAAATCCAGCTGTCCCTTCATGTATTTTATGTTTTAGTGACATCATACTTATGTATGAAAAAGTTCATCTTTTAGCATACATTTTCAATATGCATTTCATATATTTAAAGTACTGTGCAGCCAGTAACATTATCTGATTTTAGGTCTTGTCTGTCATCATTGAAAATAATACTTGAATGAATTGGTCTCAGTGCCTCTCCCCCATCACTTCTCCATTTCCCTATTTGGTCTCTGCCTTTTGGTTTGGTTATTCTGGACAAGGGCCCCAAAAGTGGAAGGATAAATCCAGTTCCTGACACTCTAACTTGGCTTTTAAAGTGACGTATTGAATGTAATGAGAATCTTAGTGACAAAGAAGGTCCAATATGTTAGACTATATTAATTTAAGAACACACAGTACACCCACAATATATTTTTGGTTGCAAAGATTCCAACTTTAAAAAGATTTTTAAGCTTCATATAAATGTGATCACACATTCTATATTTACCGCAAGCAGGGGATAAGATTCTATATGCATCTGGCAACAAATATATTGGATTAAAAACTGAAAAAAAAAGTAAGTCAGCTTCAAATTAAAAGGGCCCAGTTCCACTGTCTGTATTTTAATACTCTTATGAGGAAATTTAAAGCAGTTCTTGTATTTTACTTTCCTTCAGATTCTGTGGCATTGTGGCACCAAAATTCAAACAAAATTATCAGGGAAGATTTACTTCTTTAGAATGTTGAACACAGGATTCTTGCCTTTTAGTAATCCACCCAAAACAATTTTAGAGATTGGCAAAATAAGTAAAACAGTACCATATTACAGTAGAAATGGTGCTGATGCTGTATATAAGAAAATATATAAATACATAGATATTTAAGAAAATGTTTATTTTACTATCAAAAAATGCAAAGAACTATCAAAATATTTTTGTATGTTTCTATTTAGCATGTTATATATCTTCTCTATTTCTCTTATACAAATTTTTGACATAATTTAAGCAGTCATTTCAAATTATAAAACTAGTACTTTCCTTCATAAAAATTTTAAAAAAATTCTAAAATTTGAAGCAATTCAGATAAGAAAACTTGAAGTATACATATAAAATAAAGCTCATTAATACTTAAAAATTCTTAAGAGAAAATAGTAATAGGTAAATTGGCTATATGGATACTGGGTCTTGGTGAGTCAGTTTAATAAATGATATGTCCCCTTAGAGTCTACCTATGCTTCCAAAAATGGTTCAACACCCATGCACATACAGGCAACACTAAGTAGATTTTATGGTTTTAAGGAAAGAACACATGAAGATGATAAGGAAAAGTGCTGGGGGTAGTGGGGGAATTATAAGGGAGACAATGGATGCAGATTTGATCAAAGCACATTATATGAATATATGACAATATCAAATAATAAAATAATTTAACAGGAATAGTTAAGGGGCTGCATTAAAAAAATCTCTATTTGGCCAGGTAGCGGTGGTCTATGACTTTAATCCCAGCACTCAGGAGGCAGAGGCAGGCAGATTTCTGTGAGCTAGAGGCCAGCCTGGTCTATAGAGTGAGTTCCAGGGCAGCCAGAGTTACAACAGAGAAATTCTGTCTCAAAAAAAAATCTCTATTTGAAGGTGGTTCATTCTTTTCATCTGTCATAATGAGACCAATTATGGTACACAAGCAATGTCTGCAAATAAATCATTCTATCAGTATCATGTCCATGGTGTAAATTAGTGGAGAAAAATTTCTAAATGATTTCCTAATCTATCTTTTAGTTATAATATTTTGTAGTTAGATATAGTTCTAAGTTTTTAGAAATTTAAATAAAAATTATCATTTGACTGTTTCTTAACATTTATATGTATATTAACAATTTAAATGATTTTTACCTGAACACCTAATTCTCTTCTACCTCTCTCATTGGAGCCCTTCTTCAAATCTCCCTCCTCCCTTCACTCCTTCTCTATATGAGTCTAGTCCACTGGATTTAATGAGACTTTCTTTCCTAAGAGTGGGCGGGATGTGATTTAATAGTGCAAATGACACTTGTAAGAAATCTAGAGCCCATGAGGCTGCCAATAGTTAACTATTCAAATAAGCTATTCTAATGAGATGAACCAGTAAACCAGGCTAATTAAATACAGATCCTGTGGAAATGCTGCCCAGGACCTAACCACGTCTTCAACATTCCATCACTCCTTAGTACCACACAGCAAGGGGCAGGAGACTTGCCATATCCTAATCATGGTGATTTGTATATTTATTTTAGTGGCCACACAACTACATATATTTTCAGGACTTTCCAAGTTTTATGCATTAAGTAAGTAAATTTTATTCCTCAGGGACTATTTCTATATATGCTTGACAAAACAAGACAAAAACATTTATTTAAAAAAAATAACAAGTTACCATCATTAGCATATTACTTATAATTTATTGTAGGCTTTGTTATTCTAATTACTACCAAAGCTACAGGTGCTGGAGCTTCCTCATCCAGAAAAACATGTTGATCCAAGCATGGTGGTGCACTTGGGAAGATGAAGAGGGGCATCAGAAATTCTTGGCAACATAGGGAACTCAGGGTCAACCTGGACTACACAGACTCTATCTCAACCCACTGTACCTCTTTCTCCCCATCAAAGGCACTGGAAGGATAATGAAAAGATTGGAAATTATTTCTTCCCATATTTTCTGCCAGAAGTAGATACATATAATTTACATTCAAATACTTTTTTATATAGTGTGTACTAAATGTCAGGAGATTTTACAAGAATCTTCCTTCTATATAAAATAATTAAACCATTTAATACCATTCCCAATATTTTGTATAAATCCCAATTAAAATTAAAAATATTCAGTACGAATTGTGTGACAGATATTTGGAGTTCTCTTAAATTATTCCCCATAGATCCCTTGATTTACCTTTTATTCAAAAGCTGGGATATAATTTATTCTCAATGAAAACAATGTATATTTTTTCAGTAATATTTTTGAAGACACTCTCAGATACATAGGTAACATGACCTTTGCAAAACAAACTATTGTTCTAGAAAGTTCTTGATGGAATTGCTGTAGTGCCAAAGGACCAGCTGCCATTTAAACATCTTAGGAAAAGAAGGTCATCTACTCATCGCACTTCATGTGAATGATGGGGATAAATCAACAGAAAATGCATCTCTTTCTGATGGCTGCCAGCCTTTTTCTGGTTTATGGAAAATTGCACAAAAAGGATTTTAGTCTCATTTGTGTTTATGCGACAATTTATTTTATACATCTTTCCTTCTTTCCTTCCTTTCTTCCTCCCTTCTTTTGATAAAGTCTTAGTCTATTCCCATTTACCAAGTAGTTCTCTGTGGATGCAAAAATCCAGATGGCCCCAGCATATGGAAACTTGGAAGGCTGGTTGAAATGTCCCAGACACATCCATCATGTAAATATGCCATAGGAAATTTGAATAAAGCTGAAGATCTGAAATTCTATGGACTGTAGAGGGTAGTCAGCTGTAAAGTTCATCTGCAAACTCATGGTCGATTACGACTTCTTAAAGAAACATCATAATGTGCTCTTTATGCATTATGTAATCATTTGAATATTTAAAACACTCCACCAAATCAGTATGCCAGGGAAAACCTTACTCAGGTTTCCTAATTCTGTCATGCTTCTATCTCATTGGTAGGAATTACAAAGAAACAAAGGGCATTCTTACAAGTCAGTTCAAAGCTTTGGATTAGATCTGTTTTTGGAAAGGAACAAGAAAATATTTTCATTTTATTTGGCAGTGGTTAATTGGGCAGACCAGTTTATAATGTTACTTTGAATATAATTGAATTAGTTTTTCTCAAACCTTCATGAGCACAGTGACAAGTAAGTTGCACTGCTCACTAAATAGCAACTGGGTTCTCATATTAAATGATAAAATATTGATACTGTGTTTTTTACATAGTAGATGTCTCATAGATATTCTCTCATTCCTTCGTATTCATTTTCTTGAGTGTTAAAAACCCAGGTTGATAGTAGGCAACAACTAGAAATTTCAGTGATCTCTTGAAAGGTAGCTGAATAAATTTAAAATTAACTTGAAACCCACCCCAAAGTCAATTATGCTAGTGAGTTAAAAAAAAAAAAAAACCTTATCTTTCATGTCACTCTGTCTTCATATCCCAATAGGAGTTGGGAGGGGAGTGAATGGCTGATTTATAACATTATATTATATTTATTGTACACACATGGAGTGGAGGTTACTGGAGGATACTCACAAACATTGCTGTATTGTTTAACAAGATTCTTACGGTCACAATTTTACTGTCCTATCATTTTGGGAATACTGGGTTCTGATTCACACATAATATGCTTGAACTAGATGTGGAGTGTGGACTTATGAATGGTATAAAAGATGCTTTGAAGGGTGCTCCAGGAGGAAAAGCTTAGCCTGAGGTATCTTGACTAGCAAGGAACAATGCTTGACCCAGAATATAGGTCAACAGCCACTTTCCAGTTTATTCAAAATATACAAAGGGAGTTACTGGATATCATGAAAGACCAGGAATGTGTTTTAAACGATTGTCCATTAAGGCCTGAGGTATAAAATTATTATACGTATGTTTTCATGAGCTTTTCTGTTTATGAATATTATGCTGCTTTTCAATTCATTTTAGAGGCACAGTGTCTCCTTCCCAATATTTTTGAAATGGAAGAGCAAGATAGACAAAAAAGTGAGCAGATAGTAATCATGAAGGTAAAACTGTGGAGGTAGCATGAATGATGTTTGGTGTTCAGGGCTCCGGGAAAGGGCAGGCTTTTCTCATCACTGGATCCTTACACTCCCATTTCCAGATGCCACTCTGTGGACAGAATGACTTGGTTTCTCGCTTAATGTGTTTCTTTCAGGTCCATTGTGCAATACTCCAGGACTTTCCCAGAAACTGTTTTCAATTCATGTGAGCTACTTTTAGTAACTCCTTTCTTTTTTTATCAATATTCCATTTCTTCCTTTCTTGCTATGTTATTTGTAAAATAAAACTGAGCAGTAATAGTTTTAAGTGTATAAATTAACTTGACCCATTCTGGTGTTTGTATTCCTCTCTATAAATCTCCACTAGCCCAGTTAAACTTGTATTATGTTCAGGTAAAGACTAGTCTTCCTTCATATGAAAATTGAGACTTCTCATAGGCTAATGATGGAGAAACCTGACCATCTTTTTCATGTCTTTTTGTGGTCCTGATTACATAACCACTGGGCAAATTAATAGTGTTCTGACTTGGAGAGTAATACATAAAATGAAAATAGCTTCCATCTTAGTGACAATTATTTTTAATGCTATTTCTGTGACTTGCTCTTTTTATTTTGTCCCTTACAAAGGAAACTCATCTACCTGCACATTTGATATCTGATCACGAGTCTGATTGTAGGATGAGATTATTAGTCTGAGTGGAAGAAGAATATAAATTTTATTCTTCCCCCAAAGAATTTAAATAAGTCTTGATTGTATTGGTCCTTCTTTATTGAGAACAGATAGAAATCCACTGAGCATCTTTGGCAGATCCATGATTTCAAGAGAATCGAACATGTTAAAAATATCTGAGATATAAGAGGGTGAATCTATAGAAGCAGGTCAGGGTCCTGAGGAAAATGGAAAGCTTTGCCAGTTATCTACCATGCATTTATTTTCTCCATATATTGATAGTAACTGTATAGCAAGCATTGGATGGGGTAATTGTAGATATCTGTGGGTTCTATGGTCTATGTCCTCATTTGTAAAGAAAGAATAGAATTTCAGAGCTTTAAAAAGAAATTTAAAAGTTGTAACATAGAAAGAAGGATCAATGTGGCAAATGGCCAGAACATCATTTACAGGTAAACATTTATCACATTTATTACATTGCATTTATCTGTGTCATTTTGATGACACATTGTTGTATCTCAGTGTCGGGATGGTTTACAGTATATGATAATGCCAATGTTCTGTGTCAGTTTGTGACAGTGGCCAAGCCTGAGCTGTAGTGTGAAATATGTACTGGAGACTTGACTAATTGGTACAGGTGCCATGTGGAAATGAAAGTACTGTCTCTCTAAATTTGCTTCCTCAAGGCAGTGACTACAGCAGTGAATCTGTGAAAGCAGCAATTCTCAGTAGCCATCGCAGGTCCTGCAACACCGGCAGTGCCCAGGAACTTCCTAGCGCAGATCCTCACACAGCTCAGAAGAACCAGAAACTCTGCAGGTAAAGCCTACAAAACAGAGACCTTTTATATAAAACGGACAGGTTCTTAAGATGCACGCGAAGTCAGAGAACTATTGATTACAACTTGTTTTATTAGGAGTAGGACGCAAAGAAACATCCTTAATGCAGCACACTTCTTTTCCATGGCTGTGATGCTAACGGAAACACAGCTGTTAGGAAAACCTAACTAAACATCCAATAATTTAGTTTAATTGGAGATGTATCACTATTGTTTTTATTAATATAATTCACATACTTTCAAATAGCTATTTAATTTTTAATTATGTTTGTTTTATCAATTACTTTTCAAATTCCTGAAACACTGACAGACATTTCCTATAAATGAACTAATTTTGATATATCACGTGGGTAGAAATACTCCCTTGACTTTATCGTCTCAAAGTCTGCTTCCATATTGCTGGTGGAGTAATAGGCACACAGATGTATTGCAGGGTACTTCTGGCATCCTGAAACTTGCTGTGGCAGTCCATTATGCCAAAGTGGCAAGTAAGAGTTTGGAGAACATGACTTGAAAGACGTGACATATATATAAATCTGGACAAATAACTAATGTCTAACTTTTATTATTTTTCTATCCAGTCAGATAAAGTATGCTTTAGGATTTTATTACATATATGCAAGAACTCATCTCCACCATTAAATTTGGAATGTGTGCTATCCCTTTAATGATAAGAAAGTCAATCACTTGTAATTTTATTTTTATGGTGCTGGGGCTTGAACCAAACCCTCTCAGATGACAGGCAAGTGTGTATCACTAACTTACATCTGCAACCTTTAGTCCTATCGCTATGGAAGCTATCACCACCCATATAGAGACATTGACAGTCCATTTGAAAGACACTGACTGTACTGTATGCATGGATACCCAGAATAGCTAATGGTATATTGTTGACAGAGATCTATTAGTGCGGAATTTGAAAACCTATGCAAGGTCCCTTAGGACAAAAATTCTCATTACATGAGAGGTCAAAGAACTGGCAAACCAACTGACCATTGGCTTCCTCCAGGACATGACTTGTTTCCACTTTGAAAGTTAGCTTGTATTATATTCCTTCAACATCAGAATGCTACTTGTTAGAAATAATAAATTAAAACAAAATAAAGGCAGAGACTACAAACTTGTTATCCTAGTTGTCAGGGTGTTTATGGGTTAAGATGGGCAAGGATAGAAAATGCTAGCAAGGAGAAGAAAGTATCCCAGGGAAGAATATCTTGGGTTTCATTGTATTTAATTGTTTTCTTCCTGTTACATTTTGCTCCTTCCTGTGCTTGTTATAGGAATTACCTTGGTGTTTCCACTCCATGGCAAATTATTTGAAAACATGTACATAGTACATAAGATCCCAATTAAGCAGACATACTGGGAGGAAGAGACCATGGTGGTGCTCACTGCAGGAATCAGTCATACTCTGCATGAACATGTAATTGTGTCTGCATGAGTCGTTTGCAGGGAAAAGGGAGTTAGAGAAGTGGTGGGAGGGAAAGAGATAACATCCTCACATACCAAATGCAACCATCCACAAAAAGTGGTCAAGCACCGTCAGCTGTCCTTCTTATCTCCAGGCCAAGGACCATCTGGGCAGAGAAGATGAAGTAATGGAAGAGGGGAGGAAGAAGACAAGGAGATCAACAGATGGGAGGGCATAGGAGCTCTATGAAAAGTCCAGCCTAGGGAATGCTTTAAGTGGAAGTAGGTGCTTATTGAAGGAAGCTATGAAGACCCCAGCCATCCTGAGGGATGCTTTCTGCTTCCTTCAATAAATTTCTATTTCCACTAAAAAATTTTAAAGTGTCTAGAAAGATGCCTCAGCAGTAAGAGGTCCTGGGTTCAGTCCCCATGGTGGCTCACAACTATATGTAACTCCAGTTCTGGGGGTGTGGTGATATCTTCTTCTTACCTCCATGGATACTGTACACATGTGGTGTACAGACATGCATGCAGGCAAAAACACTCATATACACACTGTTGGACTTCAGGGATCCAAACTGGGACCCCCAGGGTCCAAACCGGAACGTCACATCCCCACAGAGACTCACAGACGGGATATCGATGCAAATAGCAAGAGGATTTATTCCAGTGCACTGGGACCGTTCTAACACGCAGGATAGAAGCGGCCCCAAGGAGCAAATGGTGAAGCTTTTTATACAGTTGTTGGGCATAAACCGAATTGGTACAAGTTGATGGGTTCCCAAATTGTTTTCTCATTTTGATAGATAGGGGCCAGTTAACCTTTAAGTTGATGATAGCAAGGTCACGGGCACCAGGAAATGTATACTTAGGGTAAAGTCCCTTGCCCAAGGCTATTAGGCGGTGCCTGTAGCCGCCGCTCATTTTAAGAATGTGGGCTGGGTCACAGTGCTCTTGAATTAAGCCTGACAATAATTGTTTTGTGGTTTCTGGGGTGGGCTAGTTCCTGGAACAGGGAGTTCTGGAATGTCCTGTTAAGAGTTTAGGATTAATGACCAGGGCCTGGGGTCTCCGGCCTCACAACACAAAGAAAATAAATAAATCTTTGAGCAAATTAAAATAAAAACAAAGATAGGACAGTGTACATAATACTTGGCAATGAAAAAAAATCAAATTTTCATTTGTTGTTCTTTGTGCATTTCTGGAACTGACTGAAGGGAAGAAAAAATGGATCAAGGAAACGGAACTCTTTATTTCTATTAAGATGCTATGAATACCCAGAAGAAGTTAAGATGGAGCTGTTCTCTTTCCTAGTCTTCGGCAAGCTCAAGAAACTTCACACTAGGCAACATTCATCCCCTGCCACGAGAATAAAACTATATCACAGGGTTGCTATGAAACCAACTGAAAAGATGCAAATAAAACATTTGCCTGGAGACCTAAAGCCTACCACATAGTAATAGCTCGGTCGTGGTAGACAGTTAGAGGGGATGAGCATGTTTACTGCATCATCCACACCACAGGTGGCCTAGGTCACCCAGACCTTCACAGACAAACATAGTGCACGTGAGCATCAGCACAACAGAGTAGCAGCGAGACCCTTTAAAAATAGCACAGAGGAAAAATCCTGGAGCATGTGAATAAGTCTAAGCCTTCTTTGTACAGTGGTAGAAAAAGATGTAGAAGAGAAAACTTAGAAAAAGGAAGAGAGGGAGAATGGTAACTTAGAGAGCAAGCTGACTATGGTCAGTCATTCCTTTGAAGGGAGAAAAATACAGGCCTCACCAAATTAAGCTAAGCTTTAGTTCTTTAAAAGTTTCACCCACATAAATTCAATATGGTCACATATCTGTCCTCAAAAGTAGCCATTTGTTCTTCAAGTTCTCTTGGCTACAGACAGACAAGGGCTAAGGTAAAGGGGAAGTGGAAAGGAGGGTAAACAAAGAACACAAAGAATCCTTAGCTTCCCTGGAAGGCCTTGCTGATTGGTGATGTTCTGTTGAGGAACTTAATAGGCAGGGAAGCCATTAACATCAGAAGTAAAGTCCAAGTCTGTGTTATCATTATAGTAGAGCATTAAGGTTGCCAGCAGGGGATACCCACTAGTGGGACAGGCAGAGTGCAGTTAAGAAAATTAGAGAGCCAGAATTATGCAGCATACTGAAAGGCACCCCACTCTTCATAAGACAGCTTATAGTTCTAAAGTACCTCACCTTCGTCTGAATTCTCCTGTATTCATTGAACACCTGCTCACTGGGATGCAAGCTGAGGCTGCTGTTCATAGGGGAAATAGTCTCTTGTGTCTCTGTGTCTATAATGGGTGGTGGTGTTACCCTCATTTTTACATCATCTTTCATTAGCTTCTCCCCCACTCTTTGGGAAAGTGATTTATACGTGGGATAGGGGTATATTTTATTAATCACTTTGTAAAAAGAGCAAAAACACTATAAATAATTACAATGATACGATAGAATTGTGGTGGCCAGAGAAAATAAGCACTTAATTCCTATGGAAATAAGCATAGCAGACGGCTCAGGATGAACAGGATTCAAAGAATGTCTTGCTTGGCTTATTCATCTGCATTGCAGAAGTTCATGGGGGAAACTGAGAAACTGGGTTGACAGGGTCTTTTCGAGGGCACTTGAGAACCTAGAAGGCTTGGTAATTCTCAATATCCATATGCACGCTGCTTGCTCCCTGACAACGGGTTCTATATATAGTAGCTTCCGTTCATTAAACTTCTTAATTCAAATCTGTGCTGGAGTAATTGGGAAGAATGGTCTATAGGGTAAGATGAGTACTATTTGCTTTAATGTAGTCACTATTCCCCAGTGTACCATTTAGCAAATAAAGTGTGAACTTTATAAAAAAAAAATTGAATAGGTCTTTTATCACAGCTGCAGGTTGCTAGGATGATACCACTTCATACTGTTTAGAGGGGTTAAAAGCATGATTTAAAATGTTTGTGTTGGTATTCTGACTTAGCTATTCTAACTATACATTTCCATCCACTTTTAAAGAGATAAACAACTACAAGGAGTATTTTTAAGTCTCATCTTCTGATAGACTTATTTATGTGTATAAGGCAAAAAAATTCACAAAGGAATTTTAAAGTAGAGATAATGACACTGGCTGGTGTCCTGTTGGATTACAATGGGGAAAACGTCAGCTGCCATGATCATCACACAGAATTTTGAGGTGGTGGGACCACACAGATGGTAGCATTCTGTGTGACCTTAATTAGGCTATCTGACTACGCATCATTAATTGAGACTTTGAGAAAGTTCTTGCCTTTTATGATCAGCAGACCTCCTCCTACTTTCCTGTTAATGCAGCTGGTCTTCTAGGTCATTTTCAGCATTTCAGACTGCTGATGACTACCAGTAAGAGCAGTGTTACTGTCTCTAAAAGATGCAGCAATTTCCAGCTTTTACAATATTGTTTTATCCAGCTGGACAAAATGAAACAATTTTGTGCAAATCAGAGATCATTCGGAGACCCAAAATCTAAGGTAGAATCATACACAGCCTCAGCTATGTTTCTCCAGCTGCAGATCAGGACAAAATAAAGAATATGTTTTACCTCTCCTCCAGTCTCACACCACAAACAAAAACTGACACCAAACAAGCCATCAGCTTGGAATGAGAGGCACCATCATGACGACTTCTTTTTCAGTTCTGCTCTGATTA
Source organism: Cricetomys ansorgei (assembly GCA_026225945.1). Lineage (NCBI taxonomy): Eukaryota > Metazoa > Chordata > Mammalia > Rodentia > Nesomyidae > Cricetomys > Cricetomys ansorgei. The sequence goes on from JAMJFZ010001796.1 coordinate 18,222,723, forward strand.
GATCAGAACAGGAGCCAGTGTCAATTTCCACAGGTTGAGGAGTCCATCCTCAAGACTGTCTTTCTCACTTCAATGCCAGTCAGAAACTCCAGATTATTTTATAAGTGCTTTTAACATTTCCCAACACTCTCTTCAGATTTGTTTAATTTGCTTTGAGTGGCTTACAGAATCAGTAAACATTTGTTTATGTTTTTTTAAAGTACGATTGGTTTACACCTAATTGAATTGTTGGCTAAAGGGGCCCTCCATGAATCCCCAAACAACTCAAGCTGTTGCCAAAGCTATATATAGGTTGCTCCACACGAACTGACAGCAAGGCCCCATTGCTGAAGACAACACTTCCACCCCTCATTGAAAACATCTCCATTGACGAAGATGTTGAGCTGGTGCCTACATAGAGCCTTTGTTCCTACATTTCATCATATTTAGTACATGAAGGTACTGAGATATCAAAAGAGAAAGGTAAATGCCAAGCCAACCACAAACTCTTTACAATGGTGTACTTCAATATACATTAGAGCAATGGTGGCACAAAGCTTGTGAGAGTAATAACCAACCAGCCAATAACTGATTGGACTTAAGCCCACTCCATGAGATAGAATCCATACTTGTATAAGAACCTGAAGCTAGGTAGCTCATGGACCCAAGGTAAAACCAAGTAATATTGGACTAAGAAAAGAAAAAAATGTAGTGATAAAATGATTCCTAATGATATTCTGCTATACTCATAGTTCAGTGCGTGGGTCAGTCATCATCAGAAAAGTTTCCTCCTACAGCACAAGGGAACAAATGTAGAGACCCACAACCAGACATTATACAGAGAATGAGAGACATTGGAACACTCAACCCTAAATGGGATATTTCCATCAAATCTCTCCCCTCAGAGCTCAGGGAATCCCTGAAAGGGAGGTAGAAAGAGTTTAAGGGCCAGAGGTGATGGAGGACACCAAGAAAACAAGGTCACCTAAATCACGCTTTTCCCAAGAGCCATATACTATCTAATAATTTCCTGGCATAAGAAACCTCCTTTTCAGTTGTTGGTCAGGCGAGTCTAAGAGAGTCCCAAAACAGTATAGTCTATTACTGCTGACCTTGTTTGCCTCCATGAATGTGAAGGTAAGTCCATGTACTTCAGAAATAGGACTTAGAGGATTTGAGATCGATGTGAACTGGAAGCCTCTTCCATGATATCTGGTTCTCATAATACAAGAAGCTGCTATATCAGAAGCTACCAATTATGGAAAACAGTCAAATAGTTTTACACAGTTCTGACATCTACAAATCAAGGCAATGATCAGCAGGGCAAGATATAGTTAAAGGTACAATAGTGGCACTTACATCTTAGGAGTAACCAACAACTGTCTAATTGGACTTATGATCAATTCAATAGGAGAACATTCATGGCTGGTACTGTAAATATGGTCAAATACAAATTACTCAAGAGAAGAACCTACCCCTGTCACTTTCCAAAATCAGTATAATTTCTAACTGCACTATGAATACTTATCCTTACACTCACAGATAAATGTAGCCTCCACCTTTCATCAAAGAAGCCTCTTTTTGTAGCAGATGGAGCCCATTACATAAATACAGAACTGGGCAAAGGGGAGAAAGAAACTGACTGTTGCAAGCTCAGCCTTACCAGGTACACCTACATTTAATCATGTTTATCAATGTATTTAAAGATATTATAAAGACCTGTAAGAGATACGTGGGACTTCATTTGGGAAGTTCCAATATGTTTTTGGCATTCTATCTGAAATATATGGAACACTCATAGTTACAAGAAAAGTTTTTTATTCCCCAAGCCAAACCCCATGATGCTTATGAAGTTAATAAATGGAAAACTTACTTTGGTATAGTCTCATTTTGGAGCAGGGTCTCTTGATTGAATCAGAGCTCTGATTTTAACACAGTGGAAAGTGATAATGAAGTTAGGGCCACTGCATCTATATACATCCCTCCAGAGGTGTGGCCACATATATGCAAACATGCATTCATATGTATACACACACCCTTCCACAGGTGTGATCACATATATTCAGACATACCTTCACACATGCACACACCTACATATGTACACAATTCTTAAATAAGTGAGTGAATGTGGGAAAAAATGTAAACGAAGTCTGCTTGTCCAGCCTTTCTGTTCCCCAATAGCTGGCATTGCAGCTATGCATTATATAGATAATTATTATTGAAATATAATTACAACTTATTTACTTATAAGATTGTGGATAAAGGTTGTAATGAAAATTTTACAATTCTCCAAATGCAGCTATCTCAGGCTCCTAAAATTCATTCTTATTCAAAAGTTACAATACTCAAAACATGTTGAAATATTTTAAAAGGTTGGAGTAATGGCATAAACCTGGAATCCTAGCATTTACAAGTTGAAAGAAGATTAATAAGGAGTTCAAGACTAGCTTTGGCTGCATAGTGGGTTTCAGGACAGCTTGGGCTACATGAGACTTTGTTTCAAAAAACCAAAATTCAATAAAATGTAAAAAATATTTTTGAAGTGAATAAAGGTTAAAATGTATATTTTTGTAAAAATTCAGTACATATTTTAAAAACTATACTTTTAGAAATTTTTAAAAATTAACTAACAATAAAACAGTAATTGTTATACATTGTCCTACAAAATATATTTTAAATTGAGAATGTTTCAGAAATGGTTTGAATGTCCTCCTTTTTTTTTTTTTTTTTTAAGAAAGGCTCAGGTTAATTTTTATTCCTACAGAGAATGTATGTGAACTCACAATTTAAGACTAATAACTTTTAAGTTGGGAAAAATTTGAAGTCTGAATATGTATCATTTTAAATTTGAAAATGATTATTTTTGTAGGTAAAGCTTTTCTGTAGGACATAATTCCCTCGCCTGTTCTTTGTCCTCATAGCTTTTTAATGCTTTAAAACTTATCCTACCCCTTTCTCCAGGCCACAGATTTTGGATTGTGGATAGTTGCTCCATCTATTCCATCTATGCAGAGATCAGCTTGTCTTACATCTGTTATTTGGAGGCAAGCATAGGTCACTCAGCTCCAGGAGGGCTATTTCACGAGAAAGGCGCTCAGACAAAAGTACACACGGTGAGGTGTTGGACAGACTGCTTGATGAGCAAAAATGCTACTGTACAAGATTGAAGATGTCCCAGGGCACACAGAATAAGCTGGCGTGGTGCTACGTGTGCTCGTAACCTGGATACCAGCCGAGTTTCAGGTTCAGTGGAAGCTCTTTTCTAAAAAGGAGCAGCACTGAAAAGAAGTAAAGCAGGGCCCCTCACATCTTCCTCTGACCTTCAGTAAGCTTCTGCACTCGGGTACTCATGTGGACGCATAAAGCAGACACAAATATTTTATTCACACACACAGCATAAATGCTGAAAGAGAGAGAAGTCTTACAGATGTTATCATTTAGTCTTTAAAATATTATGAAAAGGCTGAGTGTGATGTCAAGCTTCATTAAATAAGGCATTGGCCTCGAATAGATCATTCATTTAAAAGTGCCGGGGTGTGGAAAGAGGTTATCCGTGGTTTCTAATGAATGAAAACCAGACTTCTCAGTTTTCTCACCTTTTAATCTAAATCTATTTGTCTATTTTTTCTCCTGAACCAAAACTCCCAATCATGTCTGAGAGTTCACACAGACACAGACACACTATCTATCTATCTATCTATCTATCTATCTATCTATCTATCTATCTATCATCTATTATATATATATATACACACACCTATCTATTTAGTATGGTGTGTGTGTGTGTGTGTGTGTGTGTGTGTGTGTGTGTGTATGTGTGTCCATTTGTATGCCATGTACCATGTATGGAGGTCAAATGACAGCTTGAGTGAGTCACTTCTGGTTTTTTTCTCCCACCATGTGGACTGCAGGCATTAAACTCTGGATGTCAGGCTGAGCAGTGAACATACTCTTCTGCTCAGTCACCTTGCCAGCATCCATGGCTACCTTTTAGCAATTAATTGCCCTTAGCAATCATGTTATCTTGAATCAATAAGTGAGATTATTTTAAATTTAATATAACAAGGATTAATTTTTTTTAGAATTTTAAAGGCCCTAAAATAATATAATAATGTTGCACTTTCTTTAAGAATTACATAAATTGAGCAATCAATACAAAATACGTCTCGAGGAATAAATGATCTCATTTGAATAGCAGACATCATTCCTGCTGGCATGGAACAGTCCAAAACACTTAAAAATTCCAATACCCATACAATTGTTCTATAAGCGTAACTAGGCTTCCCCATGTAAATATTCTTTATGGGTTTTGAACTATTCTTCCAGTTAGTGCTATAAATTATCTACTTTTACCTGATCATGGAATGATAGTTAATGAATCAAGCTAAATGTAAACATTGCTGTAGAAAAATAGGAAGTTCTAAGAACTAACATCACACAGGTATCAGGTGGGTCCAGTTGCTAAAAACATGAAGATGTTTACTAGTGTTACTTGCATTTCTCCTTCTCTGGAAGATCAACAAAACATAATGTGATTAAGAGAATGCAAATAGTCTTTATAAAGAGGTTAGAATCACGTTAGACATTTTCTGTAATAATATTGAAGTCACAATAAAAACCAGCATGTATATGATCTGTGAGAGGAAAATATTAAATCTCTCCATCTATTGAATCGTTCATTTGAAAATGACATTTCTTATAAGGCATAGTGTTTTGAGGACACTTAGATGAAAATATTCTAGAGTTGTGTCACGCTTTCTGAATGATGTAAAATGAAAAAATTGTATTTCAAAGCAAATAAGATGTTTCATTTGATGAAGGAAGAATCAAATTCATTTTACAGTCAAATAATTCTCATGGCTTTTTAAATCTTAGTGTATTTGTGTAGAAGTTTTAATATAATTGACAATTTTAATTTTAATTGCCATGTCAATCATTGTTTGTGAGATGTAGTTTTACTCTTCCTCGGATTTGTGAACAGGCTTTGAGTCATTACATAGAAACCTTGAAATTGTCCCTACATTCATATAAGTGACCCAGAATTTTATGTAGAATGCAAAATTCAGAAATGTATCCCATGTCTTGATGTTTTCATTGTGTATCTCGGGAAATGAGACATAAATAGTTAAGTGGTAGGATTTTCAGATATGTATAACTTTCTTGCCATTCTATTAAACTTTTATTTTTTTACTCAAAATGTTATTCTCCCAGTAGACAGACAGATGAGTACTTTAAAGCCTGGCCATATGAGAAATTAAGATCACTGAAGGAGAGTCAACATCAGAAATGTTTGAAATTAAAGAATCCTTGTCTTGTAGAAGCAGAGAAAAGTCATACAGGTGAGTCAATACACACTGTGTGATGACTGACATGTCCAACATTTTACTAACATTACCAAAGATCAAAATTTACTTTATACAGAATATATATAAATTCACAAGGGACTGTGACTTAGAAACATGTAGTTTGTGGAGACATAAATTCTAGTCCCAGCCAAACACATGCTTGCATATGTTAATTTACACAATAGCCTGAGATAAAACAAATACTCCTGAACCAAAACTCTCAATAATGTCCTAATTAGAGTTCACACACACACACACACACACACATACACACACACACACACGAAGTTAAGACTTTTCTTCTAGAGATGCTAGTTCAAACTGAAACCAGATTATCACGCAGGTTTTGCAATATGAGAGCTGCTGTAATTGGTGCAACCCATTCCAAGCAAAGTAGATTCAGCAATCAGGTCTTGTTGAGTCTGTGATCAGAGGGAGGGTGATGATGCCTTAATCCATCCCATTACCATATTCATGATGAACTGAATGGATATGAAAACTTAACTTTCTGACGACAGTGGAACAAAATAATTGAGCATAGATGCTCCAAAGGATGGATGTTCTCCTGCAGTGAGAGTGAATAATAGCAGCAAAGCTATTATTGTACCACATGGCCTGAGATTCAGTTGTGGGGCTGACAGGGAATCCTGTCAATGCAGGGACAGGTCACAGAGCTGGAGACTGAAGAGGCCATGTTTCAGGAGAGATTAAATTGTCTTGCAGGGTCTGTGGATTTCCTGGCCTACGCCAAAGGTTCTGGGAAATGGAAATGAGACAACAGAACTGGAAATGAGGCAACATGGTCCTAGACAAGAGGGCATTTGCTTTTAACTTTTTTTGTCAAATTTCTTATAACCATACTCTTAGGAGGTAGAGAAAAACTTAGGCTGCATGCATGCACGTGGAGATGTGTATTTTAAATTCAATTGCTCCAAATGCTAGGCAGCAGAATTACTAATAAATTAGAGATTTTAAAATCATCATTTATAAATCATAAGATGAGAAAAAAACAAAGTTTATTTAAGCAGGGAGTAGGATACAAACACGTAAATTGGGCCAGGGAGATGACTGAGTCAGCCTTGCAAACACCAGCATCTTCACTTAAAAAATAGAGAGCACTAATAATCCCAGAGCTGGACTCTGAGGGCAGAGAGAGGATTCATGGGCTCTCTGGTCAGCCAGGCTAGACTACTGGGTGAACTTTAAGACAATGAGAAACCTTACCAGAAAGAATGTGGATAATGTTCCTGAGGATAATACCTGAAGTCGTCCTTTGGCCTCTATGCATTCCCCTCTCCAGCTGTTGTACACACACACACACACAAAACACACACACACACACACACACACACATGAACACACACACATACACACACAATTCACCTCCCACATACATGCACACCTGTACTAAAAAATATAGTGTACCAAAATATAAATGTACAAAACGAAGGCATAACTAGGATTTAAATGAATGATGTCTAACTTCAAAATGCAAGTCATAATATGAATGGGAATTTCAGAATTAAATTGTTTTAAGCTATTTCTTCATGAGGAGGGTGCAAAAATGAAGCAGGGTCTATATGCATTGCTAAGGTCCTTTGCTATGAAGGTGTGACATTTTTCAGATTTCTATACTTACTTTCAGAATTTAAGTCCATTTATCCTTCCTTCTTCCCCTCTCCTCTCCACCCTCCCCCTCTCCAACCCTTCTTTGCATGGGATTGAACCCAGAGCCTCTGGCATTATAACTATGTATTCTATCACGAGGTGCAACCCTGTCCTAAAAGCTACTTCCTTACAGAAGAGTTATGTCCAACTCTATGATTAGTTTTTTCATAATAACTGTTTATAAAATATTATATGATGATTTCTCACTGGGATACATAGAATTATAAGATTTTTAATTCAATTTAGGAACATTGCCTTCAAAATTCAAACTATTACACCATTGAATTGTAAATCATTTACCGAATTTAACATATGGTTTGATATATTAGTACATATTTGTTGTTTTAACATTGTTGTAGTTAAAATACACAATGCAAATCATTGAATAACTGAATGTTTTCATGTTATAAGCAGATACTAATCTATTGGTTATGATGAGATTATTTTAGACAGAAACATAAAAAATCATTCACTTAATAGTAGGAATCAAAATAATATTAAAAAGAAATATTTTAAAAACTAATTTTTGTGATAAAATAGAAAGAATTGATATGATTATTACAAAATACTAGAGACAGAATTTTGACTGTAAAGTAAGAGCCCCAATAAATGATGTCAGATGGTTGTATTTATAAATTTATATGTAACAATTATAATTAAAGGATAAGAGGTCATGAATTTGAAGAGTGGGAGAGAAATAGAAGATATTGGAGAGATGAGAGGAAAGAGGAATGAAACAAATAATAGCACTTTTGTATGAAATTCTCAAAACAAATACAAAATGAAAGCTCATATATATAATTATGAAGAAAGTTATTTGGACTACATTCAAAACTGAAATTGAAAGTGTAATGAAAACTGCATTGCCCAAGTTCGCAAAATTATAGATCTGACCTTTGTGCTGGTTAGTTAATTATTAGCTTTGATGTCAGATAAAAGCCTTGGACTCTGGTTTTCAGGATTATCATCTATGAAATGGGCAGACTGGACCATTGTTAGACTACAGAGGCACAGGAATTAAAGGACACTTGGAGCAGCCATTTCACAGTATGACATTTGGCAGAAATCTAGCATGACCCAGGAAATATACACTGAAATCAATTTTTTAAAAATTAATCTTTCTGTGACAGATGTAATTTTCTTCCTACCTGCCGATTCCTAGCTGTTCACAGTGATGAATCTCATTATACCAAAGAAAAGAGTTCACACACAAGGGAGATGTATGATGTGTGACTCCATTTCTGTAAACTATTGGAAACACCCAATCTGCAATGATAGAGAAAGAGGTTAATAGAAGCATACGGAAGGGTGATAAAAAGGTTCTACAGGATGATAGTGTGCATGTGCATGTGCCTCTCTGTGTGTATGCATATGTGAAATTGTGTGTACTTGTGTGTTTGCATTTATGTGCGTATTTGTGTGTGTGTATGCACACTTTTCTTGTTCTTAATTATGGCAGTATAAGCACTTGAACTGTACTTTAAACAATTTATCCACTGTGTATAAGTCATACTTTAACAACATAATCATGAAAATAGTAATCTACTGTTAATGAGGTGTGAGGTGGATGATGAAGGTACGTCCAGAAGAAAATCAGAGGGATTTTGGGAGCAGTGTGTAGTTGGTGGACAGGCACTCAGTGGTTGTAAGTTATGTTTACCTGAAAGGTTTTGAGAAAATGTGTTTGTAAAATTTAAAATGAAACCAAGAAGATGTTGAAGCAAAAAAGGCAGAAGTATTCACAAATACATAAAACACAAAACTAAAACAATATTGGAAATAGACAAAGCTAAGACAGAATTCAGGACAAGAGTGGGAAAGTACCCACAGGGTATGAATGCTGGCTATGTTCACAACATTGAGAAATCAGAGAAATGTCCAGCAGTAAGTCAGAAATCTGTATGTAAATAGATCTTGAGAGAGACTACTGAGCCCTGAGCTGTCACTCACTACTATAGTGCAGCTGCTGGGTCACAAGCTCTATGATCATCTATTATGAGAATTTGTGTTGCTCATCGAAGAGAACAAATGACCAGAGAATACTTTTTAAGAATTTAAAGTTAGATTGAACTGTGCTTTCTCTCTCTCTCTTTTTTAAATAATAAACAGCAAGAAGAAATAGTTCTAAATTAAAATCTAGATTATTAATTTATGATATAAATGAAGGGTTATCAGGAAAGAGGGCCTGGAGGAAAGTAGAGTACTTCATTGAGGGGTCAGTAGTGGGGCAGGTACTGGTAAGACAGAGATACTTATTACTATGGAACGCCTGAAAAGTTTTTACAGACCCAATTTATCTCTCAGTACTGAGCACAGAGTTAGGGTATAAGCAACTATATCTCAGGTGAACGTGGGACTGGAGCTTCAGATTTTAGACTGAAGAGTGAACTGATTTAAAATATCACATGGTGACTTTGATTTTTGGCTGTGTTAAAGCCAGTGACTCAACATGGCAGAGACCACAAGATGGGCCATTTTGAGAGGCCAGTTGATATGCCTGGTCCTGCAGGCAAGAGATTGTAGGTCATGAACTCCTCTGGAATCTTGCTAAATTTTCTGGAAACCTGCTTTACTGAAGCCTCCACTCAAACTTTCATTGTCTTTCTCTGTCATTCACCTGGGAACAGAAGTGCTTTGGATCTGATGGGTGCTCTGCCTCCTTTGGTATTGTTCCTATCTTCTTCCACAGATGAGTCCCTTAAAATCTTCTAGTATACCGAATTCAATCCCGATCCCTACTTTTTAGAAGTCCTGGACTATGTAGTTACATGTTCTTATCACTGACATCACTCTAATCTTTCTGTTTGCAACAATTAATAATCCTAGGAAGATACCATTGGGAATTGTATGGAAATCTTTAATGTAATATGGATTTAAAAAATACTATTGGAGGCATGTACCTGGATATCCTTGAGTAAGATGGTTCCAGGACAATAAGGCATATTTTAATTGACTAGAGGTGAAGAAATTCAAATAAGAAAGTCAATATAAAGTTCCTTTTGTCAAGTTTTAATTTATTTTACTGTGTTTTTCAAAGTCTTTTAATTTTAATAATTTTTATTTAGCAAGTAAAAAAAAATAAAAGCATTTCAGAGGGAGAGACAGAGAGAGAGACAGAGAAAGACAGAGAGAGGGGGGGGGATTGAACCTAGGTCTTTATAGAATCCTAAAATAGGCAGGTTGAGAACTGCTGTAGTGTAATATGTCCTGACCTTTTTTCCCTCTTCTTCAGTTGCATGATTCTAAAACAGATTTAGTCATTGTACCCAGAAAAGCAGAGGTGTAGAGGCTCATAGTGGGTGTTGTAATCTAGATCCATTCATTTGGACCCCAGAACAAAAACTCTTCACAACAAATCACAAATCATTTCCTATTCTTTTCTTCCTCTTTCAGGAACATCTGTGCACCATTTACATGATCATTTATTCCACTATTGTGTCATTTTTATGAAAAAATTGTTCTAAATATCTAATAACAAGGTCTCATATTAACGGTGCTTTTTAAATCCCCACAGATGTGGGAAATGACCCCTTTCCATCCTTGAAGATTGTAATTGGGGTCAGTCTTTAGTATACTTTGTTCCAATAGAGAGACAATTTTATGCATTAATTTGTGTATTCATCTAGCTAATAATTTTAGAGTTTTATTATATCAGGATTCTTTTTGCCAATTTCATTATCTCTGTTTGTATTTCTTGGACACTATCCAATTATTCTAGACTCTTTGAAAGGTTGATGATCAATATTAGACATTATTATAATAAGAACCTTACTTGCTAAAAGGGTTAGATGTTATCTCTTTCATTTAATGTTATATTAGCATTTTAAATATTAAATCACTTTTGTTTCTTAAACCCTCAGTGTCAAACTTGGCCTGTTCCAACTTGAGAAATGTAGGTGACAATGTGTTCAAACACTCACCTAGATCTTTTCTATTTCATATTAATTACATTTAGTAATCTGCTTTAGTGGTTTGTGGCCATATGGTAGAAAGATACTCCATTAAAAAATTCTATAATGGTTCCTCAAAATGCAGTAAATATTCCATAGCACAATGTAGTGACTGTGATACAATAACCTCCATGTTCTCCATGAAGTAGAAACATTGGTATCTCCAAACACAAAAACATGAGATGATGTGAAAGACTAATTACTATTCTTCCATCAGTTCATTCTATTTACATATGGTGTAATATCACACTATATTTCATAAGGATGTGGAAATAAAATTCAAAAGACATCCAGATAGAAAAAAAAAAACAAGATAAAAGAGACATGTGTGGGGGTGCAAACCTTCTAGGCCAGCATTACAGAGAGTGAGACAAAATGATTGTGAATTTGAAGCTAATCTAAGCTACCTAGCAACACCCTATCTGAAATAACAGTAAAAAGAAAGATATTAACCTAAGCACTATTATCTACCAACTTTATTCCATTTTACAAAAGCTTTATCTCCTCCATTATCTTATGTTGAAAATGCAAATAATTATGATAGCTAAAGTTTGGAGGGTTATATATCAATATATGATAGACATAAAGATCATGTTCAAACATCAGTGTCCTTTACGTAGACGTAGACACTTACTTAGTTTATGTGTACTAAATTACAACAAAACAAGGCTTAGTTTGAAAAAGAATTTATCTTAAGAAATAAGAAATCTCAAAAGGGGACTATTCTGTTAGCTCTTGAGTGTAATGCTCATTTGACTTACTCAAAAAGAAAGAGGTATCATGTTCTTTTCAATTTAGTTTTAATGTGGAGCAGACCTTACACAAGGTATCTTCTTAGCTTATATACAGAAATATTCCAGTGCAGAAGAATCAGGCATTTGATTTTCTTTTGTTGTTGCATGATTTGAAAAGTATATATATATATATACACACACACACACACACACACACACACACACACACACACACACATTATATTTAGGTCATGTACCTAGCAGTCTTAACACTCCAGTTCCTCCATGGTCCAACCTACATGCATTTCTCGTTTCATCTCTTCTCCTCCCCCTCTGCTACTTCCTCCTCTTTCTCCTCCTCTTCCTCTTCTTCTTCTTCCTCATCCTCTTCCTTCTTCTAACCCACTTATTCTAGTTAATGTTAGGGAAAAAAACCCAAAAGAGGAAAAATTAATTTTTCACTAGATAAAAGAAGAAAATAAAACATCAGGTGTGTAGGATACTGTCACACAGATGAAGGATTGAGTTTGTTCTGAATGTACCAAGAACTGTGTTTGGTAAGACAAATGAAAGAGAGAAGAGAGGAAGGTTATTCTAACCTTGGATGACACTTGGGATGGATAACCTCAGTCATATTGGAAAATTACCAATCAAGTAGGGAAGGGGAGAAGAGATAGGATTGAGGAAGAAAATTTGGGGAGAAACAGTTGGAATTGAGGGGCATTTGAGGACTGGTATGGAAACCTACTGTAGTGGAAACTTCCTAAGATATACGAAGATGATTCTAATGAGTTCTCCTAATCATAGGGGAGATGGAGTCCCAACTGGCCACTTCTTGTCACCAAACAAAGCTTTAAGTACCAGGACTGAATTGCATTCTGTTGAGTGTGCTTCCAAGGGGTCTCATGGAAATCTACAAACAACCCAGGCTGTTGCCAAGACAATGACAATGGGTTGCTGACAGTGGGGCCCCATTGCTAAGTATAACACCCACAGAAATCACTCAACCTGGTGAAGCCAAGCTGGTACCTACATGGTGCCTTTACTTTCTAGTGTCTTTGTTGCAGGAAGGTACTATGCAGGCTATGTAAGTATCTAAGAAATGTAAGCACCAGCCTAGCCACAAAAACCTACAATCTGTTCTGCATATAATATATCTTAGAGAAGTGGTGACGCAGAACTTGTGGGAGTAGCTAAATAGTGTCTGATTTGACTTAAGACCCACTTTATGAAAAGGAACCCATACCCAACACTGCTTGAGTGATGAAGAACCACAGGCTAGACAGAATAGAGATTTAGGGTTAAACCCAGCACTATTGGTCTAAAAAAGTAATAATAAAATGACTCCTAATGATATTCTGCTATACTCATAGATCATTGTTTTATTCATTCATCATCAGAGAAGCTTCTTCTTGCAGCAGACAGGAACAGATACAGAGACCTACAGCCAGACATTACAAACCACACACACACACACACACACACACACACACACACACACTCACACACTGAGAGAGAGGGAGGGGTGGGGGGAGGAGGAGAGAGAGAGAAAGATAGAGAGATTCCTTGGAATATACAGCTCTAGATGGATGTCTTTACCAAATCTCTTCTCTCAGAGTTCAGAGAGCCCCATAGAAGGGGAATCAAAGAGAGTGTAAGACCCAGAGGGGAATGGAGAATATCAGGGGAACAAGGCCCTCTGAATCAACTGAGCAAGGCTCATATAACTCATAGAGATGGAAACAGCATGCATGGGGCCTACATGGGTCTTTACAAGGTCCTCTGCATAAATATTATGGCTTAGTATTTTTATGTGACTTATGACTGTGTGAAAGAGTGTTTTTTTTTTTTTTATTCTTGTGCCTGCTTTGGGGGTTCTTTTCCATCTGTTGGGTTACCTTTTCCAGCCTAGATGTGCTGGTTATTATTCTATCTTATTATGATTTATTGTGTCATGTTTGGTTGATATCTCTTGGAAGCCTGTTCTTTTCTAATGAGAGACAGAAAGGGAGTCTATTTGGGTGGGAGGGGAGGTGGGAACTAACTGTGGGGAGTAGGGGGAAGGGAAACTGTAATCAGGATGTATTATTTAAGAAAAGACTATTTTGAATAAAAAATACTCTACTGGACAATAAAAAATAATTCAAGCATGAAAAGTTGGCTGCCATAGACCTGGATTTGTCACATTAAACAAAAATGTATTGTAAGAAAGTTCATGAATTAGATTATGGAGACCATTCCAGTGAAAGGTTCTGTCCAACAACTGAGCTAGTAATGGGGTGGGGTGGGGAATGATGGAGAGTCATACACATTTATCATGTTAATTTTTTTTCGTTATGGCACTGATAAATGATTTGTTACAAAGCGTGTTTGATTTTTGCCATGAGTATCAAAAGATGGTACATACCCAGTCATTCTTTCAGAAGGTCCTATTCTGATGAGGGTGCTGGGGTGCAAATAAGGCAGTGAATGCATCATTCATGATTACATACAAATGGATATGGCTGATAAGCAAGTAAAGAGATGACTAACTAGGGTAATTTTCAGTGTAGAAAGTGTTGCTGCAAAAGAAGTAGGTAAGATTCTGATACAGAAAATAGGGATGGGGGTGAAAATTTTTTCTCCAAAATTTCCCTAGCATACTGCTGTTCATTAATCTCTCAGCCTCAAGAATAAAACAAAACTAAAATAAGAAGAGATAGAAGATAGTTAGAAACTCTTCTCTGCAAATAGAAGAAGGAAGAACAGTGGGTGCTATTGTCAACATGAAAAATATTCCAGAACATATTATGGTCATATGACTTGATTTTTCATAAGGCTAGACTAGGCTAGAATAGAATTTTGGGAATTCTAGTTTTATTTAGTTATTTATTTAGTTTATTTATTTAGTTTTATTCTAATGGAAATGGAGAAGTATTGAAGAGGTTGAAGACAACAGAAACAGAAAAAAAAAAAAAACAGATTCTAAGAAAATTGTTTTAATTTTCTTTTATTGTGAAAGTAAATTAAATGTTTAGGAATGTTATCATGAAAAGCTGTTCAGGGATTAAAAGAAGTTGCTGATTTTGCAAGGGAGAGGACAGAGGCTCAGTTTCCATCATCAATATCAGCAGCTTACAATTGCCTGTAATTTCAGTTTCAGGGGATCCGACATCCTCAATTGGTCTCTAAGGAGATCTTCACACACATGTCCATATGCATAATACTACATATACTCAGGCCCACAGACATATACCCTATACAAGAAGAAATTAATCATTAAAAATGTAAATAATTATTTTTAAATATCCTTGTACCCTTGGCATAGGCCTGGGGTTATCATATATTTCTCTTCTTATAGAAAAACCTGTTAATAGTAGAACTGCTTCTATTTCTGAACCATCTGAATATGAGTAATAGATATCATGACTCTTTTTGAGGGTAGAGGACAGCTGAGGTCCAGTATTGAAGTCCATCTATTTGGGATTATCTAATGCCTCATCATGATGGGATTCAAGGATTGAATTTTTGGCAAGAATATTACCACAGTGATTATTTTTGCAGGAAAAGTACAGAAATTTTATGACCTCTATGTATTGCCTTTGGGAGTCCAATTAATTACTGATGTTTCTTAAGTTTATTTAATTAAGGAGAATTTATGAATTCTACTCATGACACTATGGTCCTTACCCATTCTGGGTTGTTCTTGCTCGAAAGCTTTTGCCACAAATAGTCCAACTTTATAGGTATGCTACAGTGTTTAGTCCAACTTTACAAATGTCTGGCTGGACTTTATACTTTAAAACATTTAGGTCAGATTTATTATTATCTTGTTATAGAAAGGTGTCTTAAGAGAGGGTGTCACTTAAGCATAGGCAAATTAATGTAGAAAGGAGAAAGAGTGGGGACAGAAATATTTAAGCAGGGAGAACTGGGAGGATAGAGAAAACAAATGGGTTTGGGGGAAAATTAAGGTTTTATCAAATTTCATCTTGAATAGCTTTTCCATATAATATTGTTCTATTTTTAGTTTTTATTTTATATGTGTGGGTGTTTTGTCTGAATGCATGTCTGTGCACCCTTTGTGTGACTTATGCCCCCTAGAGTTCAAAAGAGAGTGTTGGATTTCCCAGAACTGGAATTACAGATGGCTGTGAGTCACTAAGTGGGTGTTGGGAATTGAACCTGTTTCATCTGGAAGAGCAGCCAATGTTCTTAACCATTAAGCCAACTCTTCAACTCTCGGTTTAATGTATGTAATTATTTATCTACTGATACTCCGCAGCAAATGCCAACACTGTATTTTCCTTTTAATACTTTCCAATTTAAGTGATATTATCACTAAATCTTTTTATGCATATTTAATTTATACTACAGTATAAGGTTTATGGAGACAATACTTATAATTTTTGTTATCTATTGTGTCCTCTGAATTTAAGACAGTGCCCAAATAGAGAACATTTCCATAAATACTGAATGAGGGAATGAATATATGCAAGAGCAATGCTCATGATGAATAAGAAAGAACACCATGCTAGCAGATCTACTCAAGGGAAAGTGACTCAGGTTTGAAATAATGAGAAGATCTTAGTCTGAGAAAGACAGTGTTTTGAGCTGAGCTTTTAAAGATGGGAGTTAGTCAATCACAATGAAGGAAGGAATATTCAGGTAAACAGAATAGCTTGTGCTATGCCCAGATGCCTAGAGATAACATGATGATTTTGTGGACTTCAGAGAGCTCTGCAGATGCTAAAAATTCTATGGACATTTTTTAGACATCCTACAGATGTTACAGCATCCATTGGAATTGATAAACTCCATGTCCTTAAAAGTTCAGCTTATGTATTTTCCTTAAACCAGCTTAGATTGAGCTTTCCCTGAATATTCCTGACAACACTATGGTTTCTCCACTATTCACTCTGACCTTCACTCCAGAGAGTATTCATTCTTTTATGCAGATCATCACTGTAAGGGAGACACTTAAACAGTGGTCCTCAGCAGTGTCTGCATTTAGACACTGTTACAGCTTGAATGTGAAATGTTCCGCACAACTTGAGAAGCTTGACTATTTGTTCTCCAGATGGTAGCAGTGCTTTGAGAGTAGGACTGGCAAATTGGCTGGTGAAGGTGGATCATGGAGGGCACAACTTTGAGACTTCTAACCTGCTCTAGTTCTAGATGATCTCATTGCTTCCTGGTTTGTACCATATACAAAGAAGCATCAGGTCTCATGCTGCCACTGACAGAGGCACCAGGGCCACTATGAATTCTCTGTCAAGATGGACCAAGTCCTCTCAAGTTCCTCTAGGAGCCAAAAGGAAACTTTTCTGTCTGAAATTTCTTCTGTCAGATATTTGCCGCAACCAGGAGACAATGTATTTACTATTTGTAACAACAGCAGGATATTTGAATATATGATTCATTTAACAGTTATTTTAAAAAGGCCTTTATTATATCAATATTGCAAATACTACCATTCATTAAGGAATACTAAATGTGTTAGAGATTTAATTCTTATATTTTTCCAGGGTCTTTTTGAATAATTATATTGATACAATCCAAGGTGCATCTAACATCTAATTTAGAGATTTTTTTGATTATATGTAATATAAGATTTGCTTGAGGAAAATGTTTGGAAGTTATAACACAGTCAATAGTTAACATCTTCTCCATTATCAATATATTTATTTTTATATTTTATATTATAATATATATTAATTATAATATTTTAATATTTTATATTATAAATATATTTATTGTATATTTATAAAAACATTTAGTGTGGTTGAATTCTATATTACTTTTAGAAGAAAAGTTCTAATTGTATTAATGAATTTTATACTTTTCCAACTTTCCCAATGGTCACGACTTCATTCCTAACATTTGACTTTATGTGTGAGCATGAATTGTCCTAAAGACTTAGAGTAATCTTTCCCCACCTGCATAGAGGAGGACAATATGAGAACACCTGCTTTATATAAATAGCTAGTGTGGCAATCAATGATTTAATATGTGGAATGTTTTCCAAGTACACGAACAGAACATGCTATGTTGTTACAAATTTGGGTAAAATTGCCAGATAAAACCAGCTATAAACCAATGATTCTGCCATCTCCATACATGGTTTCACGTGAGTAGAGTAGCCTGAACCATCTCTTCAAGTTGAATAAATGGGACCTGCATACCTAAAATTAATCTATTATATATTGGAAGTTCTAATAATGACATAAAAGAATACTGTCTCAGCCAGCCATCACTGACTGGTTTTTAACACAATCTCTGCAGTTATACAATTATGCAGCTATTCTACTCAGTTATTAAATGTTTACCTATTTTTGTATGATAGTGAGAAATATAATAGCCAAATACATGCAATCCAAATAAATGAAAAAAAAGTGTCAGTAAGAAGCTATACCTAGCTGGGCAGTGGTGGCACACACATTTAATCCCAGCACTCAGGAGGTAGAGGCAGAGGAAGATGGATCTCTATGAGTTCAAGGCCAGCCTGGTCTACAGAAGGAGTTGCATGACAGCCAGAGTTACAGCAGACAAACCCTGTCTGAGGGGGGGGGAAAGCTATATGACCTGTTTTTTTTTTAAATTAATCTAGGATTGAATAAATTGCCAAAGCTCTTTGTACAATCTCTCTTTTCCATGGGAATTGACCATGTATTTGTGGCTTACCATTTCTAATTTTGTTGTCAAACACATGGATCCTAATTTTCTGATCAGATTTCAGGATTTGTGGAAATGGGACTTGGACCATCTGTCTTTTTCGATTTTTTGAAGCGAATCAATGCCTTACGATGTGTTATAGATTGAAAAAATTGATCCTCATGTCTAGCAAAATGGCTAATAGACATTGGACACATTTGGTCTGTTTTGTCTCATGGGTCGTTCAACATGTTGGCAATGAAGACATCTTAGAGATAAAACTTGGCATGTTCATCAGAGGTGAGTTACAGGTGATATTGATGATGCTTTTTATTTTGATTTATTACACTTATCTTTGGAATACCCATGGCTTCTGAGATACTAATCTTTAGAGATATAATAATAGGATTTCCTTCATCTCCACATTACTTGATGGGAAATAAGTTGTCACAAAGAACACACATTTACTTTCATACTGAATTTCATAGAAGTGCCTTTATTTTGAAAATGCATACAGTTTCATACTGACTTGTATCTTATAATATAAAAATGCCATTCCACACACTTTAGTAGAAAAAAATATATTCAGGCAATGAAGGAGCAGGTGATTTGAAGAAAAATGCATTTGCTATAAGCAATATGGTATTCTTCTAAGGCAAATTCATTTCCTTCTAGACGGAGAAAAAGCACACAAACAACGGCCAAGTTAGGCTTATTTTGCAAGTTTAAGTAAAAAGGGTTCACATTAATTTTGTAAAAGTTTGAAAATATTAAGGAAATATTGGTGATAGCTTGGAAGCCTTTCTCATTCCACCTGAAAACTGCTAGTCTTAGAGCGGTGTAGGCACTTTTGCTATTATAGTATAAGTAAGTCAGACAAATGATGTTCATAGGTAATATGGTTCCGTAATCTATTTTCTTTATGTGTCATCTTAACACATTCCAAAACAAGAGCTCTTTATGTATAGGAGCTGTTGTTTGCTTATATACATATGTGCTTGGCAGTACCATTACTCCCATTTTCAGAAGACTAAACTAAGGTACTTACCTGCAGTAAGAACTGAGTCCTGTCACTTGAAAATTGCAATTCAATCTAGATATGTGAAAGATCCTTTAAGACCTTTGGTGAGACATGGAAAGGATGTGCTAAAATAGTTGATAATTTTGAGTCCAACATATGATGAGTTACTACTTTTATTAACATTATTGCTGTGGTGGTGAAATGACTACTCATAATTTTTCATCTATTGTTTCACACGATTATTAGCATATAGTAGTGGCTAGAAAATGACTATCGCACTGATGACTTATAATGACATCTTTATAACCTCTCTAAGTATGAATATATGCTCTGTAGTTGATTACTAAAATAGCATGGCTGAATCTTAGTTCATTTTTTTTTCTAAGTGACATTTGATTTCATTTTGTACTGATTTTGAGAGAATCTTGTACTAACTAACCTTCAGGCCTGTAGAGACACATCAAAGAAGATATCACTGAAGTTATATAAACCATACAGTGATTGGTATAGGAATGTGATAATGACATGATACTTCGTGGACACCTTATTGCTGTCTTCTATTTATCTATTCTTAAGTTTCCTCTCTTCAACACCATTCTCTCCATATCCAGACACTGATTTAAAGAAACTGAGTAGGGACTATTGAAAGTGGGTCACTACTTTTTATATCAGGTAATGATCACTTAACCTATTAGATGATTTCTGTGCAAGTAAATGATGTGTCATAATGAGAGATGGCAAGTAGGATTGTGATTAAGGGTTCATAAAAATACAAATATCCAGAGCAGGACCACAATTCTCATTAGGAAGTACATTTATTAAGAGTCTTGAAACTGCGTTTGGATTTTCTTGCCAGTGTAATCATGCATAATAGAAATAATCCATATGAAAGTAGGCAGAATAAAGCCATCAAAGGATATCATTCAGAAGGACTAAATTTGATCATTGCTCAGAAAATAGGCTTCTAAGCTTATCGCCTGTATAAATACCAATTTGAGCCAATAGCCTGCTTCATAATGGAGTATTTGTGGCTGAATAGGATCTTAAAATGGAATGGCTGAATCCCGGAAAAGAACATGAATGATGAAGCTTTGAAATAAATATAACTAAAGTATCACATATTGTACTGAGAAGTACATGCTTCCTTAAAGTCCCCATTATCCCACTTCTTAACTTGCTGATCATTTGTACACATGAAGTTAATCAAAATTTCTTCTCAATATCATGATTTTTGTCATAGTTTTAGGAAAAATATTCCAATTGAATGTCCTGGGATAAATTGATCTTGTCCCCAATTATAAATAGTTTAAAAGCAGTACCATATTCCTCTAACAGAATATATATTTTAAATTTTATTACATTTTCAACATAGCTGTTTTAGCTAACTCTACAACTGGGAACCAACGCTTGGATCTAATCCTCTATATGTCCATTTAGCGAAAAAATGTTGAATTTAATATGAATAAAATTAACAAATTTACTTGAATACCAGAAATCATTTTGAAAGCATGAACCATGTTAATTACCCAGTTTGCAAATGGGTCATTATAGTTTGATAGCTTTGTTTGGAAAGCATACATGGGATTTGAAAATAAAATAAAACAGGCAAGCTCTTTCCCATAGAGGAAAATATATCATTTTAATTAAAGGAAATGAAATAAAATGTGAAATGAGAGAAATTATGTTTTTGATATACTAAAATATTTCTAATAAAGAAAAGGGGAAGATAATATATATTTACTGATATTTAAGTTTTATGAACTATATTATATATTTATATGCACTATTTCATTTGAATTTATATATACATATAGAAAATGTGTTCTATTTAGAACACTTTAGAATAGTGATGTTGTTTTGCCTTTAAAATATAAAACTATAATGAAACACTGAAAATTTGATACAACATTTTAACTAATTCAATGAGTCTGGCAAATGCTGAGTGGGGTAGAGGATGGTGACTCTAGGAGATTTATCTAAATGATAATACAATGTATTAGTCCATCTTAAAATTATATTTTTAGAATAGGATTCATCCCTATTGCTTCATAGATAGGACTTCTCTGTTTATTTCAACTGTGGTCTGGCATGCTTTTGCATATTTTCAGTAAATGAATTAAGACACTGCTGAAATATTGTATGGGCAGAATTCCAAGATGATTTGTCAGGTTCCATGTGAGTCCTCAGACTGTGAAACTCTAGACAGCTATATCTTCAGCACCTTTCTTTCTTTTAAGTTGATTTTCTCTGGTGTTTGTCACAGTGGTGGAAACATGAAAAAACAGAGCCTCAGAAATGTGAGAAACATTCCATGCACTGTGCACTACTAGTTGGCTGCATGACAGGAAGGAGTGGCAAAACTAGGAAATAACAGCAGGCTTTGGTTGACAAGCATCATGGAAACATTGATTTCAGTCCTGTGACCACAAGGGACAGATATCTCCCATAATGACAATGAGCTTGGGAGCACATCTTGAATCCCAGGGACTCCAAATGAGAATGGAGGGCACACCTTGGGCAACCTAGAAGTCATACTGCACCAGACCTTGAAAAAAAAAGATGAACTAATGCATAACTGTGACTTTATGCTGCTCTGTTGGCAGTAATCTGTTGAATGTCAATAAAGAATGAACACGAGTAGCAATGGTGAATTGCTAGCATTTGGTATACCAGGAAATAAAATTGATTGGTTGTCTACACTTGCCTATATTTTTAAGTAGTTTATAATACGGGGGTGAAGTTGTAGCACTGAGTGGAAGGTTCTATTAACTTCATTAGCAGAGCACTCCAGGGCACCATGATGTTTTGGGTAAAGAGATTGCATATTTATGGATGGTAGGATTTCCTCTCTTCCTTATCTTTCTCTGCCTCTGTTACAGGAGTATCTCCCTAGGGTGCATTTACTTGAAAATCCTTCAAATTAAAGTCCAGGCTTAAGTTTGTTTTTCTTTTGTGGTATTTAAGGAATATGGCATGTATCTTTTATGTGTGTGTATTGGGGAGGAACTAGTATCTTTTTGCAAATGATACAATAAAGTAATGGGTAATTCTGTTCAGATATTAACATGTGGCAAATGTGTCACTAGGGAAAGAATTAGGAAGTGGGAATACAATGGAGGAGCTCCAGAAGAGGGGGAGGGGCTCAAGTAGCAGCCGTGTAATGATCACGAGAAAGACTGACTTAGGAAGGAATAGGGCAACTGGGAAATGATTAGCCATTCAGAAATAATTTCAGAGGTCTACAAATGAAGAACCCTGACTGGATAAACACACAATGGCTTAAAAAGCTATAAAAGTTAATGATATGAAAAGGGTCATAAACAACTTGTGGGACTAATTTCAAAAAGAAAGCCAGGTCAACAAGAGACTATAATTCTTGGATTTATTCTAAATTTAATTTTAAAATGAAGTGATATGCTTTTTCTTCTTTCTGTGCACACTATAAACTCAATTAAAGTTAATGGGAGTTATGAGTAGGGCAGTATTTCTAAATCACAGCTTCTTTGAGGCTAATTATTTTGAACTAATTTGTTAACCAGCAATTTTTCCTTGCTTTGGTAATAAACAAGGTAACACTCATTCACATTATATTAGATTTCTAGAAAACATTCAAGAAGATATTTCCTCAACTGGTCTAAAGTAAGGAAAGATATGAACTAACCTAACAAACATGTTCATCATGAAAAAAATCAGTGACAACTTTTAAAAGCTATAAAATGTCTATTTTGAGATATCTTTAATAATACCATTTTTAAACTCAAAAGTTTGGGCAAATGATCTTGTTTTCCAACTACTTTTCTCACTAAAATTCTAAGCCATTCCCTTCTATGTGTGTGAGAAGGGGATGTATTATTATATGTGTGTTTCTGTGTATAGGGGAGCAGATTTGTGTGGAGGTATGCATGTGGGTTGCAGCCTGAGGTTGACTTCTGGTGTGTTTTTCAACTATTTCCCACTTTGTAGGTTGAGAAACTGTTTCATACTGAACTGAGAGCTTACTGGCTCAGCTAGTTGAGCTAGTTGACTTGCTCTGGAGATCTGTCCCTGCCTAACTCCAAAATGCTAGGATTCTAGGCAGGTGGTCATCCCTACTTGGCATTTATGGAGGTGGTGAGGATCTGAACTCTGGTCCTTATGCTTGTCCAGCAAGAATTCCAACCACTAAGACACCTTGCTAGTCTCAAGATTTTGATATTTTGATCCTCTTAATACAGCACTTGGGTTCCTGAGACCTATGAAAAACACAGGCTAAGACTACACCTCTAATATGAAAAGCTATTTATTCATAGGGAGAACTGGTGTCTTTGGCTTCTTAGGCAGTGTTATGCTACAGAAGCTCTTCTAGAAGCACTTGCTGCATAAATAGACACCTCTAAAGTGCTTTGTACTTGATGGATTGTGATAATACCGTGGCAGGCATTTCACATAATACTGCACCAATACATATTAATAAATCTTATCAGATGTCAAAAAGAGGTACATACAGACTGTGATGTAATAAAGTGATGCTTTATTGCACCCAAGTGCAAAGATATGGGTGCTAGGAAGATCTTGGTAGTCAGAGTCACTCTATTTTAAGACTTTCCTCTAAGAATGGATTATGGAGCAAGACTCTTTCAGAACACAAGACTTGGAAGTGTTTAGAATAAGATCTAACCTGTGGATGCACACCATTTTTATACGTTCGAGGGGGAAGCTCTAGTTCACTTGATTTGCTACCATACAACAGAGAATAAAATTATTAGGCATGTTTTGAGCTAAGAAACTTCATAAAGGTTTTGGATTTTTACATCTTTTGTTTTTGTGTATTTGTGTGTGTGTTTGAGTGTTTGTGTGTGGAGTATGGATATGCATGTGTGTGTGAGGGTAAGGTTTTTCTCAGGAAAAGGAAGAATTTTATACCCTGTCCTGCAGATCAGATCAATATTCATAGTTGGATGTGATCTTATGATTTTTGTTCAAGATGCTACCACAAAATCCTGGTAGTAAAGTTGAAAAAGTGTTTACATTGAACATTTGTAAATTCATCTCGTAGAGTCTACAGTTTCCATACAGACTAGATGTTTATCTCTTTATCTGTCTAGCAATGTGACAGTCTAATCCATCCTGTCTATGATACATTTTGTAAATGACAGATATCAATATACCCTCTTTACCTCTGTAAATGTACACACAGGGCACAGTCAACACTTGTTTACAGCCTTTTTTAAAAAATATACAACAAGATGTTAAATATGCTTTGGCTGAATTGACAAATATATTTATCTCTGTATTTTATTCTGCACCATTACTTCAGAGCGCTCTCTCAGGCTTCATCCATGTCAATCTCCACACCTCCTCTCCTCTGCATAAAAGGCCCACTGTTCTGATTTCTCCCCCCCTCAGTTCACTTCTAAACTATGTTGTAAAGGCATCACTGCATTCAATATTTTCTGTTAGGCTTCTTTCTCTTGACATGGTGTTTCCAAATTTCATCTCTTTAATTGAATGCTTCAGACTGTTTATTCTCTTATGGACTAACATTTCGTGGCAAAAATAAGCCATATTTTATTCATTCTGTTATTGATAATTCCTGTATTGTTCTCAACTTAAGGAATGGCTGGTTCACCCAAACTCTACAAGGTCCTGGAGATGATGGATGAGAGATCTAATTGCTTCTCATTCTCAGCAGCATTTGGTGGCATCAGTACTGTTGAAAGGATGAGGCATTGAGGTGTTCCATTCTATTATTTCATGTGTTTTTTATTTTCATGACTCCTAGTGCTGAATACCGATTTGTGTTTGTTTTCTAATGTGTGCCTCTTCTTTAATAATATGCCTATTTAAACTTTTTGTTCACTTCTAAAGTCAATATGACCTCATTACTGAACCCTAGAAATTATTTCTCAATTAAAATTTATTTAGGTGGATATTCATTGTAAACGATGATGAGTTTCATAAAGACATTGTGATCCACTTTGACCATGTTCAGCCGCTACTCACTCTTTTCTCTCTGATTCCAGTCTTTTAATTCATCACCCTACTACATTCTTACACTTTTCTGTCCTGTATACACATATAGTTATGTATATACATAAAAACTGGGAACCACAAGTTAGAGAAAATATAACATTTGTCTTTCTGAGTCTGACTTAATTTGTGAAAAGTATAATGAGCCTCAGTTTTATTCATTTTCCTGTAAACAACATAATTTCACTTTACTGTATAACTTAATAAAGACTGTGTGTATAAATACTGTTTCTTTGTTGTATATCTGGTGATAGATGCCCAGGCCGATTCCATAATGTGACTGCTGTGAATAGAAGCAAAATAAATATAAGTGTGTGAACTGTCTCTGATATACTGAATCAGAGGCCTTCAAGTATATGTGTACACACACACACACACACACACACACACACACACACACACACACATATCCTCTCTCTCTCTCTCTCTCTCTCTCTCTCTCTCGTAATATAGCTGGGTCATACGGCAACTCTACCTTTAGATTTTGAGGAATGTCCATTCTGATTTCCATAGTCTCTGAACTAATTTCCATTCCTACAGTAGTGTATATAATATTTAATTTAGTATTTACTGTTTTTTTTTTTTTTCTTTAGTGATGGCCATTTTGTTTGGGGTGATAAAATCTCATTGTTATTTTAATTTGCACCTCTTGATGGCTAAAGATATTGTGATTTTTTTCATGTTTATTAGCTGTTTATAATTCTTTTGAGAACTGTGTGTTCATTTCATTAGCCTATTTGTTTGTTGGATCATTTGATATTTTGTTACTTAATCTTTACCCTGGAAACTTGTCAGGAATGTGTGACTGTGAAGCTAATTATTGTACGAGGCTATGACACGCTCTAAGTCTAGTTATTTGTAAATTTGGGGGCATTTGTCAGGAAAATAAATAAAAAATAGCCATGTCATTAGCCTGCTGTCTCACATTTTGCTGGCTACTGGATTCCTCTGTACTTAGGAGCATATACATACAGCTTTTGGATTCCTGCCTAAGCATGATGTGGTACTTCAGGGAAATCTTTGTCCCAAGCAGAGAGAGTTTGTTTAATGGAATCACTTATTTCAAAATTAAAGCAAACTTGCTCTATGATGATCAGTCTCTATATTCATTACTTTGATTATAGTGATGGCTTCATGGATGTCTGTATATATCCAGTCAGATCCACTGGCTTGTATACACCATGCAGTTTTAATGAACTATATACAATAAAGATGTTGAAAACTAAAATGAGATAAAATGGATGAGAAGATTATATTTAAAATTCAACCTATTTTTAGGGTTTACAATTCTAATACATAAGTTACAAGTCAAATATATTATCTTATTAAATACTGATAATTCTTCAAGGGAAATTGTTACCCTCACTTCCTGGAAGCACTTAAGTTTTAGTATGGATAGGTCCAAGCTGATGAAATGGAGGTCAGATTCAGGATTATTGATTCTACTCTCTTGGTACCATAATAGAATCACAGCTTGGTGGTTTGCTTCGGAACTGAGTCTCTATTGTCAGCATCTTGCTGAGTTCCTGATATATGGTTATTATATAGCTATTTCCAAATAACTGAAACATTCCTTGCTGCAGGGAAGTTTGTTCTGATTCATAAAGTAAATAAAATGTGCAAGGCTTAGAAAGAAAACAAAAATTTAGAATGTCCACAAGGCTACTAGTCGAAGGTTATATAAGCAGTAATAATCTCTCGGGAGACCCTCCAAACACCCTTAAGCTACCTGCAAGTCATGACGGGGGTCCAGCCATGCGTTTTTTTGAGTGATTGTGCATTCTAAGGTCAGTTTCTTAGTGATGCAGCTGCTTTTGTGGTCTATGATCCTGTAAGTCACCCCTCACCAATACTCTTGTAAGTAACCCCAATAAACTCACTGGTTCAGCAAGCTAAACTTGAATGAAATCATTTTTTTTTTTGATCTGTCATCAGTTCCCTGTCTGAGGTGAATAAACATTTGTTCATGTCTCCCTAGAAAATATCATACAACAACGGAGATTCCAAAGTTGAATTCTGTTAATGAGCTGTCAGCTTGTCGTTTCCAAGTAGGTCTTGCTAAAGGTACCTACTTTGTGCCCTGTTCTATGTATACAAGGCCGATTTGGGAAATGAATGGCAAATTAAATTATAAAAACACAGTCAAATGTAAACTTTTGTCAATTTTTTTTCTTTAGGTTTAATACGCTGGGGACTTCTGCATGTTAAAAGGGGGCAACCTGGTTAGTTTCTTGAGGTTTAGCTTTAAGAAAAAGCTTTGTAGATGATATGCATAAGGCATTTACTAAAATTATTCTCATGACATGAACCAGCTTATTGCTGCTTATCCTTTAGAATAATGAGTTCTTTGTGTTTGTTGGATTTATTTGAACACATGAAACCATTTTCAAAAGTGAATGTCAATATGAAAAATTACTCTCTCCATGTGCTCAGTAATGGAAGGGAAGCTCACAAGTGTGCCCTGGGCAAATATCCCAGGGTTTCTTTCATTAAGCCTTCCCTGTGTATCTGAGCAGGTGAAAGGATTAGATGACTTAATTCCCACTTCTCATTCTGTTTCCATCCAAGCTTTAAATATTTACTACCACTTAGGAATCTTGCGTTTTAGTAATCTTTAATGATTCAGCTATGCATTTTGAATTATCACAAATGTGCACCATACAATGGTGTGGTTTTTTGTGTTTCCCCTCCTTCTTAGCCTAGCCTTGCTGAAAGTAGGTTAGTTAAACTAGATCAAACATAAGTCTAAATAATTGAAACCAGTTCCCTCTGGGAACAGCTGAAGCCCTATTGTAAAGCCGGAAATATGTCTGGCTAGAAATTCTTCAGTTTAATTTTTAATTTTTATTTATGCATCCTCTTTTTATTTACCACTTTATTATTTTTTTTCTACAGATGCCCAGCTCAGAGTATTCCGAAACCACCTACAAATTGGTTTTAAAACATCTTCTAGCCTTGGGGGGGAGGAGGATTTGGGGGAGAACAACCTTTGCTTCTTTATTTTTTTTTCCTTCTCACCTTCTTTAAATATTCAGAACACCAAACTGCCTTTTTCTATCAGATTTCTAAACTAGAGTCAATGGATTGAATCAAAAGGATCTCTGAACTTAAGTGAAAAAAAGAAAAACCTTTCTCATGAGATGTCTTTAATTAGAAACTATCTTTTTTTGCTAGTGTGAGCACAACCCCCAGACACCTGAATGCTAAAAGCATTCCACGCACTGTGGTACTCAGAGTCATCTTACGTATTTTCAAATCATATTCATGATGTGAATGTATTCTGGAATGTGTTTATCATTATTTAGTTATTGGATTCTTTATTAGATAATTTCATTCACTGCATTCACAGTGTGTATATGTATATATATATGTATATGTATATGTATATGTATATAAATTAAGATAGTATACATTTAATTTGTATTGTTTTACTAATTAGTTTTTAATAGAACTCAGTTTCCCCAGTCATCACATAAATTCTATTTTGTGGATTTTAATCTGGCTCTGCTGGGATTCTGAATGTGTATAAATTGAGGGATGGCTGCTTTCTGGAGAATGATGTGCCCAGGGCCAGCAGAGAGAACAATGTTTCTCTCAACTACGTAAACAGGCCAACTGGTACTCCTACTGATCTGAGACTCTTCACAGTCCAAGTGCCTTTTGTGCCTCTTCTTGGTTCAGGTTCTTTCTGGAAATATTCCCTTGGGAGGAATTCTTGTCTCAGTTATAGTTCTTGAACATGTCTTCCTCCCTCAGTCAAGGCTGCTTCATTGGTGAAGACTTATACAATATTTGAAGAGACTAGTGTAGGAGTGACAAAATGTGCTCATCACATTAACATGAAAAGGACTTTTCAAAAGGGGTACACAATATCCTAAGTATCATTAGAAACAGATGTTGTAATATCTAAAGTCTGTGACTTTGACTCAGAAAGGTATAAGCCTTAAGGGGCTATTAGAACCTTTAAACTCAAGCAGCTTTCTCTACCCATTAGAAGATAAGGAAGTCAGAGAGCTTTAGACATCACATTACACACTGTTTCTGGCTTGAAATTGGACACAGACAAGAAATATAGTTTCTAGTGGGAAGAATCCCTAGTTGACAGCCAGCAACAAAATGGGAACCTAGTTCTACAACTCTAAGGAACTAGGTTCTGCTGACAACCTGAATAGATTGAAAGCAGATGTCTCCCCAGAGTATGTATACCATGGGAACGCATCCATAGATGATAGCTTCATTTGAGTCTGTGAAATCTGAGAAGACAGTCACACTGTGTAAGACTTTTGACCTACAGAATGTGGTAATAGACAGGTGCTATGTGATGCCAGTACATTTTCAGTAATTTGTTACACTTCAATAAAAAGTGAACAGAAGATCTAACCATTTAGGTGTGTATATATGTGTGTGTGTGTGTGTGTGTGTGTGTGTGTGTGTGTAGAACTGACAATTCAGTGGTAATAGTTACTAAACCCTTTGGCCAGACCATAGAGTATTACAGACTTCTTTAAATCCTGTGTCTATTTTTTATCACATCATTTCTTACATAATTCTCATTGAATGTCTATGGAACAGTAGCCTGCAAGTAGAAAAGGCTCTTTGGAAATCTAGCCATCAGCAGAAAGTGATATTCCCAGATTTAAGGCACCAGAAATGTTAGAAATTGATTTTCCCCTTTCTTTTAATATGCTTTCTTTTGCTACAGCCATGGCTTTCCAAGATAAATTGAGGCACTCAGGGAAAACGTAAAGTGTATAAATCACATAAGACTTGACTTTAAACCTCATTGTAGTCTTCAGAACACAGTAGGCACTCAAATAAAACAAACTGTAGTGGGACTAGCATAATGATCTGAGGACTTAGTGATCCATTGCAGCTTTGACAATACAATTTACCAGCTAAGAGTCATGGAATGAAATACACTCACAAAAAAAAAAAAAAAAATCAAGAAAGTCTACACACCACTGTGAAAAACAGTAGATGAAAAATTACAATAATTTGTGAATGTAAAATTCAAAATGTATTAATCGCAATGCTCTCTGGTTTGGCACTAAATTGACTGATCGTTAGGCTCCCAAATAGGCTACTTTCAGTTATGCAAAGCTGTGAAACTATGGGAGACTTGTTTAAATACTCATAGCTATGGTTTACACATCCACGAAGAGGAGATAAGAAACATGACTCTCCAAAATGGTTGCTATGAATATCAGATAAGATTATTTATAAACAAAGCAAAGCAAAACAGAAACCACTTAATATGGTTATTGGGCCAGTGCAATAATAAGAATAGTGTCAGTTAGTATTTTTATAAAATTTTATCTTATTTTAAAATTAAATTTGTTTTTAAATAATGCACAAAATCCACACTCATTGATGTGTCATATGATGCTTTGAAACTTGAATGTGTTATGTGATGTTAACACTGAAGCAAGCATACCTATCACTTGCATACTTACAATTTCTTTATATTACAAACATTCAAAATCCTTTCTTCTGTCTGCTTAGAATGTACACATTATATACATACATATATATATGTATATATATATATATAATATTATTATATGTAGTAGCATTGCTGTGCAGTAATCATGTATCAGAACACCTTGTTGCTATGTAATTGTGACAATGTCCACCGACTAACTTTTCTCCCCCTTCTCCAAGAACTGATCACAACAACTGAGTACACCCCTAACAAAACCAATATTTTTCAACACACAGTGAGACAGATTTCAAGGCAAATGTTATAATACTGTTACCTTCTTTTCTCATTGAAGATTCATAACTTTTATGAAGCAGAATAGCACTAATATTAAAAGTAACCTCAAGTAGTTTATCACACAACATTCATGACCATGCATCATGTAATGATTTCATGTCTATGATGTCGTTTTATTTTGCTTTTCTCCATTTGGTACATTTCTACTTAAATATATTTAATCATAAAGCTCATATTCCATGCTAATTTAGTTGAAAGCTTGGTTTAATTTAAACAAGTACTTTTGAAATTGATGAATTTTATGCCATTCTTTTCTCAGTGTTACTTAATTTAATAGAAAGCTTAACAGGCAAGCAAAGACATTCTGTTCCAGCCCTGATTAGAATAAGGAAATCATACAAATATCCCAACAATGATATTTTCTATGAGTCTAAAGTCCTTAATGAAATTAAACATCAATGTGTTTGGCTGCGATAACAGGAAACCTGATCCTAATAAAATGAGTGAAGCTTAAAGGCTTTATTATTCAGCCATCTATAAAAGTGTACGTAGAACATTAGAAAACACAAATGGGTTATTTATAAAGTGCACACATTGGTGTTACCTTGTATGTAAACTTCACTCAGCCTAAAAAAATGATCCTCAAAGTACTGAACAAATGGAGTTTAGATCATATACATTCAATATTCATTATTTTCCCTCTTCCTTTCCCTTCTTCCAAGCCCTCCCATGTATACCTCCTGGTTCCCTCTTGAAATCATGACCTCTTTTTCTTTAGTTGCTACTGTTACGCGCGCGCGCACACACACTCACACACACACACACACGCACACACACACACAAACCACCCCTAAATATATTTATATACAATCTGCTCAATCTGTTTAGTGTTACTTGTATGTATATAGTTTAAGAATGGCCACTTTATTTTGGATAACCAATTAGGGAACTCATCCCTGGGAAGGACTTTTTCTCTCACTCTCAGCATTTCTCAGTAGAGTGTAATTCTTCATCTATAGGTGGGGTACTATGGTTTCCCCCCTTCATATTAAGATATCTATTGGTATACTTCTTCAGATCTTGTTTAGGAAGCTGTATTGTTCAGGTGTTATAGGTGAAGCCTCCCTGATATTTCTATAAGATAGAATCTCATAGTAGCTTCCCTGGACTTTTGGCTTTTACAGTCTTTTTCCTCTTCTTCAAAGATGTTTCATGAGTCTTAGTGGCAGGAGTTGTGTTGTAGATGAGTCAGTTGGTGCTGAGCACTGCAGGAACACTTGTTTTCTGTATTTCAACCACTTGTTTTCTACAATGCTTTCCTTCTGTTACAAAGAAAAGTCTCCTTGATGAGGAGTGTGAACTACAGTTACCTGTGGGAGTAAGGAATGATATTTAGAATGCAGTTAGGAATTAAGATGGCTTAACAAAGGGACAGTAGTGGGTTCTCCACTAAGATCCATGACCTTGCTAGCCTGAGTGCATAACTAGGTTTCCAGTCCCAGCCATGATTTTTTCCAGTTGAAGAGGCCTTAATTCTAATTATAAAGCTCTTACTTGCCTCCATGATATGAGTGCCACTATTGCATCATTAGAGTTACAGTGACATGCTATTCATCATTGTGGTTCATAGGTGTTGTGGCTGTCTGTGTAGGATTGTTGCTTGCTTCCTTCCCCTGGAAACTGCATAGCACCTTCCAGTACTATAAACTTCTATCTTCAGAGAAGGGCTTTCAATTCAGATTGAGCTTGGAACATCCAAGACAGATGTTCAAAATACATGGTAACTTCAGCAATAGGAATTTACCTTTGCCTCCGGGAGGCAACCAAGGGTAAGAGCAATAGCCTGCATCTGCATTTTTTAAAGAATCTCTTGGACTTCCCTGATTAACAACTTGAAAGAAGATTTCTTACACATGACAATTATTTTTAGACAGCCTATGCCTCTTGAGGGGAGTAGTGAAAGTTCAGGTGGGTTAATTTTACTTGAACTGTATATACATATTTATATGCCTAGATTTAAATATATTGTATGCAATTTAAGTAAATAAATTATATGATTCCTTATACTTTTTTCAAACCTCCTTAATATTACCTAATATTTAATCTTTATTTACATTGTCCTTTTTTCAGTTTTAAGAAACACGACGCTCTTCTTCCTGGAGAGGTGTTAATAGTTATTAGCTGTTGAGGAAGGGGAAGTCAATGTCCTCAACAGTGTAACCACTGGTGAGTTGCCCAGGCTTCTGTAAATAGATCAATGCCCATGATCCATGTAGACAACCCTGATTAAACTCAGTGAGTCATAAAATAAAACAAAAAGATATGTAGTGTGTGGGGGTTCTGGTTGAGAGTACGCGGGAAGGCTGGTGGGGATCAAAAGGGGTAGAGAGGTGAATGTTACCAGAATGTATTATGTATACATATGATGACGTTTTCCAAGAATAAGACTTAATGGGGGGGGGGGAGGGAGAAATACTTAGGCAAAAAACTGTAAACACTGTAAAATGTGTAAAAACTGTCAAATGTGTGACTGTTTTCTATCTTCATCCCTCATTTGGAGAATACAGTTATTTACCACCAGATTTCAAAGAAAACAGAAACTCAGCAAATAAGCCACAAATATTTCCAGAATACATATTTGAATTAATGAGGTTGATGTATTAATATTCAGAAATCTTTCTTGCCCAGGGGAAAGTAACATTTTTAATAAAAATAATGAAAATGAAGCTAGTGTTCTGTGGCCTCATTTGTCATTGTTTCCCCAATAGTTGAGAAATCCTGGGAAGAGCCTGTTTAATCTTCATGAGCCTCACTTTCTGTATCATTCAATTTGACTAGGTGCATTACAGTTTCCTAAAGCTTAGTTATTAATGTTAAGAGTATGTTCTTATTTATCGAGGTATATTTTGCATGGGAGGATCCTTACCAGAAAAACAGAAACTATTTGGGGGCTGTTCATAGCTATCAGCCAATCTGTTGCTAAACCTTCCTATGAAAAACTAAAGGCATTTGCATTGGATACTAGGGAATAATATTTTTAATTTGTTGCTATAAGCATTGTGGTTTTGTGTTATAACGTCTTTCTGAAGAGTTCCCTTTCCTTCTAAATATTGATTTAATATGACCTTAGCAAAGAAAAAATATATATATATTTTGGTGGATGTGGTGGTGTGCGCCTAGGATCTCATTACTCAGAAGGATTGCTTAAGCTCAAAAGTCAGAGACCAACCTAGGCAGCATAGCAATCTCTCATCTTAAAAAGAAAACTCTTTATATCCTACAAAATCAGGACAACAATTTAGGCAAAGGAAAACCAATGAAAATGTACTCCAAAGACAGAAAGAAAGTGAATTATGAGATGATGTCACAGAAATATGGCAGCCCAAATCAGTTGAGACTCCTGGTAATTCCACTACAATTGGCTTGAAGAACCTGTTTTGCTTGGTATTCATATGTTTTATACTATGTGTGAGTGTGATGTGGATGTAAGCTATGGCTTCCTCATTTTCACCGCCACGGAGGAAACATTGCTGAAACAAAATGTGGACCAATGATTGTGCTCCCCTGTGGAGGATGCACCTCTAGTTCAGGCCGCATGAGCCCAGAAAATTCACAGACAAGGGACTGTGGCTCATGATACAGTACAGTAACTATTGCTCGGGTGTTACAATTTCTGGTTACAGTTTAGCAAATGCTGTGCCGTGATGGAAACAGGAAAATTCTTACATTCTTGTGGCTAGCATGTAAGCCACCCTGTATTAAAATATGTTTTACAGAACTTTAAACAGGACATTTAAAAGATAAAATCTAATTTAAAGTAGTATTGGATACTTACTAGATACAATTATGGGAAAGGCTTTAAGTATAAGAGCAATGAAAAGAGCTGATGGGAAAAGGCTCACAACATTTTTAAATTATACAGAAAAATCCATTGAAAATTAAATAAAATTTCCCTGAACACCAGAACTTGATAGAAAGGTCCTGTTGCTGAAGACATTACTAAGCTTGGTCATGGGTTTTAGGAAAACTGAACTGGAGCTGAGCTGGAAGCTTCCTCTAAGTTCACTACTCTTCATGGTTCCAGGAGATGCTATGAAGACTGTTGGAAGAAAAAAGTTATCAACAGACTTACCTAGCTGTGATCTTTGCCTAGTACAATGATGACCTATAAGATAATATGGGCTCTCTTGTGCAATAGTGGTAAGACAGTTATGGGGGTAACCAACCACATTATGTTTTTATTTAAGTCCTGATCCTCAGAAGGGAATTCAAGCCTGGTTCCTTAAACCTGGTCAAAAGTTCTTGGTTGGTGAGGTCACACACTCTAGGGAAGAACCTACTACTATTGTTTTGCTAAATAACCATGTTATCAAACTGCTTCTAAGCATTTATATTCATACTCTAAGCTTAGTGATGCATCAAGCCTCCCTCAGAGAAGCTTCCGCTGCAATGTGTGGTGGTTGACACAGAAGTTCTAACTGGTCCAAGTGTCAAGAATGAGTGATGGCGGAATCCTTTTGGCTTCCATTGTGACAGCGATAACACTCTATCCAAGGCTAAGGTAATATAGTAGAAGGTTCCAGGAAGAATATAAGAGCCAAGATGGGAAAATATGCAGCAAAAATGACATCTTCTAGAAAATAAGCTGTTGCACTCAAGAATTCACTGCAGTTATGGCTAGCAGCACAAGACTTGCACAAGATTGGACCAAACATTTCATCATGGATAAATGAGGGACACATGAGATTCCATTCTTCCCAGAGGAGCTATGTGTTCTCAGAGGAACTATGCTTATTGTGGGAGCCTGTTATTTTCATCAGTGGTATAGAAACAGACATTCTTCTTGTTCCACTAAATACCTTCCCACCTAACATCAGTCAAGTATCTCAGTGAGCCACTCACAAATGTAAAGAACAAAAAACAGAGGAGATTTGTTGAGAAGTAGTATGCCAATGGGAGAGGGAGGGGGATGAAGGAGAGGAGTAGAGGATGAAAATTACTAAAATTTATTATAAGTGAGTATTAAACTGTCAAACAATAAAAAATAGGAAAATTCATTTTGAAAAGCATGTAAAAATGTTGCAGGGCTATGAGAGTCTAACTCCTAGGAATGTCAGAAACTACACCCATAAAGTCCCTCCAACACGACTCATGTCCAAACATGAGATGAACAAGGCCAACAATATATGTATTAACATGGTCAGGGAAAGTCCACAAGGCCTCAACCCTACACAAAGAACTTCAGGCAATCAAGAAATCCTGAGACTGTGAGAAATAGTATGCTCCAGGAAAAAGCATACCAATTGGATACCCAATACCAAATGATCAGCCCTGAAAACATGTATTCAAGTAACATTATACAGAGATTATACTTATGTGTTTAGGAACACACACACACACACACACGTGTATTTCTATATATGGTACACATACATATATTCACACACACGCATATATACATATATGTGCGTGTGAGTGTGTGATACATATGATAAATACTATATACATGTATATGTATATACACACACATATATATGATATATATATATATATATATATATATATATGATACATATGTATCAATATCAATGCAAAAGGAGCCCGTGAATTTGAAAGACAGTGATGAGAAGTATGTGGGAGGGTTTGGAGGAAAACAAAAGGAAAGGAAAAACTATGTAATTATTTTATAGTCTCAAAAAGCAAAATAAACAAAATAAACTGATGAATTAAAACTATCCAAAAGTCAAAGGATTTCTACTCAGCAATTAAAAGGAAACTGTACCTGGAGAAGACAGCTGAGAACTCATTTCATTCTATTTGTCTAATTAGAGTAAAACCAGAATTTAAGGCTCTTTTCCTGGGCAAGCCTTTGGCCACCCATGGGACACTGAAAGCATCAGAGTTAGTCTTAAGCCCCTCAGAATCTTCCAGACACAGATTAACACAAGTGACTGTGGACACCTTCCTGCAGCCCCATCTGTTACTGTGGAATGACTTTGAGTAGGAACCTACTCCCGTGCCCCCCCTCCCAAAAAAAAGAAAGAAACCAGGTACTTTGCTGCTTTTCTACACTTCTTCATCTCTTTCATTTTCTCTGGTCAAGTCCTCCAAGGATTACCAACCAAATCAACTGTTTCCACTCCTGACAATTTTCAGAGAATTTTCTGTAGAAAAATGAAATCCAATTGTTTGCCACAAGATGGATGGGTTGAGGATATTAAATGAAATAAACCTGGCACATAAAGACAGCATGTATCTCTCTTATATGGAATCTGAAAAATAGAAATGACCTGTATGGAGAAATTGTAAATACTAGAGATTTGTGTAGAGGGGTGGGGTAGAGAGTAGGGAGTAGGGGCATGGATAAAAGGAGTTAAGAGCTGGTTAGTGCATGTAGAAGCCATACATTGTTGCTATGTACCATTGATGCATATTAGACAAAAATAAAACAATAATAATAATGCTACCTCATACGAGCCCCAATACATTTTTTAGAACTGTATATATGCATATATTTGTATTTCAAACTTTTAAAGAGTACATTTCAAATGTTTTTATCATGAAACAATAAGCACACAAGGTGATATATTTATTTAAATAAATATTTCCACATTATAAACATGTATCAAAACATTATTTTTCAATGAAAAAATTTAAATATATAGAAATTACAAAAGAAGAAAAGCAAATTTGTAAAGTAGCTTTTACTTCCCGGTTATTCCACAGAGCTTAAGGTCACAAATACTGTCTGAACACTGCTTCTGTGCTCTACTTGTGAAGGTACAGCTCTACACAACTGGTAAGCCACACACACACACACACACACACACACACACACACACGTATATATAGATATATGTATGTTTATACATACATATATAAATGCACACACACGCATATATATACAGTATATATGCATATATATTCATTGTATGTATATATATTTAGATATACATACATAGATTTTTATACTCATTTAGTATATCTGTTACTATTATTTGCTGATCTAATAGAAATCACATCTCACATATGAGGAAATGACAATATCTTATTCCTTGTGTTAATAATAAAGTTATAAAAGCAGCATTGTTAGATCCAGTCTCTCAAAATGTCGGTCATAGTCTGTTCAGCATGGAAAAGCAGAGTTGCATGCACAGACCAGGGGTCCATGAAGCCTTGCCATCTCCTTCCTTCATGTATTCCTCCTGACTCTGATACCACACAGGGTCCAGCCTCTGACATTCCCTGTTGCATTAGTCATGGCCTGCTTCCAAATCGTGACTTGTCCTAAACAGTGTGCTTAATTTGTGGCACCAGACTGACTTTGCTCCAACTTTTTTTTTTTTTTCCCATGGTGCCTTACACGAGTCTCATGCAGTTTTCAATGCAGTCTCCCTGAAACCTTTGTGCTCTTTTTTAGAGTGTGCCAAACACTCTCCATGTTTAAATCACATGCATTTACTTCAGTATTTTAAAATTGATGCCATAAGTTATGGTGAGGAGTATGCATTGCTGAGATAAATTTGAAATTTTATAAAACATGACACACTAACCTCACATTTCTTCAGAATCCACACTAAACCACTAATGTCCCTTATAACTTTCAAAGGACTTTAAGAACTCCCCTTCTTTTACATTGGCTACTGTCACATTATTTTTTATACTAGCTAGGCAAAAGTAGTTCACATATTTGGATCATCACATCAAGAGGTGACCTGTACATATCACAGAGTCTAGTCCAGTGATTCTATTTTCCGTCCAGAGACTAAACAACTCTTTATAATGCTCCAGTCCAGTAGTGACTCTGTTCATTTTTACTCAAATGGTTATTGATGTACTTAATATCATTCTTGGCCTTTAGTGCAAAATAATAGCAGTTAGCAAATGCTTTTGTTCCATCTGGCATAATAAAAACCACAAACCCCTCTGTTTTTCATGATTAAAACTGAGGAATCATTAGAAATCACAAATAGTATATATAGTTAATTGAATTACTAGCCTGAAACAATATTTCTAATAACCAATTCAATGGCATATGATAAAGGTAAATTCATTATATGCAGATTATAATTATAAACATGGTAAATCATATGCAGTGTTTCTACTGTAAGTAAATAACTGTCCGTCTTAGGGCTGATTTGCTAAAACACTACCTGGAAAACCAATAAATATTTATTACTCATATTAAGTAGAAATTTCTGAGAGTGGAAGGTTATCTATTTGAAGGTCACCTGTATTAAAAGCACAAAGAAAAGCCAGCACAGGAGTTTATTGTGGTCGATGCTTTACCATAAGGTTTTATCTTTGGCAAACTCTTCACCTTATTCTGACCCATAAGGAAAATGGAGTTTTGTATCTCTGGATTCTTTTTGCTTCAGTGTATTATAAATATCTATTACAAATTGCTCAGTCAAAATGTTGAAATACAAATAAAATACAAATACAAATATTTAAATATAAGAGTAACATACTTTAATATTTCTAGTGTTTAAAAAACATTGTTTTTGATGTATAACAGCAAATATTTCAAAGCATTTTGAGTTTAAGAAAGCCACTCTAGTTACAGTTCTATCATATGTCAATGGAAAGTCTAAACACGTGTGCACTGGGCTGAATACATTGTAACATGAAATTAAATGCAGTCATCAGGAAAGTGAAAAGACATTTAAATTTAAAAGAGAGCATAATCCATTTAAAGAGTAGAAACTGCTTCAGCCTCAAGTTCGAGCTCACAAACCCATAACTAATACAAAGAGGTCAGTTAAATATATTGTAACAGGAAGACCAATACATTGCCTGCATGGTTTCTTTATAAGGGACAGATTGTTCTTTATATAATGAAAATAAATTTAATTTTTAACAGCTCACAATTAATTCAAAATCTATTTGGGCTCACCATGCATTTACCTTCTGTTTTAAGAACACAGAAATATGTGACGTTCCTCCAGACTGAGGGGTAAATTTCCCTTCCCCCAGATGCAAGTCTAAGTTTGCAACATGACTCCCTGGCATTCCTGGGAACTAACTTTAGCAGCAGCTATGATTATCAGCTATGGTGACATCTATAAATTGTGGTTTGGTGACAACTATGCACTTTCCCATTGATGCCGGAACAGATTGGCAGGTGGCCAGTTCATTAAGCAAAAATGAATTTCTGGATTATGTGGCTGCTGTGAATGAACCTATCACCTCAAGTTCTGATAGTGGGAAGAAAGTTCATTTTCTGCTCTTAAGACCCTTGGAAGGTTAAATGTACCTTCAAATATTCCCCTAGTTAGTGTCTCAAGAAGGATACAAACTTCAGATCCTTAATTGTTGATTTCATTTACTGTGGGTAAAAGTTTAACAGGAAAAGATGTCACTATGGATAACAGCGCTTCTGTACACATGTATGTGCACATACACACACAGGCACACACATACACATATATACCTAAAACACATGTAATATGCAAATAAACACACATGAAACTATGGAATACTAATGGTTACTGATGATTTTCACTATTTACAGTAACTTTTTGCACAGAAGTTAAAATCCAGACCTTATGCATGTGAAAAGCTAATCTTCAGACTCTGGAATTCTTCGTAGTATCTCTAGTTTTACATCTATCCCTTGAGTACATAAACTGTAAAACAGCACAGTTGACACATGATATTGATTTGTAGAGCATAGTAGTGCTTTGTTTCAATGGAGCAGTAGCTTGAGTGATAATGTGTTACGCAGTAGAACGAGTTATCATTGAATGGTAAGAGGAATGGCATGGAAAACATTGTAAGATTCAAGTTAATCTCGAAATAGGATGAGAATAGGCACACCAAAGCCAGAAATACAATCTCACAACTCAGGAAGAATAGAGATTTGAAATAGGTCTGGAGAAAGAGGGATTGAGACTTAAGCAGCTGCAAGCGTCAGAACCAGGACAGTTGGGCAGCTAACTTCAGAGGCTAGATGATGAGTGAAGGTGAATGGAAGACGAATTCAGTCAAGTCCATCAGCCTTACCACCTGTGTTCATCCAGTGTCCCTTCATACAGTGAGTTTCTATTTAGGTTACTCTAGCCTCTGACTACATAGGCAGCTTAGAGCATGCTAAAATCAAGCACATTTTAATTAGCTTAATCTAATTTGATAAACGAGTAAAGAAGAATAAAAGGAGAAACAAAAAGTAAAGGGCACACACATTTTAGAACTATATCTTTACCTAACACTTTTTTTTTTTACATGGTGTTATCAGCTTGTATTTTCATTAGCAGGCTTAGAAAGATTGCCCAGGTATGGCTTTTATAATATGAAGAATTTGTTTTTGAACTTGGGTGACTTGATAAGGAAGAAAGCACATTTTCTCTTTAGTGTTGATACCCTTCATGTGAGTGACATAACTTTTGTCCAGCTATCATTTCCTCTTTCATGTTTTGTTCTCCCACACACACAAATAAACAAGTTTTGTTGACACATCTTAGCTCGGTTTCCTAAGAACTGTCCTGGGGTTAGAACACAAGAACATACTAAATTTGCTAACTGATCTTGAAAACACCGGTAGAGGAGTGGAGAAGTTGGATGGGAATGAGAAGACTCCCAATGTGCATATTAAACAAGTTATCAGAACAAGGTTGCAGACTTTGATACCATCATATAATTGAAAACTTTAGAGGTGGCCTCCCCACAACACTCATGAAGTGTAATTGGATTACACACTCTTGATTCTCATTGACTGCTGGATGTCGAAAGAAGTGACTTGGTATTTCTTGACATTTCCAGGCCATCACAAGATAGAAGAGAGGAGGCTCATGGGTAGATATGTGCAGGTGCTAGCCTTTAGAATTGTTCAGAATTCACTGAATGACTTCAGAGAAAATATAGCAAAAGACTTGAAAGGTTTAGTGTAAGATAGTTCTTTTTTTTTATTCCTTTAACCAGCAGTAAAGGAAACTTGGGTCTCACAAAATAGCTTAATGTTTAAGAGCACTTGATGTTCTTGCAGAAGACCTGAGCTCAGTTCCTAGTACCCAAAGGATAACTCAAAACTGTCTGTAACTCCAGTTACAGGGAGATCCCATACCTTATTTTGGCCTTTTCAGATACACATTTTTAATATATTGACAGAGCACAAGCACAATAGACTTAAATAAAAATATATTAAAATAAATAAAGCAACTGCTTAATAGTTTATTAATTTTCATATTTTTCTATTAACTGATTATATAATTAGTGCTCAATCATTTACTTATTCACAAGTCTACCTACAAAGTTTTAAAATAATGAACCTATTTTTCCTCATTTTGTCCAATAATTTTCTCTTTAATTTCTTCCTCTTTCCAGAGAATCATTAGATATTCATATACATTTTAAATCAGCTTTGTTGAAAATTCAGTTTCATAATTTCTCTAGAATTTTATGGTAAGTAAGATTACTTTTATTTTCAAATTTGATAACAAAACTATTAAAACATTTTGAAATATACCTATGTGATAGTTTTGAGACAGTACTTAACTTGGACATCTTAATGTATTATTACATTTTCTCATATTTTTTTCAGAATGGTTTGATATATTTTCTTAAATGTTACTAATGCCTAAAGGTCTAAGTCAGACTTAGGATAATTTTGTTAGAATAAAGTCTCACTCAGCCTGTGCTTAGCGTTGCTCTCTGCCCTGTTCTACACACACAGTCTTTTAGCACGAATGGTTTCTCCTTCATTTAGGGTG
The DNA here is from genome assembly GCA_026225945.1 of Cricetomys ansorgei. NCBI lineage: Eukaryota > Metazoa > Chordata > Mammalia > Rodentia > Nesomyidae > Cricetomys > Cricetomys ansorgei. The sequence goes on from JAMJFZ010001796.1 coordinate 18,265,486, forward strand.
AAAGGGACTGATGTTTTATGAGGGTCTTGAGGAGACGTGAGGGAAGATAGCTGTGTTTCTTTTGGGTGCTGGTCTTGGGTGTTATTAAAAGAAGACATAGAGCATAAATGAAATGAGTGGAGCCCATGTCTGGCCACAAGAAGAGAACTTTTCATTCTTAGTGACAACAAGCAACAGAGAATCTGGAGGCTTCTCCAAACCTTATCCCTAACTGAACCCATAACACCTAAAAATTATCACCTTAGAAGTCTCTGGCTTTGAGAGAGAGAGAGAATTTTTGGTTTAGAAACCAATGTTAAATAAAAAAGACTAAAAAAATATTAGTTACATAGAAAGAGTGGTACCTTCAAGTGGCCTCAAGAATTGTGGAATTGACTTGAGTTCAAGTGTTAGCAGAAAGTGAGCAGCACTGGGGACAAATGGATGAAATTTAACAAAAGAAGGATGTTTTCATATTCTCACATGCACAAATAGTGTTCACTGAGAATTGCCTTTAACATATCTTTATATTAATAGACATTTGGAAGTAGCTTACAGATCCTCCAGTAAGGGCAGCTTGCTAGATAGACATAACAAGGTATTGGTCTGCAGGCTGTCTTTTGAGGTGGACTTTAAAGTTTTAGGCCTGTCCCAACAGCAGCTGTCTTCTTTCCCTTTCTTTGTTTAGAATTTTCTTGCCTTTTTCCCCACAGGCAAGAAATGCAATGAGATAAGTCACGATGATGTTAGCTACACCAATATCAAATAAAAATTGAAGCTGGTTAATTGATAATTAATAAAATCTAATATAAGTCTTCCAAAACAAGGAACATTCACAGAGATTCATTTTTGTGTGATAGCTGTTGACGGGACACCTTGTAGATCCAAACACTGAGGCAGGAATAAAAGCTCAGAGATTCCTGTAAGTCTCCTGGAGACAAAGTATTTTTCCTTGCATCACAGATCATCACAGATAACGTAAAATTTAAATTTGCATGTGCACTTAGCAACTCCCTAGCAACCTTCAAATGAGGAAGCTTTTACCTCAGGTATCCACAGGGCAAAATTTTAAGAAAACCTTTTTATTTTATTGTTGACGCTTTAATTTTTAAATATTTGACTTGTTTTACAAGACAAGAAAAAAGTAATAGTTCATATAAACGTTTAAATAGTTTCATTATTAAATCCCTTACCACTTCAACCTCTAGCATGATACTGTGAGCAATAGGTTCATGTTGATTTTATTTCATTAAACAGAAGTATAGAGAAATAAGAAAAAACTCAGTTTTCTTCTCTTGAGGGTTTTGGTGTCACTTTCTCTGCATTTCCTCATAGGTGGTGTTTATTTAATTTCTAATTATTCCATCCTCTTACTTCAAGATTTGGAGACCTGGATAAGCTCCTGTCTTTTATTTAGGAAAATTCACCATTCATGAATGTGAAACATCTACTCCAATTCTTGTGGTTTCTGAAGCACTAGGAAGGGAGGGAGGGAGGAAGCAGCGATTAACTTTCTCCTTAAATTTGAAATAAATGTGGATAAAATTCAAAATCAAGGTGCTTGAAGGAGAGAGGGAAAGACTGACAGCTAATTCTGATATGTTGCCCAAGGCCAGGCATAGACTTGGCTCTTTGGGTGTCAAAGGTGCGATAGAATGAAACTGCTGTTTATTGCAGTAAAACCCGGACAAAGAACAGATGCTGTTTTTTCCATCAACCTGCAGAAGGTGGAATAGAGCAAGTACATTGTTTGGCAACTTCACATGATTGAGGAAATGCTGCTTTCTTTCCAGGCTACCTTTTGTCTTTCAGAGCCCAGGTGATGTCTCAGTAGCTCTGCTTGTGAGTCTGCTATTATTTTACCATTACTTACTCACTGCAGCCCATGTCAGTATTGCTGCTCTGTATTAAAACTAGGGGGAAAGGGATAGGATTTCCCTGACAAGGATAAAGACCCATGGGTTAATTGTTTTGTAAGCTCATTATAAAGTCATGGATGAGTGGAACACATGTAGGTTTAATTTAAAACTCTTTGCCTTAGTTATGTAGGGCAGTAGAAATGTGAAGCTGTTTCAAACTTTCTTTTAGTCTCCACCCTTCTGTTGACTGGCATTGCTTGTGCATGAATCAACCAGCCTCTTAAATCACAGTGTGCTTTTAGTGTCATTTCCAGTCTTCAGCCCAACAAACAACTCAGTTGTCAGATGAGGCAGAGCTGGGCATAATATCACTTGCACATGATTTATTCCGTAAAGTACATAGAACGCATGGTGAGTGCCTAAGCTTATTATTTCCATCGTAAACAATGATGTACGGAGAACCATCTCACTTTGTTCACAGTATGAGGAGTGTCAAGAGGAAGACGTAATGCATTTTACATCTTTTGCAATATCAGTTGACTAACAGGGGCAATGGGAGAGAGGATACTTGCATCATGTAACTAAGAACTTCACTGTGAAGATGGTCATGAGGTTCAAAGTGAGAAAGCCCAAATCCAAAATTCCCTAATCACTTTGCATTTTTCCCCCTACATGATGTTTTTTTGTTCATTTTGCTTTTTTAGAGTGGTACCACCTCATCCTGCTCAACTGCAGTTGTGTGTAGTTTTCCAAAAGGTTTTCACACAGCAAAAGAGAGTCACCCAAGAAAGACTGCTTCTCAGTGATTTTTTTTAATGAGTGAAGATGATCCTTTACTGAGAGAGGTAGTGTCAGGTAGTATCCTCTTGTTAAATGCTGGCATCATGTTACAGTCGTCATTTGAGTCAAGTGTACACAATTCAAAGTTACTCTTTGAGGCATGGTGTCTCTCTGGGCCTGAGTGTCATGGAGTTTGACTTGTTACTATGAATTCTCATTGGAAAAAAAAAAACACAAAAACCGCCCCATAAAAACACCATTCATTTTTTTTTCCCTATTTGTAAGAAAGTTACACTTACATTAAAGTAGCAATTACATTAGACTAATTTACCTTCCAGGGATCACTTACAAAGTACAATTTTCACTTAATGAAATATTTTAAATTGTGACACAAGAACACACATTGTATATTACTTTTGTAATCTGAGTTAAACACATTCTTTGAATATTGGAAGAATCATTAGCATCTGATTGACACCTTTTATTGCAACATTTGTTACGGAAAAAGGATGCTACAGTGGGACAGCAAACACACAGAAATACATCATTTGTATTGGCTTCTCCTTCCTCTCAAGCTTGATTAGCCTAGAGGAGAACATGGCAGGGCCCAACCTCTTGTTTCTCACCATTCCTTGCCTCTGCCTTTGTTTCTAATCAGATGAGATAAATTCTTTGCAGTATTGTGACTTGCAAATGTCTTTACATTTGACTTTCGTGACTACTTGGTCTAAAGTTCCTTTCCCATCAGTGTTTACTTGCAAAACAAATTCTCCAAAAAAAGGCCAAATTCAAACATTATTTCTTCTGATTAATCTGGTAATGTTCATGAATTCTTTTCCTGGAGTCTTTAAACATTCTTATGATATTTCTTTAACATTTTAAAGATATTTAGTCAAGCTCAGTGTCTCTTCCACTAACTTATGAGCTGTTTGAAGGTCAGACTCATGTATGTATCTCACTATTTTGTGGTAGCAAGTACACTATTTAGATTATAAGCCACTCTTAGTAGCCAGCCAAATCTTTGAAAATGATGTAAAGAGCCAAAATGATGGACCAAAATCTTCATGAGGCCCACATTAGATAGCAGCATAAAATACAGATAGGACTAGGGGTTTATTAAACCTTTGATTTATAGTTGACATTGAATTAGAAGCTTAATACTTGGTACAAAATAACCTTTTGAAGCATTCATCTTGAGAATAACAATATAGAAACTACCTAGAGCAGTAGCTGGTGGAGAAGAAGAAGGTAGAGGATCTTTGTACATAGTCCAGGAGCCAGAACCCAAGAATCTCACTCAGAGGAGAGCTGCTAGGTCAGTGAGGGAATGCTGTTGATATCATCTGCTTTGGGAGTAAGAACTCTGCACTTTGTTGGTGCTGATGTTAACCATCCTTCCTGGGTTCCAATGAAGATTTCCCATCAAACAGCTTTGTAGAGACTTATAGGCTTCCAGTAGAAATGGTTCTCAATTTTGACTTGGATTTCCCATTTCTTTTAATATAAACATTTGAGCAAGTAATGCCCACGCTAAAGGCCTTTGGTGTGAGCCCAAAACTGATGGAGAAGCTTTAAAAATCCTGGACAATAGCAACAAGGGCAGGAAAGTCTTTAGTACATAGAGTTGGATAGGTCTAGACAGTGGCAAAGTTGGAATCCTTTGAATAAGAAGACTTTTCTTTAAACTGCTTTAACAGTACTATATGATAGGAGTGAGAATAATTTCTGGTTCTCACGCATAAGTAAATGGAGACCAAACAACTTAAATAACTTGTCCAAGTATGAAGAAAATAAAACTAATGCTGTTTTCCCTTTTAGGGGGCATGGAAGTGGGCGTAAAGGGTTAGGGACAGGTTGTGCTTATGCATGTGTTTGCAATGCTTACAGTTCATGTTCTATAAGCAACACCAGATTGCTTCATGGCTGTCTTCTCCACACTGATTGCACATATAAAATTTCAGTGTACACCCAACCTCCATCTGTCTTCTTTCCAGTTCTCCCTCCTTCAACTCCCCCCACCCCCTTCTTTCTTCCCACTGTTTAGGGTCACAGATCGTTGAAGCCAAGGAGAGCAATGTATTTAGAGCAACACTAATGATTTTGGCCACTAACTGGGAATTTGTTCTTCTGGGCTCTTCTCCCAGGTCTCCCACCATGTGATTTTAAACTTGATTGAGTTCCTGTTTATCCAACTGTAAAATATAGGTAATATATTCCTGCCTCGTGAGAACTGAAAGAGGATACTGCTAGGTACAGTGTTTTATGACCCATGGATGAAAGACATAATCAGCAGCAACTTCGTTATTTTGAAAATGTTTTTAAGCTCATTTTGTCCCTTCTTCACATGACATGGGCACTGCCCTATAAGTGATGATGTGATATTGTTCCTTCCCAGAATATTTCAAGATGATTATAATTCTTTTGGAAAAGGTAGAAGGCATGTATTTTCTCCAATTCTAGGAAAGCATATATATGAATGCTGACAGTGTATTACTATGTTTCCCTGGCTAGCTTTGAACTTAATATATAGATCAGGGTAGCTTCCAGCTCACAGAAATCTGTATTTGTCCACTCCCTAAATACTGGGATTAATGGTGAACACCATCATACTCACATACATTTTTAAAAATTATTTTTTAGTTTTTTGATAGTTTTCTGCATTTTTGTAGTGATTTTCACTCCTGATTTTGCTCTCCTGGTCTCCTCCCTTTTTGACTAGAACCCTCATTCTCTTCATAACCTCCTCCTACTTTTACATTTGTGTGTGGCCCCAAGAGTTTATTAAACATGTAATTTTGATTTTGAATATGTTTGGCAGTCTTAATTTCCTTCGAGAACTCAGAGGAATGTTTTCTAGCCTCATAGTCACAGAAGACACAAATTCTATATTCTAATTTTAACAAACCAAACTCTTGATTCTCGAGAAATCCTGGACTATACCACTTAATCTATCAAAATCAAAATCACATATTGATCAGGAAATTTTGTCTGTTGATTTTAGGTGTATTTGAGATGCTGCCCTGTTTTAAAAACAGACTAGAAAAAAGACTGAACTGAGAGACAAATCTGGGCACAAAAGCCTCACACAATGTGCTTTAGAGGGAAAATGAATGGCTGCTAACTTTGCCAGTGTGCTGACTTCTGTCATTTTCATGTTCAGTGACAAGGGCCATATGCATGACTGCACCCCATTGATTCTGGAGAGTACCAAGATGAACAGATTGTCAAAGCTACACCTCCCCTGGCATGTGACTGCGGCTCACCAGAGTGTCAGCGATCCCTAGGAAGAACAGCATACTTTATTTATTCCTGAAAATGTGCTTGATGGCCAAAATTTCCATTTTAGCTATTTTGTAGCCAGTAAATTTGAGCATTAGTGTGTGTAATTGTTTTCTATTCTATTTAAGTCAAAGGAGACTTGAGTTGGGAACATATATTTTTGAAATCTAACTTTTTTGAAAAGATTTAGGAAAAAAAAAGCATTTAGAAGTATTTCCCATTAAGGAGAAAAGCAAGAAATAAATACAATTAAAAATAGTCTTCAGGACATTCGTGTCTTCATATTAGCTTATCGTCACTTTGTAAGAATCAAGTCTTGATGACAAAGGCCTGAAGCCTGGACATTAATTTTAGGTCACTACTCTCTTGTGGCACTTAGATACCAGCATTCGGTTATCATCGGCTTTATGCTTGTTTTACCATTACTCAGTTCCATTTCTTCTCCACATCCACAGTGCCACTGTGAGACCTGCTATTATGCATCATCTTAGTATGCCTTCACATCCTACTTTTCTCCCACGCTTGTCTTTATAAAACTTTTTCTCTTCCATAAAGAGTTCTAAATATGCTACCAAAGAAATGAGTAATGCCTTCAGTGTGGAGTTGAAATCTCTCCTCAATCTAATGTCTAGACTCATCTTTAGCTTGTGCATATTACAGTGTCATAAAATTAAATTAACTTTTGCATCCTTAATGATGTCATATGCTTAGCTGATTACTTGCTGGACAAGTCGGGTCTTCCATAAGTTGCCAAGAGGTTCCAGTCTCAGTATAAGGTTCAGGAATCATAGTCTATGAAAAGGAAGCAAAATACTGGTCATCAGACCAACAAAACACAGGCTTGGCTCAGTATAGGAGAAAGAACATTCAAATTCATCGGTCCAATTTCCATTATGTAAAACAGGAGACTTAGTTGGATTTAAAAGATCAGTGATCCCAAGACTTCAAGAAGCCCTCTGATTTGAATGCTGGTTATTTTAATAAATCATAAACATATTCATATGTTAGACTTAGAGGAAAAAAATAATATGCAGAGTATGCACAAATCAGAGTACCTTAACTGACATTTAACTTACAAAAGGAATTTATGTGCCTTTAATACTGTCCCAAGCACCTTATCAATTCCTACAAATCAGGAAATGATTCACAGAACTTCAGACTTGGGGAGAAAAGCATTGCCTGCATAGGCTTCCTCCAGGGAGGTAAAGAAATAAAAGCATTCTGATTCACACAGCTTCATAGATAGGATTTGGTGATATTAATTAGGCTTTCTAAATGGATGAAATACACAAGAAAAAAAAACAGTAATGTACTGTAATCAAACCCAATTTTTTAGTAATTGTGACAAAACACAAGCCACAAGACAGAGAAATATAAATAATGTATTTATTGAGATTCTTAAGATGCATTTCTCCTGAGAACCGATCTGATATGAAGGAAAGTAAACACAGAGTTTTTAAAACATGAGGAAAATTTTCATGAAAATATCAATAGGACTATCTTTGTAGAAGAGTTAAAAATTGAGTTTGTATTGAAACTTCTGTATTTATCTCCCCCGATGAAAGGGGGATCTCTAAAACAAATTCTTCAAAAATCTTTTTTCTAAGTGAGTCAATGTGACAATTATATTCAGTGACTAGTTAAGTCTAATTCCCATGGCACTTATACTCAATGGAATTAAAGAGGAAGCTCAACTCTTATAATCACTGCCTCAAAGTAAAACAGAAAAAATTCTAACTGAATTCATCTTATTTTGGCAAAGACATTGTGTTAAATTATAATCTTCCCTTAGTAAGAATTATATTTTCATTTACATTATCCAGGAAAGTTTACATTATCTAGGAGATGCTCACATAGAACACTGTATTTAATTTCATATAATTAAGGTCGAGCATATATTCATCTTTAAGTCATAGACTTAAAGCAAAGATTCAATGAATTAAGACATTATTTTTCACGTTTTGGGTTAATATTAAACATGCTGTTTAATGAAGAGCTCTGCCTTCCTCAAAGATTTAAGAAAATATCTAGGACAATTGTCTAGTATTTTGTCAATCTACAATCCTTTCAATACCTGTTTGTTTCTATTGTTCTAAATTAGACTATTCTAAATTAGAATAAAATTAAAATAATTTCATTAGGGGTGGGGCAGCAGGTTAGTGGTAGAGCATATGGTTACTGCATGCAAGGTCCTGGGTATGATCCTCAGATCCCAAATTGCTCCTCTTCCTCCTCCCCATTCTCTTCTTCCTCCTCTATTTACTACTAATAAATTTATCTACATCATTTATACCCATAATTCTTTCTAGCTTTAAGTTTTGACCTGAAGCCTTTTCATGAATTTTCTCCTGAGTCCCTAATGTAATTGGTTCACGTGAAATAATTAACATCATAGGATCTCAAGGAAAGAGAATGAATTTAATGTGCAAAGATAAGGAACTAGTATCAATTTAGATAGGACATTTGACATTCTTAAACAGTAAATATGATAAAATATGGTTCTAAGTAACAAAACTCTAAAATTTTAATTCTTATCTTCATCATAAAGTATTATAATAGATGTAAATGCTTGTAGGTTCCATGTATATAAAGGTATGGCCCAGATTCAGGATAGATCTTCCTACTCCAGATGACCCAATCAAAGGTGTGCCCAACTGCTTGGGTTTTAGTTGATTGTAGATGTCATCAATTTGACAACTAAGAAAGGGAACACTCCTTAGCATTATTCTGACTTTGGGAGATGTCCAATATTCTGTATGTTTTATATATACATGTGTGCACATGCAGTGTCTCACATCTAACATTTGTCTGAATGTTACATCTGAGTCTTACCTGAACACCTGATTACTGTGCAACTATGACGTATCTTTCACACTATATACAGGACTGATTCATTAGAGCCATGTTCCCTCTTTACTCTTCATTTCCAGGCACTTCTCTAAGCCTGATTTACTCCAGCATGTCAACCTGTCCTATGCTCTGCACCTTGGCTCAGGCTTGTGCAGTGGATTAATTAAAAGATCTTGATTTGAGCTACTTTATAATAGAAATTGTTGAGTAATATCATTGAGAATATCTGGTAAGACCAAAAAATGGAAGAAAAGAGTTTTCTCAGTTGACCCATCATCTTTCTGGTGGCAGTTCATATACAGAACATAGAAGGAAGCTTTTGCCTTTTGCCTGCTTGCCTTCTCTCTCACTGACAATTTCATGTGTTCAGCTGCTGAGTTTCCTTACTTGTATTGGAATCTACTTTTTCAGGATCTCAACATTCACTGAAGACCAGCTGAGACATTTAGCCTCATGGCCTCAACAACTATCAGATTCTTGGCCTTTCTGCAGGATACAGTCATTGTTGTACTAGCAAGATCATAGCTTGTAAAACACTCTAATAAACCTTTTAATATAGATTATATATTAAAATATATATATATATATTATATATATAATATATATAATATATATTATAGAGAACTCTGACCATATATACTATATATAGTCATTACAAATTTCTAAACCCCCAAACATTTTATTATGGAGGTATAATTCCATTGTAGAACACTTTGCCTAAAATATATATACTAATATATATTCAATATACTAAAAATAATTGAATGTATTATAATAATGAGAACTCATGATTTTAAAAGTAAAACAAGACTTGCTGGCTGAGTACTGTCTCTCAAGAATATCCATTTTCTAATCTCTGGAACCCAAGAACATTACCTTCTACAGAAAGTGGGGATATTCACATGCGATGTACATATGTAACATAACATACCATAATGATGTGGTGGGTCTGAACTTACAGTCCTAAGCTGAACAATATAAAACTATGACCTTGCTCATAGAGTGGAACAACACAAATAGAAGGTAATGAGAAGCCCATGGAGAAGAGGTATGGTGCTAATCACAGATGATCCTGGTTGTGCTCACTAGGAAGTCTTCTGTTTTGTTTTTGCTTGTGTTGTCATTGCGAATGAAGACCTCAGAGAGGGATTTATGGTGGAAGTACATATGCACACTGAAGCTTGAGTTCAACTAGTGCTGAGGAAGGAGAAAGATGTTTCTTATGAGAAAATAAAGCAACAAGTAGCAGTAGTTTGGCAATGGCCTCAGTGTAGGAGGTTTGCAAAGCAACCTATATTCAAGGGGATGCGACTGCACAGACTATGAGGACTTTGCCTGCTAAAGCATTTTTAACTTCATAGGGTAAGCACAAAGAGTGCTAGAATACCTTAATAAAAGATTGAAACCAAGTCATACAGGATGTACTGGAAAGGGGAGAAGGAGTCTGGAGAACTCGCTAAAATGTCATTTCAAAAAACATTGATAGGGATAAGAAATAATAGTGATTGTGATAGTACCAGAAGAATAAGAAAACAGACCTATAAAAATGTTGTACTCCTTTACCCAGGAGAACAGAGAGGGCTAATAAAGGATGGGAAGATGAGAGGGTAAAGTCAAAAAGAGAATAGTGGGAGGGATATTTGACACTATAGGCTTTTTGAAAGTATTGCATGGAAATCTACTACTGTAGAAGCTTCCTAAAATATATCCACATCTAGCATGGCTGCTGAAACAAGACCTGAACAGGGGCATCACTAGACCCTCAAACATTGCATGTTATTGCAATTGCTTTTGGTTATTCTCCAGAACATGGTAGTAAGACCCTGATCCTGAAGATATTTCCCACTTATGTTATAAAATATAGAAAAATAAAACTGATACTGACTGTAAGCTTTATCCCTTTTGGCTGGTTTTCATAGTGATGGAAGGTATTATGCATAGAACTAGAGAAGAGAAGTTAACATCAGTCTCACCCAGCTGCAGATCCTGCAAACTGTAAGGACTGGCCTAACAAGATATTCCCACTGGTGCAATGGTGAAACAAATGTCAATCACTTTCCGATTGGGTTAAGGTCTGATTCACCAGATAGTACCTGTACTTGGCATCACGATTGAGCTGAAGAACCTGTGTGCATTTGAACGCATAGGTGCTCATGTGTGCACACGCCCCCAACACACACATGCAAAAATTCATTTGTAGCAAAATCTTTATCTTTATTTTACTCAATTTAGAGTTATTTTACAATTATAACTACCCAAATATGAAATAATATATTTCTGTTGTGTTAAAGAAGTGTGTCTATGGAAATTTGCTGCACTAGCAATAAAGAAATGAATATAAAGTCAATAGCAACATGATCTCCATAGCAAAGTGAGTATATGCTAAAAATAGCACTAGATGGATATAATATTAAGGGGATGAAATTTAAAAAATGTGTATATAAATAAATTAAATGCACATTAAACAAATGACTTTTATTGGAGACAAAGAAACCATAAAATGTAAAAAAACAAAAAAACAAAAATAGAATAGAATAAAAAACTCAAATTGTCATAAAAATAAAACCAGGTTAATATGAAGAAATACTTTGGCCTGTTCCTATATTGATAGATGAATTTTGAACATCAAAGAATAGAAGCTCAATAATCACGTGAATAGAAAATATTTGCTTACAATAATATGTATAATGATTAATTAGTTAACTGCCATATGCCCAGTTTACTGTCTGAAATGTGTACTGTAACTCAAGAAAGAAGAATTTTGTTCAAAATTAGAAAGGAAAAAGTAGGGCAGGGGGCTCATGGAGTGCAAGTTTACTAAGTAGTGCTTGTGGGGAAAGGTGGGAAGTGTAAGGTTATCAAGAGGCTCTTTCTGTGGATGCAATTGTGATAGTTAAGACTGATTGTAGACTTAATGGGATCTGGAATCACCTTGGAGACAAGCTTCTAAGAGGTGGTCCAGATCAGATGTGCAAAGAACTACCTTGAATGTGGACAGCACCATTTTATGGTCTAGGGTTGTGGACTCCAAAATAAGGAGAAAGTCAGCGAAGCATCAGCATTTGTCTATCTCTGCCTCCTCATTATCAACACAATTTGACCAGCCATTTTACATTTATGCTATCACAAGGTCCTTTCCTGGATAGAGAGAATCCTCAAACAATGAGCCATAATAACTCATCCCTTCCCTCAGTTGCCTTTGTGTTTTGGTACCAGTGAGAAAAATCATAAACATAGCAACCTTTCCTTCCCTGAGGTAAGGAGGATACCTTGAAAGCAGCGTTGCCTCCTCTGCATCTCCTCTGTGGTCATGGTGTTTAATGAAGGACAGCAAAATCAGAGGCAATGTCCCGGACCTATGGGGTTCTGCAACAAAAAACCTGGGAGAGGGAGCGAGGATTGGGGGGACAAGGAGGCTCGAGAAAGGAAAGGCAAGTCTGATTGATATCTGATCAAGCCTTCATTTTATTGAAATCATAGTACCAGTATTTATACAATTTTTGAAGTGGGGAGAAAAGCGGGGAATGCATAAGCAGGTATCTGTGGTAATTCTACTTGACAGGCAGACTGGTCTATCCAGTAGGTTAAGAAATCCTAGTGTCAATGGCCTCAGAGCAATAAGGAAGTACTGTGAAATTTCTCTAGGGCTTCCTGTGTAAACTATAGGGGTGGAAACGTGGAATGAGGAAGCAATAGGGATGGGTTAGTTAGACAGTTTCCCAGAACTGGGCAGCTTCGGGCTATCTGACCTTGTCCATACTCTGTCCATTAAGGCCAGAGAGAAAAAGTGGAGTGCCTTGTATTTCAAGCTAGTGCATCCAGAGGGGACCGCTTACTACAAGGCAATGGTCAGAATCAGACTTACTAGGACATAGAGTTCAGCATCAAGGCTCATGGGAAATAAAGAACCAGCTAATCACAAATGTGTGAGATTTTTGACAACTTTGTAGAGAAGGAAAGATAAATGGTCCTTCTACATAAGATTTAGTACCTCTTTTCTCACCTGGGCTAGACCAGGTCAGAAGTAAACTTCATTATCTGATTGGCCCATTACATGGGTGTCAATTTTTCACTGAATTTCCTGTCACTTAAGTGATTTTTAACTACTTAAAGTAAATGTTTATATTGAAAATGAGTGCTCTTGATTCTTTTTTGAAGTTTAAGTTCTATTTTACATAATTATACTTTTAAAGAATAACAGTATAAAACTTTGATACGTAGATATGAGAATAATTTGTATAACAATAGCATATTATGCTATCCTAGAACAACCATATCACCTCAAATGTTTATCATTTCTTAGTGATAAGGACATTAAAATTCTCCCTTTACAGTGTTGAAAGAGTGAGAGATCTTAGAACACTCAGTCATAAATGGGAAGTCTTCACCTAACCCCTCCCCTCAGGGTTCAGGAAACTATGTGGAAGAGGAAGCAGAGATGTTGCAGGAGCCAAGGGGGATGATTGACACTAGGAAAAACAGTGTCTTCTGGACACAATAGGACTGGCACACACAAACTCATCGAGATCTTGGCAGCAAGTGCAAGGCCTTCATGGGTCCAGGTTAGATGATGTCTCAGTGCTGGGAGAGTGAAGTCAACACAAGCTTCCATTCCTAACCAAGGAGCTATCTCCAACTGACAAGCACTTACACATGAGAAATTAGTTTTCCCCAATGGAAGTCTCACTGGGTATACAAACCTTACTGGCCTTTGCATTGCATATTATGGCTTCTGATTTGTGTTTTGATGAGTTTTGTGTATGTGTGTGTGTATGTATGTGTGCAAGTGTATGTGTCTGCATGTATATGTGTTTCTTGTGCTTTTTCTTTGTTTTGTTTTGTTCTGGTTTGTTTTCTAAAGAAAGAGAAAGAAGACAGAGTCAAATTGGTGGTGAAGTGGAGGAGGTTGGAGGAGATGAGAGAAGGAAACAACAATCAGAATATATTGTATAAAAATTATTTTCCATAAAATCTAAAAAATCCTCTTCTACTGTTTTTTGAACTACAAATTGACTGTTGTTAACCATAGCCTTGATTTTAGTCATCAGACTTCCAAATTGAAGCAGGGGTGTACATTTGTGTGTTACTTTTTGAAAACATATGCTACATTTTTAGTTTCCAAGTTATCCTTTTATATGATATAATTGTGTAAGTATATAGTTAGAATGATAAACAGGATTATCTTTTATATAATAAACAAAGAAGTTATTAGGTATAAAAGTCATCTATTTCATTTCCCTTATTCATGTTCATGCATCTCTTCTTTTTCTATTTTTTATGAACACAATTCTTCTTACTTTGTAGGATTTAAAAAAAATTTTTGTTAATTATTTGGATGCTTGTTTACCTGTGTGTGGGGAATGTGCACACCAATGCAGTTTCCTGTAGAGGCCAAAAAAGAGTACCAGATCCTTCGGAGCTAGAATTATAGGTTGTGAAACACCGGGCATGCATGCTAGAAACTGAACCCAGGTTCTCTAGGGCATATGGGGAACCACTGAGCTATCTCTCTAGACTCTCTTTAAAGACACTTGTGCAGGAGATTTAAGTGGTTTTGAAGCTACTGTTAGGTAGAGTTTTGAGAATGTGACATTAGGCCTGTGTATGTATTACACTACTTCCTGGGAATATGAAGAATTTTAAGAAAAGAGCTGGTCAATTTTTTAATTACAGTTGTATGTGTGTTTGTGTGTGTGTGTGTGTGTGAGTGTGTGTGTGTGCATGCACGTGTGTGCATGTGTGCACCATGGTGGGCATGTAAATGTCAGAGGACAGCTTTCTGCAATCTGTTCTCTCCTTCCATCATGAAGGTCCCAGGGTCTGAACTTAGGTCATGAGACTTGATGGCTAATGCCTTTACCCACAACATCATTTGGACAGCCCCAAACCTGCTGTTGAGCAATTTCCAGTTTAGTTTAAAAGTGAAACTCTTTCTACAGCAAAAGGAATAAAACTGGCATAGTGCACAAGCTGAGAGTGGGTGCATGAAGAAAAGCGTTTGAGGCAACAATGAACAAGCTAGGATTTCAATTAAGAGTAGTATTAAATAAACAGTAAGGCTTAGAAGAAAATGTTTGGGAAGGAAGAAGCACATTCTAAGCTGGGTTTAAGAAGGTGAAGGTGAGAGGACCAAAGAAACCAAAGAGGAGCTGAATATTTTGGTAAAGAAGCAAGCTAAAGGTGCAAAGAGATGGCTGTAGGAAAGAGGGAGCCATCAAATGCTTTTTCATTAGTTCATGGAGGAAAAAAGTAGAAAGCAAGAGTCACCAGAGAGGAAAGGATCAGAATGAGGTACTTGAATGCCATCCAGAAGGTTTCCTGTTCCTAGGAAACTGCCAGAGAACAACAGGGTGAAGAGGGAAGAAGGATGCTCACCGAGTATGTGTTTCCAAAGTCGCTTATCTAACACAAGCACACAGCAACATCTGAAAGATGCAGAGTTCCATGCTCAGGAAGATGGCCAACTTCTCTTAAATCTAGTTCTTCAAAATTCAGCAAATCCATCATCCTCTCTGTTCCCTAAATTCCCTCCGTGCTAATAACACCTGGGATATTCACCTGCACCTGTTATATCAATCCCCATCCACACAAAACCAGAAGGATTTTATAAACTATGATTTCTGTTATTGCCATATCTTAAAATGCCATCTTACCCAAATCTGAGAAGGGAGGTGATCCTCACTTCATTCTGAGGCCTTCTGTGTGCTGGTCCATGTTGGTCACAATAGCTTCATCTGGGCTATGCTTCCATAGGCTTTATGGTATGGTGTCTTATGGTCTTCTGTTACTAATCCTTTGTTTATTATTGAAGTGGCTTTACCCTGTTTCTTCCCTAAAAACCTCCTACTTGCTGTTTATCTCTCAACTCAAACAGGATTCCTCAAAGATAATTTCCTGTTTTAAGGGCTCAGCTCAACTCTATCCACTTCAATACCTCCCCTAATCTTACCCTCCCTCCATTCTTTATTATGGGGTCTCTCTTGCCTGACACTAATCATGTTACTAATGATATTTTTGTATGTAAATCGATTTATTCTGTTCCCCAAGCTTCCTAATAAGGTATTTGAGTACAGAAATTATGCCCTTTAGGCTTCTACAATGCTTACAGAATGTAGATGTTTTAGAATTAGTATCAGGATCCCTATTTGTTAGCGAATAAAATGACATAAAAATAGGATGAAACCGGGCAGTGATGATCTCAGCATTTGGAAAGCAGGAGCAGGTGGATCTCTATGAGTCTGAGGCCAGCCTGGTCTACAGAGTGAGTTCCAGGACAGCCAGAGTTACAACAGAGAAACCCTGTCTCGAAAAAACTAAACAACAGCAACAACAACAGCCTCAAAAAGGATGAAAACAAGGAAAGGATAGCATGGAGACAACTGAGTGCACTCTTTGGCAATAATCTAGGTATAAGATGGTTGCAGAAGAGACTGTGGAATGAAATGCTGAGGTATTTAATGCACCTCTTTGTAACTTGATATAAATACTGATTTGGCAAACAAAACACTGTGGAGACATGCATTAAATGTTACAAAGCTGTGGCTATCAGTGAAAATGCATGTGTCTGCATAATTAATGATCATTTTAAGATCAGTGACAGTTTTAGGTACATTTTAGAAAAGTTTAATTTAAACAGCCTTCAGGGAGAGAATGCAATATGATAAAAGATGGAGCATCTTTCTAGATACTCATGAGGCATCATTATTGACAGTGGAAGAAATTGGATGCATGCTAACTACAGTGTTCAGAAAAGAAATGATTTTTTTCCAGACGTTGATTATAAAAGAATGATGGGTGCTACTCTGACGTGCTCTTAACTGCTCCAGAGGACTCATCCACTTGGTGGAGGTATGAGGATAAAGGACTCTCATCTCAGTGACTTAATCAGGTCTGGGATGGTTAGCAAATATAATATTTCAAGGATCTCTAGAGGGATAGAAAATCAGAAGTGGCAAGTGATCTCTCAAGACCCGTGCTGAGAGGTGGTGATGATGGAAGGAGAGGTAACTGTGATAACCACAAATTAAGCCCTGCATTTTATTGATGAATAATTTGTTCAGAACTAGGTCAGAAGCCCTTTGTCAACTGAGGCATTTTAGTCACTTGATTGGGTGGATTCATTTAAAATAACTAAAAGCAATCTGTCTATACAGCTTTGTATTTCTCCCATCCAATAATCTAGAATTAGTTGTTCTAAACTAGGCATTAATATTATTACCCCAACTACAGATCGAATATTTTAAAGTGCAGATTTGAATCTGACAGTCAGATTTACTAAATTATAATTTGCTTATGATTTACAGGAAAAAAATGGACAAAAAGCTGTTATTGTTCCAAAGATGAGAACACTATTGCTATCCCATTATCAAATCTGTGCTTGGGTCATCCGGTGGTCACTCAGGGTTAGGACCACTTGTGCTTCACCTGTAAAACTGACCCAAACAAGCTCACAGAGCACGTTTTAGTCCTGTGATGGACAAGCTGATGCTCACTTACTAATATTGCCAGGAAAGGAGAGGAACTTTCCATTTTCACTTATGTCCACTTCCTAGTTTTCTCCATGCTGGCTGAAGTCTGGACCAGTCTTAGTTGCGTGACATTGAGAGTGACAGGATGCTCCCAAATCTACTTCCCCTAAATAGCATGTCATCACAGTCAGTCATAATTCAGAATATGGAACATGATATCCCTGAATTAATGTATATTTCCAAAGTTCTGCCGGTAAAATAAGTTCATGTTGTTTCAGAGAAATGAATCTCTTTTCAAATGATGGGCATTTCATTGTTTTTTTCTGCCTAACATTATTTAATATTTTTGCTTGAGAAGCAATTTTTAAAAAATCATATGTTGAAGTCCAAAATGAGGTCATATAAAAACCTGTTTGTATTTATTTCACTTTTTTTTGGCCAGGCTGATTTTGGAACACCAAGAAAGGGGTCATCTCATCAACATTTCAGTGCCACAACACACCGAGGATTAACAAAATAAGACAGGCTTTATCACTGGGTTAATTGTCTACTCACTAAATGGAAAGTAGTCACTTGTACACAATCTAAATTTTTGATTGACTGAGATGGTCTTAAATGATAATCTAAGATGTTTAAGGTCCTAGCCTTGGGAAGTAAGCAGAGTACAAAACATTCACTTTCATCAGATTTCTTTTCCTCATATGAATATGATCTCTATCTGAGAATGAAGGAGTGCCAAAATGTAATGTAATGCTATAAATAACAAATAGAATATAAAGATATATTCATAATTACATATCTAATATATAGCTAAACTTTTCATAATTGCCCCAGAAATTTTATTTCAGTCTCTTTTATCCCCATTTTATTTGAAAGATACAAGTTTTAAATATATTCCTACCTCTACTCATACTTGTTATTTAAAATATGATTCTTAATATTGCTCTCCTTCTCTGTCTTCATCATTATGATCGATAGAAAACCAAACTAAACTAGTGTTTAAAGAGCTACATTGCATTCACGAATCTGTCCACAAATCTCAGATCTAATGGATAGTGGAGAATGGGTGAAGTCTGGCTTTTCTGCACAACTCATCTTCCTGATCATCATTTTGCTTCTAGATGGGGTGTAATGTCATTGCTCCATCTTTGATAAAATTAGGAGTCACTGGATAATTTGTCAAATGCAGATTGTAATTCAGCCAGTCTTGGGAGCTACCCAAGAGTCTGCTTCCTAATGGGCTCCTAGTGCTGCTCCTGCTGTTTTGCACTGTATCACCTTGAACCAAGAGGGGAACAAATTGTTCCCCCCCATATTTTTAACCCACATACTAGGGTTATCATGGTAATATTTGCAAAATACCTTCTTCTTACCTAAGTCCTAGTCATTTGCTTATTCTGAGCTAGTTTCTTATTGAATTATTGAATCATGAGTAGGATAGATTAAATCATCATCATCACACCACCACATCATCATCATCATCATCATCATCATCATCATCATCATCATCATCACCATAACTACCACTACAATAGTCATCAGTTTACTGAGTATTTATGAGCTGTGGATCAGGCTTGGTACTTTACATGATTTCATCCCCACAGTAATTTCATACTGTAAATTGAAACACTGTACAGACTAAGTTCTAGAAATGTCTATAATTCTAAATGAGGCTTTAAGAAACCTTCATGCCTGAAAGAAATAAACCAAACTTATAATTATAAAATCAAGATGCTATAGAGATATTTTTCTGGCTGTGGGTATCAGGTAAGTTACAGAAAAGTTTAATCAGAAATATGAAGCCTTATGTGTTGAGCCTTATTTAGGGTCTGAATCTGTACAGAGGAAAGAATAGACTTCCATAAAGTTCATCTGTGAGAATTATATCAGAATATTCCACAAGTAATCTAGTGCTTTGATTAACAGAAACTCAGGCACCAATGCTGTAGATAGTTTAGTGAAAGAATTAACATGTTAAAATTGTTTCCTGCATTATTCCATTTGATTTATAAAGTAAGGTATTGTATGTTGCTCTTTGTCCTTTGTTCTCCCTCAGATTCTGAACAAAGTATTGCATCATTGGCCCTTAGGTTTCACTGTAGAATGTCAGTACTGCCTCTTTGGGGTCTGCTTTGACATGATAAAAGAATAAATCACATGTTGTCTCAGTAACTTTGTTGCTATGATAACACACTCTGAGAAAAGCAAATCAAGGGAGAAGTTTATTTTGGTTCACAACTCAAAGATATCATTCACTACAGCAAGGAAGTCAAGGCAGCAAGATAATGAATTACATGATCACAACACATCCATAATCAGAAAGCAGTGAGTGAAGAAATCATGCTAATGGTAGCACCCATTCTCCATTTATACATTTCAGGATTCTAGCCAGAGAATGGTCTTGTTGTGGAATACTCATCAGGGAAGACTGCTCGGACATGGGTTTAAGCCAATAGGAAATCTCTTTTAGTTGGACAGAGACTACACTGAGTGTTTGGGAGCCCAGTGTAACCCAGAGCCTTTCTTCTAATGAGCTTTTAAGCACAAAAATCATATTCTGGGTTCACATATTTCAATTAACAAGAATAAGTATCCAGAAACAGAACTATAGAAGCTGAAAAAGTAAGGTTAGTACATTTCGAGATTTTCCCAGAACTATAAGGACTTTGATGGATTACGCTTTTGTTTTGATTTAGGAGGTGGTGCTGTCTGTGTTCTTAGTCTTACAGCTCTTCCATCATGGAGTCAGTTGTGCTAAGATCTCAGGGCCTACTAATGTCTGGGACCCTGTTATAGTTCCACTCATGGTGGACAGTCTTCCTAACTTAATTTACACAGTCACAATCATTCTCAATAGACACAATAATTCTCAACAGGCCTGTTGATTCTATGTTCTGTCAAGTTGAGAGTACTAACCATTAAATGTTTTCTTAAAATATTAATATTTACGATTACTATTATCACCTAATTTATCCAAATCTCAAAGATATATTTTTAAATGTTTTTAGATATAACAGGACTATATGCATTACTGAGATTGATATGAATTATCTGTGAAAATGTCTTAAAAATACATATCTAAAAGATACGCTACTTATGATACTTAGTTGAACATATTAAATGAGAACATTAAAATAACCTATTTTTTTAAAGTATTACAAGCTAATTACCAACATACTTGCTCATGTTATTCACAGATAGTCTTTGGTTATAGGTAATTTTAAACACCCTATTTCCAGCCTTGTTCCTGATAAAGTTCAGAGAAAAGACTCTCAAGTTATATTATGGCGGGATATCACTATTTCATTCATAGCTGCACACATTGACTCACATACTTCCTGAACTTTCCATATAAGGTCAGTTTTCTGCCAAGGGCATGGGAGAGAAAGACTAACAGGATGCCGAGAACGGCTTACAGTACTGTTTTAGTCTGACAAATAGATTTACAACAGGGGATTGAATGTACAACTTGTATAAGAGAGGCTGTGGTGCAGTGCTAATGCACCAGTTGGCAGCACATCAGCACCTATATCATCCTCACCTTCATGAATCACAGAGCAGAATCAGCATGCTGCCCATACCAGTGAACCTCCAAGGCAAGTCCTCTAGGCTGCCATTCACTGTGTCCTTCCAAAAGAATTGTCCTATTGAGCCTTTCCCAGAGATTCTGAGTTTGCTTAGACGGGTCTCACGACAATGTATGATAGTCTATTCTTCTGTCTGAGGAACTTGGAGAAGCTCTACTAATGGGGTTAAGATTTAAATATCAAATGGAGAGCACTTTTTAAACACAGAACTTGATGACTGGTTGTGGAGATATCAGTAGTGGGGAAGCATTTGCTGTTCTTTCAAGTAACTGGGACTCCATTCCTAGTACCCAAGTTAGGTAACTTATACCTGCCAGAAACACAAGCTCCAGGGAGATTAGATGTCTCTGATCTCCTCAGGAACCTGCATTCATGTAAATATACCCTCACACAAACATGAAACTAAAAATAAAATAAATCTTTTAAAAAAGATAGAATCTGTCATAGGAAATTGTGTACAAGGAAAGGACAAATAGTTTAAGCTAGGTAATACCAAAAATCATGGTTATATGCTCAGATAATTTTCTTCTCAGGTTCTCATTGTATAAAATAGAACAAAGTTTGGAAGTGGTGGGTTACTAAGCAACAACACAGATGTTGAGGGAGGTGAGATGGCTGAGATAGCATCCTGAGATCTGTTCACCATAGAGAGGTGTGAGGTCTCGACCAACTATCACATGTAATTAAAACTCTATGGGCCACAATTTTAAAACCATGGTAATCTTTAAGCTGTTATCTTTTTTTATACAGATAAGAAGAGAGCTGTTTAGTGCTAATATGTGCTGTGTCTAAGCATCATCTCATCAATTCATGCTCATTACGTATGAATGCCACCTCTCAAGGGTCATTTTTTTAGGTGATAAAGTTATATGCCAAAACAAAAGAACTGTTCATTCTCATTCTGTTTTCTAAAATGTCATTTAGGCTCCCTTCTTCCTTAATTAGCTGTTTTTACAACTTAAATTTAATTAGGAGACCACACTAGTATTGATAATTCTGCATTGATTTCTGTTTTTTTTTTCCCCCAATTAACCTTGTGTACCTAAATCATCATGGGAAACACTTTTGTCTTGGTGTTGATTAAGGAGCTTGGTATGGCAGAGGTGGTCTGGTCTCCCTTATTTGTGGTCTGCTTGTTCATGGTAGAAGCTCAAACTGCAAAGACTCAGTTGGTCCATAGTGGAAGTCTGCCTGTCACCTGGAAGCATGATGGTTCCTATTTAGACAGCGTCTGCAAGGATTTAGGTATAAACTATTTCAAATTAGGTAGTGTGCTTCTGATAAGAACTCTTCCCTTACGTAAGTAGCATGGATTTTGGTATAAACTACTCAAATTTCAAGTAGTGTACTTCAGATAAGAACTCATCTCTAACTCCAGCAAGAAAGCATGGGAAACACTAAGCCCCAGATATTCCCATGTATTGCAATTTTCTGAGGGGTAACTTCAGGAGTACAAAATAAACCAGCTAAAATAACTGCCAAAGTTCAGTATAACCTATCTGAAGAGACATACTCTGCTGTTTAACTTGTACTTAGAGTAGTGCTAGCCTGCAACTCAAAGGTGCCTAAATATAAGATCTGAGAAAAAAACAGCGCAAAGGCAGGCAGAAGCATAAGATGAAGAAACGGCAAACCCTATGGTCATAATTTAGATGGCAAAATAAAAATACCATTGTCTATACCTAATGCTTCTGTTATGTGATACTGTAAATTGCCTATTTTCCTTGGTTTAATCTATATTGAGGAATCCACCACTGAAGAAAAATAACAGGGACATCCTATTTACAAAGTCTTTCCCCTGTCTCATCCTCTGTAGTACACGGTAGAAATTTAAGTTGGGATAATTATAGGAAATCCTCAACTGAACATAAATATCATAAAATTGTTTCTGAATCAGAAGCAAGTGACACTGTTCCACTTTAATTTCAGAGGTCCAGTGTTTGGAAAACATCAAATAACTACTTGGATCCTTCAGAGGGGAATTTGATAAGAAAATGCAAATTTTTCCACAAAGTTCCTGGGCTTGGCTACCTATTAGACTCCCCTGAGTAGTTTTTGAAAAGCACTAATATCTGCATCCTAAACACAGAGATTCTCTTTTAAATATTTGAGATAGGACATGGGAATTGGACAGAACAAAGGCTACTGGGGTTATTCCAATTGGAAACTACAGTTCATAAACAGTATTCCAGAAAAATGACTGTATAATAAGGCAACATTGTAGATAAGAAACACATAATGATAACCCTTGTCCTGAAAATACCTCATCAGACATCCAGGACATTTTATAAATCACAAGAAAGCCATTCATTTGTGCAGCCACCAACCATGTTCCATTGAAATTCATGGAAAAAGTGTATCCAGGAGTCAGGATTAGCAGGAAGGGGGAACAACAATCCAAAGGTCAAATTCAATATCCCATGGGAGAAATTGGACAGACCTGACTGACCTTTCAAAGAAGGGTTTAATGAAATACACTGAAGAGTCTGCTGTGTACTGGTGGAGAAATGTTTTGAAAGGCAGTTGAAATCCTTTGTAACTATCACACAGAAAGATCATTTAGTCAGAGACCCCTCCAACACACGCGCCCAGTATATAAGATGATATATTTCAAACCTAGATTGTGGTAACTGCTGGATAAGTGCTTACATGAACTCATTAGGAAGTCATGCTACTTAGAAGGGATTCAATTCAATCTAGTTGAACACTAGAAATTGCCTGTTGGGTCAACAACATCCTATGCACTTGGTCTTTAAATTACTTGATGTGGAAGGATCCAGAAGAATAGGACACAGATGAATCTAACAGATGTGAAAAATAAATTTTTTTTAGTTTGTGAACTCTTGATAATGTATAGCAAGAGCAAGGGGAAACTCACATTTTGAAAACTGTACATTTCTGCGAAGCTATCTCACAAAACAATATAACATCTATATTATTGTATTATATTTCCTTAGTTATTTTATTTATATTGGGATGTATTTGTTAATCATGGTGTGAATATAGTTTCAGTTATAGGAAAAATGTTGATATAAATAAGAGTATATATTTTTAGAATGTTGGCACCTGCTTATAGCTTGCTTAGATGATAATAATAGCAACCACAATTATAAACTAAATCATTGCTGTGTAAACACATTATGTGAGCTTGCATGGGGTTAAGTTTCTCCCACAATTTATTTAAGGATGTGGAAACATATTATTCTCTATTAAATATTTTTAGTTAGACATATTTTATCCAAAAGAAAATTTTGCAGTATTTTCTCATGCATAAAAGACCAATGAGCCTAATGAGGCTACTATAATGTTCTAATGAGATACCATCAGTGGTTTGCAGAGAGTTGTCTATAACCTCACCTTTGAATGAAAACACTTCTTCATGACATCTAGTCTAAAAGTGTCTGGAAATCAGTTTCTGAGAAAGCCTGTCAATTGAATTATCTGACTATTCCTTGGGATTGCAATATTATGTGTAACCACAGCCTGTCTGTTCCTTCTCATTCCTAGCTTTCTTCATATTATGAGTCTTTCCTGGGATACTGTGCAGGATCAAATTTTTTGTATGTAAAATATGTCTATCTATTCTTCAAAATTATATTAAGATTGACTTTCTTTATTTATCCCCTTGGAATTTATTTCACCCTTGGACTTTTCTTTCTTTATAAGTATCTTTTTGAGAATTCCATAGATGAGCACTATGTTTACAACATCTCAACCCCTTTGTTTCTTATACCCAAATCCTCTAGTTGTCCCACACATACTCATTCTAGTATCCCATCCCCACTCCATCTCAACTTAATGACCACTTCTATAATTATTACACACGTACACACACAGTTTTATGTAACCTACTGAGTTCATTTAATGTTGCTTGTATGTACACACGTTTAAAGGACTAACTACTTGTGACTGGACAATCTATGAGGGACTCATTCCCAGAGAAAACTTATTTTCCTCTTATAGTATATTGATTGCCTGTAGCTCTTCTTGTGAGAGCTTTAATCCTATCCTAATACTGTTTAATAATTATACACTGACTATAAAGGCTACTGCTGTTTCCAATGGATTCCTGTTATATATAAAAACTATTTGTTCTTGAGTGTAGAAACTTTGCTGTTTACCATAAGACTTTGCTAGCTCATTGGTGATAACAGAAACTGAGCAGCTACAGTTATAATAGCATAAACAATAAAGATAAGCATGGAGGTTTTCAAATCTATAAAATTTGATGGTAAATAATCATAGAAATCTGTATTTTTTTCAATTGTTTCTTCTGTATTCACTTAATTTTTTCAAATTTTCTTTCACTATAATTCAATCCAAAGAGTTTGCCATTTTGAACTAAAATATTTGTCACATATATAAAATGCTGAAATTCACAGATGATGGTTCAATAAATATTTTGGTAATAAAACTTCCCCTAAGTATACTAGCCTGTTGTAAACTATCTTGAATTTTATATTAATAAAAGAGTACCAACTCATTAATTATAAATACACAACCATTTGTTGATAAAAAGGAAACAAGGTGTCTCAGGCAAATAAAGTATTCACTGATGAAACAATGTCTTGGCTAGAAACCTCTATTTGTCTGATGTGCTCTATAGCTTTAATAGCTCAGCAGCTAGTGGTCTGTAGTGGTTCTAGGCAATGAGTGGATTTCCTTTTCATTGTCTCCCAACTAAAGGATATTTTCAATATTAGAACACACACAGACAGAGAGAAAGAGAGAGAGAGATAGACAGAGAGAGAGAGAGGGAGAATAACAAAAAGCTCTCTCCCTTTAGCATACCATATGGCAGGAGATCTGCACCTGAAACACAAACAAAGCCAACAGCAACAGATTCAGTGTTGGTCATTGGCTGCTGGCTGAGAACTTGAGCTGACATCAATTATGCTTTGGAGCCTGGACTGGATTCAATGAAAGCTTGTAAGCTGGCACTTTAGAATGAATTAAATTGTGCCTGTGCTTCCTTATCACTGTGTGTACCAGCCAAACTGCATGGATATGACATTTTAATCAGAGGAACTAAGTAGCCTTTTTTCCAAGTTTGTTTACAAAAGGTAAACATAATATGTATGGTCTTCTACATACATGGCTGAATAGATACAATAGTTTGAGTAGAGTTCCATGTCATATCATGGCTAAAAAGCTAATTTGAAAAGGAACTATTAAAGCTTAATTATTTGAATTATAAATATTTGTGTTGCTGATTTTGCATTACTGTAAGTTGGATCCAAAATTATCTCAGGAAACACTATAGAGAAGTTTTTCTGCTGTTTAAAATCAATTTAGGAATATTCTAATCTTAATTTTGTGTGGTGTTTGTTTTGATGTGGAGTTTGATTTGTATCTCAAGCTGGCCTTGAACTCACTAGGCAGCTCACACCAGCTTTGAACTTGCTGTGATCCTACTGCATCATCCTCTTGAGTGCTAGAATTACAGACAAAAGCTATCATGCCTGGAGAAATTTGTATTATATATAGTATTATATCATATAGTACATAAATCATAGTATGTAGTTCATAGTATTATATTATATAGTAAAATGCTTGTCAACTACATCATCACTTTATTTTCTGATGTTTTGTGGTTGTTAAAAAAACTTTGCACACATTTTCAAAGTCAACAACATCTATTTTAAAATTAATAATAAAAATATAACTATCCATATTGGATAATTTTGAGCCTTAAAAATGTGGTTTTTTATTAAATACATATTTATTTATCATATTTGTGTTAATATATTATATTTATTTCCATTTTTCTCAAGCTATCCTCATTTTTGTTTGAAATTCCTGATTTAAAGGAAAATAAAATTATTTGAAAATGTGTGCTCAAAATGTCTATTTCTTAAATGAAATGGCACAGTGAACATATAACATTTGCAAATACCACTGATTTTTAATGAGTTTCATAAAAAATGAATACATCCTTCAAATAATTTTAGTGGTTTCAGTATATATAATTGAATTTTTAGAATATACTTTTTTATAATTAAATATTTTATTTATATAAGAAAATCTATGTTTGAAATTTGGTTTACAGGACTTTTAGAACTGGAAATACTTTAAGTTGAAAGTTGATATTAGTTACCATTGTCAAAGAAGTTTCTTATAAAATTATAACTTATAAAATGTATAACTTTGTTTTTCATTTGTCACTGTTAGTAAAAAATTTAGTTTATATAGTGTATGAGCTAGACTTTACAAAGAGCCATTATTACCATCATGTGAATCAGAGGTTTTGGTTGTTAATTTTGCTGACCAAAGAGTTGAGTGGGGGTGTGGGGTCTGTAGAATGGGTTATACTTGAAAATAACTCAGCGACTATTTTGCTTTAAGATATTGAATGCATATAGCCCTTAAGCATATAGGTCACCAACTTATAATGTAATATGAGCTGCCTCTCATTAATTTGGCATGACCTGACCTAGTAAACTCCATAGTCAGGCAGATTCAGTAGCATTCCATCATGAACTAGAAGTAATATGTATATTATTCAGGCCTGAGAAAGCTCTGAAGGTAGAAATAAATTACACAATGAAGTAGACCATTGCCTATAGTCCCAAAGTGTACCTCACAGCTTTGTCTCTCCAGCTTTCATCTATAGGATGTTAGGAACTGCCTCTATCTTTGACAAATAGAAAGAGGTGGGGATAAAGGCTTGATCCTGATTATATATAATTCTTCATCATCCAATAGTAGGTAGCTGCAACTTTATATAACATTATATTGACCATCACTGAACTGATGGTGAAAGGAAATATTTCCTTAGGTCAATACTTAAAGATAAGTATTGTTGTTCACTTTGTACAGAAGTCCATTGATCAGCACATGGAATTTCATTTAGCAAAGTTATCTTGTCTATGATCACTACTAAGTTCCAAAATGTTAATATGAGAGTCCCTAGTATTTCTAAAGCTGATCAGCCAGCAATCTGGGAACATTTGGTCATATTGGACTGTGTCCATTATGGACGAGCCAGTGATTTGTTGTTGCTGGAATAGACACTTGCAGGTATGGATTTGCCTTCCCTGAACTCAAAGCTTCTGCCCAAACTACCACATGAGGACTTACAGACTGTAGAATGCTACTTGGCTTCAGATCAAGGAACTCATTGAGTCTTCAAAAGGCAATTGCACAGTGTTGCCTGGGTGGAAATATCTTATCAGGTTAGAAAGTTTCCAGAGCTGTTTCTCTCAGATGGCAGACCACATGTTTAACTAGTACCCCTTCAGAGCCTGTAGCAAATATTTACTTTCTAGCTCCCCTGATTATTTGCTCTACTGGTCTTGAGGCCTTCATTACAAAGAGAAAAAATGTTCCCACCATGAAACACAGACATGAATTCATTGGATAGGAAGCTATGATTGCTGATTGACCACTTTGGACCATTTCTGTCCCTGAATTATAAGACAAAGAGTGTTTTTGTGCTTGCAGGTGATTGATATTGTATACTAGATGGATATTTGGCTATTTCTTCACAGGGAAGGTGAAAAGAATTATATTCAAAAGTGGAAATCCTTCAGCACATGTCTTTTTGCCCTCGCCTACATTCAAGAACAATAGAAAATCACAAGAATCCTACATAAGCGGAGATATCACTATGCCAGTTGTAGAGGAATATTTAATCTTTTAATCCATCAGCAGGGCTGCTCTAGGGTAGAAAGAATGTTGGTACACACCTTTAATCCCAGTATTTAGAAAGTAGTGGTAGCACACAGCTTTAATCCCAGTATTTAGAAGGCAATGATGGTGCATGCCTTTAATCCCAGCACTTGGGATACAGGAAGCAGAGCTCAGAAGTCAGTTTCAGACAGGAAATGACTTCTTAGATGAGTCAGAGTGAAGGGCAGACAAAGTGATGTGAGGAATCTGAGTAAAAGTAAGCAGAGTGAGGACACACCCAACTCTCACCATGTAAAAGCAGTCCCTTAGCTCAGATAGTGAGGATAAGAAGCAGAAAGGGAAGAAGACATAGAGAGTCTGAATCAGGCCCTCTGACTGGGGAATCTGAGGAATCTAAGACAGAGACACAGAGGTTGTTCTGGGAAGAATAAGTCAGTTTGAAGTCAAGCATAGCAGTTCAATCTGAGGCAGTCAGAGAATTAACCAGAGTCTGCCAGAGTCAGAGGAGTTCGGTCAGAAAGAGTCAGCTGTCTCAGAAGATCAGTATGAACCAGGCAACTTGTAGAAGAGTTTAACCCAGAACAGTGAGTGATTTGAACCATTGAGTTCAAAAGGAACTAATCAAGGTGGCTCAGTCAGCAGCCAGTCTCTTTATGAATGATACTTAAGGTCAGTCTATCAGGTAAAGATCCATGACTATATGAAGCACTTCTTTAAAGCAAATGTAAAAGAGACAGGGAGGTGGAGGAAGATTGTTACACATACTTGATATTTTCTTATGACTGGCTTAACAAAGCAGATGGTCAGATTTCTCCACTTTTGAAATTCTGAAGTTAAGTTTGTTCATTGATGTAAAGAATGGTAAGAAGCCTTTCCTGCAAACAATATCCTACTTATCCACTTTCTTCTCTGTTTCCTGAGGATGAGACACCTAAGGATTTGGGCAGCAATACTGAATTTTAAATTGCTCAAAGACAATTCTCTGGGTCACAAAAATAATATGACTTGATCTTCTTAGAAAGTGGCTTCATAAAAGGAAATGCAATTTCATTTCTGTTAAATCAGGAGTGGAGGGATAAAGGTGTATGTTGACTCTTAGGATTCAAAGTTTAGCATAATACAATATATAATGATATAACACCGCCTATGCATTTATTAGATAACCATGCAGTCATTACAGATGTACATATTGCAAGACTTACACAGAGCACAATTAAAGAAAACCTAAAGCAAAGTTATTACATCATTGTTCTGGACTCTACAGGGTGTTTGAGGACAGGAACAATACAGAATGCAATAATATCCTTAATAAAATCTATGTGTTAACTTTAGTATATAAAAGCCAGACAGAAAAAATATACTATTTTATACAATAAAACACGCAAAGGTTTTAATGAGATAGCTCAGCAGGTCAAAGTGCTTAAGCAAAGCCTGAATTGATTCTCAGGTTATATGGTAGAAGATAAGAACCAACTTTCACAAGTTGCCCCCTGACATTTACATGCACACCATCATATATACTTGCACTCTCGTGCACACAAAATAAATGAATACAATGGTAATCTTTAAAAAAATGTGCTAATTGATTTTTTTGTATTGAAAGCTTTTGTTGCTCTTTATCCATGGTTTGCATATAATACATAGTACAGATATTTAAAATGCAGAAAGAAAATATTACAGCAAAACCCAGCTGCACATTTCTGACTACTTGTAACTTCCACAGCATGTAAAAGATACTGATAATCAAAAGTTCAGCTCTCATGTTGCTACATCAAGTCTTCTATGTGCAAGAGCACTTTGAATACATCTTACAGATTCAGCAATCAAATGTTATTAGATGTACATGCATCACAGCTGATTCAGAGAATGTAGTATGTGATTGGAGGCTTTAAAGATATGATTTCTGTAATTTTGTGGTCCTGGCAGTTTTTTATGGTATTTATTAGTCTTAAATACATATAAAATAGTTTATTAATAATGGTTATTTTTAATGATAAAACATAACATATTGATAAGTCAGAAACCATTGTAGCAACAACTACAAAATAGCAGTACCTTTTTTTTTATCATGAGTAATTAAAAACAGAGCCAATTTTTATGTTGCAACATTTTCCTGATTTGTGAGAAATGAAAATTGTGTTTAGATGTGCATCATATACACATTTTATATGTTTAAATGCTTCATGTGTTTTCCCAAACTATTTCATGAATGCTTATCTAATGAAAGCTTATCACTTCCTGACATGAATCACAGTAAAAGAATTCAGAGAAAAATTGCAAGCTGTTCTGAATGTAGCACATCCCATATGTAAGTTTAAGGACCACAAAATTTTACTTGTGAAGTATCCAAACAATATGTCAAAGAGAGGTTATACATCTGTAAATCAGATGCATAACTTCTTCCTTGACCTCCATAGGCCTACTTTCTACCACATAGACCTTTATGCTTGATTAAAGGTAGCAGTGCCATGGTGGTAAACCTGCTTGAAATCAGTCGGTTGGAAGGCAAGCATGCTGGCTTGACAAAATAGATTGCTAGCATCCCTTTATCAATCTGCATTTAATAATATCATGTGACTTGACAGAGATACTCCAGAATGGAAATATTTATACCATCAAAACCTATATTCCCTTTACAGAATGGTGGGATTCTTTCAAACTGAAATCTTGCCAAGAGTAAAGATTGATTGTGATTACCCATCTGAGACCTTAACCTTACTCTTTAATATTGTATAATTGTCTTTCAAATTTACAGATATTAGAAGTAGAAAGAGAGATACAAGCAAAATGTATTTGAGAATGTATCTTATGGAGACATATGCAGAGATTTCTGAGAATGTCTGTATGAATGTCACAATGAAAGCACCGTTTGAAGTCACCAGATCCAGAGATATTTTGAATGCTCATCTACAAGGGATGAGTGATTATAGTCTTAAATGTCCTTGGAAGAAATATCATTTAATTGTGGATAAGGGCAAATTAGATGCCAGCCATTGTTTTATATGGACAGCAACTATTTATCACTAACTGCAAAAGTATGTTACTTATAGTTATGCATTTGACAATTACCTTCATACAAAATAAATCACCTTAAAATACATAAAAGCAGTTATTATTTTCAAGCATAAAGTATGTAACTGACTCTCCAAATTCATCTGTGTTCTCTAAAATCCCATTATAAAATATGCAAGAGGCACTCAGGTTGCTGCCTGAAAGCTGACTTCCATCTGGGAATCTACCCAGCTAAGTTTCTATCATCATTCAATTGCTCGTTCAGTTGTTTCGTTGTCAAATGCCTTCGTGTCATTTTATGTTTGCAATTGTGACACGTAATAAAAGTATAAATGCCTAATACATATTTGGGATGAGAAAAAGTGGTATTGCTTCCATGAAAACAAAATTTAAAACACTGGAGAGACCATGTAGCTGAGAGACAGAAGCATATACTTCAAGCTTGGATGTGGGCAGAAAAATTGTGACAAGATCAGGAGATTATCCAAATCAGCAATACTGTGTTAAAATGCTTCACGAAGAACATCGTAATTTTGTTCTACTTTGGAGAAATCATACTGAAAGTGTAGTATGCTTTAGGTAAGAGAGTATAAGATAGCAGAAACCCCATATTGCAAGAAATATCAATAGTGTGTTTATATACCTGATTAAATTATCCAAATATTCAGGTTTCGCATTATCAATTTATGGTCTTCATTTGTATAAGAATTTATATTTTAATGAGGCAGAGTATGTATGCTCATATATGCTTGCATGTTCAGGGCAAGACAGATGTGGAAGAGTATATGACGGAAGCTTGGGCTTCTGTTCCAAGAGGGAGGTGGGTGAGGCAAAGGAAAAAGAAAGAGAAGAGTTAATATGCAGGGCAAATAAAATGTGTACCAAGCGTTAATAAAGTGTCATATACAAACCGGCGTGTTGTCTCTAGTGTAACTTCACAGTGTAAAACAGAATCTGCCTGTGTACTAACTCAAGAGCCGGTGAGAATAAGGATGATGGTTTACTTAGGTAATGAATATTGAGTAGAGGGATTTCTTTGGCTTTTAGCAATTTTAATGTCATATCACATAATGTATAAAATATTATAATTGGGAGCTGGAGAGATGGCTCAGCGGTTAAGAGCACTGAATGCTCTTCTGGAGGATCTGGGTTCAATTCCCAGCACCCACATGGCAGCTCACAACTGTCTGTAATTCCAGTTCCAGGGGATCTGATACCCTCACACCAACATACATGAAATAAAAAATAAAATGAATAATTAAAAAATACATTATAATTCAATGAAAAGTGATAAAAGATACTCTGATGAATAGTCCTCTGGGAGAAGGATCCCAGGGTGGTTCTAGTTTGATTCCCCCAAGCTCCATGTGTAAAGTGAATGATGTATTCAGCAAGAGGGGACTTACCTTCAAGTTATGAGAGGCAATTAAGAGCAACAACAATTACTTATGTTGTTTTGGAAGTCTCTTGGACTCCCCTGACTAACAATTCAAAGGGAGGTTTCACATGCCTGTCACTGGAGTTTTTGTTGGATAGCCTATGGCTCTGAGGGAGATCAATATTACCCCAAGTGGTGCGACTTTATTTAAACTGTGTCTCTGTGTATGTACACACATTCACATATTTCATATATGTATCTTAAAGAAAACCCAAAACGATATTTCCTTATGACTTTTTCAGTACCCTCGGTGTCATTTCTCTCTCCTTGCTCCTCTCTCTCTGCATTGCCCTCCCAGTCATGACCTTAGTATAAGTTCCACTCCTGTTTTTCACATTCTCCCCCTTCATAGCCCGTGTGTCCCATTCCTGTTCTCTAGAGCTTGCTTCCCTTGTGGTGCCTTTTAATTTTCCCGGCTTCCATTGTTACACTTGGTTATACACTCAAGTCTAAAGTTTCAGAGCCAGCATCTACAAACATGAGGGAACATGTGGTATTTGTCTTCCTGGGTCAAAGTTACATACTCAGTAAGATATTTTCTAGTGTAAACCCTCTGAACCATAGCAATGACTATACTAGCAAGATATACCCAATGGTGCAATAGTGACACTTATTTCTCAGGGATAACCAACAGGTGTCTAATTGGATTGAATACCCACTCAGTAGGAGGGAAATCATGCCTGGTACTGTATACTGAGCAAACTACCTTCTGGTAATATCCTGGACCCCAGAGAAGAACCCAGTTCTGCTAATTTTTTAAGCTAGTAAAATTTCTAACTACGTTCTAAAACCTTATCCCTATTTCCACAGGTAAGTATAGCTCTCACTCTCACCAGTTTCTTCTTGTAGCTGACATGGACAATTACACAAAATCACAACTGGTCAAAATGCAGAGAACAACATATCATGGAGTGCCCAGTCTCAGTTGACATTTCTACAATGCAGCTCCTACATTTAAGTCTCAAGGAGCACTGAAGAACAGGGAATGGTAAAATTGATAAGAGCCAGAGGATCAGGACAACTGCTGTAAGATAATGTTTTCTATATATGGTGGGGAAGCAACACCTAAATCTCAAAAATGTAGTTTTCTAAATAAGACATGTCTAATGACACTACCTGTTGTCATGCTAATAAGATCTCACCACTCACTGTCTATAGAGGAAGAACTGTAGGAAACTAATGGCTACTGAGAGAAAGGGAGTTAGTTTTCTTCAGGTATGTGTCTACTGGTTGGTTAACCAATCCCTAGAGGTAATTCCTAAACACTATATATGTATATGTATGTATGTATATACACACACACACACACACACATACACACACACACACACACACATACATATACACATACATGTATACATACATATGTGTGTGTATACATTAAAAAGTTTCATGTGTGTGTGTGTGTGTAAAACACTAATAAAGAAGATGTTATGAAATTGAGAGAATGATCATGGGTACTGGGTTATGACATAGGAGGAACTAGTGGTGGATAGTGAGGGGTGGAAACTGATGTTAATAAAGTATACATGTAGGAAATTCAAAAATACATGCTATTTAAATGTGAAAATGCCATGATAAGCCCAGTATACATATGCATATGTGTGTTAATAAATACTGGAGGAAAAAACAAGCTAGAAAATGTCCAGTTGTATGACTTCACTTTCTGAGGCTTGGAGTCTTAAAATATTTTCTTTTGGGTATTATTTTTTGAGGAAGAATACAATGCCACTGAGAAGCCACATTACCTTGTGGATGAGAGGAAAAAAATGTTATAAAATTTTCTAAGAAGAGAAATGGCTTTTCAAAATTCAGATCTAAAGCAAAAAAGTATTTTCTTTCTGTGCTGATGCCATTAATGGGGAAAAAAGAAAAAAAATGACAGTGTCAAATTGCTGAATAAGAATCAAGAGCTAAATGAAATAAAATACTCTGTGTGTCTCTCATTATCACATCAGAACTAAATCAAGGGACTGAATAATTTAGCCTCAGAAATGCTGAATAGTGAGAGGAAATGTTGTAGCTGGTAAATCATGTCTGTGATATTTGTTTACTTAATTTTTCCCAGTAGAACACTGAAATAATTTAAATACAGTTTTGATCACAGCAAAAATTTTATTTTGATGTTATTCTATCACTGCAAAACTTCTTCCAGATCTAAACTCTCATTTTCAATGATGTCTTCTGCGTTGTCTCTTAATTGTCTTTTTTGCTATTGTTAAAAGAAATATTTAAAAAGTCAATCAAATTATGCCAATTTAGCTAAACTGTTGTATTTAGTTGTCCACTAGGACCTGTAATATACTCTCTCTTGGTTTTGGCTAAGTTTATAGTACCAAGAATAATTTTCTCCAGTGGTGCAGTACTCATAGCCAGTCAGATTATCATACTGCTAGTGGTGCTATTGCACATGTTGGACACACTTTGCCAAAATGGTTGCTCAGATAGATTTTTAAGGTTCAGTGTTAGGTGATAACATTTCTGCCTTTTCTCCTTCAGTAGCCTACATTGTATCTTTCCAAATTATAAATGCTACCTCACAGAGAAGGAACCCCCAACCCAGATCTAGCTTAATTTCTCTGTATCAAGCAGGATATGTGCTAAAGATTTTAGAAACAGGGTCTTTTAATGTAGTTCTGTCGGATAACCAAGAGGATGGCTAGAATTAGTATTGTTTTGTTGGTCACTGGAGTCTCCATAACCAAAAACTCATAAAAAGGTATTTTACTCCTGATACTGGGGTATTGTTTAATAATCTACAGTTTCCAGGAGAAGCTTTTGGCAGTCTGGCAAAAATTCTGTTCTTTTATAAGTTGTAGTTTTAATTTGGTTTCAAGATTAAAGATTTCCATATATGTTTTGGGTCATTTCTAACCAATGTAGCTTGTTCTCCCCGATTCCCCATCTTCCACTCTGCTTTAATCTTTCTATGCCCTTTTCTACCACTCTGTATCCATTCATATTACCTGTGTTCCACTAACCAACACCTTTTAGGAAATCTAACTCCAAATGTCCCCTATGTAGTTTCTTGGCTTCTACATGAACTTCAAGTTGAACACATAGAATTAAAGATTCAAGGCTAGGGTCCAATATGAGGGAGACCATGCATTGGTACCCCCCCCTTCTTGGGTTATTGCTCTCATAATTCCTGTAGCATTTCCCACTTACTGCTAAATTTCACTTTTATTTCCAAGTGGATAAAATTCCTTTGCTTATATATACAGCATTTTCATTATTCATCCATCAGCCCATGATCATCTTAGCTATTTCCACTTCTCAGCTCTTGGCAGAGAATGCAGAGTCTCATGGCTACATATGGAGCTAAATAAATGATTGAGGAGGTTTTACCCTTAAATAAGAAAGTTATACCATCTACTATAAAGACAAGAGAACATTGAGGAAGCAGGAGTACAAAAATACAAGAGTCCAAATATAGAGAAAAGGGCTATGGTAGGTCAGGATTGGGGGCAAGAACAGTCATTGCAATTACAAACTCACAATACTTTCTAGTGCCCGGGTCTTCAAGAGAATGAGCCTACAAATAGCAGGCAAAGATGGAGGGGGGGACTCAGGAGGCCATACCTCTCACTACTGAACTATTCATTCCATAGATTCAGGGAGAAGTAGCATCACTGTCTTCAGTTACATACCCAATGTTGACTCAAAGTCCAATGAATAGTTCTAATCCAGTGGTCACACACATAGCCCTGATTAAACTAAACAGGTCACATGACAAAGTCAGGAGTCATGAATCTGATAAAGCGATTGATAGAAATGGAGGGTTGACTAGAATGAGAGAGAAAGATGAGAAAGGATGTGTGTGGGAAGAGTACCTAGATTATATAAATGTATGGAATTGCTAAAGAATAAACTAATTTATCAATAGAAAAACAGACAAATGTATATTACTTTGTTCTTAAGTTCTTTGATTCTAAGGGAACAAACAACAAAATTATTGTTTTTGTAAAATTAATGTTTCATGACTTTTATATGATTTCAAACTTTCAGAAAGGAAAGGATCCACAATCATATAGAGGGGTCAGCAAAAATGACTCAGTGGGAAAAAGAGCTTTCTGCCTGTCCTGGGGAGTTTGATTCCTGGAATCCATGTGGTTGAAGGAGATAATGGAGTCAGAAAGCTATCCTCTGACTTCCACATATGTGCATGGTAGATGCAGAAGGGGGGAAGGGGTAAGGGGGAGAGAGAGAAGGGGAGAAATAAATAATAAACAGATAAATAGACAATATTTTCAAAACAATCATATAAAGAACTCATATGTTCTTTAAATACATTTAGAAAATTTAGAGATTTTATAGAACTCTTTCACAGTTTCTGTCTTTCATCTATTTATCTATATCTATCTATCATATCATCTATCTATCTATTATCTACCACATCTATCTAGCATCTATTATATACAATACATTCATCTACCACCTATCTGTCTCTTTCATCTGACTATTATATAATAGTTTTTCACAACATTAGAGGCCACATAGCAGATATCAGGTCCTTTTTTATATCACAATCCTTGTATCCTAAGACAAGCACTTGCTGTTGCAAAATGACTACTACCATATCTAGAAAATGCAACACAGATATTATATTATTATTTAATGTATTGCTTGAGTTCAAATTTTAATACCTGTAAGTACAATGATTGTTGTGGTTCAAATAAGAAAAGCCTTCATAGTCTCATATGTTTGAATGTTTAGTCACTGGGGAGTGGCACTACTTGGGAAGGATTAGAAGGCATGGCCTTGTTGGAATACACATACTCTTGAAGAAAGTATGCCACTGGGACACGGGATTTGAAATTTCAATGGCTCAAGCCAGGGCCAGTGGCTCTCTCTCTTCCTGCTGCCTGCAGATCCGGATGTAGAACTCTAAGCTTCTCCAGTATTGGTCTGCATTTCACCATGCTCACCACCATGATGATAATAGATTAAACCTCTGAGACTGTATGCAAGCTCCAGTTAAGGGCTTTCTTTGATAAAAGCTGCTGAGGTCATTGCATCTCATTGCTGCTGGACACTAAGACAATGATTGTTCTCACAGTTTCCCTTAGCTCTGGATATAATCTGAGATCCTCTATTGCTTTTTGTCTTCAAGTCCCACTTTTACCCTTTAGAATATTATTTTAACATCAAAATAAAAGCATTAATCATAAATTTTTTCACAAATTTAAAGAAAAAATGGTTATAACAGAATACAAATAATCCTATCAGTCAAATAGAAACCACAAAAGTATAACAATTCTCCAATTGAAAGAGTAGAATGAACAGAATTGATCTATAAACCTACTGGAGACATCAAGAGAAAGAGTAAATGGGCTATATCTATGGAAAATGTGACTTAAAACATAGAATGGAAACTATTCTTGAAAACACAGTCAGAAACAGAGCTGCTGATATTTATTCCACATTATCAAATAAGTGAACATATCTGTGACTGGAGCTCCAGAGGAGGTACATGGAAAGCACTTAAGTGTGGGGGAATAAATCCCTACAATTTCAACGTTTTCGGGAACACATCATCATATGCTTGTGGCTTAGAAAACAAGCATAAATATATAAAGCATTTGTTGACACATCTCTTTCAAAATGTATAAAAGCCGTGGGAAGGAAAAATATTTTGGCAGGAGTCAGCACTTTAGCTATAGAAACAGGAATAATTACATGCATTTATTTTCTAAAGCAACAAAAGCAAAAAGGCAAAAGATAACTTTACAGTACACACAGTATGAGAAATCTGTGAAATCATGACCTTATATGTAATACAGATACACTTTAAAACAAAGAGGATGGAATTAATAATGGATAGAACAGCCAGGTAATGCAATGCAAGCAAATGGGAGATGTTGGAAGCACTCTAAATTAAATAGACCAAACATCAGAAATTACCTTCTTATATACTCTGGGAAGGACCACATTTCAGTCTGTAAAATAAGTCCAAGGTAATATCAATACATAAGTTGATAATTAATTAAACATCATGAAACACCTCTAAATAGAAATTTAAATAAAAATTCAGTCAATAAACAAGAAGATTACAAGAAATACTGAAGAAATGTGAAGATTCAACAATGTATTGCAATAATCAATGGATCTAAGAATAATGATTCTAAGAAAATTTGGAATTACTAGAAGAAAAGCAAAAAGTAAATGTGGAAAAGTTGTATAATGCAGCCTTAAATGGAGCTGTATTTATAGCTATAGACATTATTTTAAAGAAAAATTTTAAGTCAGTAAACTACAAACTATGCAAACCAGTCAAGACGACCAAACTTAAAACACAGAAAACATGAAAAATAATTTCAAAATTTGGCCAAGAGAATAAATCAAATATAGAATGTAAACTTAAATGAAAACTGCTCCTTTAAAAAGATCAATGAAAGGGGTAACATTTTAACTAGATGGTACACAAACAAGATGGAAGTCAAATAAATTAGTCTTCCTAGGTTCACTACTGACCTACAGAAGTAGAAATTCTTATGATCAAATATGTGCCAGTCATTTCACTTGAGTTGGTTTCTTAGCTGAAATGATACACAGCCTAGATCAAACTTCATAAACTTTCAAAAAATAAAATCAAGAATATTTTATATTCAATCTCAAAACATTTAATAGTAAACAAATTGAAATTATTGTAGTGATCCACATGGAGTCACCTCATGTGTGCACCTTTGAGTATATGCATGTCTGTATGGAGCCTGAAGGTGAAACTTAGTGTCATTCCCCAAAGCTGTCCTCCTTACTTTTTCTGAAAAGTTCCTGATTGAGATTTGGAACTCACATATTTGGCTTGGATAGCCATACAACAATCTCTAGAGACACTGCTGTCTCTGCCTTTCCAGAACTGGCCCTATAGCAGCACCTCTTGCCTGGCTTTTAAAGTATGTTTATTTCCATGAATGTTGGGGCTCAAATTAAGGTCTTTATACTTGTGTGAAAAGAACTTTACAGTCAGTGATTGAAATGACCCAGTTAATAAATCTAGTGAAAAACTGAACTCTTTCTTCCTAAGTTCAGGGAAAAGGCAAAGGTATCTGCTCTTTCCATTTCTATTGAACATTATTCTATAGTACTGAAGGTTTAGCTGTGACCAGAAACAAAAGCTTTCAGTTGTGGAAGCAAAGAAACTGATCTCTAACTGCATATAATGTGGTCTTTATAGAGAAAATTCTAAAGACTACACAGAAACTACACACAATTGGAATGATTACATGAGTTCATTTACTGCAATAAATAAAACCAATTAACCCAAATTAGTTATACTTCATACACCATGTAAATCATGTGAAAAAGAAGTTTAGGACAGACTTTTACTGACTAGAGCAT
This sequence comes from Cricetomys ansorgei, assembly GCA_026225945.1. Classification (NCBI taxonomy): domain Eukaryota; kingdom Metazoa; phylum Chordata; class Mammalia; order Rodentia; family Nesomyidae; genus Cricetomys; species Cricetomys ansorgei. The sequence continues at coordinate 18,305,711 of JAMJFZ010001796.1, forward strand.
GAAAAGATAAAACACTCAGGAATAAAATTAATGAAGGAAGTAAAAGAGTCATACACTGATAATTAAAAATACATTAATTGGACATTAAACTTAAAATTTTAAGCTAACCCCATAAATGTCTATAGTGAGTTTGAAGAATTATTTTTTCTTCTCTACGAAAACATAGCTTTTTCTTTATTACACAAAAATTCTTAGAGAACAAAATAATTACCTTAAGCATCAAAATTAGTTTAAATTAAACTTCAGACAGACCTTTAAATTAATAAGCAGTTACTGATGAGAGAGAATATTTGCAAAACCATATATTTACACAAAGGAATGATTCTAAAATACATAAATAATTGCTGTTATTAAGAAGACAATAAATCAATTTATAAAAGAGAAAACCCTTAAATAATGGTTTCCAAGAGATTAGTAATAATTGGCCAATAAGCACATGTCCAGGTAATTAGTATAGTTAACAGGAATTTGGAAGTGAAATAGATTATCAGAAGGACTAAAAGTAAAAATACTGATAGTCCTCCAATACAGGAAAGATTGCTAAGCAGCTTAGACTTGCAGAGATGTAAGGCAATATGTGGCTTTGTAAATGTGTAAGCATTTCTACTGTGTGATGAACCCATACAGATGCTCACTTGTGAAAGAGAAATTGCAATCCTCAGTCTTTAATCAAGAGGAATGAAATAACATGTCTGCAAAAACCTTTATCCAAGATTGTTCGCAGCAGCTGTATTCATGAGAGTCAGAAACTGGAAACGCCCCAAGTATCCATCAATATAAGAATGGATAAACAAATTGCTGTATAATCATTCAAGAGAATAATACCCAGCAACTACTAGAACTCAAGTGTAGGTACAAAAATATCTTTGATGGTTCTCTAGATCATTACGCTGAATAAATATGCTAGGCACAAAATGGTTTAAATCATATTTATATGACATTTCACAACTGATAGAATAGTATGGTTAACAAATGGGCATAGGCACACTTGCCTACACACAGACACATACACCCAAGTACACACTCACACATACACATATTTACACACACACAAGTGCACACCTTAGTAGTTTCCTCTGGTTAGACAGGTGGGAACTGGCTGGAAGTGGGAAGATGGAATATCTAAGTGATGAAATTACTTGTTATTTCATGCTCGTGTGGGTGGATTTCAAGGTCATAATTAATTTTTCAAAATTCTTTAAGATTTCTGTATAAAATGTTCTCATGAAGATGTGTAGACTTGAACCTTTGGAGAAAAACAATCTTCAAGAAAACGATGATACTAGAAATCTATAGAGAAAAGCACTTAAGTGTTAGGAACAATATCTCACACATAATCAATCTCCTTTACAATATTTTTGTCTCTCAGGATATTTGAATTCAAGACAGACTTAGGCCTTTGATTGTGCTGTAAGTGCTGCCCAGAGGAAGCACTCTGCCTCCAACTCCAGGATACTTAAATTACTTTATTGTGAAGGAAATGTTAACCTCACTTAGCAAGAAAAAAACACAGCTTATTGTATTCATCATGAGAGAGAGAGAGAAAGAGAGAGAGAGAGAAAGAGAGAGAGAACGTGTGCATGAGTGTGTGTGTGTGTGTGTGTGTGTGTCTGTGGTGTGTCTGTGTGTGTGTAGGTATGAGCATAAGCACACACTTGCCCCAGCCTGTGTGGAACTCAGGAAACATTTTTGAGTTTTATGTTCTCCTTCCATAGTGGGTTCTGGGTATTGTACTCAGTGGCAAGAGATTTTACTCACAGACATTTTACCAGCTAAGGTTTATTTATTTATTTTTTGAATTTTGAAAACCCGAGAGGCCAAGGAAGGGTGGTATTTATGATTCCTATTGCCTAGTTTCATTTCTGTTGCTGTGATAAAATACCCTGAAAAGGAGAACTTAATGGTGAAAGGGTTTGTTCCAGCTTACAATTTCTCCTTAGATGCTATTGTCCCCCAATTTCACCGGGCCATCTATGGCTTTGTCTTTCTTTCCTTGTAGAAATTGCAGGTTTATCTTCCAGTGTTGCTATGTCCCAATCCTGTTAATGACTTATGGATATCATGCTTGATACATTGTTTAAGCAACCAACCACTTCATTTCTGGTCCCAAAGATCTTTTTTTCAAATCCAAGAGAAAATAGAGACTAAAGGAGCTTTGTGAAATCAATAGTAATCTAGCTTTCATAAACTCTGAATTCGCTAGAGATTTAAAAATGGACACTAGCTGAATTTTTCAGAAGCATTAAAAGAATATAAGGGAAAATTGAAAGTTTTAAATTGTTGTGTGAAATTTTAATGGAAATTCATTATAATCTATTTGGACAAAAACAAAAAAAGGAAGGAAAATGATGTGAAAATATGACTAGCATTTTTATGCCAGGGAATCATAACAGCATCTGATACAGAACAAGAGTTAAGATAGTAATTTGGGGAGGGTAGAGGCATATAAAGTTCAGATATCTATAATTTATCTATCTATCTATCTATCTATCTATCTATCTATCTATCTATCTATCTATCTATGTGTGAATGACACGATACTTTACCTTTCTACTCCTGTCTTAAGTTGATGTGATTCTAATTCAGATGCTGAGATAGCACAAACACCATCACACACAAAGGCCTTCAGATTCCTAAGTTCATTCTAAGTTTCATTAGTCACTAGCTTGAAGAACTTGACTCCAGGGTCAAATCAAAACTCTAAAGTTAATAAAAGTAGGAGCTGATGAAATAGGAGTATCAGGTCAGCATTAGGAGTCATGGAACTTCAGCAACTGGTCTAGGTTAGAGTTGAGTAGTTGGGATTCTTATAAAAATGTTACTTTGTTCCATGATATAATATAGAAAATGTGAAGGCTAAGCAAAGAGCTTTAGAGAAGTTTAGATAGTGACAAATGAGAGATAAGACAGATAAGACAGAAGAGAACTAATTTAAGAGAGTTGGTGGTGAATGAACCAATAGCTGAATTACCAGGATTACCCCAGGATTTTTCAGTCCCTGAGAATCTCTCTGGTTTGAAGAATCAAACTAATCTTTATGTAAGTCCTACGTTTAAAAAGTTGAATATGGTGACTGAAAGGGTATTAGGTCAATGTGGACAACAACACTACATTATTCCTTGTATTGCTCCCTGTTTCTTTTATTAATTATGTTTGTTTCCTTTAATTAACTTTAACTTCCAATTTGGAGTCAATTTAAATTATAGGAATTTTACAAACTAGGGATGAATATAAATTATAATGAATTAAAAAAAATACACAGGTTATCACACATGAAGCTTGGATTAGAACCAAGTAAATTTAACAATGGAATTTGTTCTGGAGAAACTAAAGTCAGGCTTAGGCATTCTCTTACAGTTTGCTGGCCAAGTAGCCCCTATGCACTGCCTAGCTTGTCATTTCTCTTCACTTCAATTTTTACTTCATTTCCATTGCTAGAATTGTTATATGGTTTTGGTTGTTTTAAGTTATTTATATTTTGTTAGATTTTTTTTTATAATCCTCTCTTACAGCCTACCTTTTCTTCTTTTTTGGTCATGTTGAAAGCAAACAAACTATAAAATTTTCTAGGAGTTACTTAAGGATAATGTAATATATTTAAAGTATCATTTATGTATTTACGATTATACAAAAAGAAAGAGGAAATTTACAAGTGTTCTAAGTGAAGCATCCTGGTTGCCCTCAACACGCCCATTGTTGGAGTAAAAGCCTAGTTGATTTCAAGGATATTCGAGACAAGGATGAAGCAGGAAAGCAAGTCCCGAGGAACTGATATGCACAGACTAGGGGAAGGCCCTTCAGGATGGGGCTCCTCTGAAGCAGAGGATGAAAGGAGCTAATGTAGGTTTTGTCTACATTTTGGATAATTGAATGCAGGTGTGTAATTAAAAATGTGTTTCATTAAAGCATGTGTACTAGGTAACATCTGATGCAGATTCTTAAAAGCTGAGCTTGCAAAGCCTTTTTTTCCTTTTAGGCTGGCTAAGAGAAATAAATAAACTGAATTTTGTAAACAGCCAAATATGATTAATCAAGAGAGGATTGTGCCATTGTCGCTTTATATGGTGAAAACTCACAGAAACAGAATATTAGATATTTCACCCGCTTCATTTAGATATGCCTGTCATATAACATGTGTTGCCATTTGAAAGTAAATTGATCTGTAGACTATACTATGTTCAGAGATTTAAACCAATTTTAGACTATTTTAAACATCTTGGTCTACTTTCATTCTGTTGCTATTAAAACACTGACCTAGGGGAGAAAGGGTTTATTTTATCTTACAGGATATAGTGGGTCATTGATGGAGGTCAGGGCAAGAACTCAAGTAGGAACCTGAAGCAGGAACCTTGAAGATATGCTGCCTGCTGACTCACAGGCTCATTCTCACCTTGCTTTCTAGGTAGCCCAGGCCCTGACACAGGGAATTGTTCTGCCCACAGTAGGCTGTGCCTTGCTACACCAATAGCATTCAAGGCAGTCCCCCACAGACATGGACACAGGCCAATCTGATTTGAGTAATCGCTTAATTGGGAGCTCCCTCCTCAGGTGTCTCTAGGCCGTGTAAAATTTACAGTAAAGGCTGAGTAGGACACATTTCAATTAGAAATTCTCTGTTCTCTAGTCACTATCTGTAACCCACCTGTACCTCCTCACAATTGAAAGTACTGACTATAGTCTGCAATTAAATAGTAAAAGTTTCTCCTGTGGACCTTTGAAAGCTATGAAGTAGAGTTAAGTCTTAAGGAAAAAAATTATCTTAAATATTTCATTAACATATAATTGCCCATAATGAAATAATATGATTTCTATAGAGTTTATAGTGATATATTTTCAGTGTTTGAGAAACCATTTTGATTATTTTCGCCTTGGAATCATTGACTTCTCTGGGCAAGACTTAACCAGCAGGTGGATTATGATATGCTGCCATCAGATTGTGAACTCAGAGGGTGAAGAGTCAAGGTAGTGAGACTCTTTAGCAGGCACAGATCTCCTTTGTAAAGTTACGTATTTATCCTGGAGTTTAATCACTATCTTTGGCTCTAATAGACCATGGTGGTAGAGATTCTCCAGGAAATTTAGTATCTTTGTGGTAATCTCAGAGTGTCCAAAGCTGTGACCTACATATATACTGACTCTCAATAAAGGTTACTTGTCTGGCTGTTAGTCAGGCCCTTGATGTCCATACTGGGAGACTTGCAAAATGATTTAGGATGTAGATTCCCCAGTGATCAAAAACAAGCACAAAGAAGGGTGGCTTTTGTTGTTGTTATGGACCACAATAGGAAAAGATAAATAGAGATTTTCCTGGCAATGACAAGCAAATGACAAATGCTGGCATTTCCAGCAAACCTGCACATCACTCATGACTATTGTATACAACCAACAGAGAGTATGCAGAGCTGAGATGTGGCTCAGTTGGTAGAATGCTAACTTAACAGGTTTGAAGTTGTTTTAACCCCTAGAACTACATAAATTGAGCATGTTAGTGCAAACTTGGAATCCCAGCACTTGGGTTGTAGGCAAAAGAATAATGAGTTCAAGACTGACTTTGGCCACAATGAATTTGAGACCAGCATGGATTACCCCATACCTTGTCCCAAAAATCGGATGGGAGGCCAAAAAAAAAGGCTGACTGGTTAGAAGCACTTATTGTTATTGCAATGGACCTGGGTTTGTTTCCAGAATTACACTGTAGCTAACAACCATTTATAATTCTAGTTTCAGGAGATCCAACGCCCTCTTTTGAACTCTGACAGCATCAGGCATGCAGGTAGTACACATATACACATTCAGTCAAAATACTCATATATACAAGATAAATAAAACAAAATGAATAAATCTATTTGTTTTTTTGTTAAAGGCAAGATGCCAAACACTTTTGTCAATGCATTGGTATAGATGCGGGACCATAATTAAAACAAGCATTGGGACACAACTTGTTTTATGGCCAACATAAGGAAATTAAATATCCTGTATAATCATTTTGTCCTCTATTGTAATCTGAGTAACTATAATTAAGCCATTGTTCAGTATCAGAGACATCCAAGGAAAGAGAAATGATAATGTGGTTGGGAAATGACATGAGGCCAATGAATAACAAAAAATAGCAGATAAGGAGTAATGGTGTTACCTTCATTTTTATTACCATTTTTGTATATGCACCTCACCTCCCACACCACACCCTTTAGGAGCAGCCATGCTCAAAACTCTGATAGAATGTCCACCTGAGCTTTGCTCCTTAGATTTCTGTTAAAATAAGGAACATTTCAATTTTCATTTCCAAACCAGATTACTTGTTGAAACACTGCATGTAAGATTGGATGCAGAAAAAATTAATAGGAATCATGCTTGGAAAATGGGATAGGAGAAATGATTCAGATAATTTGCTTCATTTATTTCTAAAATAGAGTGTTTCTTTATGGTAGTTTAAATATAAAGTCTTGGTTAAAAACCTCCATCCTACCAATCTAATGTCTTTGCAATAAATGAAATATTTCTGTTCATTTTGATGGTTATTCTCAGCTTCATCATAATAGCTTTGGTTATCAAACTATCAAACTTGGCTATCAGAAGACTTCAGTGAGGTAGTAAAACGATTGTATGAACTCAGCATTAAGGCTCCAAAATAAGTAACTGGGGCAAAATTAAACAAACTACAAATTATCAAGTCTTTATTTAACTTCTTAAATTAACTTTGTGCCTGCACCATTGAATCCACACCTCTTTTATTTTTCTAATTCTACCACTTATATTTGTAATTACCTGTGTAATGCCACCCTCTAAATAAACGGTAACTTCCATGAAGGCAAAGTTCAAAAGATTCACATTTTTCTTCTTTCCTTTTGCTATATATACACATATGAAGTAATCAGAATGACTCCAGGCACACAATTAAAAACTAGGAACAGTTGCTGACTGAGTCTATAAATGGCATGACCTTTATATATTAGTGTGATATGTTTAATACGGAGTCTGGGTGATGTCCTGGCAGAATATACAACTCCGGAGAAAGGAACCCTAATGCACAGACTGTTTTCAGTACCTAAATCTTTTAGAATGTTCGATATAAATATTGACAACCACGAATTGTAAGCCTCAGGAAAATGGCAAACAGCTGTAGGTAAAATGGATAATGGCCATATATTTAATCAATTTACCTTACTGGTAGTTTAACTGAAGAGCCATTCTTTCATTGAACAAACCTCTACATCTATAATATATATACACAGGGCAACATACTTGGCACTATTATTTTAAAGCCTTATTAACAAATTTTTTGGACTATGTAGGAAAAAATAAATAGACATATTGCTCTCATATATTATGCTGAATAGTTTAGAATGTTTCTATAATGTCTCGAAGTTATTTAAACAAAACTCTATATTGTTATTTGTATTATGTTTTTGCTTATTTTGTGTGTGTGTGTGTGTGTGTGTGTGTGTGTGTGTGTGTGTGTGTGCACGCAAATGTTTCCACATCAAAGAGCAACTCGGAGGCTTTGGTTTTCTCCTTTTGCTATGTGGGCTCCAGGACTGAACTCAGGTTCCTCAGGCATAGTTGAGGACAATTGCCTTTAAAGCTGAACCAACTAACTAGCTACAGAACTTTACTCTTATGCCATCTTCATTTAGATTTTTATTATTATATAAAAGACAATTGATATTTGGCTTATCAATTTTACTGCAAATTTGCGGATCAGCACTAATACATTAATTATTTTAATTATGTAAGAAAGTATATTGATGTGTATTAAAATCTTTTCTTGACAGTAAAATTAAAGCTCAAAGGCATGATTATTTATTGTTTTAATTAATGGGAAATTAGGAAAGTATGCTATATATGATGTGTATATATAATATATTTAAATTTAATGTTTTTTAATCACAAGGCTTTTAAAAGAGACAAGATAATTAATTCTAAATTAGGAATAAGTAAAAATAATCAAACTTTGTAGTGATGCCTTCACTTCACAGTATACATATTATTACTTTAAAGAATACATTATATCTTATTGACAGGCTTTTCAGAGACATTGGAGAAGTCAATAGCCAAACTCAGGTGCATATCATCTTGGAGGGAGGTTTTCTTAAATGTCTACTTATTGCCAGTGCAAAGCAGAGCACTATTGGAATTGCTTGATACACATGAATATCAGGAATGGATTTAATTATTGGTATCACCACAACAATTCATTTAACAAAACATTGGTGTAAACTGATCATAGTATTCCCCAACTTTAAATGTATGATGCCACAAATCCCCCAAATCATTGCATAATCTAGGATCAACTTCAAGGCATAGAATGGCCAAGCACATGCTTCTAAGCCTAATCCTACCACTTTCTCCTTTCCACCCTATCAAAATATCTTATCAAAATCATACTAGTTCAGGAACCTGTTGAACTCACAAAACTATAGCAATCTCTATTTGATGGAGTTTGCCCTCCCCCTTTTTTTAAATTTAAAAAACAAATTCAGAAACTCAGGAGGTAACTCAGGGTGAAGCACTTGCTGTGTTTACTGTGAAGACCTGAGTTCAGACCCCCAACACTCATGGGAAAATAAAAATGCTCCGTAAACACATTTGTAATCCCAGGGCTAGGGTGATCTTGAGGCTGAGTGGGCTAGCAGATACTTTAACTTTCAGGTTCAGTGAGAGATCCTGAATTAAAATATAAGGTGAAGAGTTGTTGAGAAAGACATCCTGATGCCATATATCCATGTGCCTGCATGCATTAAAGTATCACACACAGATATGCACACAGTCTCTCTCTCTTTCTCTCTTTCTCTATTTTTCATGCTATTTATCATTAATACTTCTAGCTCCCCTTAAAGTCGATCTGTTCACTCTTTGGTTTGCCTTCCACAGCCCATTTGAGTTTCTTATTTTGATTAAAGTTAATTATATTTCTGTCTTCTTCACAGAAGGTATACTCCTTATAATCAATCACAGTGAGTGTCCATCAGACCTTTCTTTGATTTCCACTAGTGATTACCATTATTAATTTTCAATCATCTAGTGAAACCCATGGGGCAAAGAACTCAGAGAGCTTGCCTAAATAATACAATCATATTGTATTGTATTGTACATACAATACAATACAAAAAATACTTTCTTAAGGATTTCATATATTTATTTATATATTTGTTCTTTTTAATTGTAAATAGATTCTTTTTCTGCAAGAAAATGTCCTGATCACAGTTTTCCCACACTTCACTCCTCCAAGCTCCCCCCACCTTCATCTCCCTCAGGTCCACTCTGCCTGTTTCCCTTCAGAAAAGAGCAGGCATTCAAGAAACAACTATCAAACCTGACAAAACAAGCTACAATAAGACAAGGCAAAAGCCTTCATATGGAGGTTGGACAAGACAACCCAATAAGAGGAAAAGAGTCCCAAGAGCAGGCAAAAGAATCAGAGATATACTTGCTCCTGCAAAAACATCAAGCTAACAAACATAACATTTTTATATGTATATGTGCCTGTGTGAGGGTTGAGAGCCGATGGTACCCAAGCAGTGGACATAATCAGCTTAACAAAGATCCTGGTTTTTCCTTTTGCTAGAAATATGAAGCCCACCAATTGCTTTGCCCCTTTTCATCTTTACTGTATGGTGAAAAAAAGCCTCTCATCAATAATATTGTCTATTTGGCCTAATAGTTAAAACTCAAATCAATTCGTGGGCTGGCTGGGAGAGGGACACATCTCAGCTCTAAGTAATTGTAAACTAACCTTCAAGTTTTGGCATGTGAGAACTATTCATGCTTTCTATAGACATATCATTAAAAAAAAATTATTCTTGGTTAAACTGACCTTCCATGGAAACAGAGCCATAGTTGAGATCAGAAAAGAAGAGTCTAGATAGTAGGTCAGCAAGCTTGAAAAAACAAATAGATAATCCACCCTGAATGTCTGCCTTTAACAGTGAGTATGCAGACCAAAGATTAGCTATTCATTAATAAACTATTGTGGTAAGACTACTCACTAAAATTAACCTTGAAGATCAGAGGCCTGCAGCTGGGAGGGCATGAACACTCTTGCATTGGTTCCTTTTTTGATGTATGCTTGACATCTGCAGATAAGCAGTGTGAAGTTTCTGCTATTTTAGTTAGAGCAAAATCTCTGTGAGAGAGCCTTGTAATTTTTCCCCAATGTGCACATTGTTATTTTGCTTTCTCTAATTCTTAATTTTTCTAAGTTCTAATTTTTTATTTTTTATTATTAAAAGAAATACATTATCATACATAAGCCGTATTCTATGTGTGTCTTAAAAATGCTAAAAGCATAACATACTGGGTCCCATAGAACTACTCTGTTCATTTTTCTTAATCTTTCTTAATTTTCCTTCAATGGTCCATTTTCTTCTGTGGAGAGTTCGTGGAACTATTGTGGGTGAAGACCGGCCAGTAATCCTCATGTGAGTTTCTATGCATCATGTGCATTCTGGTGCTCACAGATATCAGAGGATAATGGATATTTTGGAACTAGTGTTACAGCCAGTTGTGAGGTACCTGAGTTGGGTGCTGGGAACTGAGCCTGTTTCCTCGGCAAGAGTAGTACTTGGACTCAACCTCTGAGCTATCTCTCAAGCCCCTGTTATGTGTACTTTCTAATGACAATTTCTCACATGTTTTCTGTTGTATATCTATCTTCCCCTACCTACAACAACTTTGCTTTCACAATAACAACACACAGAGTTTTTAATTAACACTGTTACTAGACATCTGGAAGAAACATATTAATAAAAATTCCTACCATGCTGTACTGGAGGTTTCATGCTTGAAAGTCAAGAGGAAAAGAGAATATATAAAGGTCTGAAGAGGTTAAACACATGGTCAAGGTAAAGAAGACATATATCGGATCAATGCAAACCAGAATTTTGGGGACAAATTAAACAGAGATTCATGTGTTCTGTGTGTTAATATGAAGGATAACTTTCTACTTATTTGAGTTGCTGTACAAATACCAAGATATTAGTACATTTTATCAAAGTAATAATGTTTTATACTAATAAAAAAAATTATAGGAAGATCCTAGAACAGATAATAAAGATTGTTACCTATCATTGTTTGGTCCAGTGAATGGAAAACAGTGTCTAGTTTAAAGATTGGAAAACTTGTAAAGAATTACACAATTTGTTCAAGGTCACTAGAAGAGCTATAGAGTCCTATTCTTAACAGTCCTATTCTTAATTACTAAGATTGAGTTTAAATATAGCCCCTAATTGTAACTGCACAATTGGTTGGTTTTCTCTTTCAATTTACTGCACACTCTACTCTGACACTAGCAGTATCTTTTCCTAAGATCTAATTGAAATTTAGCATCCCTATAGCTTAATTTACCTCCTACAACTTGTTGCTGGAGTTTTCTAAACTGGCAAGTTGCTGTTGTTGTTGTTTTTTCCATAGACTGGAAGATAAGGCCATGAAGAGAATACTAGGTTTGAGGCATTGGATATGCCCATATGTTCTTGTTTAGAACATCTGCTCAGTTAACCCACATGTTACACAGGAACATACACTGGCTTCCTATGAAACTGGCTTGGAAATTTACTCTAGGAAGAACACATGAGTACATGTGGAAGTTCATTAAATTAATTCTGTATAAAGTTGGATGGATAATAATTATGATAGAAAATATTAAAGTTTACCTATATTAGTCAGTTTTATGTCACAGAGATCATGTATATGAGTCAGTCTATCTAACAGAGGAAGTCATTACTGTGGATTACAGTTTCAAAGGGAACAGTACATGACTATCTTGCCCATATGCTAGCCTATAGGACATTTTATTGATTAATAATTGATATGGAAGGGTCCAGTCTACTGTTGATGGTACCATCCCTGGGCATTTGGTCATAGGGTGTATAAGAAAGCTGACCAAGCAAGCTATGAGGAGCAAGCCCATAGGCAGGTTTTCTCCATGGCCTCTGCATCAGTTCCGTTCTCTAGGTTCCTACCCTGACCTCCCTCAATGACAGACAGTAACCTGACATATAACCTGAAATAAACCCTTTTCTTCCAAGTTGTTTTAGGTTCTGATATTTTATTACAGTAATATAAGCTCTAACAAAGACAGAAATTGGTACCAGGTTTTAGGATAACACTATGACCAACAAGGCCATGTTTTTAGGATTGTGGAAGGACTTTGGAACTTTGGTCTAAATAAGTCTTTCAGTGTTCAGAGCTTAATGGGTTACTATTGTGGTAATCTAAAAGATAATTCTGAGAGCAGTGTTATGTGGGATAGTTCAGTTCATTGCTGATGGTACCACCCTTGGGCTGATGGTGCTAGGAGGTATAAAAAATTAGGCTGAGCAGCTATGAGGAGCAAGCCAAAAGCAGCATTTCTGTTTGGATTCCTGCCATGATTTCCTTGATTAATGGACTGTGACCTTAGAATTGTAAGCTGACATAAGCCTGTTCTTCCAAGTTGTCTGAGCCAAGTGTTTCATCGTAGCCATAGAAAACTAACTGTGCTATCATCTTTGTTTGTGTTGACTTTAAATCAATTGGCATTGATGTTCATGCTCCAGTGGATGGTCTTACAATCATTTATTTATTGGTAGTACTGATTAGATTCACTGAGCTATAAAAGAAATAAATAATTTTTAAAAACCAAGAAAGATCACATGAAACTGGTAAGGGAATGTGGAAGGGTGTCCAGGAGAAATTGAAAGAGAAGATTGGAGAGTATATATGATCAAAATATAGTTTATATATCTATGAAAGTAACAAGAAATATTAAAAAACACTTGCCTCCTCTCTTCATGTTTTCATGATTTGTATACATTGTGTTCTGACTTCTGAGACTATGCTGAAGAGTTGTGTCCAAGAAACTCATGAGCTAAAAGCAAAACAGGATATTCAAATGAGGAGATCACTATATATTTTGGGAAGCCTCCCTCAAGAGGTGACATCTGAGGTGAGATGGTCCTACACAAGCCCTATGGACTGAACATTCTAAATGAATGTTTCAACAAAAGTACCAAGTAGAATGATATGCAATTATGGTAGCAGGGCAGTGTGTTGAGAGTAGAGTTGCATATGGGGATTCAGGATGAGGTAGTCAAATGACCCTTTCTAGATAAACATGGTTTTATAATGCAGCTAGCCTACGAATTCATAACACATTACTTTTTCTTCCCTAAGATAAAGCTAGCTGTTTATATGCCTGCTAATATATCATTTAGCCTAATAGAGACACACAGGATTTCAAGAGGAATTGCTTAAGAAACTATTTAGTCTCTATATTTATGTCTTTAATATCACCAACTTTCTTTCAGATGCTTATTTTTTCAATTAATGCTTTTCTTTACTTCCTGATAATGTTGGGATGATATATTTACAATAGCTATTCACAGAAATAGTATTAAGTATTACTATGTAGATTCGAAAGAAATGAAAATTTTATTAATAAAATAAGTGATTTCTTTAACCAAAGTCCATCACATCACTTTTATATACCTAGCCAAGAGTCTCTACAATAGCTTTGAGCATATTAATTCTTTCTGTCTCTCCAGGGATTTAGAGGCATGCAGCTCCATCTATGTGGTAGTGTAGCAATTCAAAAGCAGAGTAATTCCATCCTTAGAAAAGGTTTTAGTAATATAAAGATATTAACTTATCTGTGCCCAAGTAATTTCCTTCCAAGTACACCATGAGAAAAATCCATTTGACTGTATTATAAATGAGAATTTCACATCCAGCAAGGAAGTATGTCAAGGAATTAGTTCTTTTGAGACCACTTAATCCTTCCACACTGCTCTCACCTCATGTCAGGAGGTGCCGAAGTCCATTGATTATGCCAACTGCTTTATTTAAACTATCCTGTCACACCTAACATCAATTCTATGAAGCTCAGTTCATTCTATTTAAGCATAGTGGATGTGGTGAGAGAAAATTCAGTGTTAAGCAACCACGGTATCTCTACTTTCCATGACAAACTTACACATCAGGAAACAAGATTCAAAGTTATGGTCTACTCAGTGTCACTTAGTATGAAATTAGGCTGCAATTAGCAGGGATGTTTGGTTACACAACGCAATTATAGCATACTATCAAGGCTCTGGACAGTCTCTACATCGGCTGCCATTTCCATCATAGACCAAGGGAGAGCTTAAAAATTATATTTTGTAAAAAGGTACTTTGAAAATTTTCCTGAACAATGAATTGAGCACATGGAATGCTCTGGGTTTGTTTTAGGGACAACAAAACTTTCTTTGTTCCAGGATTGCTCTTTACCACTCTTGCATTCTGGTTACACTTTCCTTTATCCAAACCCTCCAAAATATGACCCCAGTAGCTTGCATATAACCATGTCACCTTGCTGGACCCACAAAAGGGTTCTTTTTCTTAACAGGAGAAAAATGAGTTTTGAATCTTTATAGGAAATCTCAGGTGAGACTGTGTAGTAAGGAAGCTGTTTTGCTGCACCTGAGGGCAACTTTTCTTCTCAACTTTGTGTTAAGTCAGTAAGAAGAATAGTGCTAGAATTGACCTTTGTGTAATAGCATAACTATATGAACACTATTTTATCATCACATACTACTATGGCAATTTAATTATCTTTATTTACTTATCAAAATACTAAATCATGAGAGAACACAATCTTTTTGAAGAAACAAATTCTCCTAAACTTGCATATGCTAAATCCAAGATGTACTCTTCTGTATTCATTTTCTTGACATTATTTTGTAGACATATATAACCATCCACAGTATTCTAATCCTTAGGTTTCTATGTTAAGAGACTCTTGAGAGATGTTGCTGCGATCCAGTTCTCATGGAGCCCAATCTAGAAGGAGATAGAATAATATAAACAATTGTTTTCAGGGTGTTAGGAATAATTTAAGCATTCTAAGAATAATATATAGATACTCATTGTATTTTATATTTAGCATTCCCAGACATTATTTTTTTACTCCCTCTGGTAATTTTTAAGTAGTGCTTTAGCAGAGATTTTAGAAGATGGATATTTTATAAAGCCAAAACAAATCATTTCTCAAAGTTCCAGTAGACTTTATTAAAGATTTTATCACTATTTGTGCAGTGCTAAACAATAATTTTTAAAGACTATTTCATTAGATGAGAATGAGAGAGACAGAGACAGGGAGAAAGACATTAAATTATTATTCAGACAATTTGTCCTGGTATAAGGAATGAGTTCTGTGGAAAGATCCATTTTGTATTAAACTCTTAGTGGGTTATCATTGAACTAAAACTTGATATTTTGCTTTGAACACAGTCGTTCTTGTTGGGAACAGTTTGCTGGGGTAACTTATGACAATCTGCTCTTTGGATTTACTGGCTTTCAAAACTTTACTTTGATAATTGATGCATTGGCAATATACTCAACTTTATAATCTCAGATTGAACCTTATATTGTTATTAGATCTGTCCTTACTAAAAGATAAAATATACTGATATTTGTAATCTTCAAGTTAGACTAACCATGAATATTGAGTTTTAAAGCAGTTCATTTTTACAGACTTCTTTTTAGAAGTGGGTCTTCAAAATATCACATTCACTCTCTTTATTTTTCAGAGCAGAGAACCTCAGTGAATTAAATTGACCTTCCTATGGTGACACAGATCTGATGTCAAATACAGAAACACAACCTGCATTATGTGGCTCCATTATTCTTCCCACTACAAACACTGCCTCATTTGGAGCCTTTTAGGAGTGATTTTGAGCTATTTACTGATTCATGAATTTCTGGACTCAATCTGACTCCAAAATTACATAGAATAAAAGCCTAACAAAATCTTCCATAATTAAGCATGTGAGTATTTTGGAATGCCATTCAGTAATGCCAACTTTCAAAGGGGCGGGGGTTAAGACAATTACATTCCAAGATATTCTGAGGCGGGAATAGAATCATTCAACAAGCTATAACTCTGAATTTTACAAGCTATAGTTGTGTCAATTTCTACTAAGAATGCTATTTTCATTCTATACTAAATATTAAAATTCCAATAGAAATGTGTTTTGGTCCTTTTTCTCCAGATACTGGCCTTATTTATAGAAATATTATTAGAAACTTAGACATTTAATAGAAATTATATTTTTTTACCATTTTATTTGAATTCCACACATAGTTCATATTTTGTAGCATTTCAAAATACTTTTCAATAAAAATTAGAAAAAAGTCAAAAAATTAAAAAGCAATGAGGGAAGCATTCATATAACAGTTTCTACCACAGAAAAATTGCAAGTCAGATGATGAACCACACTCTCTTCATACTGAAACAGAGAGATAGCACTGTGGGAAGGGAATCACAGGAGCCATATTTTGTAGTTTGTTATATTCCCATCTGCTAATAAGAGCCCCCCACCCACAAAGTGTTTATTTGGAACATCATTGATTGAGCTCTTGGAATGGACTAAGCCTAGTCTTGGCTCTAGGAATCACAAATGATCTAAACCTGGACAACTGTGACATCATACTCCACAGTCTCCATTCCGTAACCCAGAGGGGTCTACAACGATACCAAGAATGAACCCCCAGAAGACTTCTGCATATACAAAAGGAAAAGGTAGGGATCTTCCATGATAATTTCTCCTAGAGTCACATGTTCTTATAGAACTGATAGATCACCACATTGAAAGGACTGCCCGAGAACAAATCTAGCAAAAGACTGAGTACAGCCAAGAGGTGTCTGTGTGTGTGTGTGTGTGTGTGTGTGTGTGTGTGTGTTCTTGATTCCCTGAGACTGAGCTATGCCCTGGCTTTGGCGTTTTGTTATCAACATGACCAAATAATTCCTTCTCATGTTTATGGCACTTTGATGTGGATTCCCCACCATACATCCTTTTCAGCACTGTGGTCTGAGCAACCTAGGAATACTGACAAAGTAGAAAGTTTTCTCATCTCAACATAGCACCAATATGTTTGCATCACCTCCACTATTTTAATTCATATTTCAGTTATTCGTGGTGTGTTGATTTGAAGGAGATGTTCCTTATATTCTTGGAACTTGTATATTTGATTCCCAATTGGTGGGGCAGTTTTGGAAGCTTAGGGGGCGTGACTTTGTGTTGGAGGAAGTTAGTCACAGGAGGCAGGTTTTGAGAGTAAAAGCCCTGACTACTACTAGTTTGTTCTCTCTGCTTTTTGCTTGTGGTTCAGTAGGTGACCCTACAGTTTCCTGTTCCTGATACCACATCTTAAATCTGTCATTATGGAATCTAATGATCTGGGAAAGTTCGCCTAAAGAATCTCTTTCTTCTATAACTTGCCTTAATTGTGGTGCTTTATCACAGCAAGAGAAAAGTAACACTCATGCCCTCAAGGCTCATGATCTCCTTCATTTATTCATCAATTTCTTACCTTTTGTCTTTCATTCACCTATTCTTTTCAGAGCCAGGTAAACTAGTAGTTTATTGTTTAAGTCCCTAGTTTTGAAGGTAAAAAAGGCTCAAACAAGACCTCTGCTGTTTGCAGTTTAAGAAGACAGAGATGCAAATGTGCAGTTGGATATACTTGGAGAATGAACAACATACCATGACAGTAGACACAGATAAGTATTATTACAAGTGGACATTATGGTCAACTGAAAACAGAATAAGGCCTTCTCTATTGGGACTTTTTAGCCACTTCTAGAGAGAGGATACATTGGATGCAAATGCAGTTGTTAGCCACTGTGGCAGCTCATCAAGGAGGCAAGGAGGCATAATCATAGGTCCAAACCCTTCCAGACCTCAGCAGAGGGAACCATTATCATGGCCAGCACTATGCTAGACAGTGGAACCCTGAGTGTATGAGCTAAGGTATTTTTATTGAATCAGAACTCCTCAGAAGTTCCACTGATAACACGTGCAGATCATTAACAATCAGAGCTCTCCTAGATAAATCCAAAAGCTGCAGACAATATAAAACACCAAGACCTAAGCATCTCCTTACCCAACAATGCACAAAACAATATTTTAAAAATAACTAAAAAATACCCTTCCATAACATGCAAAGGCTTGATGGCTGAGATAATGTAGGAATAGTGGGATAAGGAATATTTCAGATTGAAACACAGGATACTTAATGGTTAAATAGGTAGACATGAAATCAAACAAGCTTACTCTTTAATCTCTTATAAGTGGCTTTGCAAAGTCCAACTTTGGGCTTCAAGACTTTTCCTTTCTCTAAGTGAAATATCTTGTCCATGTTTTTTTCTGCAGATAGATGTATTATAATTTTGTTCTTAAAAAGGCTAATCTTTGATCCTGCCCAAGTAAATAATGCCTCTCTCCTTCATATTATTTCCTCATATGAGCATCTTTTGAGATTCTCAACCACAAGTCCCTGCAGAAGACACCTACTTATGACCAATGGGGGTGGTTGGCTGTTATAATACTAGTGACAGCTATTAGTCAGCAGCTTCTTTTTCCTCTTCCTCTTCTTCCTCTTTCTCTTCTCCTTCACCACCTTCTACTGCTTTCCTTCATTATTTTCTCCTCCATTTCCTCCTCTTCCTCCTCCTCCTCCTCCTCCTCCTCCTCTTTCTATTACCTCTTCATCTTCTTTCCTCTCATCATTTTAAGGAATTGGGTCAGGTAATTAATTATGTGCTCGAAGAAGTCATAAGAACTGTAGATCACAAGCTGGAGATATGCAGGAATAAGTATTTACATTTCAGTCAGTTCTAAACTAAACGAAAAGGTCTGAATAGAAAGCCCAGAATCCAAGTGACTGGAGTCCTACAAAGAGTTCATGTTTGAGTTTGAATCTGATGGTTGACTCTGACCTGATGGTTGGAAAAGACCAAAGTTTGAGCTTAGATAGGCAGGAGACTTATTTTCCTCATTTCAAATATTAAATTATACATTTTTATTTTTGAGAGTATAAGTACATATTTCTCTTTCCATACCTCTCCTTTTTCTTTTTTAAATTCATGGCCTCTTTTTTCTTTAATTGTGCTCTTACCTAGCTTTTCTGATTGAGTTGGATCTCCTTGACCAATTAAGACCTTTCCTCATAGACTGGAAAATTTTGGTGCAGTTTACTTACTAAAATATTAATCTCATCCAGAAGGAATCTCATAAACATATACAATAATGTTTGACCACGTATTTGCACATGGCTTAGTCATGTTCACATATAAACCATTATAAAGCACTTGCTCTTCAGCAAGTGGATTTCGAAATGTAGACTAGAACTAAGGCATCAGGAAGAAATTTATTTGCAACTTACTGGTCCTATAAAATAAATAAAACAAGGACTCAAAACAAGAGAAACACTATTTTATAATCTTTCACTTTTTTAAAAAAGTTTTTCTTTTCTCATACAACTTATACAATACATCCTGATCCCCCTCCTCTCCTCCCTCCACCCCCAGCTCCAGCATCTCCTGTCTTCCCCAGATCTATCCCCCATCACCACCCAGAAACATACCTCACTTCTTCCCAGAAAAGAACCATCACTCCAGGGTTACAGTACAATCAGGGCATGGCATAGAAAAATAATGAGGCCATACACCAATCCATACATCAAGGGTGGGCCAGGCAGTCCAGCAGGAGCAAAAGGGTCTCAAGCACAGGTAAAATGTTCAGGGATACCCATACTCCAGCCTGTAGGAGTTTTTCAAGAATACCAATCCATACAGTTAGAAAATGTATTTAGGGGATCCTGCAAGGTTCTTTGTCTGTGGTTTCAGCCTCTGTGGGCCTCTAAGAATACTAGTCAGTTGACACTGTGGAGCTTGTTCTCCTGGTGTCCTTGACCCCTCTGGTCTCTGCCATCCCTCCTCTCCCTCTTCAGTGGGGTTCCCCAATCTCTGAATGATGTTTGGCCTTGGGCCTCTTCATATGGTCCTCTCAGCTGCTGGAAGAGGCCTCTTGGGTGAGGACTGGGCTAGGTAATGTTCTATGAGCAGAGCATGACATCATTAGAAATCATCTCTGAGTTATCCTTTCTCTAGCTCCTGGCCTGCCTTGCAGTTTTGGGTAACGGTTCCCTCCTTTGGCACGGGGTTGTGCCCTTTCATTATCAATGAGGATCTTGCAGGGAGGATAGATCATCGGTCAGAGGTTTTCTGTCTGGGATGGTGTCCTAGTTTCATCACTGGAAGCCTTGCCTGGCCACAGAAGATGGCCTGTTCAGGCTCCCTATTACTGATTCCTAGGGATTCTTTCTGGGGTCACCCTCATAGATTCCTGTGAGTTTCCACTAGACTAGGTCTCCCAAACACCCCCTAATTGTCTCCCAATTTTTGTCATCTCTCCATATGCTTTCTCCCTCCTTCCCTCTCTTCCTCCTGGTTCTCTCCAATCCCATTCCTGTCCTTCCATAACTCACCTGCACCTTCTGTTTAATTTCCACTTTTCCAGGGAGATCCCTGTGTTCTAACTGGGGCCCTTCTTGTTGAGTAGTTTTTCTATATCTGTGGATGCTAGTAATTTTCTCCTTTGCTTAGCAGTAAATGAGTAAATGTCCCATGTTTGTCATTTTGGGACTGGGTTACTTCACTCAGGATGGTTTTGTCTAGGACCATCCATTTGCCTGTAAAGTTCATGATGTCATTTTTTTCAAATAGCTAAGTAATACTCCATTGTGTAAATGTACCACAATTTCTTGATCTATTCTTCAGTTGAGGGGCACCTAGATTGCTTGTAATTTCTGGCTATTATGAATAAAGCTACTATGAACATAGTTGAGCAAATGTTCTTCTGGTATGATGGAGCATCTTTTGGATATATGTCCAGGAGTGGTATAGCTGGGTCTTGAGGTACATGGATTTCCAATTTCCTGAGGAAACATTATATTGATATCCATAGCAGCTATACAAGTTTCCAATCCCACCAACAATGAAGGACTATTCCTCTTACTCCACATCCTCACCAGCATGAGCTGTCCTTTGTGTTATTGATCTTAGTCATTCTGACAGGTGTAAGACGGAATCTCAAAGTGGTTTTTATTTGCATTTCCCTAATGGCTAAGGGTATCAGACTTTTCTTTAAGTGTGTCTTGACCATTTGACAATCCTCTCTTGAGAATTCTTTGTTTAGATATATACCCCATTTTTAATTGGATTATTTGTTTTGCTGATGTCTAGTTTATTATGTTCTTTATATATTTTGGATATTAGCCCTCTATTGGAAGTGGAGCTGGTGAAGATTTTTTTCCCCATTCTATAAGCTGCCATTTTGTCTTATCAATAGTGTCCTTTACCTTACAGAAGCTTTTCAGTTTCATTAGGTCCCATTTATTAATCAGTGATCTTACTACCTGAGTTATTGGTGTTCTATTCAGAAAGTTGTCTCCTGTGCTAATACATTTAAGGATATTTGGTAATTTCTCTTGTATTGTGTCCAGTGTACCTGGTTTTATGTTGAGGTCTTTGATCCACTTGGACTTGAGTTTTGTGCATAGTGATAAATATGGATCAAATATTTTCAATTTTCTACATGTAGACATCCAATTAAAGCAGCATCATTTGTTAAAGATGCTTTCTTTGTTTCATTGTATATTTCTGGCTTCTTTATCAGAGATCAGGTGTCCATACTTGTGTGGGTTTATGTCTGGATCTTCGATTCAGTTCCATTGGTCAATATGTCTGGTTTTATGTCTATACCATGTGACTTTTATTACCATAGCTCTGTAGTACACCTTGAGATCAGGAATACCTCCGGAGGTTCTTTTATTTTTAAGGATTATTTTGGATATGTTGGGTTTTTTGTTTTTCCATATGAAACTGAGTATTTTCCTTTCAAAGTCTGTAAAGAATTATGTTGGGATTTTGATAGGGATTATGTTCAATCTGTAGACTGCTTTTGGTAAGACAGACATTTTTATTATGTTGATCCTACCATTCCAGGAGCATGGAAGAATCTTTCTGTCTTCTGAGATCTTCCTCAGTTTCTCTCTTCAAAAAATTTTGTCATACAAGTCTTTCAACTAGATTGGTCAGAGTCACCCCAAGATATTTTATGTCATCTGTGGCTACTGTGTGGACAGTTGTTTCCCTGATTTCTTTCTCAGTCCATTTGTCATAAGAGAGGTACTGATTTTTAGGTTGATCTTGTAGCCTGCCACAAGTTGTTTATCAGCAGTAGGAGTTCCCTGGTAGAATTTTTGGGGCCACTTTTATATACTATCATATCATCTGCAAATAAGGATACTTTGACTTCTTCCTTTCCAATATGTATCCCCTTGATCTCCTTTTGTTGTCTTATTGCTCTAGTTAGTACTTCAAGTACTATATTGACTAGGTATGGGGAGAAGGGACAACCTTGTCTTGTTCCTGATTTTAGTGGAATTACTTTGAGCTTCTCTCCATTTAATTTGATGCTGGCTGTGGGCTTGCTATAAGTTGCCTTTATTATTCTTAGGTATGTACTTTGTATCCCTAATCTCTTCAAGACTTTTATCATGAAGGGATGTAAAATAGAAATGTACATCTGTCATGATAAAATATAAAATAACAAATTTGCCTTTCTCCTTTTGGTAAGTATTATCACACCCTGGGGCTTCCTCTGGGACATCTGCAGCCATTTCAATATCAATATGATACTAAGATTGAAGCCAGCACAGTGGAATCGTGTCTGGAGTTTACCCTGATTACACCGAGGATTGTCTTCCCACAGAGATGTAATAAGTCTCAATGTCACTTAAGCTGATTCAAGTTGATACTTTCACACAAAAGTCATCCTTGCTAATCTACATGGGAAGGCCTCATAGGTCAATGTCATGGGGAGAAGTTCACACTCATGTGCTTACTCCAAATCCACAGTGTGCTGTGTGAAGAGGTCTGCACATTTTACTCACTGTGGTGTTTGAATGAGAATGACCCGCATAGACTCCTTTATTTGGATGCTTGCCTCTCAGTTGGTAAAAATATCTGTAAAGGTTTAGGAGGTGTGGCTTTGTTGGCGGTGTGCCACTGGGTTTCTAAAAGGTTTCAAAAGCCCTCGCCATTCCTAGTTAGTTCTCTCTTTCTGCCTTGTGCCTATTGACAAGATGTAAGCTTTCACATGCTGCTACAGCACCATGCCTGATTCCATGCTACCCACTATGAAGGTCATTGACTCTAATGCTCTGGAACTATGATCCTTAATTAAACGCTTTCTATTTTAAGTTGTCTCTGTCATGGCATTTTGTCAGAGCAACATAAGCACAAACAAGACACTCAACTGAGAGTTAAAGTGGATATTTTTCTTGTCCCAGTAGTGTTGTCATAAATGCCTCTTACCTGCCTAAGTTGAATTGCATGGTGGTTTCCATATAGCATTTTTCTTCTTGACTCAGGCTTTAGGATAACACATGAGAAAAGAATGAACAAAGAAGTTGAAAGGAAGCTTAATTTCTTTCAGACAGGCTGTCTCTGTGATAGTCAGAAATTGAGGGATAAAGAATGAAATGAAAGAATCAGAGGAGACCAGCATAGATGATGTTGTAATTTCAACTTACTTGCTAAAATGAGTATTTGTCTCCCATAATGTCTGAATCAATAGCAACTGCACTTACCCATGAAGTTGACTATTCAAACTGGCTTCTGAGTGCAACTTTTTTATATTTCTCCAGGAAATTAAATAAAGCTTTCAAGAACTCAGTTCCTACGTAGAAGCTAAGTTGCTACACATTGAATGAAGCAATGAATCAAAGCAGAATGATTATCATGGGAAAATATCTGAAAATCACAGCTGTATTTTTCAACATCGTTCTGTATTTTCATGGTTAGGGGAAAAAGACTTTATGAGTTTTGTCACTGAACATGGGTTATTTACTTTTAATGAATAAAAACTGCTAAGCATGGTGAACATGTTAATTTTTAATGAATCCTACACCAAGGGTTAATGGAAATAATGTGAGGATTTGAATAACAAAGAGCTGGACATACATGTGTGACGTTCTGTATTTCCCTAGTAAGGAGATGAGCTTGTATTTGTCTAGATTGAAAAAGGACAAAACAAGTAACCTAAAATAATATTGAGACTGTTTTCTTAATCCTGTAGTTCTCAGATATTTTTAAGTCAGAGTCAAATAAATAGAGGAAAATCCTTTGGGTTCATTCATATCAAGTTAGCTAATTAATAACTTTTTTCCATTTCTTTTTGAAAATATTGTTAAAGCTTTATTGTAAAGAAGTTGAAATAACACATCAAAGTTACAAAATTCCAAGTCTATACATTTCAAGGAACTGTTAGAATAGCCACTCAGAAGTAGTGGTGCTTCACAATAGTTTTTACATTTTTATTATCACATTCCCATATAAATATCATATATACTTTATGGAATTATCTAAAACCAGAAACCCCCAGAAAATACATGACACACCTTTTTTTTTCCTTTAAAATCTTTTCTACAAGACCTGGAGAAATGACTTATTGGTTAAGAGTCCTTGGTGTGCTGGCAGAAAATCTGAGTTCTTGGGTTCCAAGCACTAAAGTCAAGTGGCACACAATTGCCCATAACTCCTGCTCTAAGGAATATGATGTCTTCTTCTGGCCTCTGAAGGCATCTGAACACACACATACACAAACATCACATGCAAACACACATAATTCTAGTATATTTTTATTATTTATTCTTTCACAATATCATATATATATACATATGTGTGTATGTGTATATATATATACACACACACATATATATATGTGTGTGTGTGCGTGTGTATATAAAGTCTCTCTTCCATTTAATCCTTGCTTCTACCCCCAAAAGCCCCTCTTGTATTTTCATTACTTGCATGTCCCTTCTTGTGTCCTACTGTGCTCCCTTCTATATCCAAATATTTACAACTTTATTCAGGCCCCTATATTCAACTATGTTGCAAAGAAAAAGACTTCGGATCTTGAATTTTTTTTCACTTCTAGGGAGTGAATTATTCTTTTAGTGTTATCCCAGTTATGATCCTCTCTTTATATTTGTTGCCCATGATAGTAAGGAACAATGAGTATATGTAGCAATATATTACTGTGTTGCTCAGCAAAAAGACAATGAGGCATTTTCATAGTTGCAATGAAAGACCTCAGTAGAGGGAACCATCTTTCACGGCAAGCATCATACTGGACAGTAGAAACTTGATCATCTGATCTTAGGGGTTTTTATTGACAAAGAAGCTCCTAAAGTGTTCTACTGATCACACATACAGATCATGAGGAATCAAACATCTTTTACATAAAGCCAATACACGCAGACAATACAAAATGCCAAGGGCCAGGCAGTCTTTCCCGTAACAATGAACAAAACAACCATTTTAAACATAACTGGAAATAAACTTCTGCAACATTTCCCTCTTTCTATACAAGTCAATTCAAAAAAAAAAACAATTGCTTTATCTCTACAACACAAATTAACACTAAACCAGAAAAAATATCTACAAAAGGAACAACCATGAGACTTGCTAGGATGCACAGGATCAAATGAAACCAAACATCTATCAAACCTTTCACGATGTCCAGCATGGCTGCATTTGGCAATTTCCAAAGAAAACAGCTTGAGTTCAAAGTTCAGTAGATGTTCCAAAGAGGTCATAATGCAGCAACCATTAGTCCTGATTCTTTTAGCAAGTGTTTTTCTCAGAATAATTGCAGGTGAAAGTTGTCTGCAGGAAGGATTCTCTCATGGGGTAGAGCTCTCATCACCATAGCAGTATCCAGACTGCTTTTCTTTCTCTTATTAGCCTCTAGTGAGATTTGAGAAATATGTAGTCAGGTTTGCAGGGGGAAAAAATAATCTGGTCAGTTTAAATCATCAGCTTCCTGACTCCAAGCTGTGGCTTCCACAGCAGGAGGTCTTGAGCAGGTGAGAATCCCAGGTAGAAACATTTTGGTGATTTGGTGTTCTTTTCCTCCACCCTACAGGAAAACAAACAACCTTCCTCATAGACTCTAAACACAAGACCCACTTGGGCTTCACACACACACACACACACACAATAAAAAAACAGCTGTCAGAAACTTAGTTTGTTACAAAGCACACTCTGGCTCCTGTTTCCTGTGCCCTGCCAACAGCAGGAAGGAACGTGACTAGCTGCTTGAGTGTGCTACACATAGCCACACTGTTTTCCTGTGTAGCCAGCCAACTTTATGTTCTAGTCAGCTCTATGACCGGGAAAAGCATTTAAACCCTTGCTTTTTCCCTGCTAGCAGAATCCTTTGTTTTTACCATGAGAATTTATCCAAAACACCTGTCCATAACATTCTTAGATGATTTATGAGTGCTCTGGCTATAGCCCTGGGCTAACGCTGTGACAGACCCTGCCAAGGTTCTCCTACTTTACCAGGATTCCTTCCTTGCTTCCTCAATTTCTTTCACTTTCTCTAGAGGCCTCTATTCTGTGGCTCTTACTTCAGAACTTCCTTTCTCATTTGTTTATTAATTTCACCGCCTTCTCTCTTCCTAGAGGTGCCTTTCCTTCTCACTCTTTTCTTCCTTGAGAAGCTTCTTTTTACCTTTACTGGACTCTGTGAGGTCTGAAGTTTCTCTGTTTTTCTTCCTTTTCTCCACATTGGTTGTAGCTGATATGGTGTCCTGCCCTTCTTTGACTTCTGCCTACCACATTGGTGTGCAAAATTGAGGGCAAAGAGGCGAAAAACAAAGTTTCCATTCTGAGTCCTTTTATCTGGGCTGCCAAGGTGCCATACACATTTAGGATGGATCTTCCAACTTCAAATAAGCTGGAAAAAATAAATCTCCACATGAGTGCCCATCAGCTTTTTTTTAGTTGTAGTTGATCCAGATACAGTGAAGTTGACAATCAAGATTAACCATCAAAGCTTTAGTCAATACATCATAGCTGTGTATCTTCTGGGAGAGATATACAACCATTGCAATTACAAACTCACAGTAGCTTCATGTGTGCACTGTGTCTGCACCAGAATAGACCTGACCACAGTCACGGATGGTAAAGGGGCTTAGGGGCCATACCTCTCACTGATAAGCTATTTGCTACTGAAAGAACCAGAGAAAGATATTGCCATTGTCTCAGTTATACTGACCACACCAGGTTGTAACACAATGTTCCAATCCAATGCAAAGCTCCAATTCAGTGGTCATGCGCAGAGCTCTGGTTAAACTACAGAGGCAGAAGACAAAATAGGGTCATGATCCAAGAAAGACACTAGTGGGGAAAGAGAGGCTTGACTAGGGTGGGAGGGAGATAAGAGAAGGTTGTCAGAGAAGAGGAACCAGAATATATTATATACATTATGGAACTGTCAAAAGAACAAAAAGAATCAGCACAACTATTTTCAAAAAGCAAGCACTGTTTCCTTAGGATCTTAATATTTGAAGTCTCTTGGTAACATATCACAAGCCACTGCACAAACATTTTTTGGAAATTATTTTTTTATTTTTGTTTGTTCTTAATAAAAGTCCTACAGACCACCAGTCTTTTCAAATTCTTATTTGGATTTCATTTTTGCTTTATCACTAGGATAATGGTGTGAAGCTTTAAAACTGACATGCCTGTCTGTGAAGCTAGGGCTTCTCCCATCTACTTGTCAGAGTTGTTTGAGAGTTGAACAGATCTGTAAAAAATTTCATACGACTATCAGCTTATTATATATGCTCAATAAATTATAAGCATCATTGGTATATAACTCCTTCCTTGTTAATTTTGTAATAAATCTCTCTCCAAACCCTGGCCCATTAGCATTGCTGCTGTAAGATCAGACACATGGAGCTTTTCATAGATATGGCTTGTGAAAATGTATCATTAAGCATTTTTATGGCATGTATGATTGTAACCGAGCCAATTCTACCTGTGAAGCAACCTTGTTTTGCTCTTGAAGGCAATTTTGGCATACACATTCACTGTAGCCCTGCCCTGTCCACTAAGGTCAGCTTCTTGACAGGAGTTCTAACTAGAGTCACATGTGCTTCTATTCAGACTCAGTAGGAGCTGCCCAGGAGTAAGATAATTGTTAAACCAAAAATTTCTAGCAGTTATATACAACCCCAGTTTGAATTCATGGGGAAGGAGACATTTGAGTTGAAATCATAGTCTACCTGTTAGCACTCTCCAACTCCCCCCACCAAAAAAGAGAGAGAGACAGAAACAAGAAGTAAGATTAGAAAGGAGAAGAAATGGAGGATAATCTGAGGTTGATTAAGGGCATGTCAGGCTGTAAGGTAAGTGAGGACATGAAGTCGCCTGTTGCTTGAGCAGTGGGTCTAGAAGGAAAAATTTCCAAGGAAAATTTACTCTCGAGGAGACCATGCTTATTGTTATTTGTAGTAGCTGCCCATTTCTTCTGTGGCAGACCTCCACATAGCTCTCTCATACAAATTTCATAGTAAAAGCTCTCCAACAACTGCAAGACTCATTTATTAAGATGCTTTTTTTGACTGAGTAATACTCAATTATGCTAAAACCTATCATTTGCAACAAAGTGGATGAAATTAGTGTATACCATGGTAAGTTTAATAAGCCAGACACAGAAAGGCAAATACAATGTGTATTCTTTCAAATGTGGAGACAAAAACAAGACAGAACAATGTGGGGCTTGGTGAGATGGTTCAGCGGTTAAGAGAGCTTGCTTGCTATCTTGCAGATGGTACTTGATGAGCAGACAACATCATGAGGGAGAGTGCAGTGGAATCACAGAACTAGACCTCTCCATGGATGGGAAGAAGATTTGTTGTAAATATGAAACTTCCATGTGGCTTTCTCTCTGTTGGTAGAGAGAGAATAGCCCAAGGCATTTGGGAAAACCCAAAGCTGTTATGAATACTTCTGGTGGTGGTGGGGACAGAATGAGTAGCCAAGAAAGCAGGGAAAACCTTGCCAGTTATAGAAATAGCAGGTAGCTATGATGGGGACAAAGCTGTAGGCTGTAATAGCTTGGAAGTTTCAGGCCAGAAGAGCTGGTAGCTTTTATAGGCATCATGAGTAGGTGTTAATAGGACCTAAGCAGCCTGGAGGTTAACATAGGGCTTTGGTAAATAGCTAGATGCCCCATTTTCTGCAGGTAAGGAGAGATAAGGCAAGTGACTTTTCTGGACAGACAGAAACCCATTTTAAAGGTTTCTGAAGAATACTAAGCAAAAGCTTTTATCTATCTGCCAATAATCCTTCTGAGTTCTGGCCTTATATAATACTGAGGTGTATGGATGCAGAGGTGGAGTTTTAGCAAAGATTTATTTGTTACAGGGGAGGGTAAGCAACACCGATCATGGAGTAGACAGGATACTGCAGAGACAGAAGCTGCATGGCAGGAAAGACTGAGACAGAGACAGAGAGAAAAAGAAATGGGGAGAGGGAGATGAGATAAAGAGAGGGAGAGAGAGGGAGAGAGGCAAGGTGCCTGGGGGCAGGAGGGCGGAGGCAGGTTAAGAGGCAGTTCCACAGCAGGCTTGAGTTGAATAAAAACTGTCATTTAGGACATTATAAGTGGAACTCCCATTTGAGGGGTTTGGAGTTTGTGACTTAACAAACAAGGTGTCATTATGATGTTTCTATACGACCTACAGCTATTCTCAAATTCCAGGTAATGTGTTAAGTTTTTAAATGGTTCTCCCACACATCTCATGCCCAGGGATATAATCTGATGATTACTCTGTGGCAACAAATGTTAGTCTGATTGTTCTTAATTGTCTCTGCAGCTTTCTGAGGTCACACTCACTCTGAATTACCATCCCCAGCTTCAGAAGGTTTCCAAGGTCATGTTCACCCTAGATTCATCATTGAGCGTCAATCCAGTGTTGTTTTTTGAGATTGTGTGGTGGTCTAAAAACCTAAAAATAAAAATGACATCATCAAGACCAGGTGATATTGGAAACCCCAACCCTATCCTGATTTTAGTCATGGGAAACAAGTGGTTGTGGGGAAAGGCTTTGGAGAGTCTGATTTATATAAACTGTTTTCTTATGGTCTGGCTAAAACTAACACATTACCAAACATAAAAAAAAATGGTTTACTCATCTTAAAATGTGATTCATGTAAATCTCTGCACTCGTAGGGCTGTAGGTGTCCTGGGGAGAATAATGGAGCATGATACAACCAAACTACACTGTTGAACTCCTGAGTAGCATGGCAAACTCATGGCAAATTGAGAATCGATGTCCAGTAAAAACATTTAATTACAGAGAGTATTTTAGAATAAGTAAAAAACAAACAAACAAAAAAACCCTGTAAATCATGTGTGTGTCACATTTCAAGTTGTCACTAAGTTGATATACATATTTAGATGTTTGAAGCTAACCAATTTATAAAGATAACTGTTAGGCATTTCCTTTTGCAGTATACACACCATTAAAATGTGGCCAAAAGGGAAGATCTTCGTGAGTTGAGAAGTTTATTTTTGACTGCCCTCACAATTGTGACAATCCAATGGATATTCGCCATTTTGTAGAAACAAAATAGTGAGATGGTAATTTGATTTTTTTTATACTTTCTGTATTTTCTCTTCTCTTATTCTTATTCTTATCTCATTTTTACAAACATGTATTATTTGCATTTGCTGTTTTATGACTGAAGGGGAATTTGGCATGGTAGAGTGAAGCTTTATTCAGAAGACTTCCCAGGGTGTTCCCAAAGGCACCAGATGATGCCCTGTATCTCAGAGAAAAGAGAAGTATGCTTTTGTGGTAACAGGAGGAGGGGGCCTCAGCCTATCTTGGAGTCCAGATGGCATTCACAGCTCTTTCAAATAGCAAAAGTCCGCCAGGCCTTGTTGCTGTGCTTCAAGGAGATGGGTATAATGGAAATCCCTCAGAATTTATTAAAGGCCCCCTGGCATGTTTTGCTTTAAATACAGCCTAAGAACAAGTGGCCTAAAGAAAAGAGAATGTGAGTAGCTGATCTTGTGCCTGAAAGGATCACATTGCTGTAGGCAGGTTTATCCTACTTAGGTCATGCAGAGGCTTCTAAATCTGTATTTCTCCCCATGTGGTATTGCGGATTGAACCTAAGCTCTCATGCATATTAAGTAAGTGCTGTCCCACTGAGCTATGCCCACCTCTCACTATTCTTCTTTATTTGTTTGTTTTAATTGTGAGATGTAGTCTTGTTAAGCTTTCCAGACACTTTGCAAACTTGGAATCCTCCTGTTTCAGCTTCCCAAGTAGTTGAGATTACAGAGCTGCACTACCAGGCATAGGTACAGATGAGAATCTTCTGATGAGAGAGGTAAGGGACTTCAAGATTCTCCATATCCAAGTCTTAGGGTGGAGTGTCTTCTCTTGTCTTGGCTGGGGCTGACTAGTCCTGTTTGGCTTTGTTCTTCCACTTCTCTGGTTGCCTTCTCTTCCAGGCCAAAGTAGATCTGCTGCAGATTTGTCTGCACTTCTTCCCAGACAGAGTAATATTGGCAAGTGCCCTGGATGCCTGCTTTTTTATGCAGTCCCTCATAGTGGTCAGCCTTTCATTTATCATGGCCCTGACCACCTGGTGCTTCCGTCTCACCACTCACTGGCCCTTGACTAGCTTCTTCAGTTCCATCTGCGCATGTTTGATCTTTCCTCCAGAAGCTCCAAGGTTTTAGTGATACAGTTGCACTTGGGGGGTTGGCGGCCTACACACGTCTCATTTCTGTTATAGCTTCTCTGTTGGAAGTTTTAACTACATTTGGAAAGGTAGCCCCCAGATTCTTCAGAGATGGCAGTTAAGGAAGCCAACACTGAAGGGTCTTCTCTCCCCAATGTTCTGAGTCCTCTTTGTTGATTTGCTAAAGCTTGTTGCAGTCTTGGTGCTACAAGGAGAGATAGCATAGAGCAACTGGCTTTTAATCAATTACCCACCCTTCCTTAATGCAGATCAGACACTTCCCTTAAAGAAAATGGTTACTAATTTTTAAAAGAGAGAAGGAATGCTGACAAGTAAAACATAATAATTGTTCAGTATAAAGTACATGTACATTTTTAACAATTAGGGACCTTGAGATGCCAGACCCAAGTTACTGGTCAGGGGAGTATATTTCCATTTCCAGAGTCATCTTGAATTGACAATGTTGTGATTGTGGATATCCCAATGTTACTAGCAATCATGTATTCTCATTCTTCACAGTGAAAAATCAAAGGATCTTGAAACTTGTCAAACCAAGCCCCCTTAACCGGTACTCAAGATCTGCACAGGAAACAACTATATCCTCATCTGCAATTCTATTCAATTACCAGGAAAAGTTGTCCTTGGGCAACAGGTGGGTGTTTATCTGCTTGTGGTCTGGGTGCTCTTTTTGGCTGGGCTGATTTGAAACACTCACAAGAGCTCCTCTGCATGGTAACTAACTCCACAAGGATTCAGTTGCCATGCAACTGCATGGTATTCTCCATAGTACTGCCTTTCTTATGATTACAGAGCGAGGAGCTTTTATAGTCATAATAATACCTTACACTCATGCCAGGCCTTTTACATAAGAAGATCCCAGTAGAGTGAATAGAGTTGTTCTTTATGTAAGTCTTTTCACCAAGCACTAAAAATATTCATGCTTCCAATTTAGCTACATGGCAGCCATCCTCTCCCAGTTGAAATATACAATAGATATTTTGGTAGGAGGTGATACCAAGGATTGTTCATCAGATTTAAAATGTGAAGATATTTAGGAGAACAAAATTTAAAAAAAAAATTAGTCTCTGTTAGAAAGTATCTTTGGCATCACATCAAGGAAGCATTTCTGCTGACAAGTATTTTGAGGGCATCTTGGTTAGCTTTTGTCAACTTGACACAAACTAGAGTTATATGGGAACAGGGATTTTCAATAGACTGGCCTGTGAGAATGTGATTTTCTTGATTAATAATTGATGTGGGGAGGCTTAGCCTGCTTTGGTTGATATAAACCCTGGAAGGTGGTCCTGGGCTGCATGAGAAAGTAAGCTGAGTGAGCCAGTAAGCAGCATTCCTGCATGGTCAGTTCCTTCCTCCAAGTTCCCACTTGGGGGCTTCTGCCCTGGCTGTATTCGATGGTAAACTGTGAGATGTAGACAAAATAAACCCTTTTCTCCCTGAGTTAGTTTTTGTTACTGTTTATCATAACATCAGAAAACCTAGATAGGACCAGAGATCTCTTTGCTGTTGGTAAGCTGGGAGAATTCATTTTTCTTCTTGTGTGTGGTATGAGGTGTGATACGAGGTAACAGTAACTGAAAAGACCAGGTTAGGCAAGACAGCTTTGTGGAAGGGGGTAATCAGCACAGCTTCATAGACAAAAATTCTGCTCAACATTTGTTTCAGAAACTTATTCTGTGTCAAATGCCCTGTGGGGATCATTTCACAGCATTATGTTTAAACTATTAATGGGAAATTATGAAAAAAATCAGGTATTTTAAGAAGTTACTTTTAAATTTTTAATTATGTTGTATGTATGGGGTTGAGGTGGGCTTATGTGTACATGAGTGAAGGTCCCCAAAGAGGCCAGAGGCTTGGAATGGGATGCTGCTGGAACTGGTGGAACATGTGGGCATGAACCAGAAGACAAGGATGCTGGAAACTGATCTTGCATCCTTTGCAAGAGCAGTAAATGCTATTAGCTCTTAGCCCTTACCTGCTGGTCCATTTCTAAGGCTCAAGATTTTGATTTTTTGCTTTTTGTTTTTAACTGAGGGAAGAAAGTTCTCTCTGAAAATGAATAAGTTGTTGAGTTCCCTAAAAAATCACACTGCTTAGTCTTTTGAAGTAAAATGAAAACAATTTAGCGAAGAAAACAGAACTGAATTGGTCTGTTCTCAATTTTAATTAGCTAGCTAAATACAAAATAATTTGAAAGTAAAAGCCTTATTTGTAATAACAAAATAACTTCTCTTTGTGACAATATGTCTTCTAATGTTCCCTGTCTTCTTTAGAAACCCACTCACTTTTGGTCCTTCTGTTTCTGCTTCAGATACTGCAAACTATCAGCATGAGATTTATTCCTATCATGTCTGTACTGCAGTAATTTTCTAGTGTTAGCTGTCCTTTGAAATTCTTACATCTCTTTAAATGTATGGCTGTCCTGGTTAAGACGACTTTTTAAGTTTCTCTTGTAGCTAAATTTGAACATGAGTCTAAATTCTGACTGGTAAGATTTGGGTAGTGATGATTCATGCAGGCTTCAGGCTTCAGGTTAGGATTTCTCCCTTCTTTCTGGAACTCAAAAAATGGACAATTCCTTTTAGTAGCAAAGACAATGATCATGAGTGTTTAGAGGTGATGAGTGAAATATTTAAAGTATTCAGGAGAGAGATGAGGGGGGAGAGAGAGAGAGAGAGAGAGAGAGAGAGAGAGAGAGAGAGAGAGAGAGAGAGAGAGAGAGAAGAAGAAGAAGAAGAAGAAGAAGAAGAAGAAGAAGAAGAAGAAGAAGAAGAAGAAGAAGAAGAAGAAGAAGAAGAAGATTAAGTATGTCAGGGTTTCTGTTCCATACCTGAGTCATGTTCTTAGCTTTCTCTAATGTACATCCGTCCCTAGCTTAACATTGATTATTCAGACCATCAATGAATGATAAAAGAATTCTGAAATGAGTTTCCCAGAAAAAACAAAGCTGGATCTATGTTAAAGATTCTACAGAGCTTATGAATTGAAAAGGATTTTCTATAAGTGAAGAAAGATGAAATATTGCAGATCTGGAGCCAAATTAACTTGGACTCGTTTTTGGTATTCATTGTTCACTTCTGTATCTGACAAACATCTATCCTTTAAATTACAGGTAAGTACTTTTGAAAGATGAATCAGTTTTCTTCAGGGGTCTGGCTCTGAGATGCCACTGTCTTCCATAGAGGGTCCCACACTCTGTGCACATGTAAGTAGTGATAAAATGACACAGTGATTATCATGAAAATTTTAAAAAGAGGGAACATATGAAATGAGGAAAGGAAGTGGTAGAAGGGATAGATGAGAATTGGAAGAGAGGAGATGGGGAATATATTTGTTCAAAACACATTCTGTACATACATAACTAGTAAATAAAATATTTTAATGAAATATTCTAACAGACTTCTAGCTGGTTCCAATGCAAAGGCTAAAGGTATCACCATATACCATCTGGTGCCTGTACTACAGATGTCTCTACTTGGTTAGAACTTACCTGCCTCATGTTCACAAATAGTTTTTAAAAACTACTTGAATTATGACTTTCTTTTTATGTTCTTGCAAAATCCTCACAAAAATGTTACCAGATTGGAATATAATATTTTGGGTAAACTGAGTTTGATTTCTAAGTCACAGTCACTCATATTTGACACCAGAATAAACTCCCTCTTATTCCATTTGGTATGAGAGCTATGTTTTAGCATGAACTGAATCTACAATAGTATTTTTCTGTAGTGCAGCTTTATCTATTCAACTTGACTTAATTCTGGTTTTTGTCATGAAGAATTCTGATTTGTAAATCAGGATAGACTCTTTGTCAAAGGCATAGAACTGTCTCTTCTTAGCCAAAGCCAACAGAAAATAAAATCACAGAAAAAGATATTCCCAGAATTCTAATGTGAATCAAGTGGAAATTTGGGAGGATAATCAATTGAAGATTGTATATCCAATTAACACACCATTTCTGTTTATCTATATGCCAAGACATAAGTATAAATTTATATTATTATATAGATACATATGTTCTGAAGAAAAAAAAACACTATAATCAATTGAGAATTTAAGTCATTTAAATAATTGGTTGCATGTAGTTTTTACAAATTTCACTGTTAGACATGCATATAAGAAAAATATACTGCTGTGCTTCTATTTAAATATTTTATTTAAAAATTTTAAATTTGTGTGTTTGTGCTTGTCTGTGTGTAAGTTTGTTCACATGATTGCTGTACCCTCAGAGAGCAGAAGAATGCATTAGATTCCCTGGATCTAATGGAACTAGAATTCTAGGCGGTTGTGAGCCACCCAACATGGGTTCTGGTAACTGTACTTGGGTTCTCTGCAAGAATATTATGTGGTCTTAGCTGCAGAACCATACAGAATCATGTAGAAACATGCATAACTACACAGAACCAAAATATATTGCTTTCAGTCAGATTAGGACATAATTTATCAATATTTAAATACATTTCTTTAAATATATACTTTTACGTTTTATATATATATATATATATATATACATACATACATAGACACACACACACATATATATAATATTTAACTATATTCTTTAAACATATTTAATGGAACAACATCCAGTTAAATATATATTACTAATTAAAATGATTGGAAAATATCTGAATTCAAGCTAAGATTAGAACACATTCAATTCTTTTGAAAATTGTAAATGTATAAAGTACTTTACTATTTTACAAAGATTTTGAAATTCAAATGTTCTGTACACAGCAATTAACTTGGGTTTTGGTTTCCGCTTATTTATAGGAAACTGCCTTTTCTATGTTTTCTTTTAAGAATTGTTTGGAAAAATTATTACAGATAATGGTTTGAGTGTTTTATATAACAGTTTCCACTTAAAATAACTATGGTGATAAATGTCAGTTCTAATTACACAGGCCATGTACTTTTAATTTGCTAATGGAATGTCCACACTGTGTTTCCCCATACAAAATCTCTTCAATAAAATATGATTCAAAATGGATATTCGGAGGGTAAACGTGATTGCCACTCTAACATGG
The DNA here is from genome assembly GCA_026225945.1 of Cricetomys ansorgei. NCBI lineage: Eukaryota > Metazoa > Chordata > Mammalia > Rodentia > Nesomyidae > Cricetomys > Cricetomys ansorgei. The sequence goes on from JAMJFZ010001796.1 coordinate 18,342,179, forward strand.
TGCCTCGAATTCCATCCTTGGATCCTTTAAGAAGGGGAAAGAAAAGAAGTGATAGCAAAAGTTGCCCTGGAGTCTTCGCAGTCGTGCTGTGGCACTTACCTCCATACATGCACCTGTTTACATGCTTCTCTCTCTCTTCCTCTCCCCCTCCCCCTCCCCGCCTTCCCCTCTCTGTCACACACACACATGCACAAAGACATACAATAGTAATATTAAAGACATAAATATTTTTCATCAAAGCTCAAGCTGATAAAGTTTTCAAACAGGTAAAATTTATAATTATGGCAATGCACTGTCTATTTTACACACACACAAATGTTTCTGTGTGTATACATGTGCATATTTACATATTTCACAGGTCGCAGTTAAGAAGTTACCAAAGTTGAATCTTTCATAGAACACTTTGATTTTTCCCTGTCTTTTTTCTTATTTTTAACTGAACCAGTAATTTATGATTATAACTTAATAAACAAAGATTCCGAAGATCTAGAATTCCACAAAATCCATTTCACCTCAGATCAGTTACATATACTTTGCATCAACTATTCACTAAGTGATTTCCCAGAAGAATGTATCTAGAAACGCACTCCAGCCCAACATATTATTTCCAGATGAAGAGCATCCAAAACGGTCATATCCTCTCTCAGTCTGTCTCATCTGGCCCTGGTGGGAGGAAGAACACCACACACGAGCCCAACAGTGAATCCTAACCACAGCACTATCATTGATGCATCACGTAAATGACATATTCTGTGTCCCTTTGGTATGAAATACAGATGCTTAAAAATTAATTTTAAATGTTTGTTTCATGTTGTGTAATTTAGTGTAATGTGATGCTTTCATAACAGTGTACCCATTATTTTGATAAGATTGTGGTCTCTTTCTATAGTCAGAGTAGTTTACACAGCCTATTTTACTATCATTGATTACAAATATGAGCTTAATGAAATAGTTCATTCTAATATCAGTATATAAGTGAAAGTTTAGCACAGGTCTCAGAAAGCAGCCTTTTGCAGTCCAAATGGACAAGAAGTAGTCCCCTTCTGAGTTTAAGTTACCTCACTCTCCAAACCTCCACATTAGATATCTATGTGTGATTCTTCTACCAAGAATGGTTTTAAACACATTCACCCTTTTCTTACTCTTGAGCCACTAAAACTGAGCTTGGTAGCAACAGAAATTGTATAGAGGCAAATTGGAGAGAAAGGAGAAGGAAAATGGAAGGAAGAAAGGCAGGAAGGGAAAGAGAAAAAGAGGGAGGGAGGGAGAGGAGAGGGAGGAGGGAAGGAGAAAGCCATTTAATCCTCTTTTAAACATTTTTCCTTAAGTGACCCTGATGCCTATCATTCATAGCTCCTGGAATAGAGTTGACTTCTTACCTAGAATTTTATTATAAAAACAGAGATGGACATAAAAATAAAAATAAGTGTATTACTAAGTCAATGATAAAGAATAGAATGCAGGGAAGGTAGTGAATTGGGGTTATAGGAGCTAATGTCTGTTTTAAAAATTCTCATTTATTTAATTTTCACAACACTATATGGTAGATATTATTACAATTATGCCAGTCAGGTATAACCACATAGGAGGCAAAAAAAAGTTTTGATAGCAAAAGACTAAAGAGGAAATATAAATCCAGACAATTATAGCCCACAGTGCTGAATGTTTGGATTGAAGGCAATGGTGAGGTGAACATTCCCCAAAGAAAGATTTGGGAGACAAAGTGGATTTGATGAATTTGAAACTTTGTCCCAGAATATGTAAAATTTTAGCCTGGAGTTCAGAGAACATGAAATGATTCCTGTTGATAGTCATGTTTTGAGAATGTGCTAATGTTTCCAGTTTTGCTTCAACAAGCAAGCCTCCATGTCCTCCTTCACTGGCTTAAACTTCCCTCAAATAACTGCAATTAGATGAACTAAAAGAGATAAAGAAACAAGAGCTTTAAGGACTTTATTGTACACTTCAACTTCCATTGGATCTCCTAATGTTCTCATTAATTACCAATGGATATTTTCGAATACTTACTTATTCTGCATGGATGTAAATAATACTACAGTGTCCTCATTCTGATGAGTTTATTTGATGTTGCAGAAGTTGAAAGAGAAGCATGATGTAGCTCTGTGTCATGGAAAATTGTTACAGAAAGCCAGCCTCCCTCCAGCTCAAAAAAGCACTGCAATGAGTCTTAAATATTTTTGTTAAGCAAGTTCTGCTTTCACCTACAATCAACTTCTTTCTAACTCCCTCCCAGATCCTATATGGCCAGTATGCTCATACTTATTTGAGTTATCTCTTTATTACAGACACGGCCAACTCAGTAATGCTACACAAGGTTTCTATCCCATAAATCCTTTTGACCCAGCCTTCTCACTGCAAAAATAAATGGAAACCCACCAGCTCCAAAGGGGACTGTTTCAGGGGTACACTGTGTGAAGATGTTGTTTTGCATTTTACCTCTAACTACCTTAATAAATAACTTTAAAAAAAACAGCATATACTTGTAGAAAACAACTCCTAGATCTGTTTTTTTGAGACATATAAAAACACCACTGTCCAGTATAAACAAAATTAACCCTTACCATTTTTTCTGCACTAGAGATTTCCTTGTGTGTATAATTGTTGCATAATCTCAAGCAAATCAATTAGAGTGTTTGTCTCATGAGGCCAGTATGGTTACAGAATAAGCAAGTTAACGGGAGCACAGCACACAATGAGCACTACATATGTGCTTCCTGTTATCATAAAAGTTATTCTTGGGCATGATTACTGTTATTATACACCATGCTCTGGTATGTTTTTTCATATAAATTAGTTTTTTTCAATTACATAGTGCTATATCTCATATCTATAAGGCATTGAACTGTATACTGGGATGCAAAGGTAAGCAAATGCATGCAAAGACCCTGGTACCATGGGGCTTTTTTTTTTTTCATCTTGTAAAAAACGGCAAAAGTAAAATAACTATAAAACTTATAGTCAATATATATAAACAAATGGTGATAAGCAGTTTTGAAAAATTAGTGTGGTTGGTATGATGAGTGACTGCATTGGTTTTTCTTTTTCAGAATAGAGAATCAGAAAGAAAATTCAAGATCAGAGGACACAAGAACCAGGAGCAAGATCTGAGGCTTCCCAGTGTTTAAAACTCAAAATATAAAAGAGGCAGAGAGAGACATCAAAAAGGGGAAGTCACTGAAATAAGAGGAAAACCAATAGTGTAAGGTCATGGGAGATTAGATAAAACAGTATTTCAAGTGAGATAATGAAAGAAAAATGGTGTTTGGATTTTGTAACACAACCAAATGGCAACTTTCCAAAGACAGTTTTGTATTAGCACTCCTTCCCAATTCTGCTTCTGTTACTATTGTGACATCTGTTGGGCAGGAAGGGGCTGTTTACAGCAAGGCACAGGAGAAGGCAATGGGGTTGAATATGGTCACACTGCATGATATAGTGGAGTGAATTTCTTTACTAATCTTTATAATAAACATGCTTTATATTCTCATTAATGTTCTTTTTTTCAGATTAATAAACCCTGGCAAGGAGAGGTTCCAAGTGTGTGCACTGTCACATGAATAGGGCTAAGGCAAGCAGTACAGGCGTGTGGCACTATAGGGACAGCACTCTTGCCTCCTTTGTAATATCTGCATTCAGAGAAAGGAAAATATTTTATAGCTGTTGAATAATTAAATTTTCACTCTTCTCTTATGGATAAGCAGGGAGACTTCACATGGTTGCAATCATTAAGCACATAGAGCTTTGTACTTATTTCATAGTTAAAGTGGAAGTAATGTTTCACTGACTCTGCCTCTAAAGCGCTATCAGGTTTACCTGTGTTTTAGTTGAATATCTTCACATTTCTTCCGCCGTACACCAGCATGACCATTATTGAAATCAGATTCACAGCTAATTCCATTTACTTTTTATTCCTACTAAAGTTAATCATCATTCTCTCTACTTAGTTTCCATCTGAGTTTCTTACTTGATAATTGATACATTCCTGGTATGTTTATTCTCCAATAAATGATCCAATGATAATTTATTGCATGTATGTAATTTTTAAATATATCATAGTCATATGTGCCAGGTTAGACCTCATATGCATTGAATTGCAAATAATTTCTTAGTTTTTACTTAAATTCAAACTCTATAATATATCCTTTTAAATTGTATTCAATCTTATGTATTATTTTTCTTGCTTTTCACTTAATTTCTCTGTCTTTGATATTATCATTTGGTGGACCATTTCCAGTTCTTTACTCCTTCCTTTCTTCCTTTTCTACTTCTCCTTTTCTTTTTCTTCCTATCTTTATTTCCCTCATCTGTCTTTCATAAGTCTATGAACTGTCAATTTCTATCAATTATCTACCTATCTAGCCACCAATCATGAATTTGTCAACCATCTATTAAATATGACTCTATCCTCTATCCATCTAACATCTACATCATCTGTCATCTGCCTGTCTGTCATCTATTTTTCTCTGTCTCTTAGAAGTCATCTCCTTCCTTGTGTGAGGAACCATTAAGAATACCCTCAACTGAGCTTGACTGGGTTGACATCCTGATAATCTAACTCCATCCTCTGAAACTGGGAGAATGATTTTCTCTTGTTTAAGACAGTCTATGGGATTTGTCTGTAGCATCCCAAACTGACTGAAGAATCTGTGAAGTAGCCCAAAACTCTGCATATTTAACAAAATCTCAAATAATATTCACAGGGAGGTTCTGTACTACACTTTGAATTACAAGTGCCTAGATTAATTTTTATACCTTGCATTTCGAAGCATCGATATATGCATCCCTGTGCATTTCTTTATTTAATTAATTCTTGAAATGAATATTTGTCATGTGATAGAATACTTATACTTGTTTTTCCTAGACTTTTTAACTTTCTCTAATGAGTTACAGTCTTATCCTGTACGAATAAATCGATGTAGCTTTATAAGATATTTTAATACTTAGTTAAGGACATATGTGCCAATAGTTTAATTCCACCATTATCAATTTTATTTAAATTTGAGTCACTTTGGCTATAATAAATTTATAAAGGTATAACTATTTATAAAATTGAGTCTATTTCAGAAGTTATACCTCTAATCCAACATCACTTCCTCCATATCGCCATTATAAAATGAAACCTAAATCCCCAAAGTCAATGATACTTGGGAAACGATATTTGGGAAGTAATTAAGTTTAGATAATGTTGAGAAAGTGATGTCCTGGGGCTTGATTAGAAGGTTTATATGAAGAGGAAGAAAATCCAACCCCTTCCCTTCAGCAATTCAGAAAGGGTCCTTAGAGGATAAAGTCTACATCACTTTGATCTTGGCCTTCAAAACTAGTAATATGTAAGGCACACAGACTGTGATATTTGTCTGTTTGCTTGTTTGTTTGTTTTACAAACTTCTGACTTAACATAATATTTCAAAAGAACATTAGTGTTTTCTTTAAATAGGGGCCACATGTTTGTATATCCAATGACTCTTTCTTTGGATCCTTTAATATTTTCTAGTTAATTTCATATTGATAGTCTTTGAATTTTCAAGTGGAAAAAGTATGGATTTTTCTTAAGCATTTAGGATTTGGCTTGAGACTTCTATTTTTAAATATTCATTTATAGTTTCATCTTTAAGATGATCTTTTTGTGTTCATTACATAGGTACTTTTAATTTTGTACTTGTGTGCAGAATATGCCACAATCTGTTGAGTCCTGTAGTTTTGTATCCATTCAGTAAATCCCTGACCCTGGTGGGATGTAGTCATTGTACTGGGATCCCAAGGATAAGAAAGAAAGTGGCATTTCATAAGGAGTTTTACATAAGCACATGTGAAACATTAGGCAACTATATCCAGCAGTGTATGACAAAACTCTCATGACTTTAATTTTAATCATCACTGAATGTTTCATAAAACCAAAAGCAAACACCAACTCTGGACTGCAGTGAGTTAGGATAGGTTTCAAGGGTAAGAAAGCTTGGTAAATATTACCCCTTCAAAAAGAGGGTCTGGATGTTTGGAGTGTGGGCGTCTTGTTCACTGGTCATGGGAGTCCTTTAGAATGAATGTAAAAAGTTTGAAAATAGAAATGAAAACATCAATATGAAACCTTCACTAAAAATACCATTGGTTCAAATGAAGTAGTGTTGTCTGTTACTCTTCTTACTTTTCTTACCATGTGAAAGAGTGTGAGTTTGTTCCCTTAATGATATAAATTTAGTTTTGTGGATATTATTATACTATGATTCGTTATTTAGTCCCCGAGTACACGGATCTGGCAGTACTTGTACCACATACAGCAAACAACTTCTACAGGGGTCATCAATGTAACTTCTGCTGACATCTAAGATTTTGCACGCAAAATAAAGAGGGGTAAATGGTTCTCATTTCCTCAAGACTTTCTTCTCTCACTGGTGCTGGATAGCTTAGATAACTATTGGATGGGAAGGCGATTAGCTTTTGACTTAATAGAGTAACTTTATTATAACAGAGATTTGTCTCTCCAAGCTAATTGGAATGGATAATAGTAAATCATAGAGAAAATACTAGAAAGGCTTTATTAAGGACTTTGACAAGATCGTAGAGACAACCAAGTTACTCTTGAAATTTAGGCAGCTGATTGTTCTCTATGTCAATTCTTAATTCTATCATCTATGTAACTTTTACACACGAAGGTCTTTCTCCTATCTGGTTGGTTTCTAGTATAAGATACATTTCCAGAACTCAGATACTCCTCTTCCTCTGAGTTTACTGATGTGGTCTATTTAACTCATAATACACCAAATCCATTTTATCAGTAGAACCGAAAGAGGTAACTTTTGCCCTGACTTAAGAACTTTAAGAACACTTTCAGCTAAGAATCATGCACTATCTATTTTCCTAGAACTATCAGAGAGAGGTAAATACTCTGCGAAGACAGAGAAAAAAAAACACCATGTAAAAATAACAATGAGATTTTGGTTTTTTTGTCGTCTTTGTTCTTATTATAAACTTTTTCAATTTAATTTTTCCTGATGCATATTTCTCTGGAATTTAGCTACATTTGGTTCTAATATTATTTGAAAAAGAACAATAAATCATTTCTTTTTTTTAATTAACATTTGCAGAAATCGTTCTAGGCACCAAGTCTCAATGGTGTCACAAACTCCCAGACACTAATATATCTCCAGATGCAAAGATACTGTAGCAAGAATGAAGGCAATACGGGATTTAGCAGAAAAGCTTGGTATGGTATTATGATGTCTAGGCCTTAGAGTGTATTGTGTCAGGACAAAAAGAGAAGGAAACAAATGAATGTTGGAGAGAAAGAAGAAAGATTAAAAAGGAGGGGGAAAAGAAAAAGGGAAGAATGAAGGGTGGGAGGGAAGAAGAGAAAGAAGGAAGGACAGAGGAAGAAATGAAGGAAAGGAAGAAGCAAAGAAGATAGGAAAGCATTAAGAAAGGGGTGGCCATATCACAGTTTCCCCTAATTGGAAATGTACAGTTTTAAGGACTATCTATATGATACATATCTTATGTCTCTCTTTTTTAGGTTAGAATTTCCCTTTCCCTTTGGAAATTTTGTGGTACAACTTGCCAGATACTTTTTAGGCTAGGCAACTTAGATCAGCCTCTGCTCACTGTTTTTGAATTATTCTCTGGCATGGAGTCAAGGTGACAAACACTCTGTGCTAGACAATGACAGTGAGAGTCAGTGACTTGGTTTCTGCTCCTGATCAGCTAATAAGTATGACACTGGTGGAAAGTCACTTCATTTGACCTGACTACTACTTTCTAATACACGTAGAGGCATTTTGCCCTTGTTTGTTCACACCCTTTGTAGTTCAAAGTACGTCCATCTAAATTTGCTTAAGTTATCAGTCATTATAAAAATATTTCCACTCCCTAAAATGTCTGTCACATGATTCCCTATTAAAAAAATATCTCAACTCTGGCTCTGTGATGGAAAACAACTTTTATGAGAGCACTTTACTACCAAAAATAATGACACATTAGTAAACCTCTCGATCACAGTGTGGGAGCTGCTGCTAGATTATAAGTGGTACTTGAATCTGTTTACTGAGATGTGCTAAGGTTTTAACATGAGAGGGGGATGGAGAAAGGGAGGGGTCAAGATTATTTGAGAAAGGCACATCTGATATGATCTTGTTCTTTCCCCACATGTATGCTCCCTTCCCTTCTTTGCATCTCTCTAATTTTCTAGGGCATTTCATTACATCAAACGGAAAGCCTGCTCACTTAAAAGCTAGATTAAACAAAGACCTGGAAATCCATGTTGGGCTTTGAAATGTACATTAGAGAATATCAAGTCACATAAAGTAACATATATTAGGGGCATACAGAGTAATATAACGTATTGATTTTATTTCTCCCCAAAGTTAAACAGACAAAAAAAATAATACACAAAATCATAGCATAGTTCCAGCACCATTTAAGAATTAGGAACGTGACCTGAAGATTGCTGCTTTTATTGTTTGCTGGTGCATAGAGATATTTTCATAAGGAATGACTTGTTAATTGAGATGGTTAACCCTAAGGAAAGCAACCTGAAGGATAAGCCATTTATGATAAAAAGTTACAGTGGGAAAGTGACATGAAAATATGCAGAGGCCACTGTGTAATACTACAGAAACGTTTTCCCACTAAAAGATGTTTTAGCTCATACGAAGCATAGAAGTTTCTTATTGTTAATTACACCATAGTACCCCTTTATTTCTTCCTTCCCTTTCTCTCCTTTCCTTCTCTCTTCCCTTTCTTCATTCCTTTACTTCCTTTTTCTTCTTGTCTTTTCACAGAATAAGAAGCAGGAATCATCATGTTCCACCACATACACACTTAACATATTTTTGAAAAAAATATTTTCATCATTTACTCTGAAGAGAAACAAAGAGGAGAAATTGGATTTGGCATATATATATATATATATATATATATATATATATATATATATATATGCCATATATATGTGAATATATATATGCCATATATATTCACATACATATATATTTTCACACAAGAGCATAAATATAAAGTGTATGCATACACACAAGTATAGACATATCTGTCGATCATAGTGTATAAGTTATACACACAGATTCAGTAGAATATTAAGAAAAGGATCCAGAGTCTCTTTAGGAAAGGCAAGAAATAGAATGACTTTAGAGCATTTCCACAGTGAGTCTGAAGGAGTTAAGGACGCATGTGCCATAATCAGTGTACATTTTTCTTTGGTTAAAGCGTTTCAGTCCAAAGGAGACCTTTGTTCTGTGTACGTGCACTGTGCACGTTCTTTCCAAGTGGGCTAGTTTTGTTCTCATGCCATGGGAGCAGGTGGCATGAAGCTGTTTTGATGAGGTTAAAAGGCTCCTCCCCTTCTCCACAAGCAGCCGCCTGAAGTACGTCAGCAGTAATTGTGTGCATGGCTCTGCTGTGCAGGGTGGGTGGAGGCAAAATTGATATCAAATAAGGGCATCAAACTGAGATCCGAGAGTTCCGTTTAAGTTGTTGCTCATTTTTATTAGCACCACCAGGGTGAAAACCTTATAACTGAAATATCCTCCACATAAGAACAACAATTCTGATGGATTTAAATTTTCCTCTTCATAAAAAACAAAACTGATTTAGTGCTGCATAGTGGATATAAATGAAGAGGTTTTATTTTATCCTCTTTTTATATTATTATTGACAAATCAGACCTCAGCTCAGTTAGATAAAAGAAAGAGGTTCTTCTGTTGCTTGGATGTGAGGCCTTTAATGAGGACGGGAGCCCCCGGGGAGCCAAAATCGGGGCTGCTTTGGGGTTTCTTGCCATTTCTTCAGTCTTTCCTTCTGCACTTTCCAGTGGGCCTGGGGTGTGGGAACTATCCAGGGTGCTAGGATGCTGGCAGCTTTGCCTTTCAATGCAGGCGGATTGCAGGAGCAGAGGAGAGAGAGTACTGCTTATTTCAGAAGGTATGTTCTTTGTTTCACATCCCTGATTAATCAGCAGCAGCAGCAGCATCAACAGACTAAGGCAGCTGGAGAGAAGAGAGAAGCAGGCAGGGAGGGAGGAGAGGGGAGAGAGGGAGGAAGGGGGGGGGGGGAAGCAAGCAAGCAGGAATACACCGAAGCACCAAAGCCAGAGCGATCTGGTTGTCATGGGGGAGGGACGATGTTACAAGCTAGGCTTCTCCAGACCTTCTGTATGTATGCAACGAGAAAGAGCATCTTTGGGGCTGAAAGGAGACATTTAGAGAGGATGTGTCTGATTTTTGTTTCCATTTATTTTTGTCTTCACAGAACATGATCAAATGAGGTATCTTAGCCAGCTTGGTGATTGCTTCGGGTCTTGTAATCATCTGTGTTGCAAAGTGGGTAAAATCATTCAATTTCTTCCCTGCTGGACCTGGAAGGAGAGGGGCTGTGCGCTCATCCCCACCCATTAGCTATGCCCTCTTTTCTCCGAATGTCGATTTAAGGAAGCAAGTACCTGTCTTCTGCCACTGCATCTTCCTAGCAAACTTTAAAGGGCATTTTATCTGGTAAAAAGAACATCGAAAATGCTCTAATCTCTAGTGATGAAGAATCTTGGATTCGACACTTTGCCCATCCAGATACAATGCACTTTAATTGAAGAAAAACTGAACTGAACCTACAAGTCTATTTCTTATGGTGCTGGATTACTACTACCGAACTGCCCCGAGACCAGCCCTGAGAGAGGGCTCTGACAGACCTAAGTCACCTCCTGACTATTGCACTTAGCTCTCCCTGGGGACTTAATTTTTGGTATGTATCTCATTTTTTTTCAGATTCTATAAGCATGCTAATTAAATCCAGAACTAACGAGAGGAAGCAATTGGTTATGAAATAGGATGGATTTTAGTTAGGGATACTTAATGCTGAAGTTTGCATGTTTTATTAGATGGAGCAGAAATCAAGATACAACATGGGCATCTACAGTGTTCATGAGCCCCCGGCTATTTTTAATCCCTTACCCACTTAGTGATTACCATGGAAATGTTAAATAGATTTTCATTAGTAAAATAAGCCATGTTTAATTATTAAAGGAATTGGAAGTATTTCCATGCCATTAATTGCTATTCAAGTTGTGCATGCTGCTATTTATCTTAATTCCATACCATAAATATTTTACAAGAGGCTCAGATCATTGGTTTCATCAGTGAGGGCTCAATTTTGCATTCTCAGAATAAAAAAAAAAAAAAAAAACAGATACACACTCCACCATACCAAGTTGGTAGACATACTTTTAAGTTGAAACTGCTTATTTCTGGCTGAATCCATATAGACCTTTTCAGAAACTGTGTTTTAATACTAGCCCAAATCAGGAAGATGCCATTAGACTCACAAACATGTATATCTTCTGTAGAACTTTAGATGGTCTTGTTTTATTTGAGACACGAATTTATTTCATTGGAATATCTCCTTTCTAATTTTCCAAACTACCTAGGAGTACAGATATTGCACATCTGGAAAATTTTTGCATTTAAAAATGTTAATCTGTACTGAAAAGTGCTAAAGTTATTTCAGCACTAAAGGAATAGATTTGCTTGTCTAAATGTAGTGAAAAATATAAGGGCATTTGATGGAAGAGGTTACATGATATAATTTTGATAATTTTAGTATCCAAAAATTCATAATCAATTACTATAGAATAATGAATAGAGAGTAAGAACAAAATTAATCTTCTAACTTTTTAGTTTAGAATGTTCTAATTTATTTGGTGTAATGTTAGGTGTCAACTTAAAAACCAATGAGAAAGCATGAGCTAGACATGTAGAGATGGTATTTTTCTTCGAAAAGTAGAACATACTTTTGTCCAACTCAAAGAAGAAAGGGGTTTTGTGAAGGACATTTAAAATTTAGGAAATTTGTGAAAACAGACCTGTGAAAAATAATACAACTTTGCAAGGGACAAGCAGAGTTATAAAACTTGAATTGTTTTGTGAAGTTGTGCGGAAGTGTCAGAATCTCAGGGAAAAGAATGGTGGCTATTGTTTAAAATAAATCAATCTGCTGTAGACTCTCACTCAATTAGATGGCTTCCACTGTAGCTCCAGTCAGCAATTTATTAAACTAAGTGTATCTGCTTTGCAAATACTGCCCTGTAAGCATCTGGAACCAATTGACCCAAGGCTCCACAAAGTCCCTCAACCACTGGCACTTTGCTTGGGCCTCTAGTATTAGGAAGGATGTATGCAATCTTTTAAGGCCTTTGGTAAAAGACACCATGACAACCTGGAAGTTAGGAAAATGCCTGGTACATGGTGATACTGCATTTGCATGATCTATGCCCACTTCCAAATTTGGGGATGGAGATAGTGAAGAAAAATTCACTGCAAAGAAATATGTCTTCTGGGAAAGAAGCAATCAGTGTCTTTGTAGTTACTCCAGCAGGCTTTCTTGATGGTAACTTCTTTGCCCATTTTGTGCAGAACAGCTGCATTTTGAGAACACTGAGAATGATAATGTAAACATGACCATTTGTGGGTTGGGGGACAGGATTCTAAACATAGATCAAAATCTCTGACACTAGTGTTTGATAGTTCATGAGACTCATTGCAAAAACAGTTTTGACATGTTCTACATTGCTTATGAGCTGTAACTGTGCTATCTAGTCTTGATTTGGTCCTAGTCTAACTTCATGTTAGCAAATCTTAGATATGAATTTGCATATGTATTTAACATATGTATGTGAAGCTTGATTACTAAATACTTATATTTTCACATGCACTATATAGTGTGTGATTTTAGATTGCTGTAAGTACATACTAATAATGTAAAATGATCTTTGTACTGCTGAACAATTCAACAACAGAACCAAAACAAGATAGTCAAAATCACATGGGAGAAACTTTCATGAACCTAAGCCCCCAGGATTCTCCATCTCAGAGAAGATGCAGTGATGATATTCAGAGAGAAAATAAAATCTTAATAAGTCAAATTCTAAAAACTTCATGTAGCATTAAGATATGTGTCTTTTGAAAACCTCAGAAAATATATAAAGAATAGAAGCTAGAAATCTTGCATCATCTGCAAATAAATTGAAATATACATATGAAGTAAGGGCCAAATGTCCAGCCTTTCATCAAAGCATGCATTCTCTTCTATGCATTATAATGTTTCAGTGTATCACATATTATCATATTGTGATAAAAAACATAAAATGAACTTTACCTTTTTCTGGTCTTAAGAATTTCTTGCAGGATTCACTGTGGCCTAAAATTTAGGAATCTTCTTATAAAGCTTTAAGTATAAGGAAACAATTCATTCCAAAATCATATTTTCTTCATTCTCAACCACTCATATAGGTGACAAAAATTAAGATTAATGAAATTGTCACTTCTCTGTATCTTGGAAAAGCTAAACTTCATATAGAGAACAGTTTCAATTTAGAAATTTGGGGTAAACAGTTTAGGAAAAAAAGAAAAACCCCTCCAGTGGCCAGAAGGCTAGTGAATTGGTTCACTCAGAAAATGCTGATAGATATGAAACACTGCTCTGGGAAAGTAGAACTATCAGATTTAGCATAGGGCTTAATCTTACTAGGTGAGTTGTACCTCGTCGGTAAAGCCCACCCTTACTGAGCTGGAGTGCTGGATATAGCAATGCAGGAGATTACACTAACTGAAGTATTGGTTCAGAATTTTAAACAAAGGGAAGAGAGGTGCTTAGACATTGATGAAAAGAAACAGGCAGCTTGAATATTCATTTGACTCTTTTTGTGTGACTTCTCGCTGATGCTAACCTATGTCTTTGTGCAACTCAATATTACCACAAGTTGGTGCTATATTAAGTAGACTCTGTAAACTGACACTACACACAGTGGGCTCCTTCATTGGTGGAGGGAAAATGTCATATAAACCCATGATCTTAGTGGAATTTGTATGCCTTTATTTTCAAAAATGTCCCCTATTTAAATTTCTCTTTAATACCAAGTGTTACAGAATAACTTAGCTCTTGAGTTTCCTTGATCAAAGTATCAGCTATAAAAAGGAAATAAAGAAAATGGGAATTTTCTAATTTTCTGTTTCTACTAATTTCATTTGGGACTACATGATTTTTGATGACTGCGTTTAGATAATGTTTGTATCTCTGTGGGAACATTTATGAAGAATTAATGGAACTATCAACCCTGGGTTCAGCACTGGTGAGGAACAATGACGGCTGTGTAGAATAAAACAAAAGTACATTGGAAACTCAATGCAAAGTTAAACATTTAGTTTATTTCTTTTGGGTATGGTAAGAATTTAATTAGTACATTTCAGTTAAGTGAAATCTCAAATTTTAGAAAGTCTCATAATATTACACAATGTAGTCTTGTGAAGGGTGTGGTCAACAGGCTATATATACCAAAGTGAAAGAATAGTATAAAATGAAAAGCTGAAAAAATAGTTACCAACTTTATTATTTATCCCTATATCTGTAGTTTTGAAAAGTCCAGACATGATTGTGGACACAGTAATCTAAATCTTAAGTGGATGGAATCTCTGGAGAATGCAGAACACAGAAGTACAGGAAGGCTTTCAGTGAAGAACTGAATTTTGCTGTGTATTGCATGGGATTCTGACCAGGTCATTTTAGCTACTATCCCAGGAGAATTCTGACATTGTTTTAAATTTATAGAGGAATTCTAATAAACACATACATAGCACTGTGGTATTTGAATCAGTTCTGTGGCTTCAAAAGAAAGCATATCTACGCTTAGAAAGAAGACACAATGCTCCAAGAGTATAGGCAGGCAGACAAAAGTCTCTCATCTGTTTTAAGAAAACACGAATTGATACTCAAAATTGTTGGTACAATTGAAAGGGCTGCCCAAAGCAAGGCAGAAGTTCTTCAATCTTATGCATTCTGTTGTTGCTGTATCTAAATAGAAAAAGCCAAGTTAGAGAAGTAGTTACTTATTGAGACAATCCTAAAGATGCTACCAAGAGTACAAGAACTCAGTTGCTTCTTAATAGCGTTTCCTAAGAGACCAATTAAGGAATTCAGTGTCTGTTTAAACAGAATTGAATTCAAGGGGCAGGAACTAAGACCAAGTCTTTAATGTGGTAGATACAGAATATGTCTTACTCAACGTCTATCTTCTCCATCAGTATGCATTCCAATACATGTTTATGATTGTGATGACTTTGCATGCTCACTGAAGCAAATGGTAGCAGTTGCAGCAAGGTAGACAATTAACGCAAAATTCAATTTTCCATTGAATTTGTTCACTATGAGAAAGCTATGGTACATTCATCTCAAAAATATTCTTTGGCTTAGAAAGGCAAAATTGGAAGATTTGAGATGGAATGAGCTTTTTGGTCCGTAGATCCCAGTGCCCTTGTTTTCTAATTTGGACAATGGGAGGTGGCATAGATACATACATGTCTTTATTACAATTTGTTAGTGAAGAAACATATTAACTCCTAATTTTGCCTCTATGAGAACATCCGTGATAAAGAAAGTGGTATTTTCTTAAATATTCTACCCACCTGTTTCAAAGTAAAATTAGTTATCAGAGAGCCATGTTGTTAAACAGTAATTTCCACAGTTAAAAATTGTCAGGGCCTGCATGAAGGTTCAGAGGTAGAAGCAGTGCTGTGTGGCTTTATGACCTGAGTTCTATCATCGGATCCTGCAGGTGGTAGGAGAGAGTAGACTAGAAAGAGTTGACCTCTGACCCCTCTCTATATTTCTGCTGTGCCAAGCATGCCTTAATGCACACACACACACACACACACACACACACACCCCACACAAATATACATACAAACATGCATACACTCAAATATATATACACACACACAGGTACATACAAACATACATACACAGGAACATACACAAACACACACAAACATATGTACATAAACACACACATACACACAAACACATACAAATAAAATCAATCAATAATTGTTAGTATGGGGTGAGTAACAGATGGGTCAACAGTTAAAGGCACTTGACACCAAGCAGTACCACCTGAGCTGGATCCCCAGGACACACACAATAGGGCAGAATAGCCAATTGCTTCAAGTTGCCCTCTGACTTCTACAGGGAAGCAGCGACATGACATACTCCTCAATATACATACACACATACATATATATTACAAATGAATTTAATAAAAATATTTGAGTTTAAAAAGAGTTGGTGAAAGTCTCTACTATCAATATCACAAACAGACTTGTTGAACACATGCACATTTTTTTAAACAAAATCCTCTTGACATAAGCCCATTCCAACTACCGTCATCTTTTAAAGCAAAGTGAACCTTGAAGGTATTAATTAATGAAAAGTCATCGATGTAAAAATGACTTAGTTGAGATTTTTAGACCACATGGAAAAATTTACACCTGTGTCCTACAAGACTTCTTCAGAGGCCCTGTATATCACAAAAACAAAATACTGTGAACATAATCATTGACAGGTTGCTAATTTTATTTTTAAAAACCATGTACAAACACTGAGAAGTTATATCAATTTAATCTCAACAATGGTGGAAGTAAAAATGAATGCCAGCTAGTGACATTAACAGTACGAGGATCAGATGAGATGTAATTATTCATTCTAGTCTTATTGCAATGTGACATCTAGAAGAGTACAATTTGCCAATTTAGAATCGTAAATAGATTGATGATCATATGAACAAATCCATTCCTAGAGGCAGGTATAGGCACATACATAAACATGTAACCCATTTTCATACCATAAAGTTTAACTTGATGATATGGTTGATTTTCATCTCAAAAAAAATTCTCTGTGAGTTGAAGGAATACATTTCCCATGTATAAATATTTTGCAATAATACTATTTCACATTTTCTCAGGACAGCAATAATTTAACTATCATATTATTTGAAAGGCCACTGATGATGATAATTAATGTTCAGAAATAATCAACAGATCTTGGTAATAATACAATACAGAAACTATGTAAGAACCACTAGGGTTGATGGAAAACTTCAGAAAAATAAATAAATAAAGCTCTTTGGATAATCATGCTTCTTGCACCTGGGAAAAATTCAGTTTTGCTGGAGGGCAGAGTGGGAGTAATCATTCTAGCCTGAGGTGTTACCTCTAGCACGCTTAAAACACTGAGCTGGCTTGCTTAACTTAGGTAAGATTCATTGCCATAAGCTAGGCTGGTCTTTTTTTAGACTGGAGAACCTACTGCAGATGTTCTTGATTCAAGTGATTCCTAATAATACTAATGCTTAAGATAACTGAGAGATACTTTCCTGCATTATTCTCACCAAAATAGAATTCATCCATAGCAGTAACTTTCTTCTCTAGGTTTCTACCACTTAAGCATGTAATCTGATGATTTGATATGGATTGATATAAAAATACAATTCAATTACATTATATAGTTGGAATTAAAAGACTATTCAGCTCTAATGAACTGGAGTTTAGAAATCAAACAAAACATAATAAAAATTTAACATAAAAATCCAAAGCCAGAAAAAAAAAAGCCACCTACTAAAATGTCAAAGACTGAGAATGAAATCTTTAAGTTCAGCATGTGCTTCAAATATGGGATAACTGGTAGCTGAAAAGGCTAATAAATTCTGATATGAAATGATGTTTCCATAGCTACAACCCAGATTTTAAAATATGATTTTCATTTCAGAATGACTATGATGTATATTTTTAAAATGTCTTGACTTTTGCAGTAAATAGATGGACTGATCAATATTTCTATGATTTTTAAAGGAAGTAAAAGTTTTAAAGTAGTCTGCAAGTTTTTGTTTGGTTAGAGACAGAGTCTCTAAGTAATCTACACTGGTTTTGAACTTGAAGTGCACCTGGCTCATCTTCCTATGGGCGGGGATTGCAGACATGTTCCCAGATTACCTTGTATTAGTTTTCCACATCACAGTGAATGTGAAGTTAAGGAAGCTTTATTAACATAGAAGATAAATTATATATTTTTATGTAATTTTGTTCTTTGTGTTGTTAAGGCAGCTTTTCTATCTCCAGTCTTGAAACTTAGAAAGTTCTTTAAGACATTGTGATTCCTAAAAGTTGCCCATCTGACCATCTATCCTTTTACCCGTACATCTATCCATCATCCTGTATATCCACTTCATACTGATATTGTTCCCAAGCTTCTTCATTAACAATATCATGATATTATCACACTTTAATGTGTATATTACTGTTGAGTTCTATTCTGTTAATCACAACAGAGAGTGGAGTATTGTCATTCTCACTTTATAAACTGAGAGCAAGATGTACCAGGTACAAGTTCCATGTTTTACAATATGGCTTGATTTGGATTTGATTTGTCAGTTATTGTTCTTGTGACTTAAGTTTTTAGACTTTTAATTAGCATCAATTTAATGATATCAAAGCTAGTGTTACCAGATCGCTGAAGATTGTGTGGTCCTGAAAATACATATATGTGTCTTAGAAAATCATCATATGATACAATTATAGAGTGCCATTTTGAAATGACACAGGGTCACTAGACTTTACAACATAGATATTTTAAAACATAGTTTAACATAGATAGTTTAACATAGATAGTTTAAAACGTAGTAATTGTGTTTTTCCTTGGCTGTTGTTATATTTTGCATGGGCATTTTAGATTTATAAATTTTCACTTCAGTACTTAAGGAAAAATGCAATTCAATATTTTACAACATAATATAATTTTAATTTAAATATGCACAAAAATGTCATTTTAATAACGAAAATACAAAATTTGGATCTATGTTATTATAACAATGTATTTTTGAGAAATATAATCATAACTATAGTTATGCAAACCAAATACTTATCTTCAGATACAATGTAAACACATTCACATGTGGCAGGGTAGAACTGTGGTCCTTTGTCCTGCTGATATTGATGCTTAGGCGGAGCATTTGATATTCAACTAACACTCATTCCATGCTATTTCAACTACTCTGGGGACTTGTAATTTCTAATGAGACATTTTCCTCAATGGAAAACTTAAATTAAAAGGAATAAATCTGAATTATTTATATAAAATTCAGCTTCATGCAAGGGAAGATAGAGGTCTAATACACTATGAATAGGATATTATCATTTTAAACTCTATTATTTTTCCTAATGATCTTCTATAACAACTTTATGCTCTAACTCACCATAACTTAAATGCATTTTAAACACATTCATTTATTTAGAATGAACACATATATGTGGATGAGCACATGTGTGGCATGGTACATGTGTGGAGATCATAGAACAACATGGAAAGTCAATTGTGTTCTTCTACCACATGGATTTTGGCACTGGAACTCAGGTTTTATGCCTTCCAAGAAAGCACCCTTATTCCCTGAGTCATCTCAGTGATCCTTAACTTAAATGTCTTAACTCACCAAGGCTACATATATCCTAAGGAGTCTGGTAACACACTGGAGAATTGGGATGACAAAATCTTGGGGGCGAAATTTAACACATTTCCTAAAGGTGTGATGTGTTGTCAACCTGCAGGAAGCATCCCGTTTCCATGATACCTTCCAAGATGATGAGTGCTAATCCTGAAGAAGACCCTTTGGACACTTTTCTCCAATATATTGAGGATATGGGGATGAAGGCATATGATGGCTTAGTTATTCAGAATGCATCCGACATTGCTCGTGAGAATGATCGTCTGAGAAATGAAACAAATCTGGCTTACCTGAAGGAAAAGAATGAGAAACGGAGAAGACAGGAAGAAACAATCAAACGGTAAGTATACAGGTTTCCATAAGGGACTCTACAAATCCTGCTAAGATTATGCTGCTGTCACCTGGCCAGGAAGGGGCTGGTCAGAGTCTTGGCAGGATACATAGTGAAAGGGACACCTGGATTCTACCAAAATCTCATCCATCCTGCTGACAGATTCTGGCCTTAGTTAACAACAGTTATTTTCCTGTGCTTTGTGCATATGGAGGTACAGATGGGCTGGGAAAAAAAATTCAGTTTTCTTCCCATAAAAACTTGTGTTCAACAACCTCTTGGTAAAAGCACCAGGGAGCACAGACACACTTTTAATAGTCAAAGTTTTATGAGAATGTCCACCTTTAATGGCCTATGTTTATAGTTCTTACCTTAAAATAGAATTCATCTTCTTTATAGAATATGACCAAGACTAGTGAATAATTAGATGTGCATGTCCTGTGAAGGTAGTTGGACTCCTTAGTGTATTCTCCTGAGAAATTTTATGGCTATTACACCTCTTGGTTTGTTATCAAGGGTCCCAAGTTTGTTCAAATTAAATTGCTTTCATAATGTCACATTTACTAGTGGCAAGCTAATGATCCCCAGACTGCAGCCTTCCAAATAGAGGTCAAGCTCCTAGTCCATGCACATAAAAAAGAGTATGCAACTCTTGTTTTTTAATAGAAAAATAAAGTAGGGCCTTCTCTCTCTCTCTCTCTCTCTCTCTCTCTTCCCCGCCCCCCCCCCCCCGTGTGTGTGTGTGTGTGTGTGTGTGTGTGTGTGTGTGTGTGTGTGTGTGTTTTCCCATGGTTACTCATAGTGCTTTATGGGTTTCTATTACTGGAGTTTTATTACTGGAGTTGATTTGCTAAGTTCTAAAATTCAAAATGTAGAAAATTACTTTGTTCAGTTATCTGCATGACTGAATAGATAGGATATTTGGATAGTTCACAGACAATTTTCCATGTAATATGTTATTCTCATAACCTCTGCAAAGATTATGACATTAAGGTAATCAAAATATCTTTTCAAGTTCAGTGAGAAAATGTTTTGCAAAACTAGTAATTTAAAGCAAATGGTTTACATGTTAGAGAAAGATGGATGGAGAAAAAGGAGGAATAGAATGAGAAAGTAGGGAAGAAGAGAGACAGAGAAAACTAGAAAGGGATGTCTTAGAAGACAATTTAGAAATAATTCAGTTTTACCTCTGGTTTATTAAAAATGTACCCAGTTTAATTTAAAATTCATTCTTTTCTGGAGTATGCTAAGTACCTTTTCATACTAATTTTTGGTGTAGCATTTCCGACAGACTTCAGGTTGTATATAAATATTTAATTTTGAATGTTGAGTTTTTAAAAATTCAAAGGAAAGATGGTGGGTTACATGATTTCTAGAGAATAAAAGCATTATAATCTAACGCTTTGTAATTTTGATGTTGCAAATCAACAATTAATTTGTTTTGCAAGTGCACAACTAGAATTATCTACTGTACCATCTTATAGGGTTTCTCAGAGCACCACAATGTACACATCTGTCACACTAGCTTCTGGGTTTCATTAATAGCCTTTAAATAGGATTCTGCATAAATACCCAAACATAGTGAGGAGAGAAGTAGCTAAATTTCAAGTACTTTACTGACATGTATTTAAAGAGGCATGAACAATGGTGAGGGAAGTCTAAGGCACTTGGGAGCAAGTATCTAGGTAGGTAGAGATACCTCAAAATTCTATCAGTATGTGATGAGCGATATGTCAGAGATGTGGTGATGTGAACTTGATCTCATTTTTTCTGAACTAATAAGACTACTTTCTAGCACTAGGTTGCAGACCACAAAAGATAGCTTAGGTCACCTACTAAGCTGAACAAAATAGTCTGCTTTGACTCCTTGTGTGTTAGACCTAGGACTAGCATAGCTTAAGAATATAATAGAAACCACTTGTAAATCAACTCTTCTCTTTTGTTCTAATTCACTAGAACCGATGGTGATTGGAACTAAGATGGCTACTGTAAAATCGGATAAAATTGCTAGATTCTGGGCATCATATGAGCTTTCTGACTGATGAGACTCAGGCCTTGGGTATGAAGGTTGAGTGGCAAGGAGCTTCTGTTTTGTTTGCTGCTGCTGCTCTCTATTGTGTTTTGTTGTTGCTTGAACTGGCAGGATGACATTTTTGTTTAGTGAAATGGCAAATTCTAAAGTGAAGCAAATTTAAGGTAAATGGCAGGGAAGCGGAGCTCATCTTGATATGTAAATATTGAAAAGCCTTTTAACTGCTCAGATAGAGACTCTGGATGAAATCTTGAATAAAGGTCCCAGGACTTTGGGTAGGGATCAAAGTAAGAATTTTATACTGTAAGAATGAGAATCATCTTCATCTTTCAGAGGATTTTAAATCATGAGCCTATGGGACTACAAGGACCTTTAGGACTTGAATTTTAAAATGGTGGAAAAATCCAGGACTGTTCCCTAGGGTGCCTAAAACCTCACAGATAAAGACAGTGGTAGAACCCAGCAAGTGTAGTCAGGGAGCCACAAAGGAGAACACTTTGAAATGTCAGAACCACAGCACTGCGGGGAGAACCAGCAGGGAAAGAAACAGAGGGACAGATTCCCTGAACAAGCCCTTTTTCTTGCTGGGCTAGAAGCTTCATTGTGCAGAGTGAGACAAACAGCAGGACCCATAGGCTTGGGACAGGGGTCAGTGTAACTTAGTATGCCAGGGAAAAGATCAAAGTTCAGGTCTATGCCACTCCAGATCTGAAGGGGAAGGGCACAAAAGCCATACAGAAGTGAGTCCTCTGGGAATCACTCACACCCAGTAAAGACTCAATGGGAATGTAAAGATGACCAAGTACACATCAGAGTGAGGACTGTGGTGTATCCTTTAGAGCAGTGGTTCTCAACCTGTGGGTTGCGACCCCTTCAGGGTGGCAAAGACCCTTTCACAGGGGTCACCTAAGACCATATGGGTATCCAATATACACATTACAATACATAACAGTAGCAAAATCAATTATAAAATATCAACGGAATTAATCTTATTGTTGGGGGTCTCCACATCATGAGGGACTGTACTAAAGGGTCTCAGTATTAGGAAGGTTGACAACCACTACGGTCTAGACCTAAGTGAAGACAATCACATCCAAATTAACATTTAATTCTTGCCCCATAGTGGTTGCATATTTTAGGAATTAAAATATATAATATGTGTCTTGCTATTTATAACTAAGTTTTTCCTTATTCAACCTTGCTCAAAATACTTTGTTGGAATCCTAATTTAATATGTAAATATGTTGGAAGTGTAAAAATCCTATGAGAGCTCAAAATTGTTGTCTTTTCCAAATAATTTTTCTTTTCCAAATGCAAAACCCATGTAAAGCAAAATGACATAGAAGTCTCTGGGTGTAATCAGGGAGGGCCTTGGAGAG
Source organism: Cricetomys ansorgei (assembly GCA_026225945.1). Classification (NCBI taxonomy): domain Eukaryota; kingdom Metazoa; phylum Chordata; class Mammalia; order Rodentia; family Nesomyidae; genus Cricetomys; species Cricetomys ansorgei. The sequence goes on from JAMJFZ010001796.1 coordinate 18,365,263, forward strand.
AAAAATGTGAACAAAGCCAGACCAGCAATGGTTCTGTTTGGGGAGGAGTCTAAAAGCCTCCTTCAATGCTTTGTGAGAGGACTGGCTGTGGGTGGCATCTCCTTAAGTAATCCAGTCTTGGTATCATTGTAATGTCTGAATTCAGTTTTATTTTGTTCACTTAAGGACCAGTGTTCTGGGGGTATGACAATTTTCAAATGATGATAATATCTCCTCAGTGTGTGCTTTTTTATATCACTTCAACATTTCTAATGAGAAATGTCCATTTTTTAGAAAGTCCATCAACTGGGTCCTATTCAAACAGGCATTTTAGGGTTCCTGGGATATTGGCAGACACAGAACAACCACCTTTAAATTAAACACATATTTCAGTATTTCTTACTGTGCAATTACTATCAAGTAAAAAAAATCAACAAGGTATTAATGAACACCATCTAATTAGTTAAAATTACTTCATCTGTTTGCTGAATGCTTTCAAATATATTCTGTAATTTAATATATGGGATATAAATGCAAGAAATTCTAAAAGGCGGCTTATTTGACCTTGAACAGGCATTGATGATAATTCTCTGTGAAATGCGCCAGTTGCAATTTCAAAAATGTGCAGACTGCCAAGGCATGCTTAAAACATGGAAATAGGATTTCATGTGATTGACTTTCTGGACCACATACTGCTGGAAATGCCTTTGTGCTCAAGCCGGAGCTTAAATGCAAGCCCTTAGACAAACAACATCCCCCTCCCTTCCCCTGTGATCTAAGTCACTTAGGTTCTCTGAGCCCAGTTCCTTATTTTTAAACCAACTTGAGCCCTTGTCACTATTAACTTCCTTGTATTTTCTCTTCTATCTGTCATATGGGCTTTACTGGAAACACTTGCTGGTGAAAAAGGAGCACAAAATAAAGAAAAGAGTGGCATTCCTAGTGCTTCTCTGAACAGTTCAAAGTGATATTTGGTAAGAAAGAGAGAAACACTTAAAGGAGAAAATTAATGGAGAATGAAGACAATTATTTCAGTGGTTCACCATCTTTGCTATTTTAAATCCCAATGGCTTTGTATAGGTTCTGATAAATGAGATTTATTTTATTAAATAGCCCATAAGAAAAGCAAACATGCTAAACTAGCTTTCAGCAAGGTAGTTCATTAAAGATGGGTTACAATGCCTTAATTCAGTGGTTCTCAACTCATGGATCACAGTTCTTTGGGGAGAGTTCAATGATCCTTACACCAGGGTCACCTACGACCATCTGCATATCAGGTATTTATATTACAAATCATAACAGTAGCAAATTTACAGTTACAAAGTAGCAACAAAAATAATTTTGTGGTTGGGAGGTCATTATTACATGAGGAACTATATTAAGCAGTTACAGCATTAAGGTGGTTGAGAACCACTGCTCTAATTGATTATAAAAATGGAGAAAGGTGAGGAGTAAACTGGTGGTCAGTGTGTTCAGTTGTGGCCAGTAAGAAGCAAAGAACTGATGGATGACAGATGACCTGTAGGGCAGCATCTGTAAGCCCCTCTGAATACTGACATTTTTTGAAGTCCTCTATTTCTAAATAACCCCTTGTTAGGTCACCAAAATAAGGACATTCACTGAAGAAGATGAACAATCCAAAGATCATCTTATCCGCCTCAGGTACAACTGGGTTCTGGGCTTATTTTTGAGCAAAATTCATTTTGAATTCTGGGATTAGTCCTCAAACCATTCCATTTAGCTATTTTGAAAACAATGTAAGAAATATCTCCTAAATAGCAACAAGAAAAATTTTCACATCTTTTCAAATGTAGCTTTAACTGTAGGAAGCAGTTGTGTTTTTGATTTTTTTTTGTTGTTGTTGTTTTTCCTAATGAAAGAAATGGTACGTTAATGAAATTTCTCCAAACATTGTGAGTCTGGAAGACAGTTCTTGACTTCAGTAAAGTGGTTCTGACACAAAGGACTACTTAGACTGATTACCAGTGTCTCTATTCCCTGTGGGTGCCCTCAAGGGATCTATATGAGGTTATATTTCCTCTTTAAAAGTGACAGTCAGAAACGGAATTAGATTACACATGGCTCCTTTTAAGAAGGCCTGCAGTTATATACTTGTGTGTGTACTTGAAAACCATGTAGATTTAAGAGTTTCAGATTTCCTGTTACGCAAAGGGAATCAAAAGACCACTCAAGCCTCTTTTGTCATTTTAGGGAAAGAACAACAATAAAAATAAAAATTTTAAGTTTATTTTTCATTTTTTGAGTCACAAAAATAAATAAATAAATAAATAAATAAATAAGTAAATAAATAAATAAATAAATAAAATAAAAGGAGAAAATGGAAAATACCCGAAAGGGAAATGGTTAGAATACTAAATTTGTAAATCAGTTTGTTTCATTTGCATGAAGTGATAGTTACACAGAATGATCTGACAGATAGTTTTGGTTTTGGGAATTACACTCACAACGTGACAGAAGACATTGTGGTAACAGAGAAAATGCATTGGTGTGGGTTTTGTGAATGCTGTACATACTCATGCAGTATGAATACCACCCTGCTCACAGAGAACTCTCCTCAATGAATTTGTTAACACAGGTGTGCAGTAATGTGAAGTTTCCTATATTTGTATCAGAAAGGAAACTAAAAGCATCATTCCACAAGCAAAGTGAAGATAGCTAAGTGAATAAAGGTTCAGAAACACGGGGCTCTACAGCTAGCCTTACATTATAAAGACATTATCTACAGGTAGCTCAGGGATAGCCTCTGGCTAGCCATTGCTTCCAGGCTTAGAGAAGCACTGGAGATAAGCCCTTGGCCATACACAGCTTGTCAGTGCCTGGGCCGCCAGGAATCTGTTGATCTGATCTGTTGTGAGTTTCTGACCTAATTTTACTGTAGGACTTAGTGTTCAGGCTGAGAAAACAAGGTTAATGTGTTGATACAGAGTGAGATTAAACAGCAGACACTCTTATAAGAACTGTCTCTAAATTTGGCTACCTCTTGTGCGTGTGATTAATCCAAATCACTTTTCTATTAATCATTTCAGAGAACCACAAGTTATTTTTCTTGTTTTTAGTGTAAAAACTATATACTCTGCTTATCTTTTTCTGAGTTTAATGAGATATACAAATATAGCAGTAATTTGGGTTACTTTCCCAAATACATAATGCTTTTATTTTTTTAATTCATAGAACCCCAGAATTAGGAGGTTAAAAAAAACCAGTATCCATTCTTGACAATCCCTTGTTGACTATTCTTTACCAAGCCAGAAATGATTTCTACAAAGATAGCTCTATATATGTCAATTTATTAAAAGTTTTTCAGGGATGGTGTCAAATATCTAAGAACACTTTTGTGCTACTCAAATGGTGTCGATTCTGCTGGGCCATTGTTTTTTGGTAAGGGCCACCCCCTGTCCTAAGATGATTAATATGTACTTCACAAATCATCAACTTGTGATTTCCATGATGCTAATATTTACAATGACAGTGGCCCTTGTTAGTCACTTCCCAACACAGATTAGAGCCCATACAGATAGGGTCTCAGATCCCTCGTTCAGATTTTGCCCATTTCAGGTTCTCACAGACTGGTTTTAGAACAACTAGCTTTTCTGTTGCTTTTACTTCAGTTATATCCTCGTCCTAGCACTGGCTTTATGGGTTAAGATGATCAGTATCTGATTTGTATCTGAAATAAACAGACAGATGCTAGCAAGAGGGGGATGGGGACTTTTCAGAACACAGCCACATCCACACAAGGCAGTTCCCAGGATGAATTCTTCTGATGCAGAGGAATATCGTTGTGGGGAACGGACTTCTGGACATTCAAGTCTGAGAAAATTGAGTGACTAAAAGGAACCCCATTGCAAAAGTGAAGGTACTTTTTCCTTAAAATTTAATGTTAACTTAGTTATAGATTCTTAGGAAGGCTATGGTTATCATTTCCTATACCAGCCATTTTGTTACACAGTTTAAGTTATTTGGGGATATTCTCAACCTTTTATGTTAAGATGGCATTTATAAAAATGTTTAAAAATAACAAATATGTAATAGGCATTATTGTATAACTAGAACATGAATCAGGGAATTTTTTTATTTTGTAATTTTTTTCTACTAAATGTGAAATAGCTCCTGGAGAACATGTCTAACGTAATGAACTTGCCATAGTACAGCCTAAACATTTTAATAAAATTACCTCTGAGGCTTCTGTCCAACTCGTAAGTCACCTGAAGAAATGTCTGCATTACAAATGTGTGGGTTACCTTGAAATTAATTATAATCATAAGTTAATAGAAGGCAAATCAAACCTGTCCCTATGAATTTCTACTGAGGACATATGCCTCTAGTTAAAAGTTATTCCCAGTGGGGCCCATACTTGGGAATATTCATTTCCCTGCTGGAATGTGTACATAGCCAGCCAGTCAGGATGCAGAGAGGAGAAAACTCTCCTTTGCTTTGTCTTCAAAAACAGGCATCCTCATCAACATGTACCAGGAAGATGTTTTAAAAACAAAAATAGACTAATTTTTAGAATCCATTATTTTAATTGGTAAATTACATTTTAGTTTTTGATTTGGGGCTAAGTAAAGCACTCAGTATATTTTGGTATTAGAATAAGAAATGAAGTGGCTCAAATGAATGAAAATGAGTATCACCAAGGAGAGGTGATTTTCAACAAGGTTAATGTGTACATATATATCATACAGATATTTGTTCTTTATGTTGCTTTTTTTCATTACTCCATTATTGAGCATCTTTTATGTCAAGGATTACTCTTCATGTCAAAAAAAGAGGGAATTGCATTTTGGGGAATCGGGAGAGTATAGTTTAAACCATGTTGCTCAGATCATCTCAGATGATGTGTCATATATGAATACAGAGCTGAAAGGGCAGGAGGAAGCCATGTTGTCTGGGGCAGCAGGCTTACAAGAAGAAGGGATACTAGAAGCAGAGGTTGGATGAGAACTTCTTTGAGAAGAGAGGAAATACACGGGTATGATGAGAACAGGGTCAAGCCAATGAGGTGGAGAAAGCTCGGGAGGGGAAATGGATGGTCTTGCAAGGACCTTGGGGTTATGGCAGGACTATAACTGAGAGAAACTGGCACAAAAAGGGGAGATCCTGGGGTAATTTGAGATGAAGAATGAGAAATATGACTTCTATAATTGAAACAATGGCCTTCTAACTGCCCTATGAATCAAACAGGAGAGGCAGGTACTCCAGCTGTACAAAGACACCTAACTGAGGAAAGAGTGGCCTGGAGGCAAGGAGATGAAGTGAAATTGTAGATCTCCCTCAAAGGTAGAATAAGTCAAATTTGAGTTAATTGGATATGGGATGTGAAAGTATAGTTCATAGAGTACCTTATAATTTCCTTACCTGGGTATGAGGAGACAGGACAAGAAGAAAGTTAATGACAAAAATACATATTAAGTTTCAGGTGTCTATTGGCCTTCCAGTGAGTTATTAATATTTGTATTTTCACAAACCATTCATTTTCAACCATGGATAAGTATAAAATTGAAAAAAATTTGTAGACATTTTAAGTATTTTTATAAAATGCTAACAGGTACATGAATATATGCATATATATTTAATCTCAAAGAAATTTTATTATTATTATTATTATCATTATTATTATTAAGATACTATTGAACATAGGATCTATCTACCTGCCTAACATTTTGTGAATACAATAATTTCACTCAGCAAATCCCATATGCATCTTGGGAACTGAAACTCATATACACTGAAGAGAAAATGAAGATGAGCATTGACATTAACTAGATCGAATGGACAATTGCTCAGAGGGATTACTTCTGTGTGTTTATTGGAGTCAGTGATACTGATTCTCAGAGCTATGTGATCTTACATTAGGGGCTTTCTCATGTGGGTTAAAGCTAACAATCGTAATCCTATAATTTAAGAAGCAGGACGAAACACAGATAGAGGCCTGTATGACGCTGGACATTTTCAGATGGAAACAATGCCTTTGTAAATGGGCAGACTCAGTCATTATTACCATTGGTAATGTTCACGTACTGTCTTTTGGCAACTGTGTAGAAATGAATAATTAGGCTGCTAATTGATGTCTATCGGACACATTCCCTGTACTACGGTCTTTTGATAAACCTGCAATTTTTATCCCATTGTAAGAACAAAATTTGTAGCCCCACTGTGGATGTAATCAAAGTGAAGCATAGCCTAACACTGTTGAAATTTGAGTGCCTAAGTACAAGATAAGATTAGAGTCCTCACTTGCTAGATTTACTGAGATCCATACAAAATTCTGTAACCTCTCTTATTCTTTATTGAGAAAAGCAATATTTGTTTTGTTCAGTTGCTAAGAGACAGAACAGGTACATGCACTATGTGGGGCCCACTGACTTGTGGGGCAGCCAACACACAGCTGTCTAGAGTTGGCAGTCACGGTTACTGCAAGCTTTACTATTGGTGTTGCTATGATTGCTTCTGTAACCACCATTTTTCTTTTCTTTACCATACAAAGCTACTCCATTATTCATTACATATAGCTCCATGTTCAAAGATGTTATACTTCCACTGAGGGTACAAACCAATATAGAAGAATCTCTGCTTCAGGCATAAATAAATAACACACACAGCCAAAAGCCTCCAATGTTTTCATCCTGCTTGATCACCTCCACATACTTTGTTCTCATCCATAGAATTCTTGAAATGACACGAGGAAAAAAAAAATCATACAGACAGATTTAAAATGATTCAGTAACTGATGGCTTTTAAACTGATAGCCAAGAGAAAGGGAACTATCTCTTGTGGCAAACAGGCTTCCGAACCTTTGTCAAACCAAATTGTGTTGGACTCACACAGTGTGGCAATGCAGCACATGGTACTCATAGTACGAACTGCTAATCACTTTCCACATGTTTTAAAGGGATTACCTTGAACAGTTTCCTTCTTGAAATGTGAACTGCTAATATTTTTGCTCTTTTAATGGAAATTCATCTTTTCTGTCCAACCGCTATAACATCTTTGCTGTAGCTAAGGTGAACTCATCAATAATGAAACATGAAGATGAAACACTACTGCATATCTCAAGAGCTCACATCTAATATGATCTCTTTTAATGTTTTGCACTTGGGGTCCTCTTCAGGTGAACAGTGCATTTTCAGCACCAGGGTGTAAACTCCTCCCAAGACATTTCTTTGCTCTGCATGTGCTTGAGACTGTCGGGCAGGCTGGCCTTGTCATGCTTCCAGCTGCCTCTTGCCAGGGGAAGAGCTTTTCCTTTTTCTTTCTCTTTGGTGCAGTAATTGTAACTCAGTCACGTCCAGCTTTTTGACAAAGTGTACCAGACATACATGGAGAAACTTGAGCATCTTAAAAAATTCCAGGGGCAATGCTTAACTTCCAAGGATACCTGTTGTCAGCTTTCAAATTTGATCAAGCAAATGTTGGTACATATGCTAATAGTCAGCTATTATGTATAAGTGTCTAAAAATATATGGTATTGTATTTGGATATTTGTGATTTACAAAAGTGTAAAAGAGGTCAGGGTAGTAAAGAATTTAAAAGAAAGACCATGGAGAAATAACTCTAGCAGACACATGGTGTGCAGATCCTTCTCTCTAGATAAGGGAGGTGATTGCTTTAAGTTCCCCTCCCATTCAAGTTATGAAGTAGCATTTTTTTTTTCAGATGGCACAAGATTCTTAGATGATCCATCTTTATGTTTATATCAAAGTATCAGTATTTGAGAAGATCATTACAAATGCAGATTTCTCACTCTGCCCCATTGCTTCTGGTCGATTAAGCCAATAGCAGTAGTTGATTCTTCTTCTCTAAATGTCTGCGGTCTTCTGTTTGAAGTCCATAAAGCCTGGCCGGTCTCAGAAGATCAATGAACATAGTTTATTCTATTTATGAGATCTGATGATGTGTTTATAAGCCTTGTTCAAGTAAACATTCATTTTAAGAAATTAATTCAGATGTCAACTACTTTTCTGAGATTGTTTCATAAAATTATACTTTTATAACTTCTTAATGACTCCCTGGAATTTTAATTTAGTTTTTAGGTTTCTAGTTTTATAATTCTAATTCCAATTACATCTTTCTTTTTAAATTTTGCAATTGTCTTATTCATTTTCCTTTCATTTATAAAGCCTTGATATTTCAAACAAAAGTAGAGCAGAACACATTTTAAAACAGAGTAGATAGTTCAACAGATTAAATGAGATAAAGAAGGCTGGGGGAAGGGATAAAAGTGACTGCCCAGTAAAAGGCTTTTTAGCAAATCATACTGAATCTCATTAATAAAGAATACATCCACTAAAGCTGTACAATCAATCTGCCACGTGCATTAGTGATGTCTAGCCCGATTCAGGTAGATAAATTGTTCTCTAAGTGTCGACTGGCTGCCACTCAATCACAATACCCATAATACATGCTTTGCTAAATTTTCCTTGATTCATGACAATACCTTTTTTTCCCACAGAGTTAGGCTGGACTATACAGGTGTAGCAAAAGACTGAAAAAAGAGTGTCTAACTGGAGGGAGATTCAATTACATAAAGGATGGTGTCTGTAAGCAATCTACCAAAAATAAGCTGGCAGGGCATAATCCAGCTGAGCACTATTGCCAAGTGTCAGCTAAAAAGAAAGCAGGAAAAAGGTAGTCAGTGTAGAGCTGGGGGCCTGCAATGAGACTGTTGCTGTAGGGTAGACTGCTATCCATCACCAGGTAGCATTAGGTCACTGAGAATGAGAATCAAAAAGAAGGAAAGCAGAATAACCATTCGCTTCCATGAGTTTTTGAATTACAGAGTTGTAGCCTATTTTCTAACCATGAATGATATATTTAATGATGAGGGCCATGACTAATATATTTTTCAATGAGTGGCTGTCAGGAACATTCATTGTTGTAAACAGATACTTTTTACAAGTTCAATACAATGTGCCTTTGTGAGACTGGCTGGAATTGACACCACGGGATTTTTCTAAGGGAGTCAATCAATTTCACATATGACCTGAAAACACAAGCTCCTGCTTTTGAACCTATAGTCAAAGGGAAAGTGTTCTGTCACTTTGCAAAAGATTAAAAGTCTCCAAGGATATATTGTGCATGTAAGAGAGCATTTTGAAATGAGATGGAAACACTAAGCCAGCACAGTTATATGATTGCATTAAAGTAGAGGAGTGAAAGATTAGAATGGTATTGGATTTTAGGAAGGAATACTGCTTGGGGATTTGTCCTTAATGCAGTGACCTTATCTGCCCAAGTCTTTCTATTTCAATGTGACTTGGAATTGTAAAAAGAAGTCAGCTTAAAGGTATCAAAACAGCCCTCCTGTGTAAGTTCCCTCTAGCAAAGAGCCCCTATCTTTAGCTCAATGCAATTGGCAATCTTGGTTTGAGACAGACTGTGATTTAGTTAACATGAGAACAGAATGACCTCTGTAACCCCAGAGCTGAATAAAGAGTTCAATGAAGATTTGTTGGCATGTATGTACTAATGCAGCAGAGAGAACCTGACAACATAATGCATGGTGAACGTAAGTAGCAAAGAAGAGAGAAACCCACACTATGTTGGGACATGATGCTGTCACACACAGTGCGGGCATGTTCGCTTTGGAATGAAAACCTTTAACGATCCATGAATGTGATATCATTACCCTCTTGTAATGATCACGCTCATGATGATCAACTTTGAGCAAAGACTATCTAAACATGCAGCTTGAATCACCTGGTTAGTGATAGTAAGGATGCACTGTGTTTGGGTAAGCAACAAGCAATATTCAGTAATACTTTCATTAGTCTCAATTCCTTGATGGAGTACATTTAATTAATAAAAACTATATGAATCATGAATGCATTGTCAGATGGAAAACATGTTCATTTATAAAATTGTCTCAGGTGGGCAGAGGGCAGCATCCTATTAATCCTTACATGCATGATATCATTCTCAAGAATATTAATGAAATGCACTACCATGAATCTAAGGTAAAACCTAGACTGTTAAGTCAATGTTTTATTTCCACTACATTTATATCTAGGTTTTTGGGAAAAGATTATTATCCTCATGCTTTTTAAGCTCATTACAAAAGGCTGAAATATTTGAACTAAAATGCTATTCTGTGTTGAAAATGTTCAGATGGTAGCAGTCATTAAAATTAAAGTTTTTATCAAATTATATTTTTTATCCTGTATAAATAATTTGAATTTGTAAAATGCTTCATTTTCAAATTTTCTCTAAATTTTTTCTAGTCCCATTTTGTACTATTCAAGCCCCAATTATGAGCACTGTACAAAGGACACAACCACATAAATAATACAATACTTACAGTCATTGTGAAAGCATTCTTGCATATCATGTGGTCTAAACATTAACACTTAGATTTAAAAAATTTTCTTTTTTATCTTTGGAGTCCAAGAATTTGCTATATACTTACCTGCCAAGTCCTTATCTTTAAATGTCTGCAATGTGATCATTATAGATTTCCAAATATATAATACAATTCCTAACATTCTCCTGTCTAAATCACAAAAAAGTCAACTTATAGGTTTAGAATTATGTCAGTTTAGAACTTTCTCTTTTTAGCTTAACTTCATCTTTATTTCATTGTCTTCTGTCACTCTCATAGTCTTAATTTTCAGAAACTTGAAGCAATATATGAAAACAAATCTATTAAAAGAAGACAGTTAAAATTCAGAGAAGCCAAGGAATTTTATTCAGTTTTCTGAAAAGGCATGTCTTCTACCCTTCATTCAGTCTCTGACCTTATAGGTTTGCCACACACTTAGAAAGACAAGGTTATAGCAAACAATCCATGGAAATTTTTGAAGTTAATTAACTTCCAGTTTGTATATAAACTGCTATTCCTTTATATTATAGTAGCATTGCTTTCTAGAACTAAACATTTGGAAAATAGAGCTATAGAAATAGATGTTTTACTCAATTTATTTCATACATTCTATTTTGTTTTTCTCTTCCTCTACCTACTCCCAGATCCTCCTCACTTCCATTTCCAGCTAAGACAATTGACTTTTTTTTCCCAAGACTGATTTGTAAAAAGGAAACAGGAACTTATTGAATTCATGTCTATGGAGCGGTCATGTTCACTCGAACTACTTGGTCAACAAGGCATATTTACAACCCAGCTACAAGATTAGCAGCTTGTGTATTCATACAAAAGTTGTGGCAATTGACTAGACAGATTTGCTTAAAACTGAACAGCTTTGTATGTTAGAGTGCATCTTAATATTTTAGTTTCTGTGAGTGAGTTTGTGGTAGGTTCTAGTTGGTTGTGATGGTTGAATTAGTATGTGCATATATGTATTTATGTATTTCTATATTTGTATGTGTGTGTATGCTCCTATTTGTGTATGTATATATGTGTGTTTTTGTGTTTGCTCTGTGTGTCTATGTTTTATGTATATGTGTATATTTGTGTGTGTGTGTGCATATTGTATGTGTGTGTCTGCACATGTGAATGTATATTGCACATATTTATGTTTGTATGTGTGTATACTGTATAAGTACATGTGTAAGTGTATATATAGTATAAATGCTTGTATCTGTTTATGTGTGCCTTTTATGTGTGTGTGTGTGTGTGTGTGTGTGTGTATTTGTGTGCGATTGGCATGCTTGTGTGCATGTATATGCAGATTTATGTGTGATTGGAGGGATGTCTCTGTGTGTGTGTGTGTGTGTGTGTGTGTGTGTGTGTATGTGTGTGTTTAATCTATTAATGTTTTGATGGATTGCACACAGAGTACTTCTCACCAGGATTTCATCCAATGAATAAGGGCACTTTAGTTATTAAATTGAGGTCCCATGTTAGAGGCCATTAAGCAAATTATTTAGTGCATTCTGCTTTAGAAGGCAAGGGCACAAGTACAGGATTTTATAACTGGCTAATTTCATACTACAATTAAATTCTTGACACACACTGGAATGAGAAACAATTCGAATGGGGAAATTAAAGAAGACTTTCTATTGTCAGATTTATAAAATTGAAATAGGAACATATTGAGTTGATACCTATGGAGTGATCATGTTGACCATAGAAAATGGATTTTCTACGATATCTATGTAGTATTTTTAAGATGTATGTACATTTTTGTTTTATGAGATGACAAGAATCATCAAAGTTTTATTTTTTGGATTTTATTTTATTTTATTTAACCAGCAGGAGATTTATTAGAATAGACATATACTGACACTTCAATGAAGATCATTTCAATGGCAAATCATTTATAATGTAGTAGCATTACACTAATAACTTGTTTATGCTTAATGCATGTCTAATTTTCTTTTTGATGACAAGATTATAAGAAAGTATAATCACATCATTGAACACTTGTATATGTGTGCATGTGTTTGCATGTGTGTGTGACAGAGAAAAAGAGAGAGGGAGAAATATTGAAGTACAAACTTGTTTAAATTTATCATAATGGGAATCATTAATTTTAAAAAATCAGATAGTTTTCCAGGAATCTAAGTTATTAATAATAAAATCACAAAGAAGTTCTAGACTCCTCTAGGGAATTAGCCAACATCCCACTTACCTTTCTTATGACTCTCCTATTTCCTCTACTCTTATTTAGTGTCTCCATAATGTGACAGTATGGTCTACAGTGTCAGGTTTCCTTGGGGCTAAAGTTTGACCTTAATCTTTGGTTGTGATTATGGACAAGTTATCCTTGCCTCTCTAGGCTACACATTCTTCATATTAAAATGTCCCTGTTGTTCATAACAATACAAAAAACTGAGAATGCTTAAGATATTAATGATTTCCATCAGAGAGAGAATTGAACATAAGAGCCCAGAGTAACTGTTGACTGTTGACTCTAATCCATACTCATCACCTGCATCTGGGGCAGGCGCCTGCGTGATGGCTTTATAATTTGCATGCACTAAGATCCTAGTTGTAGTTACTTAATTCTGCTCTTGAACACAAAATCACACGTTACAATATCTGACTGCAGTGGGATATTTGCACATCAGAAACATTAGTCTTTGAAACAGATGATAGGCTAGATTTGTCCTCTGAGTTAGGGCTTTGTAACTTGCTGTACTGTCCATTGATATTATTGACCTAATTGTTTCCACTGGGACCAATTCTTCAGAGAACTATTTTTTTTCACAATTTATACTTTGTGCCTATGATCACTACTCACTGTTGACATGTCTATGTGGTTTATTGATTCCAAATCACAATAAAAACTTAAGTAGCAGAAACTCGGAATTCACATAAGAGAGAAAGATGTAAGTAGCTACAGAGAGATCACAATGGAAATTGACATATACTTTGTGCTTATTGTATGCACTATCCTAGACTTCCGTAGTACATCCATTTATCCTAGGTGATATTCCCAAAAGATGTACAACATTATGTTTCAAGCTAAATCTCAGTTGTGCTTGATTCCAAGAAATAGTTCTTGAGAAAAAAAGAACATAAGAGTGATAAAGATTACATCACTGTAGAAGTAAGATGAAATAGCGTGAAATGACTATACATCAGTTGTTCCTCCCTGAACCAAGTAAAACAGATCCCAAAGGCAACCTAAGAGAGTTCTAAATCCATCATCCGGACATAGGATGATGTCACTGTAGAGATCTGAGAGGACTTTTTGTGTATATGGAAAAGCCAGAAAGCAGCCAAACCCAAAGATCTGAGCTCCAGGGAAGCTGAAAATAAAAATGTATAGCACTGTCTTCAGATTTAAAAAAAATAGCATGGCTGCAATTTCTTTCCGTTTCTGTTATATTTTCTTATATCTATATTTCAAAAAATACATAATTTTTATCTACTATTTAGTTAGAAATTTTAGTAATCTAAACTTCAAGAAACAGTGAGTCTATGGTTGAAAATTTGACCTTATCTCAATTATTTTAAGATAAAATATAACTAAAGAAAAATAATACATGGATGGAGCGTATTTGCTTGAAATGTCTAAGGCCAGCCTGTGAAGAATTGTTGAATGTTTAAATAAAACTCCATGATGCTTGCTTTTGTACTGAGTATTTTGCACTCAGTATTAATTTGAATAATTTGAATTCTGGTACTTCTGTGCTCTAGCAGAACACTAGGCAAACAGAAATCAGCTGAGCTGCTCACTATGTGCTTCCCATAACAACATCCTCATTGCATAGTGTGCATGCTAGTCTGAAGCCAAAGAGCTCCATAGGGCCTCTCAGTGAACATGTGCATATATGCAAACATACACATCTGCTCCAGATTCCTCCTGGTCATGTGACCTTGCCTATAACCAGCAGTCTTGGCCAAGAAAATATCACTGTAAGCTGATACACTGGGTTATTCTGACCTCTACAACTCTGGTTTCTATTGCTCTGTTTTCTCCTCTCCCCTCTCTCTTTTTCCTCTCCTCCCTGACTCCCTTTTTTGGTATTTTCCCTTTTGTAGGATATGATATGTGATCACTGAAGACTTATTCATCATCTTAGTTTTCTCAAAATAAGGCTTTCTAATGAAATGTCTACAACTGGAAAAGTGTATTTTACAATGCTTTAGACCTTATTAATTTCACCATTGGACTCTTGGAGCATGAATCACATGAGATCTTTGCAAAGTCTGAGAAAAATCATCCATAGAATAAGTCATCAGAGAGTATTGGAGTTTTTGAGATACTTTCTTCAATTTCACAAAGGGAGATCATGTTCTCAGACATTATTTTAATTGCTTCAAAGTTATTTACTAAGTCAAAACGTATTTTCTCTTTTATCAACTATTTATTCTTTTGCTCACTCAAGAAGCTTTTCTTGGGGTTGATCGTGCATTTATTGCACACTGATAGTGACCCTGCTATTACACAGTGAATTGAACTAAGAATTCACCAGGAGATCATGATTTTCACTTTGTTCCACAGATAAGGAAAATGAAGCCCAGAATCTTGATAATCAACAAGTCAGGAATGTGAACCCAACAGGCAGTCCCCATGCATGTTATACAAGTACACATAGGAAAGTAAAGCCAAACATGTTTAAAACTCTATGATACATTTAGACTCTATCTCTTGACAATGACAGTTGTGTGTTTTGCAAAGTTATTTAAAATATCTTTCTAGTGCTGTAGTCCACTTGGATTAGACACACCACAGTGGCTTGATGTCCATATGCTGCTGTTACAGGGAAACCATACCTCATTGTCAATGGTAGACTCTTGTCATTTTTTCAGACTTTCTGTTTACATAATGGCTTAGTTAACAAAATTCAATTTTCTAGTTCCTTGCTGGGACTCTGCTTTTCTAGGTTAGCTTCAAGAATATAAAGGCAGTGGACTTTACAAATGGGCAACTCCCTAGATCCTATATAGGGTAATTAATGATTCTGTGATTTGTGATAAATCTTTGAATTTCAAGGGACTCGGTTTTCAATTTTCAATGTCAGTCAATCAGATTCCAATCCTTTTTCCCAAGTAATCAAATTTATGTGCAAATGTTTTCAGTTAACAGCCATTGAATAATTGTCTGTCTCTCATCTCTCATCTCTCTCTCTGTCTCTCCCTCTCTCTCTCTCTCTCTCTCTCTCTCTCTCTCTCTCTCTCTCTCTCTCATATTAGCTTGTTTGAATGTAATCATTTTGGAAATGGTCCAGAACAAAATGTCATTAGCATGTTCCAGGTACTCATTTGCAAATGCATTTATGCATTAAGAAATCCACTTAATATAAACTAATCCATGTTGCATCTACTAAGAATACAGAAATGTTGAAGAGTCCAACAGGAGGGTTGCACAATGGTTCCACCAGTGAGTAAACCCATTCAATTAGCATGAAACTTAGGACAATAATAAATATTTATAATGATAGTTGGTTTTAAAACTCTTTTTTTTAAAAAGAGGCAGTAGCCAGTAGTACTTTATAGGTTTGTATAGTATTATATATATTAGTGCAAATTAGTTTAAGAGAAAGGCAAAACAAATAATATCATGCACATCACACACATACACACACACACACACACACACACACACATACATACTTTTTATCCTTCTGAAAATACACTTATTTTCCAGTTTGTTATAACAAAGGGCAAAATAACCTTGGATCAAGTAATGCTATAGCCACTTTTCCTCTTTAATTGTCTCTGTGACAGCCCAAACATAAACATCATAGTCTGATGTGGCATCTCTGCCATATTTTTTCTCTTCCTGTGGATTTCTTGTGATGTCAGATGATGCCCCATATCCACCTCTCTTCTCTGCATTTCATTCACCAAGAAGAAAGAAGCTCACTTGTTTTAAAGCATGGCCCCAAATTATACAATTCAATCCACTCAAACCATTAGTTGCAAGAGAAGCTGGGAAATGTAGTTTTTAACTGGACAAGAAAATGGATTTTGATTGAACAGTTTAAGTCTCTACTACACATCTATTAGGTACATATTAGAATTAGAGATATATATTAGATAATATATATCTAATGCTAAATGCATATAAGATTTTCAAAAGCTAGAAAAATATTTTGATTACAAAAATATTGATTATAACATATTAAAACTCATAAACTCTAATTTAACAATCTTAATGAAATGTCTGTGATTGGTGTTACATTTCTTTTAAAAGACACTTATTTTGTAAACCATATTTATATTACATTCCTTCCTTTTGTCAAGTTCTCAGACCATTTGCTGAAAATGTAGCCAGCCATACATTGGCATAATGTGCAATACATAACTAAATATTTTCAAAGGTAAATTCAAAACTATTCTAAGTACTGTTCAGTGAGATGACTTTAGCTCCTTCCATATTTGAGTAGAATAAGAAAG
Organism: Cricetomys ansorgei; assembly: GCA_026225945.1. NCBI lineage: Eukaryota > Metazoa > Chordata > Mammalia > Rodentia > Nesomyidae > Cricetomys > Cricetomys ansorgei. Next base: position 18,382,007 of record JAMJFZ010001796.1, read on the forward strand.
TTCCAAATTAGGTGACTGAATCATCTCTAAATGATTTTTTAATTGTATTTAATTTAATTTATTGTATGAGGACATAGTGTTTGAGTAATTTCTGTTTATATACTCCTTCTCCCCTCTTTCAAACCCCTCCTGTGTCCCACTAATCCCTCTGTGAATTCATGACCCTCTCTTCTCTTCTACAATTAGTGTATGTATGTATGTATGCATGTGTGTGTGTGTGTATAGTGTTACTAAATAAATTATTTTAAAATTGTCAAATTCACCTACATTTTCCAAATATCAATAGATTGTGACCACAAAAAAAGTGGATATAGCCCATATCTCAAATGGTTGAAACATAGGCAGATATATTTTAATAGAATGATCTACTGCCATCAGGACATCATGTGAGTTTCTCCTATTAAGTGATTAGGAAGAACACTTTGAGGTACCCACAGAATAGTCATGCAGGAGAAAGAAACAATGAGAAGCTTAGTGAAGATGCTGTGAGGCATGGGGTTGGCAGTTGCTGAGAGGTTATAGTGATAGTTGCCAGTTTACTCTCCACAACAGAGGATATTAGAGGGCTTGAAAGATGCTTAGAAGTTCCAATCAGCCCATAGCCAGAGTGACAATAGTCTTTCCACATATAAATAGAAGAAATATTTCTTCTATATCTTTTTAGTCTATTTATTTCGTGGCACTCTAGTATATTTCTGAGTAGGTTAACTCAGAAATGACTACTATATTTCAGAGGCATGACACTTGTGTAATTTGAAACATAATTTAGAGAACAAAATTTTGCTTTTCATGGTGGATAAAGTAACTTCTTAATTTTACAGATGTGCATGTGTCTAACATGAACTTGGAAATGCTTTATCACACTAGCTAATGGTCCTGATAAGCATGTATTCCATGAGTCTTCTTTAACCATAAACTGTTATTTCATAGTAGAGATAGTGTTATTTGAAGATGGGACACATTTATGGGCATACAGAAAAATATGTATGCACATGCAGAAACTTGATCTATCAAATTGAGATTCTTCAAATATGACCACCCTTGTGTGAGATAGTGAATCATGCATAATCTCTTCCTTGGGTAAAACACCATTGTTCTTGAAGCTGCTTTGGGGCTGTCTAAGGTGATTTCTGAGAGGGTGTTAAAATGTGTCCAGATATATTACAGAATACTTTATCTCATGCTACTATTCTTTGCATATCTTGACTTATCCTTGCTCACTATGATATCACTGTCTTTTGTGATATCTTTTGTGATCTTCTGTATTGTAGTTCTTTTGTTTCAGTCTCATTGATACTCTGAATTTGCACCTCATAGAGTGACTATTGGTCCTCAAAGATCTTCCATAATCAAATAAGCACTGAAAGTGAACCAGCCTAGTTGAGCAGTAAATGATAGCATTTCTTCATTTTATTTAATATCTAAGGCAATAGGATATCAGGTTAGAGAGGGAGGTGGCCTATGAAAAGAGATGGAGAACAGAATGTAAGTCTAATGAAACTATTATTATTACTAATGAGAATAAGTTAAAATGGAGACTCGTAAGGATCAGAAAATGTTCTACATCAGTCTCAGTCTTCAAAACAAGTAGTATGAATGAGCTCTAAATAGGTTTAATTTTTTAAATTCCACCTTAGTGATCAAGTATTCAAAATTTCCTGTTTATTGGATTAATCTTCTTTTCAAAGAATAAATTTTATATTATTCCAAATCATTTAAATGCCTGTAAGCTTTCTGAATCCTAGTCATTCCAGTTAATTTCCCCAATTAATATCTGCTTCAATTCAATATCCTAAAGGGAAGAACTTACATTATACCATAAATCTTTTTGGCATTATTTTTTCTCTTATGTACATGGATATAAACACAACCATACAATATATATGTGTGTGTGTGTATATATATATATATATATATATATATATATATATATATATATCAGAACTAGATTTAATTTCTAGCTGCATTCCTCACCTCTTTGATGGTCAGTTTGTTTATTGGTAAAACAGATGTCTTAATGCAATTCTCACCATAGAACAGAAGCAAATTAAAAATAAATAAGAACTTGGGGTATACTAGATAATAGGTACTCATAATTTTAAGATGTAATCATTCATGTGTTACTTCATAAGCACTAAGTGCTATTATTACTTGTGTTATATTATTTACTGTTTCTAGTCTCCAGCCTGCACATCTCATATTTAGTCCATTTAACACTTGGTGGCCAACATAACTGGTATGATTACATTCCTTCCCTGACATTATTTGTGCTTTCTGTTCACCTGTAAATCAAAGCCATGTAAAGTTTCATAAAGCTTTTAAATTGTATTTTATTCCAGGGTTAACATAATTAAGAGCCATAGACTGGTTAGCTTAATAAGTGTGGATATATTATCTCATGATTCTGGAGGTGCAGCACGGTCAGGTCCCTCTGAGAACTGTAAGAATCCATTATATGACTTGTTCCTAGGCACTTGTAGTTTTCTGGAAATCTTCAGCACTTTTTGGATTTCATAGGCATCATTCTGACTTCCAACTTCATCTTTTCTAAGTGGTCTTCTATGTGGGTTCCTATCTAAAAACATCGTTATACTGACTTTGGATTCCTTCTTGTTCTACAGTGGCATTTTGAGGCACTGCAAGTTAGTTCGGGGACTGTATTAGTTACTTTACAGTGATAAAACACCATGACCAGGTCAACTTATAGAAGCAAGATTTTCTTTAGGTTGATAGTTCCAGAGGGTTAGATACCATGATGTAGAGTGGTGGCAGAAAGTATAGACATGGAGATTGGAGCAGAAACTGAAGGCTCACATCAGGAACTGTGAACACCAAGCAGAAAGAGAGGACTGAGAATGGATTGAGTCTTCAGACTCCCAAACCCACCCTCAGTGATGTACTTCCTTCAGTTGGCTACTTCCCAAAGTCTCCTCAAACAGCAGGATGATCTGAGAACAAAATATTTAAATTTCAGATCTTATGGGGAAAGTTCTCATTGAATCCACTACAGGGATCCACAATTCAACCCATAACATTTTATAGTCAACTCACCTTGGTTCACAACAACACTACTGCAAGGCATAGTCTGGTCCCATACTCAAGTATATAACCAAATTGTATATAAAAGTATATAAACAAATCAGATTGTTTTATTTGTATTACAAATGGCTTACTTGCTTGTGTACATGCTTACTTGTATGTACACTTTTTAAAAATATATGGTGTATTACTAGTTCTCAAATCAAAGTATGCATTGTGTGCTCTTTCTGTCCCCTTTCCATTGTCCTTCATTCTTCCTTTTACTGTCCAACGCATGGTCTTCTGAACTTTGGACTCATCAGATCCTCATTTATTGAACCTGAGTCTCATGGGGAACAAAGAAACAGATATAATTACCAGAGCAATATATGACTTGAGTAGCCACAGAAGCTATCCTCAAAGACCATATAAATGGAATGAGCCATGCAAAGAAATATTGAGCTATGAAGCAGAAAATAAAACTCAGGTAACTTGACTTCATATGGAAATATACATTAGAATAATCCTTTCATTTGGTGTTTATCTTCTAAAGCTAAGTAGCTGTAGCTTCTAAGATAATAGTGTAGTGGACTGAGGTATGTGTCCTTCTCAACCTTTCCTCCAAAGCCACTTAAGAAATCTATATAAAATAATAAACATGCCTAAAATTTATGGAAGACACAACAGGTGGCAAGTATAAGGTGGCCTTCTGTGTCTCTGCTTTAATAATCTGAATAGAAGAACCATAAGAGCCACCAGCCACAAGCCATATATAAAACTATATTTGGGGGAGGGTGTGTGTTAACTTGAGCCAAGAGGCTGACAAGATGTCCTCATATATAAATAAAATTGGTCACATTTGGCTTTCATACCATGAGATGATTGGGTGACCTTCTTTGCTTCAGAGCACACTGTCCATGACCACAGTGTTCCATCTCATTTCCCCTGCCTGTTTACTAAATAAAGTAAAAGACACACTATGCAATAATATTTTTGGACTCTTTCAGGAAAAAAGTGCACTTTCCTACATAAATTTAATTAATGCAAAATGAAATCTTTCACTTTCTTCAGATACAGGGCTGAATGTTTCAATGCTTTGTGCATATATTAGATTTTAACAACTTTGCACCCAAGAAAGGCAGGGTTTATAGAGTCTAGGTAAAATATGCCACATCAATCAACATGAAAGTTTTAGAAAACATTCCAAATTGAGCTGTGTGACTTTAGAGTCTCTGCTTCTAAACATCACACCATCTTGATTCTCAGTGTTTAAGCAAATTAAAATTACAAACAGCAATTTAAATGGTCATGTACAACATGATAGTAAGATGTTATTATCTACTCTCTAATGAGATCTTTGTCTCTGGTTCTGTCTTTTTCTGTCTCTCTCTTTCTCTCTCCTGTCCCCCTTTCTGACCCAGTTCCTACCTCAACCTCTCTTTCTCTGACTCCCTCTTAACATAGAAAGTATATATATGGTTGAACTGTAGTGTGGTGGTTTGAACAGGAATGGCCCCCATGGGCACATATATTTGAATGCTTGATCATTAGGGAGTGGCACTATTGACAGGGATTAGGAGATGTGGCCTTGTTGAAGTAGGTGTGGGCTTGTTAGAGGAAATGTGACACTGGGCGTGGGCTTTGTGGATTCAAATGCTCCTGCCAGGCCTAGTGTCTCTTTCCCTTTCTGCTGGTCCTGATGTAAAATTCTCAGCTACCTCTCCAGCATCATGTCTGCCTATGTGCTGCCATGCTTCCCACCATGACAATAATGGATTAAATTCCTGAATGTAAGAAAGCTCCAATTAAATATTTTCTTCATAAGAGTTGCTGTGGTCATGACATCTCTTCACAGCAACAAAACACTGACTAAGACACATAGCACCTTAGATTTTGTTTTTGTGTGCATGTGTGTGCTTGTGTGTGTGTGTGTCCTTAATATCATATCATATTTTGGTTCATATCTCCTAGATCCTTTACCATGCCTACTTTAGCACTGAGTATCATTCAGAAAAATAACATTAAATGATATTTTGGTATTCATGAATCTCATGTTAAAAGCCAAGATATTAAATAAGGCTATGATTACTTTGGGTATATTTACAATGTTGTTGCCATGGCCTAAAGAGACTGCTATAGAACAATATTCTTCCAAATGTCTTAGCTTCATCAGTGGCCTCTCATTCTTTACACTGCATTGCCTCTGATGCAACATTGTAACTTCAGTCTAATTTATAAACCAAATATTGGCAAATATTGTAAATTTATTAATGGATATATGTTGCTTTAATATAGGGCTTTTTGATGTGTTAGTTTCTAAACAAAAGGAACAGGATATATCATAAGATAAACAAGAATCTCATATTGATCCATTTCCTTTGGAAATCAAAGATACCCAGAATTATTGCTAGTCACAAAGTGGAGTGGATATCACTGCCTTATAGTCAACTAATGATGAAAAGAGATTATCAACAGAGTTGACATGATGCCTTGGCATTGCATTATTAATAATGGAATTATATTGCTAATAGTAATTATTAATTCCATTAATAATCCAAGTCATTATTTTTGTTAATGCTGGCTGATAAGTGTTTGCCTAGAAGCAGCATCATGCAGACAGCAAGGGAATGATTCGATTTGGTTCCATTTGTCTCTAATAGCAAATAAAAGAATGAAGAAAGGATGGAGAGTGGTGTGTTAGAATTTGGAATATGATGAATTGATTACAACTCACAGCATAAATGAAAAACAAGCAAACAAACAAAAACAAACATAGTACCTCTTCCATGACTTGTGGTACTTTTATGCTAAAGGATATTATTAACATTCCAAAAAAGACATCTCAATATATAGAGGATTATTAGTGTAGGGCCTGGGTTATAGAATACTAGATAGAGTATCCTAGGAGAAAGAAATGATGTGAATTTCATCATAAGTTGTGAGAGCTGAGAGTATGACCTAAGGCACAAGCTTGTAGGATGACAAATGTTTGGAAATAGTAAAAATATAGATGTGGGGCATTATTACTTCTGAGTTAGCATCTGGAGATAACTGGATTATAAATCATGGGAGTTTTAATTTGCCCAACTATAGTTTAATGTTGCTATGATGGCTCAGAATGGAAAACCCAGAGGCATTTTCATACATGGATACCCTGCCAGACTTAAGCAGAGGAAACCACTGTGATGGCCAGTGCCATACTCACAGTGGAACCCCGAACATCTGAGTTCGGGTATATTTGTTCTTTCAGAACTCCTCAGATAGTCTATTGATAACACATTAAGATCATTAGCAATTAAACAATCCCCACAGAAATCCAAACAAATCCTGCAAACAATATAAAATGTCCTAGACCTTGGATAGCCCCGCACCTAACAGTGCATAACACAATTTCAAACATAACGAAAAATAAATTCTCCCAATACCCAACCTCAAGCCTGTCAAAATAGTTTTCTTGTTGGATATAGACAATATTTATCCAGAGTTCTCAGAACTTCTCTACTTGAATGACTTGACTTTCTGGTAGATGGGAGACTCTTCTCTTTAGAGCTGTCTATCAAGATCTGTCTGCTTATTATAGAGATGAGAGGGTTGGAGATTTGAAGATTATTGTAAAGGGAACTTTGTGCTCAGTACTGACCGCTATAAGTTCATTTCAACATAAATTGCAGTATATCTATGCTAAATTCTAACTGCAAGTCCTTCCTAATACAACTATATTTTGATCGTACTCTATGGTCATGATAATCGTTGAGGCTCAGGGATTGAAATGCAAACTCCTGTGCCCTGGGGTGAATTCTTGTGTAGCTCCATATTCTCAAGTAGCCAGTTTTACAAATAAGTGAATTGTCCTGTAGAGCTAAAGTTAGACAACTCCTATATTTTCCCATGCTTACACTCACTCTGCATAATCCTCAGTGTGCAACTTATACAATGATGGAGTACATATCCTTGATAGAATAAATCAAGTCTAATCCTTAATGAGGCCAGATCACAGTAGCATCTTGGTTTTCTCCTTTTGTAGAGAGTACAGCTTCAAGAAGGTAATATATTAATCCTGAAGACTGAGAGTTTTGTTTCAGAGATCTGCTATGCTATTAGCCAGATAAATAAACTTGCACAATGGTCTTAACCTATTTAGAATCTCATATTAGTTGCCTATTCATTGGAGAAGCCATTAGCACTTTTCATCTAACCTACATACTTTGCTCAGTGTCTAGTTCACATTAGTTACCAAGTTGTCTTCAAGACCAGAAACAAAAAATTTATAACTAGTTGAATTTAACCTGTAACCTAAGCTTCTAACAGAAAATATGGATTTGTTTATATGAAAGGAATCCTAAGAGAAGATACTAGGCTTGACCTTGGTGAATTCACCACTCACTACTATGACACCCTATCAGAATGTATCTGGACTGCAGTGGGTCTTTCTGGATGAAACCCCAGGAACCTCTGTATGTCCATTAGGAATTTTTACCCTTGAAATATCTGTGGTTGTAATCTTCATGAGTTCTAATGTATGTATCAGGTCTGTGCTGTAATAGTTAGAGGAAAACTATAACTACAAGATGCTTTGGCTTGACATAAAGTAACATCCTTCTCCCAAATGTCCCTTTTGCTTATGTCCTACTTCCATCTCTTCAAATGGGCATCTAAATGGTTTGTTCCTGCCAAACAAGTTATTTAAACGATGAACATCAATTTATTTGAGTGGGCTTGAGTCAGAGTTGTTCTGGGAAAGGTATTCGTCAGCATGGCACTCTGGTGCTGAGCCAGAAGAAGAGGATGACTTTGCAGGTAAAAGAGAATTTCCATAGAGGCTGCTCCATTCTTTTCCAAGATCAGACCTATAACTCTACACATGCCACAAATAGCTTTCTTGGTGCAATATCCTAATGGTGCATTGGTTAATAATGACATTTTAAAAATATTTATTTTGGGATAATTGTGTATATTTCTCTGTGAGTGTGTACATTCAAACGTCTGTGCATGCACAGGGGTGACTCAAGGGTATCAGGTGTTTCAGAGCTGGAGTTACAGGCATTTTCAGGACACTGGTCCTATTATGTTGGTTTTGAGATCTGAGCTCTTTTCCTCATGAAAGCACAAGTGCTCTTAACCATTGAACAGTCTCTTCAGCTCTGTAATTGACTTTTATCATAGGTGATACTTTTAAAAGCAGCTATAGTCTTTTCAATAAATGTTACTTTTACAAAGAAAAATCAAACAATTTTAAGTAGCTCATTTACTGATAGCATATGATGTAATGATGACTTTATCTGAATAAGTGCAAGATATAAAAAAGTTGCGTACAAAGTATTTATGAAGGCACCATGAGGCATAATGAATTGGTGGCACAAGGAATGGAGCCAGGGTCCTAAAATGAAGCTAAGGGTTTAGTAACAAGTGCAGCATGAAGGAATGGGCAGTGCCAGACTTCATCAGAATTGAGACTGTAGGCCAGAAATTTTTCAGGGACTAAGGATTGGAGAAAGACCATAAATTACTAAACATAAAAGATAATTGATTAGAGGTAGATAATAACCTAAAAAGCAGTAACTACTGATAAGCATTACAGTTAATGTTGAGAAGACAAGCCAGGAAACATAAGTCATTAGAAACAAAAGACAGAATGAAATAGGACTTAAGTGTCAATATCCCAGATACATGGGATACTAAATGAAAGTACAAGTTTTAATGAGAAGGGGGAAGGTTACACATAACTACAGGAATCACATATGTAGGAGTCCCATTTGAAAACTTGTGGAAGCCAAAAGAGAATATGCAGGTAATAATAATTGATAAAGGAAATGGGCAAGTTTATACTATACAAGAAGTGAATATCTGGGCAGGAAACTCTAATCAAGGAGATGGAGTAGCAGGTAAATTTAATAGCAACCTGATTCAAGAACTGTATAAAGCTGATATCATTCATGTACTATCTTACTCATAAGAGACTCATCTGAATTTTCACAGGTCTAGTCTGCATGAGGCTTATCTGGTTGTTTTTAACAAAAAGAATTGATATTTCCCATAGTGTGTCTTGTGGAGTTCTAGTCCTTTGGGGATGTTTATAAAAGCTTGATGATTTTTCACAGTTGCAAAGTATGCCACATTTGAAGTTCATGTTACCTATTTTTATATTTGATGCTCTGAGAAGTTACATAGTACATAAACCTTGATTATTTTTTATTTTGTATTTCTTGTATTTCCAGAAGTTAGTCTTTGTTGGCCAACCAGCTCACCAACAGTGATCATGTTCACATTCTGTTATTATCAATTACTCCTTTCTTCTTGGAATATTGAACTTTGTGAGAGATTCCCTTGGATTTGAAATCAACACTAAACGGCTTCAGATAAAAGTTAATGGTTAAATTTCTTTGTAGATAAAAATTTCTAGTTACTTGTGAGCAACAGTCATGAAGTGTTAGGCATTCCTTTGTGTTGTTCATCAAGCTAATGTGGCAGCTTCCAGTAGATACAGATACTTTCAACACAGACTTTCATAGTGAATGAGTTAAGTTGATACTATATGTCATCCACTTATGTTCAGTTTTGAAAATATAAACTTGGTGATATTTTTAAGTCTGAAGCACTATGCATTCAACTGATCACCGACTTGTATGAGAAGTACTGTCAAGTTACAATTCTTGAAGAGAATAGTTTCCTCTATTCATTATAGCATTCTGAGCCCCTACAGAAACTCAGTGCATGGCCTGAGGTTTTCTATACCAACATACTTGGAACCAGTAAAGCTTACGTCATAAGTAGCCCAGCTATTCTCATCCTGACATCTGTGCTTTGTCTTATTATAAATCTCATTTGTACTGTAACTTTCTGGTAGGATTGAAAAATTCTGATAGACTGAATAACAGTTAAAAAAATAAAATTTTCCCTAGGATCTGCATAGGGGCTTTCATATTCCTGAAATTAGTGAGTTAACTGAGTTTTTTATATGTATAAAGTAATACAAAATCCAGAAAACAAAAGTTAAAAGCATAGTTACCTATAGAAAACTTCCTGAGAGCTGTCATTCTTCATTAGCTTAATTTATGTATTTGTTTTATGGTGATGAAGGGAATAGACATCTTCCTTCATCACAGCCAGTGTTGACTATGTATGACTTGAACAGTTTTACCTTCTCCATTACTTGTTTGCCAAGTTACAATACCATGTAAAAACAAAATGGGTTTCAGAAACACAAATGTTCTTCTGTTTACTTTGGAGACAATAGTGTGACACAGCATGTGAAGACACTTCTTGCATATGTGACTTAGGACTGCTCCACTTAGAAACCCAAATGAAGAAGTACCAGACCAGTTATCCTTCCCTCAAGACTACAAAAGATATGGATTGGAAAATAAAATCACTCTATATAAACCTTTGCTACCACAAAGTCTTGTGTTAGGCTGTGGCTCCACTTTAACTAGATTCATATAGCTAAACCTCAGAAAGCATTCTGTTTTGAGAAAAAAAATATTTTAGAAGTGTACCATTGACATTTGCTGCAGAAAACATTAAAAATCAAGCCTGGGTTGCTCATAATGTCAGAGGACAACTATTCTAAGTACAGAATGTCAACTTACATTTTCACAAGTTGCCAAGCTATCACCTTCACCAGACTGCCAAAGTACAAAAACTTTGTTTTAATGAATCACAAAAATCATGTCAATTTAACATTAAATGGCTCTTATTCACTTTCATATCTGATATTTTGCATTTTCACAGATCTTTTAATCATTATTTTATAATCATTGGAAGAAAGGTTTCCAGATTGCACACAGAAATGATGACATGAGGTGTGTGTGTGTGTGTGTTTGTGTGTGAGTAATTCTTGTCTGTTGGAATTTGCATGAACTGAAATCAGATGCAAATGATCAAGACATAAGATTTATGGAATCTGTGATTCCTTTTAAACTTGGATTTAAATTACAAGAGCTTAAAACAAATATGAGCAACCCAATTTTGAAGTAAACTATAATAAAGTTAAATGTAGCGTGTGAAATATTATAAAGAAGAAACAATATGAACTATTTTTAATCAAAAAATTGACATGGTTATTTCATATTTTATTTATTTTATGTGTATGTGTGTTATTCCTGAATGTGTGCATATGCATTTTGTGCATGCCTGGTGCTTGCAAAGGTCAGAAGAGGTCACTGAGTTCCATGAAACTGGAGGGAAGGATGGTTGACTCACAATAGGCCTATAGAATTAGTATTGCAGCTGTCAATTTCAGCTATTAAGGAGACCAAAGAGGTAAATGATTCAGAAAGTTTATTATGTACACAGACAACAGTAGCAACATCAGGATGGTATCCATTTTTAGTGTCCTTAGTTCAACAGACAAATCTACCAAAGAGGACAAGGGAATGGCAGTGCATTGCCCTTGCATTTAGAAATCAACACTATAGCACAGGCAAGCTGTTTCATAGACCTACAGGGCGTTGTGTGTCTATAACCTAATGTAGAATGGAGAAATCAAGGTCAAGGAGAAATTACCATATGGTAGCTCCTTACCAGATTGTTTACCATTCACCATGCTCCTGCAGAATTTAGAGGACATTCTACCAAGAGTCCAATGAGACAACAAGTCAGCTTAACTCATATAGCTCAAAGGGATAGCTTCAAAGTCATTTGTGCACCCAGTATTTCCTGAGCTGTTCTCTGAACCCTACAGGATGGACCTTAATGTTCTTTGATTCTTATAACAGATATTTCAATTTCCTTCACATTCTTTAAATGCGAACTTTAATTTTGGTTTGATTGCATTTTCCTATAACTATTTAATTTCTATTAATGACTAAAATTTTATATCTGATTTATTTATCTTAAAACACAATAGCATTTGATACTAATGCTGCATAAAGGCTAATTCTATTACATAGATGTAGAGACTTCTGTATTAAGGCAATATGAATTGCCCACAAACAAAAGAGTTTGCTACAAACAGACCAAATCCAATGCAGGAGTGAGGAGGAAATACAAAGAACATGTAAATAAAGGTAATTATATTCCAAAAACTGAAAGTGAGAACTTCAAATCTGTTGCCAATCCTTTAAATATGTAAAGAACAGAGAAAGGAATCTGACAAAATGGATAGATAAAAGAGGTTGAAAGATCAAGTATAATAAATCTGTGGTACTCAAAGCACTGAAACACAAGGAACTTGGAAATGGCTGGGGAATGGTAAAATCAATGGCTTCTACATCCCACTGCATCATTTATGTTTAATTCAATATAAGCAATTTGAACTTACAGCTCCCTGACCAAAAGATTACAGCAGAAGATTCCGACAACAGTGAGAGCAGTTCCAAGCAGCTGTTCAAACAGACAAAATCTGTGCATGTTCTTCATGTTCCCGGATCTGACCTTCAGTGCAAAAAGAAGGCTAGTGGGAATTCCATTTGAAGTTCAATTTAGGAAGATAGAAATTGTGGTGGAAAAGCAAAGGAACCTGAGATGCTGTCCTGGTTTGTCACCACAAAAGACTTCCCTGTCTAGCTTTTCTGGCAAAGTACTTTTGCACAGCGAGGGTTCGTGCCAGAGACCCATGTGCTAGGATGCAAAGCAACACATCTCTGTAGAAAGAAGAATGGAGAGCGGGCCAAGTGGAGGACCAGGGGACTACTCTAACAAATTAAAACTCCACATACTGCTCTTGAAGATGAGGATAGGAGCTATCAGTCAATGATAGTCACAAATAACTACAATAGATAAAGAAAACGTGACGAATGGGATTGAGGATAATTCAAGTATTATAGAGAACAATGGAAATCATTTAAGCCTAAATATGAAGAAAGGGTGGTTAGGGAAGTATGCCTGATTTTTTAAGCAGATATTTTTGTCTAAGATTGTGTATATGTGTGTACTGTGTGCGTGTGTGTGTGTGCTTTGTCTGCATGTATATATGTGCACCACATGCCTTCAGTGCCCTTGGAGGCCAGAAGGCACGAGATCTTTAGAACTGGAGTTAGAGATTGTTTCAAGCTTTCATGTTGGATGCTGGGACCCAAGCCTGAAACCTCTGCAGGAGCAATAAGTGCTCTTCATCACCAAACCATCTTTCCATCCCCAGATAGTTTCCTTTTGACGGAATATTTGAATCAATGTGTCCATTCTTTGCATGATAGTTTAAAAGAACTAGACAAATCAGTTCGTCCTAAAACAAGCCCCTTACAGTAAAGCTATAGATCACAATGTCTCAAAATGATTGATCTGTAGAATTTAATCAGTGTGTGTGTTCTCCCACCTATGGATGCATACACATAATACATACATTCGGGCTTAAATGACCCCAGTTGCAGTAGATTCCTTTCTATTCCAGAGAATTGCACTTTAAGATGCAGTTTCTAAGCTTTCAAATTATCCTCACTACTTAGAAGCACTGGGTGGTGACTAACCATTGTTTTCGTCATGCTCCAGAGTCGGTATTAGCCAGTGGGGATTCAGTGATGAAGTTCTAAGTTTAGGCTGTTAATTTTCAAGTTGGTTTGCAAACTGTGAGCTTTGTTTTTCGTTCATTACCCTGCTGGTTGGTGTATACTCAAATCTACACCCACTCTGATGAGTAAAAGGACACAATTGTGTTTATTGCAAGGAATTTCTGTACAAACTGTGTGGTGAACTTCTGGAGCCAGTGAAAATGTCTTTGCTATAGTGCCTCATGGCATCATTTAGAATTCAATATAATAGATCAAATATATTTTTAATAGTTAAAAAATAAGGGTTTTAAATTCATCAAGTATGGTAGTGTTGTCCATGTGCTCTGGGATGTGTGACCTTCCACTGAAACGTGGTCAAACTCACTTTCCTCCTTCCAGCTATTATCAAATGCCAAAAGCTTCTTAGCTAGGAGCTAGGGGTGGGACTTTGTACCCATCTCACCTCTGCATGCTGGGGTTTTGTCTAGCTTGATCTTCCATAAGTCATGCTCTTGATGTCTCAACTACGGTGAATTAGTATTTGTAACTGCCCTGCTGTGTCCAGAAAATGATATTTTCTTATAGTCATCTACCACCTGTGGCTCTGATGGTCTTCCCACCCCCTCTTCCACAAAGATCTCCGAGCCTCGGGAGAATGGCATGAGATCTATATGCTCCCTTTAGGATTGAGCAATGTGGCATCCGTATAAAATTAAAATTTTCATTTCAATTTCTCAGTTGAGAAATTAAATTAATAGGTGATTTGAAAGTCAGAGAAACACAAAAGTGTTTTGTTTCTGAGAAGATGGTTTAGTCTTTAACAGGGACAGGAACTCCAGTTAAAATGTTTTAGTGGGAGTACTAGCTCACTGAAATGAAAAGCATAGCAACAGGGTCTGGGAAGATAGCTCAGTGGATTAAAAATAGTTCCTATGCAAGCATGACAACCTGAGTTTGGGTTCACGTAAAGCCACACACAGCATCACATATCTATAATTCCAGCACTTCTATGGCAAGAATGGAGGCAGAGATGGAGTCCTTAAAGTTGATGGGCCAGCTACACTGATATTCATAGAGGTGAACAACAGGACTGTTGTCTTAAGCAAGGTAAAATCAAGCACTGGTGTCTGAGACTATCTTCCAATCCCACAGGCAGGCTGTTGCACAGATATGCACGCATTTGTAGACACAAACAAACACATCATGTACACATCCTTAGATACAGATACAAAAAGAAAGGGTAGCAGCAGAGGCGTCTTCAGGCTCAAACAAGGGCACTTAGAGAAACAATGCATAATGTTAGCAAACAGTGATGACTATGTCGTTGGAAACCCTTAAAGTCATGTGCCTCACTTTCTTCACTGGGAATAGATTGCTGAGACAAACAAATTAGCTTGTTTGTATACACATACACACACAAGAAGCTAATAAATATGCCAAATATCAAGCAAGTGAAGACAGTTAACTATGTGTGTGTGTGTGTGTGTGCAGATAGATGTACATGCAGGTTCATATGTGTATGGGTATACATGTGACTGTGTATAGAGGTCAGATGTCAACCTCAGATGTCAGTCCTCAGGATCCATCCACCTTCTTCATTGAGACAGTGTCTCTCATTAGCCAGGACCTCACCTCTTAGTCTGGTCTGGCTGGCCAATAACCTACAGGGAGCTGCCTGTCTGTCTCCTCAGCACTGGACTGCATGCGGGTTCAGGGGATCAAGCACAGGTCCTCACACTTATAGGGCAAGCACCAACCACTTCACCAGCTAAGCTATCTCCCCAGTCCCCAGTACTATTAATCTTTCATTTGCTATGTCTCTGAATACAGATACCTGCTGCATCTTCTCTTCTTTTGGGATTCTCAAGATATGTAAAATCTCTCCCATTGAGGGCCAGTAAAAAAAAAATTGTTTTTTCATGCTTCTGAATGATCTTTTTCTTTTTTATTATTTTTTAGAATTTTTCTTCTATTGTATGTTGCATTCCAACACCCTTCCTCCCTTCCCTTCATTCCTCCAAACACCCTCCTCCATCATCCCTATTCTCCAAATCTACCCCCCTTCCTCCCACTCCCACCCTGCCTCTCCCCAAGAAAGAACAATCTTTCTAGGGTTAATGCTCAAACATGTCACAACAAGATGGAACAGTGTCCATCTTCCCTACTTCAATGTTGGACTAGGCAACCCAGTAGACACCAAGGTACTCAAGGGCAGGCAGGAGGTTCAGGTACACACAGTCTGTATCAGTTCTGTAAGCACACAAGGTCAGGCAAACTCAAGGCATATTTTGAGGACCCAGCAGGTTCCATGTCTGCCACTCCAGACTCTCTGAGCCGCTAAGAGTGCCAGTCAGTTGACTCCATGGGATTTGTTCTCTTGGTACCCTCAACCCCTCTGGTCCCAGCAATCCCTCCTCCACTTCTGTGGGGTTCCCCAAGCTCTGCATTTTGTATGGCCTTTGACTTCTGTACCTGCTCCCTCCAGCTGCCATGGTGATCCTCTCTGTTGAGGATTGAGCTAGGCATTAATCTATGAGGAGTCCAAAATAACATTAGAATTCCTCTTCTGACTGTCCAAACTCTAGTTCCTGGCCTGCTCTGGAGTATCAGTCATGGTTTTGCTCTTTTAGCCTGATGTTCTGCCCTTCCATTGTCCTAGTGGATCCAGCAGGGAGGATAGGCCACAGGTTGAAGTTTTTGTGGCTGGGATGGTATCCCAGTCCCACTACTGGAAGCCATGTCTCGTTACAAAAGAAGGTCTGTTTAGGTTCCCTGACTCCCATTTCCATAGGTCTTTGCTAGGGTCTCCTTTGTTGATTCCAGTGAGTTTCCACTGCGTTAGAATTGGTCTCCAGATTCTCCCTTAAATGGCCTCCAATTCTGGTCATCTTTCTACATAGTCTCTCCCTCAGTCCCTCTCCACCTTCCTGGTTTCTTCTCTTCCCATTCCCATCTTTCCCTGTGCCTCTTGCACTTTCTTTTCTATTTCTCCTTTACAAGGGATATCCCTGTGTGCCCACTGGGTCCCTCCTTATTGCTTAGTCTTTCTGGGTTTATGGATTGCCACAACTTTGTCTTTTAATAACAGTTAATATCCACATATAAATACGTACATACTATGTTTGTCTTTTTTAGACCGAGTTACCTCACTCAGGATGATTTTTTTCTAGTTCCTTCCATTTGCCTGCAAAATTCACATAGTCACTTTTTAAAAAATAGTTGAGTAGTTAGTACTCCATTATGGAAATGTGCTATATTTTCTTTATCCATTTTTCATTTGAGGGGCATCTAGGTTGCTTCCAATTTCTGGCAATTATGAACAAAGCTGCTGTAAACATAATTGAGCAAGTGTCCTTTTGGTAAAATGGAATGTCCTTGGGGTATATGCCCAGGAGTGGTATAACTGGGTCTTGAGACACAAAACTCCTTCCAAATGGATCAAAGACCTCAATGTAAATCCAGACACACTGAAACTGATAGAAAAGAAAGTGGGGAATAGAC
This sequence comes from Cricetomys ansorgei, assembly GCA_026225945.1. NCBI lineage: Eukaryota > Metazoa > Chordata > Mammalia > Rodentia > Nesomyidae > Cricetomys > Cricetomys ansorgei. The sequence goes on from JAMJFZ010001796.1 coordinate 18,398,950, forward strand.
TTGAACGCATTGGCACAGGAGACAACTTCCTAAACAGAACACTGATGGTGCAGGCACTAAGGTCAATAATTAACAAATTGGACCTCATAAAACTGAAAAGTTTCCATAAGGCAAATGACACTGTCAATAAGACAAAAGAGCAGCCTACATAATGGGAAAAGATTTTCACCAACTCCACATTCAATAGAGGGCTAAAATCCAAAATATATAAAGAAATTAACCAAACTAGATATCAACAAAAAAAAAAACCCAATTTTAAAAATGGGGTGCAGAACTAAACAAATAATTCTCATAGAGGAAACTCAAAATGGCTGAGAAACACTTAAAGAAATTTTCAACATCCTTAGCCATCCAGGAAATGCAAATCAAAACCACTTTAAGATTCCATCTTACACCTGTCAAAATGGCTAAGATCAACAATTCAAATGACAGCTTATATTGGTAAGGACTTGGAGCAAGGGGAACGCTCCTACACTGCTGATGGGAGTGCAAACTTATATACCCAGTATAGAAATCAATATGGCGATCCCTCAGAAATTGAATGGTTTCTTCTTAAACCATCTACTATAGTCAAAAATTTCCCACAATGACCAAACCTAAACACTCTTCATGAGAATATTTGAGGGGCATGTGAGAAGACAGCACTTGGAGTCGGGAAAGGGAGCAATCCAAAAGGCAGAATATGGGTCCCATCTATTCATGTAAAGGGGGACAGGATATTTAGTAGTAAATAAATAAACTATTGTGTTCCCTAATAAGAGTGATAAAAGATAATGAATGGAGCTTCAACAGAAACAGGAACCATCCTGTGGTAGTGTCTCATTATGAGTAATGGAGGGAATAGAAGGACAAAGCAAGGCAGGCTTGGAGCAGAAGAACCAATTATAATCACTGGGTGCCCTGAGCAGTGTAAGAACTCCATCTGTTCCTGTCCACAATGAATGACAAAAGCCTTTATGCACTTCATCTTTCAATGTTTGTATTTTTCTTGTATAGTAAACATACAAGGGGAACATAAACATAGTGCTTTTATATAGAAGATTGTTTTATTGTAGCTAAGAAAGATGATAAGGTTTTTCTTTTTATACTGTGATGATTTAGACTTGGCACAGCACAGTCATTACCTGTAAGAGTAATTTAGAGACTGGAAATTATTGCTCTGCCTTTTAAAGCCATGTGTCTATAATAAGACCTAGCAGATGATGTATTCTGTATGGAAACCATTACTGAGATTGTAATTTAAAGTAACAGGTGGAGCACTTTAGAGCAGATTGGAGCCACTGGCTAACTCTATTTCAAATCTCACATCACCCCCATTACTCATTTTTACTCAGGTACTAACTTGGCAGCATTTATGAAATAGCAGCTAGAAGTAATGTATCAAATATTGCATTTCTTAGTTTCAAAACTCTGTCATAAAATAGGCTAATAAGTATGAAATGTCAATTTATTTATATATCTATTTAGGAGCCACTTCGGGACTTTCTTCTAAACCAAGTTCACTTAACTTGCCTTGTATTAATTTGTTTAATTAAGTCAATGACTACAGAAAGTAGCCAATCTTTTGTCTTCTCTCCTTTGACAAATATACACATATGATACAACACACACATACCACTCTAACACAGACACGACACACCACACAGACACACACACACACTCACACACCACATATCACACTATACACATGTGTACACTGCAGATTCACATACATTACACCTACGCATACTATATACTCACCCCACACAAAAACATACCAAGGACAGATGAAATATACACACATATATACATATAGATGTATACACACACACGTGCGCGCGTGCGCGTGCACACACACACACACACACACACATATATATTACAGAGAGAGAGAGGTATCACATACACACACATATGCTTGTACATAATTCTTACTTATAAGCATTAGACTTGAAGCCTGCAAACATAAATTCTTATTTTTAAAAGCTTTGGGAATAATATGCCGCTTAACACACATTGTCCTGATCCAATTTTGATGTTGAGAAGATGAGAGACCAAGTTTATTTGTAGCTCTATTATCTCAAATATTTGGATCCAAATTCTGTCTCTACCCATTTTTTAGAATAATTTGGAGTTTTCTGACCTTAATTTCTCTGAACCTGTACTGAAAATACAGATAACAGTAGCATCTACTTAAGGAGTGACTGTGAGCTAGTAAGAGAGTGTTAAAGCTGTCAGTGGTTATGTGGCGTGTTCCAGAAGGTATTCAATAAATATTATCCACTGATTGTGAACATCCACACAAAATGTGCACCACTGTGGAGTGTGCATTAGAACTGATCTCTCTGCCTAAAGTTGGGCTCCTAGGTGGGGGTAAGGATGACATTCTAGCTTCCAGGGAAGCTTATTGAATATTTGGGCATCTCTTCTAGAAGACTGGAAAACTATTTCATAAGAAGAATAAAGTCTTTTCTCCATAGTATCACCACATAGGTACCATGCTGGCCCCAGAGAGCTTCCTCTTCTTATTTCTAAGAATAAGCTTCCCTTTCTACTCCAAATAGCACAAGATAGTATAATACCTTACTTTGATTAATCTTTTGTTGTTTATTCTGATTTATTTCTTTTAAAAATCAAGTTTAAAAGACAATAAAATTGGGGCTTGGGGGATAGCTCAATTGTTAAGAGCGCTTGTGGCAATTCCAGAAGATGTAAGTGTCTGGAAGTTCACAAAGGCCTGTGACTTCAGTTCTGAGGGATTCAGTGTCCTTGTTCTTATCTCCTTGATGCCTGCATGTAGATGATATTCACTCACTCATGTGGATAGGTTTTAGTAGCCAAAAATCTTAGCAGAGAGAAGAGAGGGAGAGGGAGCCTGCCTCATTGTTAGCTTTGGCTTTAATCTTGGCCTGGGAAAGCAATCACAAAATGACTGTTTCGTTGTATTTCCTAAATTCATAACTAACCATTATGAATTATTTTAGGGGACTTTCAAATTCAATTAGCACACCCTGCTCAGTGATAAAAAGAGGCATGCAATTCAGCTGTATGTTGTGTCTGAATTTTCACTTCCAAATATAGGCGGGTTCTAGATGACACTCAGAATGCAAAGCTTCTGACTTCACAGATTAAAAATTCCACCAATGATTTGAAATATAAATGTTGATTCATTGTTGCATAAATAAAAGCATGATAGTAAAATCTGTTAATTTCACTCACCCAAACACTAATGAAGGCCTTTCAAACAGTGAGATAAACAGGGTAGCATATTGGCATATAATACAAATGTTTATATTAAGAGATTGCTACTTATAGCAATGTTTCTCAGTCTTTAATCTGCTCCCAAACTGATATATGTGTGTGCGGGGGGTGAGGGGGGTTAATAAGCTCAAATTCTGATTCAGTGAATTTGATCCTCAGATTCTGGTATGTCTTGTAAGTTCTTAGGAAGAGTCTATGTTGGAAAATATTAAATCTGAATTATGAAAATGCATAAACAATATGAATCCACAAAATCTCAAATATAACTCTTTAACCCCAAAGCTATTAAAAGACTCAGTCTATTAATTGTAGAGAATAGTTAATATTCTTGTATCATAATACATAACTTAAAACTTGACTAATAGATTTGTTAAGACTAAATATCAAAGAAAAAATTTTCAATAAAATAGTAGATGTATTTTCATACTCTAGGAAGTCAGTTCTTTTATTTTTGGAGAAAGGGCCTCACACAGCTCAGGTTAACATCAAAACTGCTATGTATCTGAGGATGACCTTGCAATCCTAATCCTCCTGCTTCTACCTCCCAAGTGCTAGGATTGCAGGTCTGTGCCATCTGCCCAGTTTAGGAATTCAGTCTTAATGGTGCATGACCTTCTTTGTTAATGTGGTAGAAAGAACATCTCCCAGGAATGTCCACATCCTATTTCTCAGAATGTGAGTGCAGGTATTTTACATTATGAAGAAAACAGAAATTGAGATTAAAGGTTCTAAATTTGTGACTGCAAAGTAGTGGGATTATTCTGAATTTCCTCGGTGATCGTGTAACCATAAATTACTTAAAAGGAGAGGACAGCAAAGAGTCAGAGTGGTAACCTCTGTTAGGAATTTTCTGGCCATTGCTGGCTTTGGAGATGGTGAAAGGATTGCAAGAAGAATTCCTAGAAGACAGATTCTTCCTTAAAGTGTCTATAAAATATGCTGATGCCTTAATTATAGCTAGTGATACCCTGCTTTCAAACTTTGAAACCCCCAAACCATAAGAGAGAAAATTTGTGTTGTTTTGAGCCACCAAGTTTGTGGTCATTTGTAGTCGCTTTAGAAGACCAATGTGATTGCCATTTACTGAATATCTTTTTAACTCACTCGTGCCCATGCACAATATCCTCCAAATGTACACTGTTTACCTCTCTGCTTTCATACCCATATTTTTAGTGATGTGCTGCCCACTATGCACAAGACAACATTTGATGCCGCCACCACTTGAGGATGAGTAATTGCAGCCTTTTAATACATATTCCAACTTATGCTTCCTCACGATTAGTCATAAAATTTTATTTCATTGGGTCATATTAATAATGATCAGTGACTTAAGTCTTTACCCACAAAGAGACAAGAGTATGTATGTGAGAATACCATGCTGTTTTCCTTTCATTATGTTTATATTTTTACGTGAACTTGTATAACCCAGATGAAGCAGTAACAAAAGTCTTAAACAGGAATAAAGAAGACACTGGCAGGTAGGAAGTTCTTCTCCTAAACCTCCTTTGGTCTACAAAACAGTACTCTCACCTTTCTGCCATGATGGGACTACCCATGGAAATGTTTGAGATGCTAAGTGCTGAAAGAGGTTTAGCAGTCTCTAAACTTGAAGATCATTGAACAATCTCTTAGGATGTTAGAATTGACTAAATGAAACAATGTCTTATCATTAGAAAATAAAATGACATTGTTTCACTTAGTTAATTCTAATAACCTAATAGATTATGACTATATAATATATAATATATTATGTGTACATAATACATAATATATATTATATACAATATAGTAATATTATATAACCAGTTGGTTATCCAATACCAAGTGGCCAACATGGAAACATACATACTAGTGACATTATACAGATGATGTTATACAGATGCATATATATATATACATGCATATTCATACAATAACGATTAAAGTAAAAGAGGCCATGAATTTAAAATAAGAAAGGAAGAGTATTTGGTGTGTAAAGCTTGGAGCAAGGAAAGAAGGAAAGAATGTAATTAATTATATTATAATATCAAACAATAAAGAAATAAATTTTAAATTTATTATATCAAAGTTTTTTCTTGGGGCTAGAAATCTAGTTCAGCAGTTCTAGAGTGCTTTGCGAAGGATCTGAGTTTGGTTTCTCAGCACTCATGTCAAAGGCTCATAACTACCTGTAACTCCAACTCCAGGGCGTCGAATGCCTTCCTCTGGATTTCACAGGCATCTACACTCACACCAGTATATTCCTACACACACACACACACACACACACACACACACACACACACACACACACACAGTTATACTTAATTAAAAGTAGAATAAATCTTTTAAAATGTTCCCAGCTTTATTGGAAGAAAGACATTGATGTTTATTAGTATGACACTGAAGAATCTACTACTATATCAGTATATATTTCTTTCCTGATAAAAGAGAAAAAAACATACTCTCAACTTATCCCATCATTTTAAATCTTATTGTGGCTACCACTGACAATCAACTATAGGGCAAAGATTCTAACCCCGGAACTGTAGAAATCACTTCTGTATGTGCTATTAAGTCTCAATGTAATTAAATCTAAAACAAGAAACAGAGAAACATTTAACCACGAGGTCTGCTGAACAAGATGGACCCTTGTCAATTTCCACCGGCATGAGGATGTTTAACTAATAATAATTATGATGAGACATAGGACTCAATTATGCCATAAGCCATTTCATTGGCCTCAAGAGTACATTTGTAAATACACAGAAATAAACTCAATTCATTTTCATGTTAATGAAGATCAAAGGTCATATGCTAACAGGTAGAAAAAAGACAATGCCTAATGAAACATTTGCTTTTCTGTATTAAAGACCACCAGGGAGAAACAACAGTTCGAAACCAAATGAATCTACTTGTGGTGAGATTACTCATAGTCTTTGTTTTGTACAACAAGTTTTTGATGAGACAGAAATAATTTGGAATCATTTTTAAGAGAATTTTGACAACTGGCTTTACCCTTAGATCTTTCTCTTTTTCCTAAGTTACCTGATGATTCTTACAAGAGAACTAATTTTCATTGATATTTAAGAAAAGATGAAAACAATGCACAAATGTCAAAGGAAATTCAGTTAAAGATTCATTTAAGAAAGTATATGTAAATTAAGCAGTTTCTGTAGCTTTGTATAAGATTTCAGAATGCATATCAGAAACTACAGTAGAGATTGTTTTACTATTTTTATGAAGTCACTGTTATTACACATCTAATTCTTTTATTTGGAAAAGACTAAATAGTTCTTTATTTTATTTTTATTTGGCTGTAATAAAGGCTTAGTTTTCTCTTTTGAGAAATTAAAATAATGAGACCTTTTCTTGGGGTGTTGAACTCTGAGTGCTGATTCACACCAAAGAATGTCCTAGTAGGTCCTATGTTCCACCAGTGTCTTACCTGTTATGTCAAAGTTTTGGCAGAAGGTGCTCAGAGTGCTTCAGCTCACTCTGTCCTACCTTTGGCATCTGCAAATTAAAATTCATGAAATATATTTTAGTACTAAAATATAAATGTCTAATTCCTTTTTGCTATCTTAGACAGGAATTTTTAACATATTTATTGACTTACACAGACCTTTAAATCTATTTCTTTTTGTCAAGAGCATAAATGGGAGAGTGCCTTTCTCCAATATGAGTGACATGTACTGATTGAGACTGATTATCAAGTGTTTCATTGATCTTCTCTTCTTATGGTTCACAACCCTATACTTAGTTGCTTCTGGGTTCTCTTTATATGCCCCAGACACATTCATGTTTTCTTGTGTTTTACTACAGCAGTAGAAGAAATAGAGAGTGAGGAATGTTTATAGTGCCCTCTGCCTTGTGCCATAACCACCTAAAATCCCACCAAATGTACAAGAATGGTTTAACTTGTTGCGAGTCGTCGTGTTAAATTGAGTTCTGTTTTAAACATCTACTTCCTCATTGAGTAGTGGGTTGATGTCTTATTGCTGTATCGCTGTCTTTATCTTATCTAATATAGTGCTGCTATTATAGTTGGGGTTAGGATTGTAGATGAGTAACATGGCCATCTTTAGATTCCCCAGTGGCTGACAGAACAGATCATTCTTGTCAGATGCTTTAAAAGTACTTTTTTGTATCTGTTGAGCAAAAAGAAATGTCTCCTTCTGCCAATGATGAACCATGCCTAAAGTTGACAAAAATTTAAGTATTTTAACATAAAGAAAATTAAATGAAAAAAAAACAAGTCTACATGTACATCCCAAAGTGAAAAAAACATGCTTTAATCTTTAATTAGGAGTTTTTCATTTCCTACTTATTCTTTGGGGGTTTGTGAAAACAGTCTTTAGAAAGTGATTGTAGTTGGAAAGAGCTAACAGTGCAAGTAGGTATAGAGATTTAGGATGTTGTCTCTTAATTATCTCCCTTTAGGTGTGAAATGGATCCTAATGTGTCAAACAATTGAATGTATATATATGTTGTCTGTCACTTATACTAGCTTTCAAAACATTCTAAGATATTTTATCTTTACAGGTAATCTTAATTTTATAAAGTAGTAACTACTTCTTAATCAATTTGATACATTTTGGACCCCAGAGTAATCTAACTCTGTAGAGTTCTTGGATTTCATTTCATTAAAGCATTTATCCAATAAAGTCATGTAAGTCATATGTTTATAGTTTAATAGTTTTATGAGAGGTAGGAACAAATTCTTCTATAGCTTTGATATTTTCCCCATACACATGTAGGTGAGTATAACATTTTTAGGTTCTCTGGCTGATCCATTGGAAGGACCTATGTGGGCATACTCATTTTGGTCTTCTTATTCTCCTTCTAGAGTAAGAGTTCCAGAGGAAAAAGGTATTCTATGCTACACCACCTCTTTAGAATTTAAAATTGCTATTTAGAAAATAAAACACAAACTGGGAGCTTCTGTGGTTTTGGACTCACTGTGCATATTGATATTACCAAAACCTATTCTGGTAATTCAAAGAGAGATTTCTTGATCCATAACTTAGACAAGTGGATAAGATTTATTTTCTCAAGGAATATCAGTGCTCATTTACAGAGAAGCATGGTAGGAGCTTCTCACACAGTCACTGTCTGCTTTACACAAACAGATCGTTCTGCTTAAAGCTAAACTGTGGCTTCCCCTGGAACAAATGCTATATATAGTTACCCACTTGTTCTACATGTGGAAGTATCTAGGTAGGCTGTGGTAGTTTCTGACCCACAAATGCCTGTACTGATAATATCCAAGATCTTGGGAATATATTGGAGATTCTTCCCATAAGTATGTAGCAGCAATGAAATTGTTGCCTATACTATGGTATACTTTGATTCACATGCATACTTTTTCATTTTCTTATAAAGTAGAATTTGAACATTGTTCAGATAACTAGAAAAACTCTATGAAGAGAATGACTTGCCAAATGTGGTGAGAGGGAAGAACTGGAGAAAAGTTAATACCTGAAACAAGCTTCAAAATGTAGAAGCCTTCTTGAAGAAGAATGAGCATGAGGTGAGAATCAGACTGTTTCCCATAGGCTCAGTTGTTTGATTCCCAGTTGGAGGAGCTGTTTTGGCAAATTCGGGAGGTGTGGCACTACTGGGAAAAAATATGTCACTAAGAATGTATAGGCACTGAAGTTTTAAAGCCTCTTGACATAGCCAGTATGCCCTCTCCTTGGGCTTGAGATTTAAGATGTGGATTCTTTGCACCTTGCTCCAATTAATCAACCCTGCTGCCACCCCATAATAAATAGACTCTTATCTCTCTGGAACCATAAGAACAAATAAACCCTTTCTTCAAACTTACATCATGTAAAATATAATATCTAATAAAACCTGTGAATTTCAATGTATTTTATTACATACTTAATATGTATACCGTGGGCTTATTTTAAAAATTATTTCCTTGAATTATCTATTGTACATATGTTTCTATAGATACTTCAGAGTAAATTCACATGAAAGTAGTTAAACTTAGGGAGAAACTGTCTGAAGATTTAAGATTTAAAGAATTTTAAAATTTAAATTTTAAAAATAAAATTAATGTATCTCTCTCTATTTTATACTCATTTGTTCTGTGTTCTCTTCCAGTTTCCCCCTTGCTTCCTGCATCATCCCAACAACTCCTTCCATCCTTATTCGTCTTGATAAGTTTTAGCTATTTCTTGATAACATATATCCACCTAGACTATAAGACTCCAGCTTCCAATTCTTGTATCTAAATAAATGTCACTGTAATGGGATATATTGTATATGGGTCAAAGGAAATACATGCCTGCCATCCATCTTCCTGATCTCATTAGATCATACTTTTCCAGGCCAGGTCTAAAGAAATGTGATTCCCATAAACCATGTTGAAATCCCTGACTTTGCAAATATAAGTGACCTGCATCAGAGCACAGGCAGAATATTGGATAGAAGATGTATTGTTAGTAAATCTGAGTTTGGTCAGATCCGAATCTCATTTAGAAACCCCTCAAATAGATTCAGTAGTACATATATAAAAAATCTATTTCTTGTTCCAGTCACATTTGATATATAGTCTAAATATATTGAAATATTCTTAGATGGTTTCATTCAGCCCATCTTGGTAATTGATATATTCTTAGGAGATTGTTATCACTTGGTTGCTGTATATCATGATCTGTAGCAAGAGATTCAAACCAATAAACTATTATCAGTAGGTCTATAACTTACATGATGAGGCAGGCCATGGGAGAAATGAACAGGAATAGACTGGTAAATAAGAGAAGGTTGTTGTAGTTGAGTCTGTCACCTGACTTCTGCTCACACTAATAAGCATGTTAATCAGCTTTCCATTATGTGACCAAATACTGGAGAAAATCCCCTTAATGGTAGAAGCATGTTTTTGCCTACAGTTTTAGAGGTCAGCTAGCTCCATTTCTTGGAGCCTGCACAATGTAAAGTATTATAACAGTCAAAACATATGGCAAAGAAAGCTGTTCCACTCATGGGACCAGGAAGCAAAGAATTAGACCATAGGGGACAAGAGGAGAGAGATCTGGGGATACACCCTTCAAAGGGTGTCCTCAGCAGCCTACTTCCTTCAGCTAGGCCCTCCTCCTATAAATTTATCAATGAAATGACACACTCTAAGGTTAGACTCGTTTATCTAATCACACTGGGGACCAGTAGTGTCAGCAACTAGGGACCAAGTCTGTAACACATGAGCTTTTGAAACCATGTTGTTTTCTTTTGTTTTGTGTGTACAAGAGTATGAGTGTGGCATTTGCATATCTAGGTGTGCTTATGTGGACTTGGGTACTTGTGCTTGAAGAGGTCAGAAACTGATGTTAAGTATCTTTCTCTGTCACTCTCCATGTTATCTTATGGGCCAGAGTCTCTCACTGAACTTGCAGCTTGCTGATTGGCTAGATTGGCTGGCCAGCAAGCTCCAGGGATCTGTCTTCAGAGCACTGGGATTATAGGAGTTTGGGACCAAGTCTGCTTTTTCATGTGGATGCTGGGGATCTGAACTTAAGTCTTCATGTGCATTTTAGTATGTGATCTCTGAATAAACACTGAAGCCTCATACCTGCATCTGACCATGCCTAGACATGAATTTAGCTGTCAGCATTGAGGTACAAGTTGGTGCACTGCTTTCAGTGCTAGCATATAGGATAAAACTGAGGCTCACTACCATCTCTGGAATTTGGGAATATTTTTCGGTAGACTCTTTAGGGGTGCTCAAATTGTAGAAGAAATTCTGTCAAACTGAATAGGTTATCCATCAATCAATCTATCATGTATTTTCATATATTTGTAATGTTGACATATTCCTGATGAGCATTTTAACTGTGAATCATTTGGTCTATTATTCAGAGTTGCTTTTGCCTCCTGTTTTTTTTTCATCTGAGTGCTGAGTGTCCTGAACAAACCTTGGTGGAAGATTTTTGGGAAAGAATGATATTGTATGTAAAAACAAAACAAAACAACAACAATAATAAAACATCCAAATGATTTGATTAAAGATATTTCATCTATATAGCACAATTTGCCCAAATAGAACAGTTTAACATTGGTTGATCAGAAAATCAGTTTAGCCATTGTGGCAGGGAAACTACAGATCCACAGGGAGAGGTTCACTGGTTGAGCACAACAGTTTGTCTGGCTGTGGATTGTGAGCAGGACACACTGCAGGAAAGCTGGGAATGTTTTCTGTGGAAAGGATAAAGTGCCTCTACCCTAGTGACTCTGGAAGCATGGGGACTGCAGACCCTGAGCACCAATATAGCTGATATTCAACAAAGAGAATGTCCCCCCATTGCCTCATTTATTTGAGAACTTGGTCTTCTCCACAGTTGGTAGAACTATTTGTGAGGTATTAGGAGGCATATCCTTCTTGGAAGAGGTATGTCTTTGGGGTAGACTTTGAGGTTTCCAAAGAATCTCCCTACTCCCCAGTGTCTCTCATTCTGCTCCTATTATAGATCAAGATGTAAACTCTCAGTTATCCTTGCCCCTCTGCTTTAACTCTGCCATCTTGGACTCTAGCCCTGTGAAACAGATAAATTCAAGTTAAACACTCTCCTTTATAAATTTCTTTTGTCATGATATTTTATCATAGCAATAGATAAATAACTAAGACAGACACTTTAAATGTTCTAAGTAATTGGATTTTGGGAAAGAGGGCAGAAGAAACTGTTTCTAAAATATAGTGTAAAGAGAAGTACTTTGCTTAAAGCCTCTCTTGTAGAAGTTTGTCCTTTTTTATGGCTTGAATGTGAAATATCCCACATAGGCTCATGCATTTGACCTCTTGGTCTTCAGGACTATGTCAGAGTTCTTCCCCATCATCTGCTCAACACAACTTTCTTTCCACTGGTTCTGCTCATGTTAGTCCTAGAGGCACTCTCAGATCAACATCTCAGTCATCTTCCCAGCTCTGCTTTGTGAGATGATGTCACAACTTATTATCGTCCATCTTTGGGATATGTAGAAAGACTGTGAGAGAAGTTTCAGAGAAGGAAAACATCCTTTAGATGAGGTTTGGGGATAGAAACGCCTTGAAAGTTGGGGTAGAATGAATGATACAAGAGTCCTGAGGTAAAGCTGATAGGGAAACACAACAACTTCAGTTAACTTGGACAGCAAGTGAGCTCTGAAGAGGTCTCATTGATTCAATTTTGGCTCATTACTATTGTAGTGAACTCATGGTTGCTAAGCCTTTTGAATTAAGAACAAGGCAAATATTTACTAATGTGAGGTGTCTTATTCTGCTAAATAACTAGACTATGAGAGATTGTACCAGAGTAAATTGTATTTTTTTTTTTATTTCTTAAGAATTATAACAGTTTAGGAGCAGTGTGGAAGACCAGGAACAGATGTCTCTTGGTGACATCTTGATGACATTGTTCCTTTCACAAAGCAAACAGGTGACCGGTGAGAATGCACAGATAGATGGGCCACCTTAGTCATGCAAATTACATGTCATGTTCTCTCTTTGCTGATACTCACTGAAATGCTATGTACTATTCCTTAAGGTAATATTTGTGAATTTGTGAAGAATATTCAGCATATGATGAATCTTTATAAAATTATGGGTTTTACTGTGTGTGTGTGTGTGTGTGTGTGTTGGGGGTTATCAGCATATGCATGTAGATATGCTTAACCATGTGCAGGCCAGAGGTTAGCATCTGGTATTTTTCAGTCTTATCCTCTATCTCATTTGTTGAGTCCATATCTCTAGCAGGACCTGGAAGTTATCATTTCAGTGACAGTGCCCTGGCCAGCAAGCAAGCCTGGAGATCCTCCTTCCATGCCTTGAGGTTAGAGATAGGCTGTCATTTCCAACTTTTCTGTGGGTGCTGGGGATCTGAACTCAGATTCTCATGCTTTCCTGGCAAGCTTGTTACCCTCTCAGCCATTTTTTTAATCTCCCCTCTCATGACAGTGTCTTACTATATAGCTGAGATTGGCCTTGACTGACTCTTGACAGACGTCCAGGCTGACATTTTCAAACTTCTTCCCCTTGCCTCAGCCTCACCTAGTACTGGAGTTTCATCTCTTGGATTAGACTTGGGAATTAATTGATAATTCTTGGTGTTTTCTAGGTCTATATATATTCTAAAAGGATTCTGATGTTCCATGAGTGCATTACAAAGGATAAAATAGTGACTCTTTTCAATCATAATCAGTGGGTTCACTCTACTTTTCCACATTCTAACACTCCTGCCATTTGCTTGGTTCCTATAATGTTCTGTTATCTAACATCTGCTGATTTCTTATGCACAAAATAACCACACTCTTAAGCAATCGGTAGTCTTTTTAAAACTCACCTACAATAGAATGCACCAAATTGTCATTAATCCCCATTGCAAATAGTGTCCTGGTGGCCTAAACAACCCTGTGCTTTGTCTAACAAAACAAACACGAAACTGGGAATAAAACTTCTATATACAGCCTTTGTCATTCCTCTCAAATATATCACTTCCCAAAACATTGTTCCTTTAAGTGTTTTCAAAAGACTTATGCCTTCTTGACAAATGCTGTGTTTTTATTTCTCTACTTTTCATAACAGGGCTTTGCATAGATTCTTTATTTTGCTCATTGTGTGTGTGTGTGTGTGTGTGTGTGTGTGTGTGTGTGTGTGTGTAAAACATGAACACCAGGTGGGAATTCTAGATATTTTATCTTTAGGATTAAGAAAATGAGAATTTGGCACCTACTTAGGGAATAAAGCAATGACTTGGGTAAAAATACTAATAGAGAACAGAAAATGTTTTAATTCTCTTATTTCCAGGGTCCTTTGTGCTTCAAACCCCAGGTGTGAGTCTTGTTCTGCTCCCCATTGTGAAACTGATTATGAGTTATGCCAAGTGAGGATGGAGGCAGCAGGAGTTGCTTTTAGGATTTTCCTGCTTAAAATGATGTTTAGCACTAACATATATACTTAAATATAAAAATAGAACTTCAAAAAAAAATCAAAGCTTGAAGAATGAAGAACCTGTCTAGATGGCGTCTCAATAATCCTGCCTCCTCGAATGTTCTAATCTTTCTTACTACAGAGACAGTTTTTGGTTTGTGCAAACAAAGCATTTATCAGCTGATCTACTTGGCTTAGTTTTCATCTCCATAGCTTCCTTTCTTGCCTGAAATAACTTCCCACAAATTTTTAAGACCTCTGAAGAAGCTGTCAAATACTCTTTCGTGCCTTTCAAGCGTATATATATTATGGGCCAATCAATTAGCAAGGCATTTCTTAGTCTTCCATTCATGTTTTAATACCGTGCTGGGTTCCGTGACTCTGCAATATGAAATAATGCTGTTCAACTTTTCTTAGAGTAGTAATTAAAGAAAAAAAACACTATGCTGTTACACACACACACACACACACACACACACACACACACACACACACACAGAGAGAGAGAGAGAGAGAGAGAGAGAGAGAGAGAGAGAGAGAGAAATTATGTGGAATGTGTTTACCAGTTGGAATCATTTATTCAAGTAACACATTCTAACTGAGCTCCTGCTGTATGCTGGCTGATAATCTGTACTCTGACACTAGGGCGATGTGAGGATTCAGAAAGGCATTCAGAGTTCATTAGTGTCTCCAGTGAATCAGTCAGAAATTCAGACACAGATGAACTCAAAAGTAGAGTAGATTGGGTCAAACAATTAGCAAATCTGTTGTGTGGTGCTGTCTTTAGGCTAGTGAGAAGGAAAAAATAAAGAAAAAAAGACAGCAGAAACAGTGCGCAGAAGAAAAAGATTATTCAAACCACTGCTTTAGTTGAAATGGGTTATTTATTCTAGAAAAGATTGGTGGTTCAATTAAAGTTGCTATTGATTAATAAATAAAAGAGCTTATACCTAGAACACAAAAGATCAATGAGAAAATGAAAAGTATGTAAAAAGAGGCATTGTAAGAGATTTAAAAGCAAGAACCAAATTGAGTTAGTCTTATAAAATCTGGGAGAACATACCTGTTTGGTGAGAGATGAAAAAAAGAGGAATAGGAGTATGTTAAGGACTTGAAGACGACACAGGACAAAATGTTCGCTCACTCCGAGTGATGAAACTGCTTCCATGAGAACTATGAACTAGATCATAGTTTCTACACCTTTGGATTCCATTCATGTCAACCTTTCCTCTGTTGTTTTCACTTGGGCAAATTGAAGAAAATGGTGCTATCATATAATAGTTAGCAGGGTTATTCTGATGATTTCACAACAAAATTTTTGCAGCTTTTTATTTATCAGGTGGTGTAACTGGTGAGTGACTGCCCCATTTATCTTCCATTAGCCTCACACTGGTAGAGTGTGATAAATAGATGCTTTCTAATGTAGTCTATGATGTGTGTGTGTGTGTGTGTGTGTGTGTGTGTGTGTGTGTGTGTGTGTGTTCATGCACAGAATGAATCTGGTAAGATGTTGCCTCAGAAATGTTACTATAAAAATGTGCTCTTCTCTATTTCTTTCACTCCTGCTTATTGCTATGTTTTACATAAACACAAACACACACACACACATACACACACACACACACACACACACCACTCACAGCTACTCACCCAGTTGCTACAAATGGAAGTGAAATCTCATTAGGTTGCTCTTTGATGTATTCATTAGAATAATCTAAAGCCCCAAATTTCGAAACAGAAGTGTGGTGAGGCATATATGACAGAGGCTGTTTTGAATTCTATTTGTCTTTTTGAAATGTTTGCCATGATTAAGAGACATGCACTCAGTGTTTCTTTAGGTAGAAAGCAACTGGAATAAACAAATTCCATGATGGGTGTGGTGCGTGTTGCTGGCAGATTACTCTTTTCCACAGGATGTAGGCCATCATATATCTTGCATCACTTTTATTCTAAAATACCAGTAGTCAATCCTTTTTTAAGGATTTAGTTAAAAACAAAACTGAAAACAGAGCTGATGCAATGATACTGGGCTGAATAGATTATAAAAATATCGTGTAAGATATTAAACAAGCATACATGTAAAATCTTATATGAATCTATAGGACAATGCAAGAACTCATGGTGAAGGTTCTTGCTTCTTGCATTCTGACCTTTGAAAAATTTTCTCACAATTAAAACTAAGGTTCCACTGAGAACTCACTTCCAATACATCCTAAAGAGATTTTAAGTATGCCTCTATTGTTTGTGGAAATTAAACTAACACTAGACAAGTTAGAAAAACTGTCAGTTGGAAACCACAGCTGCATTACTGAATGTATTGTAAAATGGCTGTTCTCAAGTGATGTATCTGTCAATTTAAAAGCCATATTTGAAGAGCTGAATTTGAATATTTGAATATTCATGTTTGTGTTAGAGTGTATACATTTGTATATATGATATATACGTACATATGTAGACAGTTTGAAAGAGCAGAAAATTGTACATAAAGTATGGAAAAAATATAGATAAGTCAATCAAATATATTCACTATATGAATTTGGTGATATTTCATTGAGAACAATAAACTTATCACAACTGACAGTTATTAGGGACTGTTTTCACAGCCTGCTCTGCAGTGCAGCTGAAAGCACTCACAGGACGATGCACCAATGACGCTTATTCTCCCGAAGGACACCAGTTCTTCTTTGCTTCACTGTCCCTTTGTGGTACTTGAAATTCTCTGTGTAATGTTAGTTGGCAACAGTGGTGACTTTGAAAACATAAACATGAACAAAGGAAAAAAAATGAAGCCATCTTTTATTTATTTGTTATGAGTAGAAATTCCAGTTTGTATAATGAAAGGAATCTGCATGGTCTGAAAAGTGAGATTATTTATGTTGACATCTCCCTGTTGTATCATACTCTCACCGATTTTAGACTGAGAAACCACTTAGACTCTCAAATATGAAATTTGCTATTTGAAGTAATAAGTCACACATCTGGCCTTAATGAATTTTTTTCTTAGATTAACCAGCTATTTCACTGTTAACCAGACAGAACTACAGAGTAACCAGTATTTTGCATAAAATTCTTAAGCCATACTCCACATTTATGATATATATCACAATATATGTTTATATTATATATTATTATATATATTATATATTTATATTATGTTATATATTATATATATAATTATATATATTATATATATATACATGTACATGTATATATATATATCATATATATATATATATATATCTCAATCAACTCTGATAAGTCTTCTCTTTGATAAACAACAAGACATCTCTCTGCATTTAAGGAACTTATGTGTTTAGAATATTTTTCTGTGGTAATAATTCTGGGGAACACAAAGCTTATAAGAAATACATTCTTTCTGTTTCAGTCAAATAAGTAGAAGCCAGAGCTGCCAGACCTAGAGAAGCCATGTAATTTTCCAATAAACATGTGAGAACAGAACCCACTTAATATAATGGTTCATGGCTTGATGATACTAGAGAATAGTGTTGATGAAAACTGAGTACAAACTAAAAGAGTCAATAAAGACCTGCAAAGCTAGCTTCAGCAGGTATCCGAAAACCACTCTATGAAAAGGGAGTGCTAAGATACTCTTTGTGGTAAGGACATTCTATTTGTAGCTGCTTTACCCAGTACTGTCTTGGAAAATATATAACAGATTCTTTAAGATCTCTCTCTCTCTCTCTCTCTCTCTCTCTCTCTCTCTCTCTCTCTCTATATATATATATATATATATATATATATATATATATATATATATATAACACTTATATGGATGCCAGCATTTTAGTACCCATCTGTATTATCACTTTCTATATCACTTTCATGAACCTAGACACTCAAAACAATAAACAGCTTTGATTTGTGAATGTATATAGATTACTATGATATAACAAAACTACAAAAGTTGATTTCAAGCGATCAATTGGTAGTCACTGGACAAGGAATAGAAAAGAAGCAACATTACATAGTGTGATAACAGGCAAAAATCAATCTAAAAGACTTTGAGAGGCAAGAAATAGTGAAATAACCACAGCAGTCAGATTTCTTTGCATAATTTGTTTTCCTACATGAGTTATCAAATTATAAATTTATATACCTTCTTTTAAAAAGTTAGCTATATTTAATAAATCTCAGAGACATGCTGAAAATTCAAATTTCTCTATTAGCTTACATGTACTAGCTGCTATTCTTCTTTACTGCCCATAGTTCCAGAAACATAAAAACCATGCAAAACAAATCTTACACAGTACATATAGTATATCATGTGCAATACAAATCATACTTGGCACATATAAGGTCCACATTTTGTATATGTTCAGTATTTATCAATCTTCTCCATGCAAATCTTGGGCATGTTGTTAAGATGCAGATTTTTGTTAAGTAGGCTTGGAAGCCTATATTGTTGATAAATTCCTAGATATGTTGGTCCGTATGTCAAACATGGAATGGGAAACGCCTTAACTAGTTTCCTTAGAAGCTTACTATATAACAGAATCTATGTATCTATGTATCTATTTATCTATCTATCCATCTATCATCTCATTAACAAAAATATGAATTTGGGGGCTGAGAAAACAAATCAGTTGGTAAAACGTTTACTGTACAAACATGAAGACCTGAGTTCAAGTCCCATGACCTATATAAAAAGAGTGGTGTAGGATCAGTGAATGGTTCACCAAGAAATGGTGGTTACAACCAATCTTGATGACCTGGTTTCAGCCCCTGGAAACCACATAGTGGAAGGAGAGAATCAATTTCTACACATCCTCTAACATCCACACATCCACATATGTGCTGTAGTGCACATGTGTGTGTACACACACACACACACACACACACACACACACACAGAGTAAATAAATAAATTTATTAATTAAAAGTTTTAAAGCCAGTTTGGTTGCACTAAGTCCTCTGCTGTTTAGCTTGGTGTTTTTGTGGGACTTCTAACAATGGTAATGAGAGTATCTCTCTTTTGCCTTTGTTAATGCCACAGATGGAGAATAAGACCACTACCACAATTTTGAATCAAACTTGAATCAAGCTTTAATTAAATTAATTCAATACCTGCCAGTAATGATGGAGTCTGGTGAAGACCATTCTGGAGTCCTCACAAAATGACACTGAATAAAAAGAGCCTTATAAAGGCTGAACCCATAAGGCTACTTACTTCTCACCAGGTCCAATCAGGGGCAAGCATATATCCTGACATATTTCCTGTCTGAGTATCTCCTGTGACAAGTGACCAAGCCTATCTGGTGTCATTTGATTATCCAAACTTGCTTAGGGAATTGAAAATAAGTGGCTTGTTATTTTACATGAACAGCCCCCAGCATTCTAAGAAGTTATCTGTCCTTGGGCAAATGGTGATTACAAGATTATCTGTCTTTTTGCTGTATGTATCTCCTAGGCACAGTAATTAAAATTTAAAACATAACTTAATGTCTTATATTTGCTCTTGGGACACTTTTCTTTCTAGTGGCTTGCCTCATCCAACATCAATATGAGGATTTATGCCTTGTCTTATTGTATCTTATTGTGTTGTGTTTGGCTGATATCTCTTAGAGGGCTGATCTTTTCTGAAGGGAAATGGAAGGGGAGTGGATCTGAGGGAGAGGGGAGGTGTTTTTCAGGAGCTGGGAGGAGTAGAAGTAGGGAAAACTATGGTCAAGATGTATCATATTAGAGAAGTTTCTGTTTTCAATAAAAAGGAAAGTCAAGGGAAAGAAATACATCTATAAATGATTCAAAGAACATTCAAGGAAAAGAAGTGTTGAGAGAGGGGAAGGAATTCCAAATGGCAGGACTTCTCTTTACTCTTCAGCCAGAAAAAGAACCAGTTAAACAAATTTACTTTCACCAAACTCTTTCCTTTGAATTTGGTATAATTTACATGAGAGTCTCATGTTCTTGTGAACTCAGGTCAATTGTTTCTAATTTAACATACAAGTTGCATTAAATTAATAGAACAACTCAGTTTATCAGAAACACACCAACATGATCTAGTTATTTAGCAAATAACTGAATAAAAAAAAAAGTACGGACAATTTGAACCACCCTAAATGGCCCATTGGGAGAATTAAAAGGCACTGTTTCTTTATGCATATCAATAGTTCCTTAATTAAACAGTGTGGCTTGCCAAAGGCTCAACTTTCTGTTGGTACTCAAAGTCCAGCCAGAATAATAACTTATAATAGCTTTGTTGAATTTCTTCCAATACAATTTGGAAATGTCTAGAATTCCAAAGTACTATGGTTTTATTTTATTTTTTCTTAATTTACCAGCAATTATCAAATGTATTTGCTTGTGCAACCACCTTGAATGTCACATAGTGTGGCCAGTGTTTCTTTAAGAACACCTTTCAGAGTATTCAGAGGTTAAAGTTGCATTGTTAAGATATGGAAAGCATCTCATTTCTTCTCAGAATGAATAATTTTACTAAAATTTTCCCATTGTGGTTTCCCCTTTCCTGTTTTGTGTAAAAGAACTTTCCTAATGCAAATATTATTCCATTTCCATATTCCTCTCTTCAATTTCCAGCTAGTCCCGAAGGAAAATATATATTAAAAAATTCTAATTCTTTAACTTGTCTACTGATGAGCCTTGGACTTCAAGCATTTAACCTTGATAAAAATTAAAGTAAAGTAGGTATTACTTTCCAAGGAAACCTAAACTGTTCTAAAATGGTAAATCCTTAATTGAGATAATTTTTTTCTGATAATCTGAGACATATTTAATTCTTAGAGAATAACTTTATAAGCTTTACAAACTTGCCAATTTCATATTTAAATTCAGTAGATATGATTTACCAGAGTTGAAAATGGGGGCAAGGGTGACTAAATACATGTTTTATAAAACAAAATATATATATATTTTTTTTTTTCTCTAAGATTTATAAATCTTCAGTAGCAAAATGAATCTGGAAGTAGACACTCTAATATAACATGGAATGTACCGTAAATGATTGGAGGCACAGTGGGATAGAGAGGAGGAGAAGATAGCTACCTTAATAGGTAGGTTTTCCATGCATCATGGATCAATCAGAGAGAGGTGTATTTCAGTGGAACAAGCAAAGTTCTTACAAAAGGAAAAAGAAATAGTATGCAACGTTGAAGCAGAAGCATACAGGCTCTGTAAGAAATCAAGTGGTTTGATTGACTGACACAAATAAGATTATGCAACGATGGCTGAAGGAATGTCAAAGAGAAACCCGAACAGAAAACCAAGAGGAATGTCTATATGAATCCACTGAAAATAATTAAGTACCAAACAGAATTCTATACATAACTCTATCTGTAGTGGTGACTTAAAACTTGTTTGGCATGATTGGAACAGTGAGTGATGAATTTTTGATTTTCTTCTTTGTTTATTTAATTTGTCAAATTTGAATGAAGACTTTAAAAATTAGTTGGTATAGTTTAGTTCAATATCATGTGACATGTGTTACACGTTTCAGCATTAACTCTCTTAATTTTAGATTGTATATTCCTTCTTGTTTACAATGTCTTTAGTGTGTTCAATAGAATCCCAAAAAACAGAACTTTCTCCTTTTCTTTTCATTTCTTCCTGAAGATGACATGTCTTTGAAATTTCAGAATCACTCTTAATTTTTATGACATAATGACGAGGGTACATTGGTTGAAAGCTACTCATTCCTGATTCCTCTTTCATGTAGAGTTTCTTTTCTCAGAAATCTTCATCATGTTATATATAATCCATGTCTCAAGAAATAATCATGCCATCCTTGTTTCTCTGGTGACTTTGATTTATCAATGTTTTCTTCAATGGTCAGTTATTTTCATTAAATGGGCAGCTATGATGAGTTCTATTTTTTTCCTAGTTAGTTGTTATCAATAATTTAATGTTCTTTCTATTCATTTTCAAATGCCCTTAATAAAAATACCAACATAAGTTCAGTCAATCAATTCCTTCATTTGGGATTATGTTTTTGTTCTAAACTTTAATGCTAAATTTGCACACAAAGATTTTTTGTTGTTGTTTAATAAAGAAATGAACAAAATATAAAGCAACAGTATGAAAAGCACAGTCATGCTGCCAGTTACCAACTAATTGTTTTTGTAAACTTAGCTTCAGTGCTCACTTCTGAGTTACCACTCTTCTATATGCAATAAGATGAAGCAATATTTCTGAAATTTCTAAAGCAAAAACTAGCTTTATGATTTTGAGGACTAACATTTAAAGTAGATAAAGTATGTAACATTTTTGGTCCAAAGAGGCAAGTGTATATTCTCTTTCTCCTCTCTGTTTCTCTCTGTCTCTGTCTCTGTCTCTGTCTGTCTGTCTGTCTCTCTCTCTCTTTCTGTCTCTCTCTCTGACACTCATTTATCATTTATTCAATAAATTCTTTTAATTTCTAGTTTAGCCAAACTTTGCCAAGTGCTGGATTTAAGAATGAGAAGTTAAATTCAGAACTTTGAATTTTGTGTTTTAATCCATAAAAGGAGAGACATATAATAACAAATGAACACAAACAAACAGACTCAGAGGCACACATAGACATATATAAATAAACACACAGACAACACATGCACACACCGCGAACTTACAAACACAGGTGTACACATATAGACACAGACACAGATATGCATACATATCCAAAAAGACACATATCCTACACAAAAATATAGTGGCAATTGTGATCATTGATGAAAAGCAATGATTAATAATCATATAGAAGATTGTAAAGAGAGTAAAATTACAAAGCAGAAAGATACAAAAAGACCTCTCCTCTATACTTAGAATGCATGGTGAGACTTCTCATTCTATCATATTCTGTCCCTTAATGATGTGATTCTGGCAATACCTTGCTAAACTGATTTGAAACCCTTTAAACCTCACTACCTGCCATTTTACAGTAAAGGATATACTAAGGAGCAAAAGATATTTCTGTCTTTTTTTTTTATAATATAAAAATTTGAACTGTTTGCTTCACTATCCTTATGCTCTGTATTCATGCATGTCTGTGGTGGCTGCTGAAGACAGCAAAGGATTAAAAATAGGATGCCTCAAGCTAGTGTGGTAGTGTTGCTTGTCCCAACTGTTTCTGCATTCCTCTGTAGATTTTCCCAATCTTCCCTTTCTAGCAAAGATTATGCATCACATCAGTAAGATACTATTTTATATATTTAATAGTAAACATATTTAATGTCTGCTTTAGTATGCCAGAGACTTTTAAAGAGGAAACTATAGCTACAAGTGATGAGTAGAGTGCTTGCTTCAATTGCAAGGTAATACTGAGATGCCACGATGGTTTATTCTCTCTTAGATGCAACAAGAAACAAGAATGTTATTTTATCTTCCCACTGTTTAGCTGCCTGATGTCCCTGTTGCCATCTCTTTCTCCCCATCTAGGATCATCAAATTCCCTCCTCCAGGTCTCCTAGCTGCATTCCCTAGGTGGCTTTTCCCCAACCAGCCTTACCCTGAGCAAATGACTTAGGTAAACAAATGTGCAGTCTTCCTGAAAATGGGAAAAACAAGAGATTAAAAGAAATGGAGAAAATGCTCCATAGCAGAAGAGTGAAACCTGAGGACCCATTATGTCAGGGATGCTATGGACTGTTCAGGACCTCTTCTGACAGCTGGTAAATACTTTATCCCTTTTTAGGGAGAGCCTGGGTTTTGTTTTTCTAATACATGCGTTGCTATAGTGTACTGCTGTGATTTCATACATTAGTAATTTATATGCAAGCAGTGAATACTATGAAATTCATCCACAGTAAATGTTTAAAAACCAAGTAATATCACTGTTCTACAGTGAACAGCACTATATTATATACTTGAAAGGTGGCTAAGATAGCTTTATGTTAGACATGTTCATTATAAATGTAAGTGCAGTAAACGAGAATTCAGAGAGTTTGTGGGGGGTCAGAGATGGGTTTATGATTCAGCTTGCAAGGACAACTCCATGGCCATAGATGCCTAAGTTTGTTGAGTTACGTAAGTTTTCAGCTTTTTGTTGTTGGTCAAAGTGGATTTAAAAAAAAAAGTTTGGAAAATTAAATTACTCTCCCACAAGGCACAGTCCCTGTCCTAGTTAGAGAAGAGACTTTAAGGAGGAAAAACACCAACTTCTTAGCCATCTTCAGAGCTATTTGTCAAATGTCAGATGATGGGTGGAAGAAAAGTGCTAGAAATATACCAAAAAGGAGATTCCTACTAAGTCAACATTTAATTTGGTTCTCAAAATACTAGCTAATTTTTAGATTTACACTGATAATTGAAATAATTTTGATTATATTTGATTTCCTAGAATAAGATGACAAGAAAGTACTTTGATGAAATGACTCTTTACATAGGAAAATATTATGTCCTGTTCCCGAATTTCAAGCACAGCAAATGATTCTCTTGAAAAGTGAATTTTTCATTATTTGAAATTATACCAGGCATGAAAATCTCCCTTTTTTCATAAGAATTAAAAATGATAAATACATGCAGTCAACTTGGATGTAATTTTTTATACAATCATATAGTAATTCCATATATTTTGTTTGAGATCCTCACATGTATCAAGACCTGTTTGGGGTTTAGAGTTTGTAGGGTGTTGTTTTCCTTGACTACCACAGCAACCATTGCCTTGGATATTTATAAAAATTACTTTTATAACTTGGTGCTTCATGTGGAATCCACTTGTCTGGGATATTTATTGTTCCATACATTTTTTTTTAAATTTTTACTTCATTCTTGTATATGTACACATATAGGTATGTGGCATGGTGCACATGTAGAGGTCAGAGGAGTGCTGGCCAAGTTAGTTCTTTATTTCCACCATGTGAGTTTCTGGCATCAAATTTAGATTGTCAAGCTTAGAGGCAATCACCTTTACTTTCGGCCATCTCAACCAACCAGCCCTGTTTCTGACCGTTTTTAAAGACCCAGCAGCAATTTCCTGCTTTTGTTTAACTTAATCCTTCCTTTTTCTAGCTCTGTCCATAGAACACATTCTTTTGAACTCTCAGAATGTTTTTTCCCCAGTGAGGAGCAGTACTTAGGTAGGAGTACAGTATTTTGTCAGTACTTGGCTACTTAGCTAGTTGGCGCTGACATCTGTGGCTTTTGTGTAGCCCAGGCTTACTGATTCAGAAATTTTAAAGTTTCATCATTTTCTCTTTTAACCAAACCTGGGTGAGTTTTGGTTCTCTGAAGCAAACTTTGGTCCGCTTTGACCAACACTGATGTACTTGTACTGGGTTGGTCACTGATTCTCCAAATAAGCTTACTGAATTTTTGTCCCTAAGTTGTTTTTTTCTTACCTTGACCCAACAGACAGCCTTTTTCATTAAAAGATTACTTAAGAAGGAAGCAAGATGAATGTTCTGGAAGGTTAAGTTGCTCTCAGACTTGAAAAGTATAATGAGCTTCTTTGCTCTCAGTTCCCTCTTATAGAACAGCATGACCTGACTCTCAGAGAAACAAGTAAAGGATTTTCGCAAAGCAGCCTAGCCTGGAAGCTTCTCAGCAGAGCCATGACTGATAGATGGGGATGGATAATTCTTCATATGGTGATAGTTTTGTATATTTCAGAATGCTTAGCAGGATCTGTTACCAGTCATCAGTAGATGTAAGTAGCATCTCTTGTTACCAAAGACATCCCTGGCCACAGCCAAATGGTTCCTCCTGGAGGCAAGTATTTTCCATGCTTTAGTTGAAAACTAGAACCCTGGAGTATTCCTTCCTTAGATTCCCTTCTCACAGGTCAACTTTTCAGTTAGTTGATGACGCTAGAGATGGAACAGCCATTATCTTCTTCACTTTCATTCTCTTTACTCTTCTTTTATGACCAGAGACTTGAGAAAAGTCCAAGATTCTAGAGAGGCCTCATTGCTTTGCATGGACTAGAAATAAGAAGTCAGGGTTATTCACTGATGTCTAGAGGACAGTTAGTGCTCTTAGCCTGGCAGCATCTCACTTTGGAATCATAGCCAAGGGTGGGACTTATGGAAGTAGTTGAGCTTAAAAGAAAACTGCCAGCTATTAACATTTCTGTAGGTGGTACATGTTGCAAGCTTTGGTGCTGCTGAGAATTCTCCAAAGGTCTGTGAGAGCAGAGGAACAGCAATATTTACTGTTAGCCTGTGAGGCACTGTGGAGCTGGGATTATCAGGTAACTATGACCTCTGCTTCCAAATGCCACTGATTTTCTCTATGGAGATGTTTGTTTCTCACAAAAGATCTTTGAAACAACCCCTGGGTTTGTATCTGAGCATGGCTCATCTAAACTCATCCTCTGATTTTAAAACAATCATTGTTATTTTTACAGAGAAAGTTAAAGGACCCAATTTGGAGGTAAAGTGGCTGGAGAAGCTCTGATTTGAAACTCTCTGATCCTCGACACTTCTGGTCCTCCTTTCTAAATTCACCCTCCCATGGTCCTCTCCTTTGGGTAGACTATCTGATACCAACTATCATCTGTTCCCTCATGTACATCTGACCTCCACATCTTCCCTAGATACAAAAAGAAAAAAATTAATACAGGAGACTTATCCTTAAGAAAATGCTAGGTAAATATAAAAGAACAACTCCTGGGTCAGGGAAAACATGACTCTCGCTTCTGAATCACTGGTAGACCAAAGCTCAGAGAGCTAACTACTTTTCAATGCCAGATTCCAGCTTCTTTTGTTTCCTATGGTTTCCATACTCCTAGCTACCCTAGGGAATGGGTGGGATTTGAATGCCTTAACTTCTTTCTCACTCTGAGAACAGTGATGTTTTCTCTGTCTTGTCTGGGGAGAAACTCTGAAGTGTCACTGGCCTCCCACTCCAGTTTGGGTGAGAAATGAAGGAAATGAACAATACATGTACAAGAGATGCCTCTAAGGTACAGATTTGAGGCCAAGATGTTCCTCACAGCTACCCATGACTTCTTCTGTTTCAGCCTTTGGTTTTCTGCTTTCTGCACAAATAATTTCCAACTGAACAGACCTTTTAAAATAATCTCAAGCACTAGGTCTCTGTGATCCAGTGGACAAGACAGTAGAATTTTCATGTTTTAGTGATTATAAATAAATACTCAACTCTCTTTCTCTTTATATGACTGCACATCTTTGTAGCAGTGACTGTGTTCTGATATGAAAGGAAATGGGTACCTGGTCTCAGAGAAAAGGAGGGGTACCATTTGTAATTAGAAAAGAAAGCTTAGACTTGGTAGTGACAAGGTATTTTTTTTTGTCTTCTTGGAAGTTTCTTCTGACCAACCCATTGACCATTATATTAATTAAATCAAAATTTATTCATTTCCATTTTAAAACTCCACTGCTGCTTCAAACAAAAAGGAAAGAAAGAAGAAAGAAAGGAAGGAAGGAAGGAAGGAAGGAAGGAAGGAAGGAAGGAAGGAAGGAAGGAAAGGAAGGGAAGAAAAAAACAGAAAAGATTAACAGGAGAAAATCTTAATTGTCTCTACAGCTCAAAGAAGAAGGAAAAAAACAAGCTTGGTAGCATATGCCTAATGAAGGTATAAGTGCCAGGAAAGAATGATAGTCTTTAGCCTCAAAAAAATACAATAAGCAAATTAATTCATTTAATTTAGGGGGAAGAGTTAAGTTGCTTACTTTGTAGGTCAACCATATAAACTTAGTAGAATTGTAATTTCCTCTCTTTGTAGAACTTTGCTTCTCAAGCTTTCTGAGTAGGCAACTGCCTTTTTGTTTCTCTCCAATGGAGCTGATTTTGGAGAGGTTTTGTGAGTTTACAGAACTAAATGATTCAACTATCATAGAGAAATTCCACCATGATAGCCACCAAATATGCTATCAGTAGCAGTGAAAAAAGACTTCCTTTCAGGAATAGTCAGCTCAAAACCATACAATAAACAGGGGAGTGTGCCTCCCAAGCAAGGAAATGGATGTTTGCCAGCCCTGTGTTGCTGCAAAGCCAGGAAGAAGAGCTGTTTCAACTATAAAATGTCTACAAAATGTCATAATGACTGACAATCTCTGCTCTCAATAGAAATGCTTGGCCACTGTCTCCACAACTCCAACACAAGTACATATCTACACAAAAAAATTGGATCTTTGTAGATGTGATTCTCATCTACTACAGATGGCTTGTTTTCTTTCTGAGGATGTTGAATAGCTAATAGTTCTATACCAAATTAAGAAGATGGATTCTTGATTTGTCCACTAAAAGCATAACAACTTATTTCCTTTTTAATATATAAGTACTAGTTTTTGCCTTGCTTTGAAATCTTCAGTTTTTTACCCAGAAACACAAGGTTCTTCAGGAAAATTTGATGTTCAGTAAAGCAAGATGCCCTGCTCTTAAAACCATGAGGTTGAGACTCATTCAAAGTTAGCTTCTCAACCCTGACTATTCTGATACAAAACTCTAGAAAATTGGCTGAACATTAGTACCTTGGAACCCTGAACTAGACAAAATGATAGAACTCTCTGGAGATGTATGTAAAAAGAAATCCTTTTAAAAATCACCCTGTGTAGATCTAATGTGCAGCTGTAGGTAAAGTCCACTGACTAGCACATCTTTTTCTCAGAGGATGAACATACTTCTATAAGATTCCTGCAGAAAACAGTATAAAAACTATCTAAAAGTATGACAGGCTCTCAGCTATTCACAACACATGTCTGTTTACTGTTAATCCATATGACTTACACCCAAGAAACCTGATAACTTGACCATGAAGCTGCTATATTTCATACTTCAACCATTACAGGAGTTTCTGTTTTTCAGAGTTCTTCAGAGAATCATCCAACCAAATACTCCAGAGATTCTGGGCAGTGTCTAATGCTGAGACTTAATTTCCATTCCATTCTGTTCTGTTATTTTACATTCAGCAAGCAGTGGTGTCCCAAAGGTAGTTTTTTGATTACTTACAACATAAAGCCTCCTGCTTGGCTCCATTAGCAAGGATGCATGAGAGCCATAATCATTATCCTTTGGAGAAAATTTCCAAGACTTCTCCATGGATGATGCGCACAAGCATTGGTCCAAAACATATTTTACTAAGTGAGAGGACAGACCAGCTTTGAAGAAAACTGCATTTTCCTTGAAAATGTAAAAGCATCTGCCTGACTATCTTTTAAAATTATATTTCCCTAGTAGTGTTTACCATTCTTCACATGCACCTCCTGTGTGGAAGAAATGATAAACAGGCTAAGGCCGGGTCTTATAGTGAAGACAAAATGCTTCAGTGTTGGATTTTCAACCAAGAGACTAAACAGGTGTCTGGGCAGGGCTGACTCTGAGCAGAGGTCTAGAGGAATAGGTCCAGTACATGGAGATGACTAATGTAAACTACAAGTTGAATGCACCCTTGTCGTTCTTCAAATGTAGAATTTCTAGACCTTGACCAGAGTGCTGACAGTCATTGACACCACCTTGAGTGAGGCTGAGTATCTGCAGGATAGATGAACAAAAGTGTTTCTTCTCAGGTTTGCTGACCTAAAAGGTGCACAATACACTGGATTGATGCTATGAAATTATTCATATGGTCCATTATATCTGGTCCCATACAGATGGTCCCAGTAATATCTGAAGGTGGTTTTATTCTGAGTATAGCATTACATGCTGGAGACAGAATGTGAGCCATGATCGACATGATTTGGAGTCTTCTAAATATTGTCTAATCTGTATACTGTACTTTCCTATTGATACCCAAAGAGTTGTTAACATAGAACTTTTTTAAAAAGCAAAAGCAAAAAGATAGTTATATAAAATTTCTAGCTGAAGGATAATGCTACATATAGTATATTACCTTTAGATTAATTACATAGGCAATGATTTGCACATTTTGTGAAATATAAAATCCAGTTTTAAAGAACTCGCTCTTTTAAAAACTACTGCATCCCTTCACCTTTCATCATCCAGTGTCCACAGTCCAGTTGTGATGGAGCAGTGAAGTAGGACCCTACACTCAAAAAAGACATAAAAGAAATAATGCTTCTTGGAATTTGCAAACAGAGAAGCCAACAGTAAATATTAATTTACTAACAAAATTAGTTATCCAGCAATGGCTGGACCAACAAGGAAGACACCAAAACTGGCCATAGTTCTGACAAGGTTATTCAGAAGCTTCCAGTAGAGATGGTTTAGGCAGAGAATCCTTGAGCCCTCCACAGTGTACCTTTACTTCACTGCTTACTTCAGGAAGGTTTTATATGCTAGGCTGTATAATTTGTGATCTCATTAGCTTGTAGCATGCTTTGTCTTTGTGTGATAAGATTCTAAAGCTGTATGACTTAGTTTGCCAGGAGCAGGTTCCCCTTTGCAAATAATACAAACCTGTCCAGTTCCTAGTGTACTTGGCAAAAGATAATCTCAATTGAAACTTTGGTCTTAGCCTGACTAATCTATTTAAATTTTTAGAGGAAATGTTATGGGTACATAGAATCAGATTCCTTCTTTCCTTAGCAGTCATACATCCTGATTGTTTTGGAAGAAAGTATCCCATTGCTTGCTATTGGAGCGTCTACCTTCTATCTGAACCTCTGAGTACATCATTCTGTATTACCCACAATTACATTTTGTGTTCAACGCTGTCCATTCACCCTAACTTTGCTGACTCTTTTCTTTCATTGTGAATTTAAATCAAATCTTAAGAGGCTACATATTTGTAATCACTCAGAAATCTGGAAACTCTAGGAAAAGATATGTACTTATAAAAAATAATTTCTATGTTTGCCCCCTTACCACACTTGTGTTATAGAGATATTTGATATAGATGACTGATATATATTGTCCCCATGATTAGTAGCTACTTCAAGATATAAGAGACATTTGCCATGAATTATGGTCGCAGATACTTGCAGGCTGGCTATTAACATGATTTTCATCCCCTATAAAATCATTGGTTATAGGATATTTCCTGTAAGGAAATGAGCAATTTCCTAAGCTGTAAAGAGTCATGCTTAGACCATTTCTCATCTTTATTTTCCCTATGTTTGTCTATTTTTTATCCAGCAGTACAAGTCTAAAACTCTACTCCCTATATGACTCTAGTACTAATTTATGCTAATCTGGACTAAAGGTGCTAGAATGGACCAAAGGAATGCGGCCTGAGTCTACAACCCAGGTGGAAGAGGTCAAGGGGAAAGGCGTGTCTCTGAGAGGGTAGGTCAGGAGTATGTCCATGTAGGCTGTTGTCTGATAGGAAGGGCAATGTCATTCCACACTTAGGTGCCATAGTGACTATTCCATCCATGTTAAGTGAATGAAGGATCTGAATCAGGATCATCAAAGGTAATACTGTTCTAATAAGTTATAAGACTTCAAACCTTTAAGCATCCAATACTAAATTTGTATTCCAACGCTCTATCCCTGGACTATTATTCCTTTAAAAAAATTCTTATATGTCCAATCATAATGCTGTGGGTTAGGCAAATACAGTTCAGAAAATATCCAAATCTAAGCTCTGAAATTTTGGAATGGTGAGTGGCTCTTTACCATTCATCTCTCCATTTTAAAAATGGGATAATAATAGTATAGGGCTGTTCAAAGTTAGTTCATACATACATACATACATACATACATACATACATATATACATACATACATACATCAATTATTGCCTTAACTATAGATTTAGCTTATCTTTTATTATCACTATCATTACTGCTAGGGACACCTTAGTGTCTACACTAGGTTATGCAATGAAATCAACTATCTGTAATCCTTGTTTCTGAATTCAAATGTGTTACAGAAATCTGCCCAAAGAGATAGGTTATTCTAGAAGTAGAGTGTCCCAAAATTGAACCCCTCAATCTTCTTACAGAGCAATCTGTGTTTTTTCTTTCATAGATGGGCATAATACTGCACTTGATATTTATAAGGGCATTGTAGCAAACATATCATGTGAAGAATAAATGTGTTTATCATGTACATGTAAATTATTCTGTTTAAGTGTTATTTACCAGGTGAAATGTAACAGATTATTTTGTGAAGAACAAAGTAGTTTCTACTAAAATAAGAATATCTTATTCTAAAAAATAAAAGTGTCTTTAAATTCATTCTACAAACACATATCGGTAAAGAGCGATGCCTTTATGCACTATCTCAATATCAATTCTGAGCTGTTTATAGCCATCATCTCAGAAAGGCAGAAAGAGCTTTGCCTACAGTCTAGGTTATCTTTGTGTGTACAGTGTGGACATAATAACAATAGAAGAACATACATAATGTGGGTTTTATACTTTCCCAAAGCAGCCATTGGCATTGTCTACCTAGCACAAAACATACACGGGAACTCCCATTTGTCTCTTCCACTGCTATCCAAGCCTAAGCTCTCACTTGTGTTAGTTAGGCATCCAGCCTCCTGATTGAGCTCCCTGCCTGTGGCCTCACTGTCTACTTCCATTTGGAAATCAGTTTATATGATGTAACTATTTTGTTAAGATCTAGCAAGGCATCTAACAATTACTTTTACAGAGACAGAGGGAATGACTTGATTAGTGGACTTTGCTAGATTCTATGGTATAATTATCTCTACAGTCATTTTCAAGATCTCATTGGAGTTGGTTGGGGAGAGGCACCCAGGCTGCTCCGCCAAGTCAGTGTGACCCAGGTTCAGCACACAACTGGAAATGCCCAGTGACTTCTCAAGTCACTCTAACTTAGGTCTTCGTAATGCTCAAGAATCAAACTCATATCTCCAGTTACCTCCGACCTACTCTGATTGCTAGTGTCAGTTCTTCAACACTGACTTTTCTTCTTTACTGTTTCATGATTTTATTTGTAAAATGGACATGCCTCAATTGCAGCAATCATATAAGATGTCTGACAGCATTCACAGTGAATAAGAAAAGAATTTTATAAATTCAAGCTTGTGAGAACACTGACAGTTCCTTTAATGTGAGAAAATGTGACACATAGATCATCGTCTTTCATTGAGCTGGACAATTGCTCAATGACTTTCTTCCTCACAAAACTGGATGTGAACCAAAGTTTCTGTCACCTGATTTACTGTGAATGGCCACTAAAACTGAAGGGAAATGGGAAGTACTGCTTTGGTTGACTTTGAAAATGACTTACACTGGCAAGAATGAATCATTTGCCGTGATGCAGTTAATCACAACCTGTCCTCTGAGCTGAGCAGGACCAGTCACGCATATGTTACTTTGAAGTGACCATTGGTTCTACAGGATTCATCCTCTTGTCTCAATTAACTATTAATTTTAGCTCTCCTGCAGACCTCCTGGTTTTTGTTTTTTGTTTTGTTTTATTTTGTTTTTTTATTATTTGTTTTTTTTCTTTTTTAAAGATACCAGGTATGCAGTTCTATTCCTTCCAGGATATTTTTTCTTAGAGTTTGAGGAATATTTGGATATTTGGAAGAGATGGCTTGCAAAGAGATCTTTCACATATGTTTGCTGTGTCAAGGTAGAATGTAGTATTTTCATATTATTTTCTGAACTTGGTGGCATTATTTTGAGGAATGTTACTGTTGATGATGTTTTGGGGTTGGGGTAAAGTGACGAAGGGTGGAATATAATTGTGCCTGTCTGCAAAGCTTGTATGCCTAACTCATTTAGATTTTCGTCTTTATCTTTGTGGAAGATTTATATTTTTTCCATGGACTTCACTCTATAGATAAAACAGGAAAGACTCCAGATATTATTTAACTATGTTTTCCATTATATTCCTAGTTTTAAGAAAAGGAAATGACGCTAACTAAAAAATTTAACCTGAATTATATGTACTCTTAATTTGACTAATATATTCAAAACACTATATCTGAATATCATACTGAATGAAGTTAGCAGAGCTTATGTAGCTTCTTTCTTTTTTGCAAAAATTTGCTTGTGTGCATAACTTGGTAATTAAAGAGGAAATAGTAACAGGTCAGTTATTTATGCTGTTTCAACCTCATTTTCTATGATCAATAGTTAAAACAGTTGTAAGAAAAGAACACCAATTCTTTCTCTGCCTTAATAAGTTTATTTTAATTGAGTGAAGATGGCATTCCAGTAATGGCAGAACCAGGAAACTGAGGCAAGATATTCATTTGAGGCCAGAAGTTATAGATGAGGCTTGGTAACAACTCAAAACATAACAAAAACCAGAAAGCAAAATGAAAAATATTTACTTTGGGATCCAGAAATTAATATTATGCAGTGAAACGACCTGTGGGCAATTTGTTCTATTATAAGTCTAGAAGCTTAGGAGGTATTCATAGAATAGTTATCACTAAGAGAGGCTGAGCTCCATGGACAGCTAAATGCACTCTGTGTCTTAAGGAAAGTAGTTGAAGAAATTAAAAAAAAATGGTAATTTGTACCAGAAAAATGTATCGATTATTCATTCCCCCTATCTAAAGGAGAAACTTACGTTTTTCTTTTTCTCCCCACTGTTTTCTTTATAATAGCAAACGTGATCACCTTATTTCCAAGATTCTGGGAGAAAGTATTTTGTTCACTGTTATTGAATACAATGGTCTAGTAGACTTTCTAGAACAAAACTCTAAATTAAATACTTAACCAGGTATTTAGTCATCAACCACGTGTTGTATGTTTTATAAACACCAACAGACAGAGAATTACCATGGGTAACATTGACAGTAACAAATAAGTTTTAGCACTGGTTGAATAACTGAGCCAAGGAAATGTTTTATTTTCAGCAGTATCCAATCTTTTGGCTTATTTAGGCTATTTTATACAATTTTATATGGAGAAGAATTGATAGATTTAAGCTATATACAGAAAGACAATACTTACAGCATTTGAGGAACAAAGAGAAGATGAAAATTCTAAATGAGTAACAAAGTTGAGTTGAACAAAGAGAAGAAGTGAGTTGGAGAGACAAGTGTTGGGATTCAATGATGCAGACGCTTAAAATTGAAGTTTTTGGTAATCACAGAATTCACATTACAATCATAGTGTTGTGGTCAAAATAGGAAGTAAAAGTCACCTCTGAAGAGAAGTCTTCAGAAATTGTGTTCCCAGAATTATCATAATCTCTATTTTCTTTTAGGTAAAATATGTTGTAGAGATAATTCCTTCTGGTAATTCCTTGCCAGGTTCAATTTCTATATTTATGGGATTTGTGAACTTTATTCAAGAGAATTGAAACAGATTACCACAAATGACCATTGTAAATGCAAAAGCAAACCCAAAAATCTTTTCCCAAGGACTCATTTAGTTAATTGTCCTTCTTAAGTTGAACCATGCTTCAGTAAGTAAGAAACTCCATTTTCAATTAGACAGGCATAAACTCCCATTTCCATGGTCCTCTTCGATGGGGATAAGAAAGTTTTATTTTAATAGGATTAATCTTAAATTCAAATTTGTTCTCCACTACACTGTAAAGCCTGAGGGGTTTGTTTCTTTCTCTATTGCTTAGCACTGGCTTGTACTGTTGTGCATTGCATATAACAGATGATAAATATTATAACGAGGCCAACTAAAATTGTACATCCACTGCAATGGGGTGATTTTTCTTTTATTTTTGTTTTGAGAAGCTTAACAGGCATTAAAATTGTGGCTAATATGTTGTGATAATAGCTTCTAATTTGCTATGCATAAAGATGTAGAGGGGAAGAGGAGGTTTAATCAAAGGCAAGTTTTGACACCAGACCCCAGAGTCCCTTGGGGCTACCACATAAAACAGATAATCCAAGTGCTTTTGTTGACACAAGAGCATTAGATTCAATTATTTTGTCTGAAGGAAACCAATCATGGAGAGTGCATTGTTCCCGGAAAGCCATTCCAGGAAAACAGGCTGCCAGACTTCTGGCCCTGAGTAGGCAGTCTGTGACATCTATATTTCAGTCTATCCCATTACTCCATTTGGGAACATTAAGCAGATGTGAACTTGTTGTGCATAAAAATGGGGCATTCGTCCATTTCCAGGAACTAAAACATCCGTGAATGAATATTTGACTCTTAAGCAATATCTCTTTGTGATTCGTATTTACACGTCACTGATTATAAGGATGAAGGATGGAGATTTTGTTTTTATAATTACATGAATTTTTTTTAATGGACTTCAAAAGTGCCAAGAAGTATGCTTCTTAACTCATATGTTTATCATGGTAATATGTACAATAAAAATATTTACAAATTACTTTTTGTTCTTAAGTAGGAAAAATGCTTCATGAATAAAGTCTGACCTTCATTTACATTTTTATACAATCCCAAAAAATATCCTGAGGTATCAATGGGTAATATAATACTACCCCTGTTTGATAAATGAGTGAATCTCTTTGGAAATGAGTTCATTAATCATCACACATGATTCAGGAACAGAATTAGAAATGAAATTTCCTAAGTAGGATGGAAACAAATGTTGAAGAAGGGGTATAGTACCATATGCTCGTTGTATGTGTGTGCGCCTGTATATGCATGTGAGTGTGTGTGTTTGTGTGTGTGCGCGCACATACGAGTATGTGCACGGGCACATGTTATCAATAGTCTCTTTTCTGCAGACACACAGATTACAGATGATTTACTTACTTTTCCCATTTTGAAGGTTCTTCCTGGAAAGAGAATGACTTCACTGTTCTCTGCAGAAGCTGGGGATTTCGGGATGGCATATAATTCTCTGTATTTTCCCTTATTACTTCCTTCCAAGCTGTGTTTCTGTTTTACAATATTTTGCCTTGTTCCATTTATTCTATTGAAGACACATTTTAGACAGTTGAAATCCTTTAATATAACATGTGACTAGAAATTAGTTATAATTATAGACTTGTTTTAATGAGGGTCTAAATTTCATTTAAAAGCCTGATTATGTAAAAGTTACTTTGTATGCTAAAGAAACATGTTGGATATATAGGAGATAAAGAAATTCAGATTATTTTATTCTCTTCCTACAGAATTCTATAATTTTAAGTTTGCATAGAATAGCTATAGTAAAAACACAAAGTGACAATAGATAAGATATTCAAACTAAAGAAGAAAGAAGTAATTGACAGAAGTTTTAGAGGTTGGGTGACATTCAACTTTGATGAATCGAAGATACTTTTCAAGTGGAGACTTGGTATGAAGGAAAAAAGAAGCCAGGGCAGCAGGATCATGTGAGTTGAAAATAAAATGCAAAAGAAGGCTGAGCTGGGTCACACAAAGCCTCAGTTGCCTTCCAGAGGAGCTGTAGTGACTTAAGGACAACCCCAAAGACTCCAAAGAAGGAGGATGATTGTATCCTATCTCCTTCTTAGGAGTATTTTCCTATTGCTGGGGAAACCCGAGAGAGTCCATGAGAGGGGCTATGGTGGTTAATATCATTAGTCAGCTCGACGGAGTCTAGAACTTCTGAAGACACTAGCCCCTGGGCACCTCCTTGAGGAATTTTCTAAATTAGATTAATTGAGATGGGAAGATTTAGTTTAATGCAGGAAGTAGATATCACCCCATGGGCTGTGGCCCTAAAATTCACAAAGAGGAAAAATCAAGCTAAGCTCAAGCATTTGTCACTTTCTGCTTCCAGTTGTGGATACACCATGTCGAGCCCTCCTTGCTCCCGCAGCTGTGCATTCCCTGCCATGATGTATGGCTTTGAACAATCAGATAAAATAACCTCTCGTCCCTTGTTGCATCCCATCTAGTGTTTGATCATAGCAATGTGAAAAGTAACCAATATGCATTGTCCAGAGGCAAGCAGGAATGCAAAGCCTTAGGGACAGTTTAGAATACAGATGGCATGCATGAATGCCTGATAGAAGGACAAGGGATTATCATATGATGACAGTGTTTATATATATAACTGCAATATAGTTGTCAAATTGGAATTGAACAAGAACTTGGAAGTTCTTAGTCTCCATGAATGAGAGCATGACAGTGCTGCAGCAGACACAGTTTAATAGAGAGAACAGGGAGCTGATGAAAGGCACCAGAATGCAATACCTTCGCAGTGAAATAGACTTTGAGGTTTGAGGTGCATAGGCTTTGAATTAACTGGACAAAGAAATCTTGACTCTTTTTAGTCATCACAAGCAGTGTGCCTTTGGATCTACAGCAATATCTTAACTGCGAGCAAGGGGAACCTTAAGTTACACTGATGCTTTAGAGTGATAGTGGATTATTTTGGTGAAAATAGTTTTTGTTTTCAGTCCTCAACAGTTCGGTTTCTCTCCTTTGTGGTTTTAGTTTTATTGTTGTTGTTTTGTTTTTTTCAAGACAGGATTTCTCTGCTTTAACTCTAGCTGTCCTGGAACTCACTCTGTAGGCCAGGCTGGCCTTAAACTCTCAGAGATTTGCTTGCCTCTGACTCAAAAGTGCTGAGATTAAAGGCGTGTGATATCATCGCCTGGCAGCAATCCAGTTTTTCAACCATAACTTCTATATACATGTCCACAGTTTCTTTATTTTTGAGGACCATTATTTTCCTACCCACAATAATTTGGTTTAAACTTTAAAAGTATTTCTGAGCTCTGAGTAGAATATTTTGCAAGAAACATTCCACCTTACTCAAATACACTAAATGTTATGGTGCCTTCTATACAGTTTTTAAGCTTTAACACAAGAAATTTAAAGTGCCTATTTCATTACAAGACACCATGGTCAGAAGAAGCATATTCTGCAAATGTTCAAGGAGGGCAGACACCTTATGTTTGAGACAGAGCTGACATTAAAGCTTGCTTCATTCTGGTCCTATGATTTTATTTGGCAAATTATACTATTTCTCTGCTAGAAGGTCAATGAATGTCTGGCAGTGTAATTGGGAGCTTTGCAAATTCCAAGATAATTCATTTTTCTGGCTGTGAAATTTGAAGCCAGAAATAACTTTGGGTCATACCAATCTTTTTTCTGCCAAGATTATGGAAAATCCAGATTCTGCAAAATAGAGTAGACATATTTTCTAGTTTTGCTCATAGAGCAATAGTAATAATGATGATAAAAAAAGAAGCATTTATTTGTGATGTGTGTCAAATGCTGTGTCATGTCATGATGTTCTAAGTTTGGAAAGTCACCAGTTACCTTGGGACTGGTGGTGACACTGCTTTGGAAATAGTGAAATTGTATTGTAGATCATGACATCTGCTGCTTTCATGATTTTTTTCCCCAAATCTGCAGCATTGCTTTTTATGTTGCCACTATTAGTAAAGTGTATTCTTCCTCAAGGTTCATGTACAAGCTGCCTTAAGGTTTGAGAGCAAATGTAACTGACTCTCATAAGCATACAATTTCATCTCCAGAGCATAAGTGTGTGGGCAGAACAAAGTGCAAATTCTTGGCTGCTGTTCTCAGAATGCCATGGCAGTCAATTAAGATACTTTACAAAGCTAAAGGAGAATGAGATCTCCTCGAGAAATTGGTTCAAAGAGATTTGTTTATAACTTCTTCTGTGTTATCTTAGGCATCTAAATTATCTATTAAAAGCATATGACAGGCACATAGTGATAGTCTTCATTTCCAGATAAGGAAAATAACACTGAAAAAAATTATTGACCCTGGGGACACAGAGATAGTCAGTAGCAGAGCTTGAATTTTAGGTGTGTTGAGTTTGCAAATGGCCACTGGGATATAGGAAATAGCATTTGAAGATATGACTTTTACAGATAGCAAAATGATGATTGATTAATCCTGTATTCCTCGCAGAGCCTTCACAGCCTCTTTCCTGTGACAGTTTGAGGCTGCGAAGGCCAAAAAAATTCGAAACCATGAGAGTTCTGAAAATAGCTAGCATTTTTCTCAGGCCACAACTTCCCTTTGCTTCTAGTAGTGTGTCCTCTTGCCCATTTGCTGCAAGTAATTTATGTTCTAATGCCCTCAGGTGCTTGATGGTCAGTGGAGAAGATCAACTAAGGCCACTATATTAACATTCTTTTTCTAGTTTCTACTTCTAGAATTGGGGGGAGGGGGATGTATTATTTGCTAAGCTCATTTCTAGAGGTAGGGTCATGTGCTGATACTTAAGATCTAGAGAACTTGAGGAGTAATACAAGATAGTTGGGGTACTTCTTTCTCCAGACAGGAGAAGCAGAATCCTCTGACACAGAAGAAACAAGGCATGGAATCTAGCCTTCATAACCTCTGTCTAATGATAGAAAGCTTCCTCAAAGAAACTACATTGGGACAAAATTCTACACACAATTCAGCCAAAGAAACAATATCAGAGAAGACTGTGTGACTACTGGCCAAGGTCATGAATGAGCTGGCTTTTGTGCTTTAGGCTCATCACATTTGACATCTGGATGATCCTGAATCTTCTTTCTATCAACAACCTGCAGCAGTGGTAGAGTGGAACTACATTGTGTTAGAAGATTCTTAGGGTCAAGATGGAAAAAGATGGGTTATCTACAGAGGATCCTGGCCTTAAACAACCTCATATATCAGAGAAGAGTGTGAAATTTTAGATCAAAGAAACAGAAAAGTTCTCCAAGGGTTCTTATTTAGAGTGACATGAGCAAATTTGCATTTGGAAGCATGAGTCTAGCATCACTGAGGGGGAAGATCAGCTAAGAGGTAATGACATTAATTTAGCCTAGAAGTGATGAATGCTGTAAACCCAAAGCAGGGAGGGAGGGATGAGGAGGAAGGGATTATGCTGATCTCTGCTTTTAAGTCACTGGTTCTGATAGCAGATGAACAGTGTATGAGCAATCAAAGATCTCTCCCTTCTCCTTCATCATTAATGGAGAAAATGACAACTGAGGGTAAGGGGGAAATAAAGAATATCATTAAATAACAGCAACACATATCCCCAAATATGTACACACTCAGTCATCCATTTAGTGTACACTTAATGGTTGTCTCTTTGAGCCAAGCTCTGTGTAAACAATAGAATTATAAAAGCAACAAGTTCTGACTGACTAGCCCTGCCACATTTTTCAAGCTCTCCAGATCCCATGTGTTAGCACTCAATGCCTTCATCTGATAAAGTCTCACTCATGTTCTATATAGGCTGAAAAGCCACTTCCTGTCATGGGACTTCCTGGATCCTCAGTGGTGGTTAAGGTCCCATGTCTTTCTTTCTTTGCATGGATATGGTGCTTCCTCTAATAACACCCCTGACCACATGATGCTGAGTTTGTGCTGGTTTCAAAGTCTGATGTTCCCTGAGGTCACTGACCAATCATCTTTGTTCATTGCCCAGCTAAGAGTAATCTGGATAGTCTTTCTTTTTTTCTTCCTTCCTTCCTTTCCTCCTTCCTTCCTTCCTTAGTAAATAGTGAACAATGAAAATAAGTTTCTCAATGGAGTTGTCCCATTTGAGTAAAAATTACAATCTAGAAAGTCTAACTAATTACTATAGCACTTTAAATGTGCCTTAACTTAGTCCCTTCTGTAGAGGAAGTTCAAGGCCACTATATTAACATTCTTTTTCTAGTTTCTACTTCTAGAATTGGGGGGGGGGGTGT
This sequence comes from Cricetomys ansorgei, assembly GCA_026225945.1. Classification (NCBI taxonomy): domain Eukaryota; kingdom Metazoa; phylum Chordata; class Mammalia; order Rodentia; family Nesomyidae; genus Cricetomys; species Cricetomys ansorgei. The sequence continues at coordinate 18,440,361 of JAMJFZ010001796.1, forward strand.
ATTATTTGCTAAGCTCATTTCTAGAAACTTGGCATGTTTGAAAACTATATTCAAAGTTGTGTTGGTTTTCATGACACAAATAAAATAAAATTTTCCAGAACTTCCTCATTTGGGAAAAGATCTCCAACGATGTGAACTTGTGTAAACTACATTTAAACTGAATCAGAATACTATGACGTATTTTCGACATATCTTCTCTTCCTCAAGCCATAGCACTTTAAAGAGCTATTTATTTGTATATAGAAATAAGTAATGTTTTATTTTTAGATTCTAAAGTACTGTAGGTAATTACATATGTTAATCTTAAAAGCACTTGTCATGTTTTAAGTAAGTCTCTTAGAGACGATTAGTGGAATTTGTTCTGGCCTTATTAAGAACCATATCACTGGCTTGCCTCTTTAGAAATTCAGAAATAAATTAAAGAAAATTTTAGAGAGTTATGTAATATATGCATAGGCTCCTAGTCCACCTAAACTATTAAGAAAAAGAGAAAGAAAGAAAGAAAGAAAGAAAGAAAGAAAGAAAGAAAGAAAGAAAGAAAGAAAGAAAGGAAGGAAGGAAGGAAGGAAGGAAGGAAGGAAGGAAGGAAGGAAGGAAAGAAGGAAGGGAAAGAAAGAAAGGAGAAAAAAACTGTGCCAGGGTCCAGTAACTCATAAAATGGTTTATTTTGCACAGTGCTGAAGGCTGGAAAACCCAACATCAAGCCTCTAGTAGATCAGTGTCTGCACATGTCTTCCTAGATCACAGAAAGGCCCTACTTCCTGGTCTACAGAAATCTTGCTTCCTGTATCACAGAGAGCCTACATATCACTGTGTTCATGTGGCAGAAGTAGTGAGGGAGCTGTTCAGTTCTCCTTAATAAGGAGATTAATACCAAGTAAGAGATCTCTGTTGTCTTGGCCTAGATCCTAGAGATCCCAAATTGTACTTCCAAATACCTTCAGTGTGAAGGTTAGCATTCAAACTATGAATTTTGGGAGATGAGATTGAGCACAGCATTCAGTCTACAGCACCTATTTCAGCCATCTTGGTAGGTGATTTATAAGTGCCTTGTGCCATTTAAATTTGTTATAACAACTCTGAAAAGCATTTGACCAATATATATGTAATAATAATTGAGAAGTAAAAAATACATAACTCTTACCTAAATTTGGATACTTATCAAGTAATCAGCTAATTTCATATTTCTTATTCTTTCTAAGATACAATTTTTTATTTATTCTGGAAAGGAGAAAGATATCTGATGCTTAATAGTGTCAAATATAACATCTGGAGCTAACAGAAAGGGTTTCCTGTCTTTGGGACATTTTTTTCCTTTTGTTTTTCTCCTTGATTCATCTTATCCTTTTCTGTAATAGTTTATTACAATGGTGAATGAAATGGCATATAGAAACCACATTTTGACACCTGACTTAAGCATCCAAGAAGTATCAACAAACAGCCAGACACAGGAAATTGATGTCTGGAAAAGAACCTTGTATGGTAAGATATTAGAAGCAGAAAAGCAGAAAACAGATATCACAGAGGATATGAGGTGCTGAAAATGAATGTCTGAGCCTAAGGCAAGAAAGTCATGGATTATGGTTTTGAATGAGCAAGTGGGGCTCATGGAAGACATTATGGGTAATGGTGAATGAATAATTTGGAAGAAACTATGAACACAGCTTAATATGAACACAGAAGCCAAGTTTGCACATCAAAGTAGGCTGTATGGTTAAATAATATGTACAAGAGAAATGTATCAGGTGGCTAATTATTTCTATGCATAGTGTTAAAATAGGAAGGTTGCTCTGAACAATACATTAGTAGACTGTTGTTTTTCTGCTTTGTATCATTCTGGCCCTTCCCTGACAGCAATTGCCTTTTCTGTCAAGTTATCAGCTTTCCTTTAGTGACAGCTGTCTGGAGAGCATCATCTTCATTCAGTTGGGACTTCCTTCAACAAAGATGCTGTAAAACTTCAACATGATTGTATCCAACAAAATAAAATTTAGCAGTTGACATGCTTGAGGAGTATTGGGTTTGGTCAATCTTCCAGCATAGTTAGATTGAGGGTCTGCAGAATACTGTAACATAGAGTACCCCACTAATGTACCTCCTTATTCAAAAGTAAGGTCAGAACTTCCAAAACAGTGCTTGGGGTTCACCACTATGATGAAGCGTTTGCCAATCCCTAGCTAGACCAGTCATGGTGACTAGAGGCTCTACTAGCCACCTGACCTGAGCAACATGCTGTCTGAGGGACAATACTAACCCCCACAGGAAATGGCATATGTTCAGGAAACATAGAAGCCCTCCACTTGGCTATTTCTTAGGGAGACCTCTTTTCTTTGTTTGAACAAAGATATACTAGTGTGTTGGCTCATTGTAATTGTGAACTTTAAGAGTTGTAGAATCATCTAGGAGGTGGCTTCTGGGCATGCTTTTTGTGTTGTCCAGATTATATTGATTGTGGTGGAAAGACTCACTTACTGTGGGTCTAGCTATTCCCTATGGGAATCCTGAATATGCATTTACTTTTCTCTGTTTCCTGATAATTGATATGAACTTCAAGCTCCTACTACCTGAACTCCTGTACCACAATGAAATGTATCTTGAGTTATGAACCAGAATGAACCCTTTGTTCCCTAAGTTCCTTTCCTCAAAGTATTTTATCACGGCAACAGAAAAACAGACTAAGACAGCTACTACTGTAGCTATGAAGGAGAAGAGTTTCTCATAAAACTGTAGATGTGTGACTTGGAACAGCCACTGTGCTTACCAGTCCTGACTGGCTGCACTGAGTATGCAGATGTGATTTTTACAATTATTAGCTGCCAGATATTGAGGCAGATGTGATTAACCTTGTTCTTGTCTGACTTTGGATTGAAGCATTGCCAGCCCATATGTGATGTATTAGCCTAATGGGTCTTTCCATTCCTAATTTTCCAAACTACAAACAAGTGTGGCTGTGCCCCGTACCAGGAAGAGGCCCTGTTCTTGAGCTGGAGTCCCCTGTTATAGTAGGCTGGGCAGGGTCTCAGAAGGAAGCAGTGGTCAACCTTCAGTCTTGTGCACACAGGAGAAAGCAAGAGGAAGAATGCATCAAATAGAGACCCTCTAGGCATTCATATTCTAAGTGAAGTCAAAGTGTTGAAAATACAGCCTTAACCAGGGCAGTGATCAACTTGCCCACAGGCAAACTTCACTGTCTCTTCCACTGTCATTATTTATTTTCCTTGCAAGTGTATTTGTTTACCTAATATTGGGAAATATCCTAGCCCTGTTGTCAGATAAGAAAATAGAAAAAAAAAGAATTCTCCAGTGCCTCTGGTGTTTGCAAAGGTACAAATATACTATATTCAGAATTAGTATCAGAAATGGATTTCTGAGCCTAGCTCTACAGAATGATTGTGGAAAGCACCTACTAAGTAATGATCTAACTACCTCTTCTGTGTGCCCACTGGTTTTCTAGACAGACTGAAAAACAAAACCAAAAAACAAAAATGATACATGTGCTCATGTGCATAGAGACTAGGATCCTGTTTTTGTTTTTTTCCCAGTTGTTACCAGAGAAACCTTTATTGTATAATACTGGTATGTTTGCTTTGAAATTATACACAGAAGCCATACCCTTGTCACCTTTAAAGTTGACGTCTATCAGGAACTCATGCCGAGAGTTTGCTTCTATCTGAAAAACAGCCATTCTCAAACATAACGATGAAACAGGCAGGCAAATGAGAGTCCTCGTGATCTGTATACCAAAACACTTTCAAAGTTCATGTTTCTCAATTTTCTTTTTCAATCCTGATCAACAGGTGCTTTGAGAAAATGAAGCCAGCATCTGAGAATGCTCAGAACAGAAGGGTTCTATTTGCTTAGACTGTCTTGGTACTTGCAGTTAAATATAAGACTTTGTTTTGATTTTAATTGCATGAAGGTTTTCTTTTTTGAGGTTCTGTGCTACCATATGCCATGCTTTACACATGTGGACTCACCAATAAAATGAAGGTCTTATTAAGAGGATTCAGTAGAACAAGGCTTAAAATAAAATATTTTGAAGATAGGAGTATAGGCTCTGTACTGTATCAGGTCTATGCTACAGATACTTCATCAATACTCAGGCATAGATAATAAATTTATGAAACCAATACAAATGTTAAATAAATTTTTAAAGTGACTGTAAAAATTCAGGACCTAAAGATATTCAGAAACTGAATAAGATACCTGAGGATATAAAATGAATATACTCACATTATATATATATATATATATATATATATATATATATATATATATATAGAGAGAGAGAGAGAGAGAGAGAGAGAGAGAGAGAAAGAGATATCTCAAATGTCCAGGCCTGTCCTATTATTCAATAGCTCCTTCATTCTATGTGTTAGTCACTTATGATTGTAAGAAAATATTTGGTAATTTAAGGAAGTAAGTAACGGTTTATTTTGGCTCATAGTTCTAGGATACAGTGCATCATTGAGGGTAGCCATGATTGGAGCAGCATTAACCAGCTGATGACATTGTGTCTCTGGTTATGGAGAAGATATTTGGATGCTACTGTCAAGTTTTGTCTCCTTTTCATTCATTGGAAAACTCTAGCCCAAGGAATGATGTTACCCACATGTTAGGGTGGGGTATCCCACCCTAATGTAGTCAAGAAACTCCCACAGAGATATGCCCAGAGATTTGTTTCCATGGTGATTATAAACCCTGTCAAGTTGACAATTAAGATTAACTGTTACAAGGTAGAAGTTTAAAAGTGTGTGACTCATTATTTCTAGAAAAATCCATTGCTCTTTGCTTTAAAACTATTCTCCAAATTCCATAGCAGGCAAACTGACTAAAGACAACTTGATCTGGCTGCCTTACTTCCCGTGTGTGAGAAGAAACAGACTTGTTGAAATTCAAGATTACGAAACTTGTTTTTTATTTTTAAAACATAAGATGTGTCAGGCTTAGTCTATCTTGAGTGCTAGAGTTTTACTGCAAATGACTTTTTTTTCCAGCCCACGTAGCTTTTACTTTGAGCCAAGTAGTCCTACAGGAGAACTGGTTCCTCATTCTCTCAACATCATTTATATGTTCTGTCTGAAACAGGGGCATGACTTATTTGTGCAAGCATTTCTTCTGTCTGAGCCTCACATTTGTTTTTTATTCTTTCTCTTTGTTTCCAGTTTGGTTTCTGAGTTTCATTGGTTATATTAATAATAGTGAACATTGGGGTTCAGCAGGTCTCTGAGGGCTTTTAGGTTCCTGTGTCCCCAAATAAGAAAGGGAACAGAAACACACAGTTGCATCAGAAATAGAAACAGGTTATTAGGGAAAGGTATACTTTCAAGAAAGAGGAAGGTGGGCACACCGAAAGAAAGCTTATTGGCTCTAATGGTGATGCTGTACACACAGCCAGTGTTTGTAGGTTGCAGTGTGCAGGCTTTGGGGGCTCATCTGTCTAGTGTGGGCTTTTCTGTAGATGCTGTTATCTGTGGTTCTACACATGGATTCATATTTCACATGTATCATTAGCATCTTAAATTTCCACCCAGGGACATGTGTATTAGTATTATAATGAGGGCTGGAGTTCCTGCTTATTGGTAGAGTGCTGATGTAGCATGCACAAAGTCCTGCATTTATTTCCTAGTATTGCAATAAATAAATAAGTCTTTATTTCTTTTTAATTTTTATAAGAGGATGTAGGTCTCCTTCAGACACTCTGCAGTGTCTCTGTGCCTATGTCACTGGCCTGATTTAGTGGGGGCAGAGATGTTCTTGACTTTCCTTTTCCATTTTTTTAAAATATGACAATTTTATAAGGTTTTGTGTAGAAATTTCTAATCTTCACTCTTGGCTGCACTATGTCATATATCGAATGTCAGGTCATGGTCCCCAAGAAAGCAGATCCCTAGTTTTACTGAGGAGACTGACTGAAGGAGATGAAGAGAAAGGAGATACAGGAGGGAGTGGGACAAGGCCTGCCTGGGTGCAGTTCTGTTGTCATACAAAAGGAGAATGGGAAAGAGAAAAATTAGACAGGAATAATCTAAGACTATGCTGTAGCTTCTGGGAACCCAGAGAGCAAAATGTCCCCACATTGGGCAAGAGCAGGCTTTTACACCTCACATTTCCATCCATTGGCTAGGAGCTTCCCAAGGACTAGAAGGCTATACAAAACATATGTTTTGAAGATTACAGCCGGATGCTGGGAGTCAACTGCTCACCTCTGAGATTTTCTCTTGAACCATATCTGAGCTACACACCTGCATAGCTCCTACACAGCCCCAAGATGCAGAGGAAGTGACCACTCTGTACATTTCTGGTTTCCATCTGATTCCTCCTGAGGGGAATAAATTCCTCCTGTACAATAAACTGTGGTCACAGTCTCTGCACCTTGTGTGCAAGCTGCAACTTACACTCAGCATACCCTTCTCTCATAGTCATTAATTAACGTACCCTTTGTGAACACATTTGCTGGTCTTGGTGGTCACAAGATTAGTCTCTTTCGTGAAAAGTTGGAACATCTTCTTACTGTAACCTCCATGAGCTAAGGTTGCTGCATGTCACCTCTCAAAGTCACAAGTGAGCTGGGGAGTATCAAGAGATGCACAAATGGGCTGAAGAGATAGCTCAGCTGTTAAAGGCTAAGGCTCACAACCCAAACTCCAGAAAACACCCAAAACTTTCTCTCAACCATGTTCCATATACAATTTTCTCTTCTTAGTTAGTAAAGTCATCCTATCTGTTCCTGATGCTCAAGGCCAGTCATCTTGTCCACTATGATGATGCCTCTCATTTTATTTATTTATTTATTTGTTTATTTATTTTATTTGTTCACCCATGCTCACATCTGTGGAGGCCAGATGTCAATATCAGGGGTCGTCCTCAAATATTCTGCATCTTTTTTTTTTTTTTTTTGAGACTGTCTCCTACTAAAGCCAGAGCTCACACTGACTGGCTCACTTTTGTAAAGGCTGAGAAGTCCAAGGCCAAAGGCTGCATATAGTAAGGACTTTCTGGTTTCATTATAATTTGGTGTAAGGCATCACAGGAAAAAAAGAGCACAAAATGTTAATCCTTCAGCCCTATTATAATCACCTTAAATCCTTTCATAAGAATGGAGCCTTTCTGATTAAATTGACCTGTACTTCCCAACACAGTTTTGGGGATTGCATTTCTAACATAAAAATGTTTTTGAGAACACAGCCAATCAATAGCAAATTGGAAACACAAAGTCTTCCAGTAGGCCAATAGTTATGTCCTCAAATAAGTTCATCCATCATTATAAGTTTTCTCATCAAGTGATATCTCAACCATATACCAGTGTACCTGTCAGATGAAGTATTTAATCCTCTACTTATAAAAGAGCCATACATACCCACATATTGTGATATCACTTACAAGACTTTCCTGTTGTAGAATATAACTTAGTGTAATTAGTAGAATTTAAGTAATAGCATACACACCACATATGAACAACAGTCTTATGGACCACTGTTTTAGTTGTGACCACTCTTTCTATGTCAGAAGAACATTATTACCCAATAGGGGCTGGTTATAGGATGAAGACAGAATGTGAGTTAGAGCTACAGCTAATGAAACATTGCTTCTTTCATGGTAACTTAAAAAGAGCTGACTGATAAATCTGTGGCATTGTGCTTTGCATTTATTTCTTCTTACTCCTTGTAACAACTATTTTCTCAATGGTGGAAACCTCCTCCCTAAGGTTCTGGATTGACATTAGGAATGCCTGGATGAGTTCTAAAGGCATAGGTCATACTCACAGACCCTGATGCAACAGATATGGTCCAACTACTACCCTTAGGATGGAATATCTTGCAATTTATATGTTTTTTCAAAACCTATAGATATTCAGCAAGCTGAGAAACAGATTATATGCTTCATTCCACCATCTTCAGTGTGTGTTGGAGTCTTCACTCTTCTAAATCTCTTGCAATTAGCTGTGTAATTATACTTCCTGCTTGTCCTTAACCTTGACTTGAACAAGGGCCTATGCATTCTTAGCAACATTTTTTTCATTATGTATTCACTGCCAGGTCAAACTAAACTTGCATCTTTACCTGCCATTGTTTGAAGCACACATTGCATTTCACTTGGAAGAAGTGTTGCTGTGTGTAAAAAGGTATTTATGAACAAAAGCAGCATTAGACAAAATAGTTTTGTGCTGATAAATAGATAATCCTGACATGAAGCAGCAAAGCTAATTATCTGTCTGGGAAAAGGTGCAGGCTCTATTTAGGTCAAAGGTAACAGATAAATTGCTGATACAATTATTTCTAGTAACTCTCTCATAAATGCCTGTGTGCATTATCGCATGCATAGATCTCCCTAGGTGAGTATGTTCCTGGCAAAGAGGCAGCTGTCTAAATAAATCTTTAAAGCAGCTTTTTGTTCAGTGATACAACGGAAATGAGGAAGAGACATGCAGATGAAAAATAATTTAAGGCAAAATTAGATGAAATCAAATACCTCATCTTCTGTGAAGAGCATCTTCTGTGGAGAACAAAGCCATTTCACCACAGATTGAAATCTTCTCATTCTGGCAAGGATCCTCTCCCCCCAGCACTAAGCCCACTTTCCCAGAAATTCTTAATGATTTTTCCACAAATCACTCTGTGCAAACTTCTCATTTATGTCTTGATTGATGTTCTTGAAATGAATACAGAAATTTAAATGCACAGAATCATTAAGCAGGATGCTTCCTGATTCTATATGAAAAGTCACCTAGCTGACATGCTGAGTCCTTTGAGCTTAACAAGTGTCCACTGCCCCACTTTACCACTGCCACCTATGTTAATAAGATGCCAATGCAGTGTCTAGACATTAACACAAAATGTTAAGCAAGAAGTGACATGGATGTGGTAGAAGTTTTTTTTTAGTTACGTATGAAATAATTGTTTTATGCAGTGTTGGGTGAGGAGCTCTCTAGGTATTAGCATTTTGTATTGTCTGCAGGTGTTGGATTTCTGTGGGGGATGTTTGTTTGCTAATGATCTGTATTTGCTATCAGTAGAACACCTGAGGAATTCTAAAAGAATAAAAACACCTGAGCTCAGACGCTCATGGTTCAACTATCCAGTATGGTGTTGGCCATTACGGTGGTTCCCTCTGCTGAGGTCTGGCAGAGTGTCCACATATGAATATGCCTTCTTGTCTCCATACTGAGCCACCACAGCAGCATACTACCATAGATAAAAATTGTGTTGGAGTAGCAAATTATTGTTGTGGTACATGTTGTGGTAAGGATCTTGTTGAGTCTTCTGGCTTTTCCGACAATATATTTGTAATTCTCATAAGTCCCTAGTTAAAGAAGGAAAATACTTCGTTTCTCATTATTGTTCCTATTAGAATTTGAATTTTAAAATTTATTTACTTATCTATTTATGTGTTTGCTTATTGATTGGTATTTGAAGTTGAATCTAGGACTTCATCCATGCAAGAGAAGTGCTCTACTGTGGAGATATATTCCCTGGCCCTGAAATTTTAAAGTTATGATGAATATCATACAGTATGAAAGACATAATAAATAGAATGAAAGATTCTACTTTGAATTGTACCATTTATGGAAATTAAGATGTAATCAAGGTTTAATAATTCTAAATTAATCTATATTCTAGAAAGTCACACTCAACAAGCTTATAAAATTCATAAACTCTGAGTTTTCATTATTCACATGATTCAGTCAAATACAAGTACTTTATACATGATTTTTCTTTTAGCTTTTCCTTTTAGTTAGTGAATGATCATGATAGATAAGGCTCTAGCAAAATCTCTTTTCTAAAAGCTCACTTATATATTCATAATGTTTTCTTCATGAAGAGTTGCCATTATGTACACTATAGAGAGGTCTCAAGAGGAATTTCCTCTGTGATTAACTGAACCCCGAGCTGAGAGGGTTACCTTATTCTTAATCTTCATACTTTCCCATGTAGAAATGAAAAAGTATTAAATTTGGAAAGTTTCTACATTCTCAATACTTAGGAAGTAGAGCCATATTAAGATCAGGTCATTTTTACACTTTGTTAAATGTTTCTACTCTATGAGGTAAGGCTTGCTAGTCATACCATGTTTTTGTTTTTGTTTTGTTTTGTTTTGTTTTTTGAGACTGGCTTTCTCTGTTGTAACTCTGGCTGTCCTGGAACTCACTCTGTTATCCAGGCTGGCCTCGAACTCACAGAGATCCACCTGCCTCTGCCTCCTCAGTGCTTCGATGAAAGATGGGCGAGCATCACCACTGTCAGACTCATACCTTGGTTTTAACATCGTGGGGTAGTGATGTTTAAAGCAAAGTGACAGGAAATTCAATCATCATTTTGAAACATATTTCTTCTCTCCTTCTTCCACCACCCTTGTTCCCCTTCCTCTTCCTCCATTCAGATTTCTTTTTTTCCCCCTCCTTAGCTTTTCCTTCCCTCTTCCTCCCTGCCTTTATTTACTCCCTCTCACAATCCCTTCTTCTTGTCTTCTTGCTCTATTCCCAGTTTCATTCCTAATCTCGTCCCTTCTCCCACCATTTCTTCCTTTGTGTCCCCCCCTCTCTTTTTCTCCCTCCTGCCTTACTGCTCCTCTTCAGCCTGTCTCTGACTTTTTCATTCTTTCTAGTGCTCATTAACAGAACCTTTCCTGCTCTTGCTTATGTCATTTTTCTCAACATGTTAAGTAGTCAAATTAGGGATGCTTTTGATAAAAAGAATGGGGGCCCATCATGCATCAGGAGCTGATTTAGGAGATATAGTCACCAAATTCTTGTCTACTTTTCAAGTCATGGGACAATATTCACCGCAAAATCCTTTTTTTTTTTTTTTCTTAAATGAGTGATTGAAGATGAAGTCTGTTATGCAGGATTTCCCTCCTTAGGGATACTAAGTTTGTCTGGAGTTCAAGATGCCTGAAGACACAAGTTATATTTTATGAGTTTTCTGATTCTAATCAAATTGTTTTTGTTTTACTTTCAGAATTTGACTTAAAAGCATAAACGGTTTCCAAGTCATTTAAGTCTGGTCTGAATATCAACCCCTTGTTAAAAGATGTACTTTTCACCAGTGACAATTTTCTCTTCTCCACAACAGGCTGGCTGTATCTAGGCTTTCAAGTACATCCTGGTCGCTTTTCTCCTCACACATGGTCTCTGCTTTCTCTTACAGCATAGGTGGAGAAGTAGGGCGAGGCCAGGACACCAGCTACGCGGGCAAGCATTTCCGCATGGGGTTCATGACGATGCCTGCTCCTCAGGACAGACTCCCACACCCCTGTTCCAGTGGATTCGCTGTGAGATCTCAGTCCTTGCACTCGGTCGGGGGCACTGAGGATGACAGCAGCTGTGGATCCCGGAGACAACCACCTCCCAAGCCCAAGCGAGACCCCAGCACCAAGCTTAGCACTTCATCTGAGACAGTCAACACCACTGCAGCCAGTAAGAGTGGGAGACCTCTGGAGAGGGCAGAAGGTAAACTTCCCATGCTCACTTCCTAGTCATTTCCAAGGGCTTCAATTTCTGGGCACCTATTTCCTTTCTCTGGGTCCCAGGAGAGAAATATCAAGGGTGGGATGCATTAGAGTGTGTTGTCAAATAACGCTCAATTGTACTTAATATGCTCAACCAGAAAAGCCAGACAGGGGAGGTGATGTAGATTTGCAGCAGACAGCTTGCTGTAGCAATGTATGGGGCCCCAAGCTCAGTCCCCAGTATAAAAACAAAACAAAAACCGGCAGGGCGATGTGTGAGCTTTACGGCCCCTTTAAGGTTTTGAACATTCAAAAATTATTTTTGCTTAGAAGATTTGTTAGTAACACAGTTAAAAAACTTGTTGGGTGATCATTAGAACATTTTATGAGGAAAATTTTAATGTGGGAAGTATATGAGGAAAAACAGTTATGATCACACGTATTAAATAATCATCTTTGACATTATTTCCTTCCTTGTGTATCTGTATGGACCAAATATTTCAGTCTTTGCTTCATACATCTGATTTCTTCTTCCTTTGTGTTTTTTCTTCTCAGTTATGAGGTGCACAAATCAAACATAGCTACTATCTGTTTACGAATATAAATTTGATCACACTAGCTATATATCTCACAAATCCTTTTACCCTTATTCAAGAAGGAATCCTATAGCTTACCTGAGCTTTTTCCAAAAGCCCGGTAGTTGGAGTGGAGTCATAGTGAGTTCTGGTACAGCTGTCTTTGCTCAGGCTGTTATAACAAATTGCCATTGGCTGGCTGGTTTATGAAGACTGGCAATCCATTTCTACAGCTTGGCTGAAAAGCTCAGGAGCCAGCATGATCCTAAAATAGAGCTCTCTTCTAGGTTTGGAATCTTTTTATTTTTTTCTGATATTCAATTTGTATGTAATGGGAGTGAGTTTAAGAACACTAAGTAATCTTGTTTATACTGACTCTGCCGTTGGGTCCTTTTTACCTCTCAAAGACACAACCTCCCAAAGACAACACCTCCCAAAGATACCACCTCCCAAATACTTTCCCACTGAGCTTAAGTTTTTAGCACTTTAATTTTGAGGGACACAGAATTCTCTAACTTGTTCCAAGGCATTCGAATGTTTGCATGTCAGCTGTGAGGCTCTCTTAAAGGTCCCCAATGCTGCTAGTGGTGAGTTGACAGCAGACTTCTGCCTTGCCCTGTGGTCTTTCTTCTGCCCTGCCCATCCCTGAGTTTTTCCATTGAAGCATTCTTGAGCTCCAGAGTAACACATTTCAGGGATGTCTACAGTGAAAGGAAGCCATGTCACGCTTTCCCTAACTGCTAATTCTCTGCCAGCTGAAATTTCCAGTTTATCATGAAGGTCTTGACCTGACCCTTTCCCATGTGTTCAAATGCAGTCCAAGAGATGAGATGCCTGTGAATAAGATGCCATCTGACTCTTCACTCTTCATGTGTGTATATATATATATATATATATATATATATATATAGAGAGAGAGAGAGAGAGAGAGAGAGAGCGCTTATAAGTACATAAGCAAAAACATACCATGTGTGCATATAAGTAAGAGAGCTTGAATCACATCATAGAGTACTCACTGCATTTTCAGCTTCAGATTTTCATTGTTCTATTATGATTCACTTCCATGGCATCCAATTTCAAAGAAACACTATTTTTATGGAGTGAAATGTTCATCACAAGGATTTACTTATTATCTGTCTTATTGGTAATCCTTACTACAACTCCAGTTTGATTAGATACAGGGAAGAATACAATAGTGGGGGTTTGGTGTGTGTGTGTGTATGTGTTTAGATTCTGAGAGGGGTCTCTTTCTATTTACCTTCTTAGAATCCATTACAATTTGGAGCTCTTTTCTCATGGTTCTGGGTTAGAAGTGTATCCTACACCTTGTTGCACAACACATTTATGCTTTTAGAAACAGCAGATGTTTAGTTTCCTTATTAATAAGGGCTGGGTGATAGAACTTTTGTAAAATAAACACTGTTCTTAAGTTTTCTCAAATATTTAAACATAGCGTCTTTCAATTCTCTTTATTCTGTGTAATCCTGTGTCCAAAAGTCAACCATCTTCCATTTCTGCTGCCAGGACCATATTATCAATTATACTATGTTGTTTGCTAAAGAAACAAGATTCAAAACAGGAATTTGTGAGTGATGGGGCCTGAATGTGATCCTGAGTGATTCAAAAATAAAAGGAAAGGTGAACATAGCGGTACTCTGCACACACAGCATTTTGAGACTGAAACAGGATGGCCTTCAGTATAAGACAAGCATGGGCTACACAGCAAGGTCGAAAAAAACTCAGGCTGCAGACATGATAAGGGTTGTGGCACAAGACCATGCCATGTTCCTAGAAGGAATATAGGATACACACTGAGAGCAACTCTGATAAGAGGAGAAGAAAGTGGAGAAGGAAGCACGTAACTAGGGGCACAGTCATGATTACCTAGTCTCAGAAGCCACACCTGATTGACTGTCAGTCACCTTAAAAGTGTATCGGATCTCCCTCTACTTGTAATGTGTTGAGTGGCTAGTTTCTGAAAGCTGTTATTCTCTCTCAGGTCCCTTCACTAACTAATCAAAGGTCCCTAAGGGCTAGTTATCTAACAGATGGAAGCCCTTTAATTTTTTTTAAAGGAAGACATGAGGGGTGACTGTAGCAAGACTTAGATGTAAACATTCCATGATGGACTCTGAGACTTAAGGACTACTGTGCCCAAATTCAACATTTCTCTTCAGAAAGGCGCTCTCAGGACAGACTGGGAAGCCCTCAGCTATGTGGGTGCATAACGGTCTATGTAGACTGGATAAAGGTTAGGATCCAATAAAAGGCAGAATAACATTCACTATGCAAATTTACCTTTCTCTTTGGAGCTCATACGAAAGGGGCAACTGCAAAGCCATATGCACCCAACTGTCTTCTAATAAGTTATTAGAATAATAACAATGGGGTTTAATCAAGGCCCAGTTCAGAGATGGGAAGAAAACTCTGGAATCCATGTGCATGTGCACATATGCCCATGTTCAAATCCAAAATTATTTAAATATGTAGATTAATCTTTTATGAATCCTCAGTTCTTTATAATCAGGAGCTAACTGGAGTTTATTATAGAGCTCACTTTTTTAATGACTCCTACCTGTCAACATTATAACTGTAAAAAATGTGACTTTTATACATCCTAGCCTCTTTTCTTTTTTACCTGAAATGTCAGCAAAATCAAAATATTGATTCAGGGGCAGTAAAATGATTTCCATGGTAACAAGCTGCTATTTAAAGAGAGGATTATGACTTCCCTGCGGATAGAAGTAAAGAAAGTGGACTTTAGCAGAATTGCTTTTCAGAATTAAGAAAAAGAAAAGAAATTTGAACACACACATACACAAGGTCACACAACACAGAAGACTTAAGATTTGGCATTTAAAAGTTATTACTCTGTCACACCCAAATACACATTGGCCACTTTGCCTTAGGATCTTCTACAGAAAGAACACCTCTAAAACTTTATCAATGGATACCAAAAACTGGTAATCATCAAGACATAAATATTTAGGCTGCTGCTTCCTTTTGTCTCTCTGTAGTAGTTGCTTATTGTCGGGAAATAACAGGAAAACAGTTCTCTATAAAGAAAGGCAGGTGACATGATCTGTTTCCTGTGTGTCATTTAACCAAAGAAGTATCTGTGCAGCCTCACCTGTCATCACCCTTCCATGGTGAGCCCACCCAACCTTAAAGACAATGATAGAAATACTGACTAGGCATGGTCAAGGGATTGTTCAGAGTCAAGAGGCAAACTCTGATTTAGGCTGGCCAAGAGCTCACTGTGTAGCCACAGATGGCTTTGAACTTCCAGTCCTTCTATCAGTCTTCTTTCATATGCTGTCATTAAAGGCATGAGTTTCCACATCCTATGTGGAGTTATTTCTTTTGACTTACACGTGGGAGTGGGAATACCTCCTGCAATGTTTGCATGTTGTCCCTAAAAAGCTGGAGTATATCATTGATCCAGAACCTTATGAATGAGAAATTCTGTCTAGCATCAGTGTCTTAAAAAACAAAACAAAACTCTTCATAAAGGTTGTCAAAGAAGGAAAAGTAGACTTCTTCATAACGTTATGTTTTTCACACCTCTCCACAGATTCAGCAAATACTTTGAGTGTGTCTTCCATGATGCATTTGGGATTTGACAAAAGTATTCCTGTTACTTGTAATCAACTTTATTCTCGTTCTCCATCTTAGTCTCTTTTACTTGATCCAGACCACACAGCGAGCAATGATTAAAGGAAGGGTTCCTGAAACCAGAAAACTTGCTATGACAGCCACAGAAGTTTTTGTTTGTTTGTTTGTTTGTTTGTTTTTTGCTTTTCTTTGCAGTTAATTGCTTAGCTAGGAAACAAACAGTTTCACACATTTTGTTCCATGTGTTTGTGACTCTAGCTGCTAGCAATTTAAAAATCCTGTTTCTGAGCAGGCATTTTGGTTTCTTTTGTTTTCTGAATGTCCCTAGGGTTCTTCTGGTCTGGTGCAATGTGAGATATGAAATAATTTTCATATTTTTTAAGGAAGCCAAATTTGTGATTTGTTAATTAGCCACATAAAAGTAAGCATCTTACAAATTCATTGGAAGATGGAGTGACGTGAAGTGTGTTCTTGGAGAGCCTGGCTCAGTATATGCACATCTTAGGTGCTCTGTGGCCTTGCTTCTCTCCTTCCCGTGGAATGGCTAAGGTATTAGCAGAGATTGGTTAATACCAAGTCTTCCTATGTTTACCCAGCTAGGCTTTGAGAACAAATGAGACAGTAGAGCCTCAGAAAATACTGATGTTTAAGCCTTCAGAGTATCCACTGAGCCCAGTTTGGATTTACAAGCTTTTTTACATGATTTTTCCATACTATTCTTCCCTCTTACCCCAACAGTTTGAAAATTGTTTTATTTGTTAAGAGAATTTCATACCTGTGCACAATGCATTTGAATCATACAGTCCACTCATGTTCCTCCTCCAACTTCTCCTGCTCTCTCTTTCTAAAAGCATCCTCTCTCAACTCAATATCTTCTGTTTATTTACTTATTTATTTGTTCATTATTAGGGTGTAAGTTAATTAAAATTAAAAGTGCAGAAAAGCCTTTAGAATTCCTAAGGATGTTTTATCCTACAAAGGATACAGCAGTGGCTTTTTGATTGACTCCTTTGGATAACTGCCACTTGCCTACTCAGTGCCTTTGTGCAGATAACAAGAGGCACCTGTCCTTCAAAGCATACTTTCAAGAAGTGCACTAAGCTCCACTTAGCCTATAGTAATAAAACACCAAGAAACCCTTAGCAAGCTCTCTTGCCTGTTAGCATGGATCTTTCTTGTTCATTTTATGAGTATAGAATGTATGAGGTTATCATGGAAGGCCTCCATTCCTGGATTTCTCTTTCCAGGTTGGCAGAATCACTTGCTGCTTGGCTTCCTAGAGTAAAAGCCATCTGTCAACCAGGCACTGTTCAGATGGAGATGGGGCTGTACAACTACCATGTGTGATTGCTCTCTAAATGAACCTCTAGGCTCATGAATGAAACTGTTTGCAAGTCAAATCCTTGCATGTTCTGTTTTTCTCTTTGTTCTTGCCATGGCTGGGCTCTAATGCAAAGGACTAGCTGCCTTATTAAGGGTCTAATCCAATATCATCTACTAAGCCTGGCATTGACCTAACTTTCCCTAGTGCTCAGACTCATAGAAGGGTCTATGATCTATGTTCCTGGCACAAATAGATTCTTCCTTAAGATGTCAACAGGCCCAAAGTTCTTGAGGGTCTGTTGTGATTGGGAATGAATTTTTGAAGCTTTTCTATTGCTGGTAACAAATGACTCCAAGTATTGTGGCTTAAAATAACACATTGTTATTATTTCACAGCATAGATTGGTTAGATGAGTCTTCTCAGGATCCCCCAAGGCTGTCAATCAGGATACCAACAGGATTTGGGAGCTCATCTGAGTCTTAGGGTCCCTGACAAAACTTTTGTCATGTTAAAAATTATTTTGATGAAATTTTGAAAGCCCAGGCAAGCTTTTTATTCTGTTTCAAAGACACCTGGTATTTTTTAACGTGTCTGTATTATATAATGTGCATGTATAATGTGGTGTGT
Organism: Cricetomys ansorgei; assembly: GCA_026225945.1. Lineage (NCBI taxonomy): Eukaryota > Metazoa > Chordata > Mammalia > Rodentia > Nesomyidae > Cricetomys > Cricetomys ansorgei. The sequence goes on from JAMJFZ010001796.1 coordinate 18,457,950, forward strand.
ATGTGTGTGTGTGTTTGCATATCTATCTGTGTAAGTGTAAGTGTCTGTATTGTATTCTGTATATGTATAATGTGGTGTGTATGTGTGTGTTTTTACATGTCTATCTGTGTAAGTGTAGGTTTCCCCAATGCAATGCACACATCTGAAGGTCAAATGATAACTTTGGGTGTCAGTCCTTGACTGAGGAAGAATCTCTCCTGTTCACTAGACTCTCTGATCTGTGTGCTTCCAGGACTCCTCTGTTTGCCTACCGCCTTCTGAAAGAAGTATACAGCATGCAAAAACATGTATCAGTGCATGGGGTTTATGTAGAGTCTGGGGAATCTAAAATTAAGTCATCGGCACCTTACCTAATGGACCACCTCCAAACCCAAGACCTGGTCCCTTCAAAGATCTCACTGGAACAGTACAGGCTCAGTAGTGTTGGTTAAGTCAGTTAACTTTTTAGAAACCACTACTGCAACTGAAATTTTTCTTTGTTATTTTCCATCCACTGTAGTTTAATCATAGACATGAAGCGTCATCATATTCACTTCTCAGCTTCTTTTTAAATAGAAAACTATACAAGGTGTACTCCCCTGAGGGTGGGAATGTCGAGTGACAGCCCAGAATCCTGAAAGCTCAGTGATACAGGTGAGAGTAGGTGTATATTGCTTCCCCACTTACTATCCAAGTATTGGAGAGCCTAAAAGTCAACATTTGGGAAGTAAATTTGAATGCAATAAATCAGGCACAATTCTAGAGTGTTCAGACACCATAAAAGGCTGCTGAAAAAAATCCCTTCCTTTTTTCCATAGAATAGATACCATTCATGTGGCAAAACATCTTGTTTATATTATTGCATGGAATTTGAAAACATCAAATTTCCTGTGGTTTCATCCTTATGTAGAAGACACTTATATGTTCAAAAGCTTCAGGCTAAGAATTAGAACATAAAGATCTAAATAGAGCATTGGTGAAAACAGCCCAATTATTATAACTGCAGTTTCCATAGACCACAGTCTATGTGAGTCCCCACTGCTGACTTAACCTAGCCTGTCAGATCTCTTGACTAAGTGTGCTAACCTGACCAGGCAGTCACTTCCACTATAAAAATGAGATGGCTATGGACCAGGTAAGGCTGGACCAGCATTATCTCTGATACAGGAAATGTCCTCTCTACTACTTTGGTCCATGGGTTTCTTCAGACTCCTGAAATTTGGGAATTGGTTCTAGAAAGCAATGCTCTGTGACTTCTAATCTGTGTGTGCATTTTGTATGATACATGTGATACATGTATGTGATCTCAAGTTATATGTCTTTTTAATTGACATGACTGCACTATTTTTCTTATTTTTGACAATTAAATGCATGTGTAGAATGGACTGTGATTATCTCTCTTATCTGTCTCCCACTATCAATTTTTGATAATGACTAAATGAAGATCAGAAACCTGCAACATGAAATGAAGTAGAGAGGGATCTAACTTTCCTCATGGTCTCTACATTTTTCTGTCTTTAGATTTAGATAGGGTTTTACATTATCTTTGCATTTATAATGAAGTAAACAAATTGATGAATTGCTGATTAGTATCATTTTCATAAGAAAATGGAAGAATGATTTGTAGCATCCTGTTTTACATTGAGATCCCATCTCTTTTACTGCCCTTTTCCACAGAGACATCTCTTACTTCTATTCATTTGATTTTTGTTTAGTGCCTAAGTCCTAAATGAAACTGAAACCACCATTGTTAGAAGTCAGCTTTGGGGCCTGCTAGTATTTTCACAGATATGTTTCCTGAGTTAACCTAGTCCCGGTTCAATTTTTCCCAGCCTTATCAACAATTTTTCTGAAATCCACATCAAGCATTATTTGATTGCATAAAGAATTTGATATTTTACTAAATACTTAACATTTTTTTTTAGAAAATGTCCTCATCTTGTGTCTACAGTCTACAGTAATGAGATAGAATCTCTCTAATGTTTAGGAGTATATTCCTCCTCTGACTTTTTAGGACTGGGTTAGCTCATTAACTTGGAGGTCTCTTCTAACTGTCATACTATGTTGCTTCTTTCTGGCACAAGTGGTTGTAGAAAACCTTTCTGTGCCTACTTACTCTACTGCCCAAGCTCTTGTTTGTTACATAACTGCATCCAATTTCTGTCCACATAATTCTATTTTCATTCTGCTTTCTCAGTGGCCTCCTCCACCCATACCTTTGCTATTTTTCTTTAACATTGGAGGCTACGAGTTCCCATGTTTCCCAAACACATTTCTCCATGGTCCTTCATTCAATGTCTTCTACTGACTTCTTCCTATCATTGTTGTCTCAGATCATTAAAAAAAAAAGACTATCTCTTTTATTTTTTGAGGTTAAATAATTAGATAATTTTCCCATTCTATTTCCTCATTCCAGTCTCATATACCTCTCCTTATTCTGTTTCAAATTCATGACCTCTTTTTCATTAGGTATTATTGAATATATGTATACCCATATTGCATGTGTACTGTACATATATAACATATTTTACACACACACACACACACACACACACACACATACAACCTGTGGGTTGTCTACATAGAAAGGATCTTGTCCTCTTAACTCCTTAAATGATAGTGTATCTGAATCCTCTCTACTCCTCATTCTAATCTTGATGAATACATGAATCATGAATTATACTTATTCTCCAGATGCTTGACTGAATATTTATATTCATATCCTCAGCAATATCACCAAGAGTTTCGACTACTCGTTCCCACACTGACCCAGTGATATTTTCCATGTTATCCATCTTGATGCTCAAGTGCTCTTTGTGCCACCCGTGATGTCTAGATAGCTTCTGTCTGTATCTCACCATGCCTGTTCACTTTCACCTCCTCTAGTTTATCTCTGAGTGCTGTCATCTTCATAGGGACATGTACAGGACAGCTTGGCTTCCCTCAGCCTCACCCTCCCTAGTCAATCCTCCTTGCTCCTTCCAGGCTTTCATCACTTGATATACAATTCTCCTTATTTTCTCAGCTCAAGTCCCTGTGCTCTTCATCATAGAAGTTCACTAGCAGGGTCTTTATTATCTGACCCCAGTGTACCCACAAAGCATCATCACGACATGCAAAGCAGATGCAAACTGGGAACTTCTTTATATAAGCCAACCCTACTCCTACCTCCCTTACAAGTAGAATCCTCTCTTTCTATAATTTTTTTTCTAAATCACTCTGTGTAGGACATTTTCATTTCTACAAAGTCCAAGAGCAACTGCTACTCTCTCTGTAATGATTTATATAGATGGTTTTGGTTCTGTGAATAAACAAAATTCTGTGTATTTTTCCATTATATCTGATATTTCATTTATTTAAAATACTTGATTGCCATTTATATTCCATTAAGTTTAAGCATTCTAATAGACAGATTTATTGTCTCTTCCTCTTTGTATCTTTAGTACCTACTGCACAATATGGTTTCACAGAGAATTCTGAATGGTGATCATTTTGATTCTGTTCAGTTTAACAAATAAGTCTTCCAGGAAATTAACTGCTCTGAAGAATGAAAGCCTTTTCTCAGACATCATTACTACAGAAAGAAGTTCAAGTAATTAGGGAGCATAAAGGCACTGTGAATCATGATCCTCAGACAGCTAGTACATTGTGCCTCAATCAATCTCTGAGCCCAGATTTTTCTATGATATAGTAACCATTCAGGGTGACTTAAAAGATGAGGTTGTTTTGCTCATTCTTAGACTTACATAAGCCTCATATTTCTGGTTGTTTTGAAATCTTGAATCTTGATAACATATGAATTCAATATGGGTCGCAGCAAGGGGTGTAGTTGACAAGCTATGTTTATATATAAATATAGACATATTATATAATATGCTATTTATAGTATATGACACATGTTATATTATATATGCAATGTATTATATATTATATAATATGTTATTTTACCATGTACTTTTTAGTTTAACTGAATGATACAAATCAAAGATTGTTTGACTTATTTCATTATAATCTCAAAAAAAATACATTTCTCAACTAACATGTAACACAGAACTGACATGTCTTTCCCTTAAATCTCTTTTAGTTACTAATTTTAATTTTTCATATACTTGTATTTTAGAAATTTAATGAGCCATTTTGGCTGCATTGCATTTCATTTATTTATTTATTTTATATATTTTCTTTTTATTGAACATTGATTTTTCTCTTAGATAGCATATCCTGATTATGGTGGTTTCCCCTTGCTGCAATCCTCCCCATCCTTCCCTCTCTCATCTGGATTTACCCTGTTTCTCACTCTCAGAAAACAAACAGGCTTTTGAGGAATAATAATAAAATGAAACAAAACATAATAGAGAAAGCAAAAACTGACACATCAAAAAAAAATACAGAAGAAAAAAAGCTCAAGAAAAGACACAAGAAACAGATTTGGATTCACAGACTCAACGTGTACATTCAAGAATCCCATGGAAACACTAAACTGGAAGCCATAATATAGAACTTAAAGTAAAAAGAGAGAAAAATATAAAAAATAAAGCAATATAAAAAGTAAAAAATAAGATTATTTTTTAAAAGCCCTGACAAGACATTAGGAGACAAGGATCATCCAAAGATGCCACTGAGTTCATTTTCTATTGGCCATCTACTGCTAGACGTGCAGCCTGCTCTTGAGAAGTAGTTTGTTTTCCAACTGAGACTCTACTGGAGGAAACCGAATTTTCATTTGCAAGTGGTTATCAATTAGAGAGAGCTTCTAGGTTCAGGATGGGATTATGTGTCCACTTCATTTAGCTCTAGTACCCTATCTGGTGCAGACACATGCATACGCTGTGAATGCTCCCTTGGTCTGTGTGAGTTCATATGTGTGTCCATCTTGTTGTGCTTAGAAGGCCTTGTTTAGTTTGTATACTCTATCCCTCTGTCTCTTATACTCTTTTTCATCCTCTTTCATGGGGTTCCCTGAGCCCTGAAGGGAGGGGTGTGACAGAACCATCCCATTTAGTACTGAGTGTTCCAAGTTTTCGCTCTCTGCATACTGTCTGACTGTGGGTCTCCATATTTGTTCCCATCTGCTGCAGGAGGAAGCTTTTTGATGATGGCTGAGCAAAACACTAATCTATCAGTATAGCAGGATGACATGAGGAGTCAATTTATTGCTATATTCTGTTTCTATTTCAAGGAGTAATTGAGGAGTTTTGGGGTTAACTCTTCTTTGAATGATTGGGATAATTCTGCACTAAAACCATTAGGCCTGGGGCTTTTCCTTTTTTTTGGTTTGGTTGGCAGACCTTCATGACTGATTCTATAACTGGGGGGCTATAGGTCTGTTTAAATTGCTTATTTTATCTTGATTTGACTTTGGTAAGTTTTATATATTGAGAAAATTATCCATTTCTTTTAGATTTTGCAATTTGGCAGATTTCCCAGGTGTCTGTTATTATATCCCCCTTTTCATCTGTAATTTTTTTTCACTTTTATCTTCTCTCTCTGCCTTTTAGTTAATTAGGATGAGTTTGTCAATATTATTGATTTCCTCGAGGAACCATATCTTTGTTTTATTGATTCTTTGTATCAGTTTTGTTTGTTTCATTGTATACTGATTTCAGCCTTGAGTTTGATCTGTCTTGCCATCTATTTCTTTTGGGTGTGATTTCTCCCTTTTGTTCTAGAGCTGTTTCTGGTATGAGATCTCTCCAATTTTTAATGTAGGCACTTTGTGCTATGAACCTGCCCATGAGAACCACCTTTATTGTGTCTCAATAGATGGGTTACATTGTATATTCATTAGCATTCAGGTCTAGAAAGCTTTGAATTTCTGCTTCACTCTTTTTTTCACTCGGTAGTGAGTTGTTCAGTTTCCATGAGTGTGTAAGCTTTCTGCTGTTTCTGTTGTTGATATCCGGCTTTAATCTGTGGTAGTCAGATGGAATGTGTGGTGTTATTTCAATTTTTATATCTGTTGAGACTTGCTTTTTTGCTGTTGTCAATTTTAGAGAAAGCTCCATGAGGTGCTGAGAAAAAGATATATTCTTTTATGTTTGGATGAAGCGTTCTGTATCTGTTAGGTCTGTTTGGTAATATCTGTTAGGTCTGTTTGTTAATGTCAGGAAGCTCCAGAATTTCTCTGTTTAGTTTTTGTCAGGATGACCTGTCCATTGATAAGACTGGGATACTGAAGTCTTCTGCTATCAATGTGTGAGGGTCAATACGTGATTTCAGTTGTAGTTATGATTCTTTTATGAACTTGGGTGCCCAAGTTCATAGGCACATAGGGCATAGGTGTATAGGGCATAGGTGTTAAGAATTGCAGTGCCTTCTATATAGACTTTTCCTTCAGTGAGCGTGTAGTGTCTTCTATATCTTCTGGTTAATTTGCATTTGAGGTCTATTTTGTCAAATATTAAAATGGCTACACCTGTTTGATTCTTAGATTCATTTGCTTAAAAATATTTCTCCATCTTTTACATTGATATTGTGTTTATCCTTAACGTTATGGTATGTCTCTTAGATGCAGCAAAAGGGTGGACCCTGTCTTCACATCCAATCTGTTAGTATGTGTCTTTTTATTGGGGAATTGAGATCATTGATTTTGAGAGAAAACAACCAACAGTGTTTATTGATTCCTGCTATTTTGTTATTGTTGTTGTTGTTGTACTGGTGGTAGTGGTAGTGGTGGTGGTAGTAGTGGTGGTGTGTGTGTACGTGTGTCTGTGTCTGTGTGTGTGTGTGTATGTGTGTGTGTGTGTTCCCCTGTTTTGATTTGAGGATTTAGGATTATTTATTTATTCTTTGTATTTTCTGGTTACCTTTTTCTAATGCCTTCTGTAGGGATAGATTTGTAGATACATATTGCTTAAATTTATTTTCTCTATCTGCTGTAATTGAAAGTTTGCTAGGTAAAGTAGTCTGGATTGGCACCTGTGGATTCTCAAATTTTGTAAAGCATCTTTCTAGGGCCTTCTAACTTTTAGTCTTCATTGAGACTCATTCTAATAGGTCTGCTTTTTCCCTTGCAGCTTTTAATGTTTTTTTTGTTGTTGTTGTTGTTTTGTATATTTAATGTTTGATTGTTATTTTCAGAGGGGAATTTCTTCTCTGGTCAAATCTATTTGGTGTTCTATATGCTCTTGTACCTTGATAGGTGTCTCCTTCTTTGAGTTATGGATGTTTCCTTCTATGATGTTGTTGAAAGTATTTTCTGTGCTTTTCATCTCGGTTATTTCTCCTTCCTCTATTCCTCTTATTCTTTTTTTTTCTTTTTTGTTTTTTTGAGACAGTGTTTCTGTTTTGTAAATCTCGCTGTCCTGGAACCCACACTGTAGATCAGTGTGGCCTCCAGCTCACAGAGATCTGCCTGCTTCTGCCTCCTGAGTGCTGGAATTAAGGGCTTATACCGTCACCACCCGGCTCTATTACTTTTAGATTTCATCTTTTCACAGTGTCCCAGATTTCCTGGATTTTTTTCCCCAGGAGTTTTTTAGATTTAACATTTTCTTTGACTGAAGCATCCATTTCTTGTATCCTATCTTCAGTACCCGAAATTATCTTTTTCATCTCTTGTATTCTGTTGGAGAAGTTGACCTCTGTGATTCTTGTTTAAGTTCCTAATTTTTTATTTCCAGATTTTTCTCAATTTGGGTTTTCTTTATTCATTCTATTTTCACTTTCAGATCTTGAACCCTTTTATTCCTTTATTTCTACTTTTTCTGTTTTCATGGATTTTTAAAACAGATATAACCATTTCCTCTTTATGGACTTCTATCATATTCATAGATGCTATTTTAAATCCATTGTCTTGTGTTTCAGCTATGTTACAAATCTTAGGGCCTACTGTGGTAGGTTTTATGGGTTGTAGTGAATCTTTTTTATTGTGTTTAAAACACTGGAATCTAGGCATCTGGATTTTGGGATGATTGTAATTCTAGATGCCAATGTCTGCCCTTGTCTTAGTGAGTTTTTTGTTCCTTGATTTCTGTTTCTCTCTCTGGTACTTGGTGTTGGCTGTGTGCTGCCTGGTAGGTTATTCTTCTGGAATTTTGCTCAGTGTGGCCACTGGGGTTCTGAGTAAAATGTGTTTCTAGGTATTGGGAGCTGACACTTAGGAGTGTGGTTGGGCTAGTATGGTGGGGGACAGGGGTCAAGTGTTCTCCAGCAGAGAAGAAAACAGGATATTCTACTAGGATTTGCTTAGTCCCCTGAGAATAAGGACAGAATGTAAGGAGAAAGCATAACAGGTGGTCTGCTCCGGAGCTGGGGATGAGACTGGGGGATGGGATTTGCAGAAGAGGTGTGAGTGAAGATCTGAAACTTGCCTAGCCTACTTGCTTAGTTGGCTTACTTACTTCTCAGGTAGACTTGGCTGGCAGATTCCCAGGGAACACTGAGGATGAGGATGAGCTGATCAGGGAGGAGGTTGGAAGAGAAGATCTGTATGTTCAGTTGGAAATGAGGACAGAGAGGTGGAGCAGGGTGCAGCAGGTGGTCTCCTATACAGTTGGTGGAAGACAAGGGTTTGGATTAGGGGAGAGGTGAAGATTCATTTAGGCCACCTACATTAGGGATGGGGGCATGTTTCCACTTGTTTCAGTTCTAGGACCCCACTTGGTGCAGACCTGTGTAGGCCCTGTGCATGCTGTTTCAGTCTCTGTGAGTTCACTGTGAGCCCAGTCTATTGTGTTTAGAGGGCCTTTTTCACTTGGTGTCTTTCATCTCCTCTTGTTCTTACACTTTTTCTGCTTCCTCTTCCAAAGGGTCCCCTGAGCCCTGAGTGGAGTGACTTGGTGGAAGAAATTACTGAGTGTTTTTTTAGGGCTGAGTGTTTCAAGGCTTCTCATCCTCTACATATTGTCTAGGTGTGAGCACCTGTATTTGTTCCCATCTGTTGCAGGAAGAAACTTCTCTGCTTATTCATAAATCCAGGGCTGATCTGTCTAGTTAATTATCTTTTTCTATTGATAGCCATCTAGATTTTAAACAGTTTTAAATCCTACCTCAGGAGAGTGTGTAAAATCATTTGTAATAGAAGAGTGACTACACAGCACCATCCCTTTAATTGACCTCAATGGAGCAAACAGTTATTGCAGAATGAGTGCTTTTATTTTATGACCTCTGTACTGAGACTTTCTCGAATATGAGTTGCTTTCTATGAAATTCTTTGTTAAGTGAGGTGGAGGTAATTTAATAGTAGCTCCTTTTAAGTTTGTTTTTTTGCTACTAATGTGTAGTAAATGTTTTCATGGTGATAAACATGGAAGCATGTCATCTTTCATAAACTTTTGCTTTCTGACAACTTCATCTAACTAGAATAGCTAAAAACTAGTGTCAGGGGAGTTGCTTACAGAAGCTAACCTTATTCTTTCATTACTGATTATGAATTTTAGTTTCTTTGTTTATTATTCTTAGTAAAAGTGTAGTCTCAAGTCTATAACATTTGTATGGATGTCCTTGGCAGAGTTATTAGTCAACAAGTGTTTACTGAGTGTCTAATATGTACAAAGGAAGATGCTAAGTAGGTGAGAAAAATCACCCTCCTCTTAAAATCATCAGAAGAAGCTATCAAAGCACAGGGACATACTGACAATGAAGTTCGATGAGAAGAAAAGGCATGGTATAAGTACAGGCAGAAGACATCCAGCCTAGAGTAAAAGAGTCAGGAATTACTACTTAAAGGAAGTGTGTAAAATGTTCAATATAAGAATGTAGTGTTTCAGAAATATTTCTTTCTTCCTTCCTTCCTTCCTTCCTTCCTTCCTTCCTTCCTTCCTTCCTTCCTTCCTTCCTTTCTTCCTTTCCTTCCTTCCTTCCTTTCTTTCTTTCTTTTTTTTTTTCTGAGACAGGTTTCTCTGTTGTAACTCTGGCTGTTGTGAAACTCACTCTGGAGATCAGGCTGGCCTTGAACTCACAGATATCAGCCTGCCTCTGCCTCCTGAGTGCTGCCATTAAAGGTCACTACTTTAGGCTAGAAATATTTTTTATAAAAATGTTTTAGATGAAAAAAACAAAAAAATCAAAAAACACAATGCTACTGATTGAAAGGGCTTTTATATATGGATATATGGTCAGCCAAATTGAGTTATATCCTTGTGTTTGCAAATAGCCTAAGTTCTGTTCTCAGCATATGATCTTTACCTGAGGAGTTTAGTTACTTATTTTATCTCTTGTGTCCTTTCATCTTTATGAAATGCATGGAGTGGGACTATAAGAAAATTGAATATGCAAAGATGAAACTCAGAGATACTTCCAAAGAGTAAATAGAATATATTTGCAAACTTTAGGATATACCAAGAAAACTCAAAACTAATCCTTGCCCGTGTGTGTGTCTGTGTGTGTGTTTGCACACACCAGTGTGTGCGCATGCACATGTGCATGTTGTAGTATAAATACATGCTCATTTAATATGTTAACATCTGTGTACACGTGTTGGAAATGAGAGGTCAAGTTGGACACCTTCTTTGATTTCTCTTCACTTTACATTTTGAGACAATCTTTTACTAAGAGTAGAACTGATTAATTTGACTAGACTAGCAAGTTTGTGAGCTCCAGGGCTATGCCTGTCCCTACTCTCCACCCCACAGCAATGGAGTTACAGATGTTAGCCAGCTCACCTGGGTTTTATGTGGTTGCTAAGGACCTGAAGTCAAGTCTTCATGCTTGAACAGTAGGCACTTTACCTTTGAGTCATCTTTCCAGACCTATATATTTATAAATTTCGATTAAATATTTTCCCTAATTATGTTTGGCCATGGCATTTGGCCATGACAATATACAGGCAGTATAAACTTTAGAAAAGAAAATATATACCATCTATATTTGCCTTGAAATCAAAAGAATATAGATTTGTTCCTGAATTGAAACGTTTCTGTTTCAATGTCTATGAAATCTTTCCTTTAACACATGTACAAGCCATCTTGACAGTGAATACAATTACATTACATGTAAAATTAGTTGCCACATTCCAAAAACAACTGAGTAGAGAATTACTAATTTGTGGGGAATTGACAACTGAATTTGGAGGTGTTGAGACAACATTTTTATATGGTGGATAAAGTAAAGGTTGGGTCTTAAAGTTTCTCTAATCAGTCTAGGAGAAGTAGAAGGATTAGCTTCCTTCCTAGACCCAAAGGACATGAAAATGCTGATTCTAATAAAAACAGGCCAAAGATCCTTTGAGACCAATGGGATGCAAAGTCATCTCCATGGAGGAACTATTCAGGTAGAAGTTGTGGGAAATCCATTCTCAGTATCAGACTTTGGGAAATCCACACTCTGTGCTGTAGAAGACCGTTCCCATAAATTTCAAAATAGAGACCGTACAATATAAGATGGCTTTGGTTCAGCAGGTATCTAAGGCCTTTGGAGTATAAGCTAAGTCTAAAGAACATGCAGAAAGTAGATACGAGGAAGCTGTCTGTTGCCATGCAGGAGCTGGCCAATGAGATGCTGGTACTGTGAATACAGTTTTTTCCAATACAGTTTTCTGAGGTACTCTTTACTGATGAACTGGACTAGGTAGCCCAGAGGAAATAGGCAAAGGTCCTAGAGGCCCGCAAGCTGGAAGAGGACTCTCACCATAGTGACAATGGTGTGACCCTGATTTCAGATCTCTATCTTTCAAACTAAGAGAAATTGAATTTGTTGTTTATAAGTCACCCAGCGTACTTTTTTTTTATTATATTAGGCCGAGCTAATGCATCTTTCCAAAGCAAAGGGTTAGGCTTATTTAACCAGCAAAGCCTGGAGGAAGTTTCAGGAATGGGTAGCTTGGAAGAAGGGTGCTTCATTGATGGCAGTGCTGCCACTGTCTGTAAAGCATGATGAAGCTTGTTTGAAGACTGGTGGAAGATCCTGTAAAATGGAAGTAGGTGTTTCTGGTGGTAAATAAGAAGCATACGAGAGAGAAATGAGAAGCTACTCCCTTAACAGGAGTCTACTTACCTCTGGTGCTTTCTACTTGAACAACTATAGGCAAGCAGGTACATGAGGTACAGAGTATCAACCCAAAGTCCCAAGACTAAGCATGGGAAGGGGCGATGGGAGCTTAGTAATAAACTCACATTAATGAGCCCAGTTCTTTATAAGCATTTATTTTCTGTCTCTTGGTGATATGAAGAGGGAAGAAGAAGAAAGGGGAGTCAGCCTCCATGACATTAGATGGCATTCCCTTGCTATTACACCACCATCTAAAAAAGTCTGGGTGTGGGTTTATCACTTTCCATGTTTATTAATATAGCCATTGGTTTAAAAGTTCCAGTGCCAAGAAGCATGCATGCCTTCCATTTCTGAGTTATGGTTATTTGAAGGAGGAAAAATCAGTGCCTAGCCAGAATTTGAGACAATAAAGGTGCTCCCTAGAGTTGAAATTTTTAAAAGACATTTTGACATATTATTAATCCATGGTCATTTCAGTTTTTTCCTGACTAATTTGTTTTATGTTCCATGTTTTGTTTCAAAGTGACATTACAAACAATAAGCTAAATAAGATATTTTAAAGTAGCTCAAGTGTTTCTTTCTCGCTTCCAACTATGGCTTTAATATAAATGATTTTAATTTATAGAAAAATATCCCCAGTCCAAAAACAAACCTAAAACTGTCATCAGGAAACATTTATCTTGATAACAGCTAACGTGCAGATCAAGGTAATTCTGATTTGCATTTGTGAAATAATCAAAATTTTCTAAACCCAACATCAAAGCAGCTTACAGAAACCGTGGGCGTTTTCTAGTTTTCTTCCCTATCTTTCATCTTGAGTTACTTTCTATATGAAATACACTCATGTGTTTGGAATAAATTTCAATATTTTTTTACATATGACGATTGACTGATTTGTTTGTTTGTACACTTCTGGGTGCATGGGTGTCTGCATGCCATGGCTCACATATGGGGGTCAGAGGAAAACTCTACCGCATGCGTCCTAAGAAGTGAACTCCCGTTGTCAGGATTGGTGGCAAGTGCCTTTACCTCCAAGCCACTGTTCTGGCCTTCAGATTGTTTTCTGCAGGATAATTTGTGATCCTCAATAATCATATTTAAATTATACCCCAGAATTGCTTGTGTTTTTACCAGACATTTGGAAGGTGGTATAAGCAGCCAAAATAAATATAGCATAGGGTGGGAGGAGAAAGACAAACATTTTGTTTCTCATGTTTTAAATATATATTTTGTGCACCTGAATTGTGATTTACGTCCTTTCCTCTTCCTTTTTTTTTTTTTTTGCAAACTATATGTGGAAAAAAAAAGAGTCAAATTTGGGCTAATGGACGATCAAAAGAACCTTTCCCATAGTTGTTCTCACAAAGATATCATGTGATCAAACCTTTTAGTAATAGTCTTACCCATCACATAATTGTTCAAAGGTGATTACTACGATCTTCAGACTAGTACTCTCTAAGTTTAAGCCACAGCCTAAGGCAGTGGTTCTCAGCCTCCCTACTGCCATGACCCTTTTAATACAGTTCCTCATGTTGTATTAAACCACAACCACAAAATCATTTTTGTTGCTACTTCATAACTGTAATTTTGCTACTGTTATGAATTGTAATGTAAATATCTGATATGCAGATGGTATTAGGCAGCTCCTGTGAAAGGACCATTTGACCCCAAAAGGGGTTACGATGCACAGGTTGAGAACCACTGGCCTAAAGAGTTTAAAGTGAGTATGAGAAGAAGTCCTAGATCTTTCAAAATGAGCTTGGTAGTTGGTAAGGTATACAAATGGAAGAGGTCAGTGAGGATGCTCCTCCCTCCTTTTCCAGTAACTCTGGGCAGAAGGCAAAAGAGTAGTAGCACAAATACTCTTTTGCTTCTTGTTTCTGTATATAACCATTACCTTCTAATGAGTCATATCAACTACTTTTTCATTCCATTTTTTGCTTATTGTTTAAATCTCTTTTAAGGTTTAGTTATTTCTATTTTATGAGTGTTTTCCCTGCATATATGTATATGTACCATGTTTGTACCTGGTGTCCACAGAGGCCAGAAGGAAGCATCAGGCCCTCTAGAACTGGGTTATACATGGTTGTAAGTTTCCAATTTGGTCCTGGGAATGAAAGCCAGGACTTCAGCAAGAGTAACAAGCGCTCTTAATCACTGGGCCACCTCTTTAACCCTGTTGATTAACTCTTACTGCTATGTTAACTCTATACATGCAGAAGCAGGAACAGAAGCAGGGATTTTTCACTGATGGAGATGCACCCAGGCATAGTATCTAATATGCATTAAATTTGTGTGCAGAATTAAATTTAGCAAAGTTTGTGGATACTCAATTATTACTATTCTTATTATTGCTATTTGCTTTAAATGAAAACCTCATTGAAAATCTAGAACGTTTTGAAGGTAAAGACTTATTTTAGGCAAATCCCTTTAGAGTCATAGAAACATTTTCTGGTTTTAAAATAATCCTGGACATGTTCCATAATAAGTATGTAGCATATAATATTTTATGGATGTTTATCATATAGCATAGGCTAAATCCAGCTATTGAAATTTAAATTTCAGTGGCTTACCAAAGAACTTTCTTTGTTATGAATTATATTCCAAAGATGGTCTTAAGTAGTTTTATACTACATGATAACCCAGGTTCCTAGGCTTACTCCAGTGTTATGGCCCCACAGCTTATATGAATATTTACTCATTAGTGACACGATAACCCAGGCCCCTAGGCTTTCTCAAGTGTTATGGCCACACTGTTTATATGAATTTTTGTCATCAATGTCTGGGTGATGAAAGAAAAAGGGATGGCTTCTCAAGCCCAACCTTCCCATCTTATTCCACTGATTATAAATTTTCCTATGAACCTCCCATGGGCCCATATGTTGGGGCTCAATCCTCAGACTGAAGGTGATAAAGTATTAAAACCTTAAGAGATAAAGATTAGGATCTGGAACAATGGCTCTTCAGTTAAGAGTTATTGCAGAAGATCTGAGTTTGATTCACAACACCCACATCATTCATATATATATATATATATATATATATATATATATATATATGAATACACACACACACACACACACACACACGCACACACACATACACATACAAGGGTTGAGGGAAGAAGATTCCCCTTGTTTCTTGTTCTAAGATATGATTTCTTCTGCATATCTACTTCAGTTCTGATGCCATCAGCTATTCAGTCCTAACTAGAAACCAAATTACTTGGGCTGCCCATCCTAGAACTTTAACTTCCAAAACTAGTAAGAAAGACTTTTACCTTCACAAGTAGCATACTACAGGTATTTCTTCATTAGGACTTTGTTAGTAATGCAAAAGCAACATAGCTTCTGATTGATTTGATTCTATGACATTATCATCCAATGGGGTTGTCAAATCATGGGGAGGGATGGTATAGGAACCAACATTCAAGAGGCTTGGATTATTGTTAAGAACTTAAAATGTTGGTAATAACTACTTTAAATTTCTACCCTTAGCTCTATCATTGTTCACTATTGATGGTGGAGTAAAATGTTTCAAACTGAGCATCTTATTATCTGATTATTCTATCTGGTATGAGTTTTGCTGAGCTAAAATAAAAATGTCAGCATGGCTGGTTGCATATCTGACTGGAGACACTGGGGAGAATCTTTTTCATGACTTTGGCTTCTGCCAGCCACACATACCCTTGACCTCAGTCTTCAGAGCTTGGCAACTGATCACATCCCCATGTTACTCCTCTCTGGCCCTACATCTGTCTTATTTCTTAGTGAGGCCATAACCAAGGACTCAGTTCTCTGTCTTAAAAATTCTTGTGGTTAGACTGGATTCAGCTACATACATAATCCAGGCTGCCGTCCCTTTCTCAGAGTCCTCAAATCCCATTGCATCTTCCAAGTCCCATTTTTTTCCC
Organism: Cricetomys ansorgei; assembly: GCA_026225945.1. NCBI lineage: Eukaryota > Metazoa > Chordata > Mammalia > Rodentia > Nesomyidae > Cricetomys > Cricetomys ansorgei. Next base: position 18,473,770 of record JAMJFZ010001796.1, read on the forward strand.
CATGGAAATCAATATGTTCACAGATTCCAGATTTTAGGATATGAACATCTCTTTTTTGTATTATTGTACCTATCATGGCTTATGTTTGATAAGACTATAGGTTCCATTTTATGGGAAGCATGAGTAAGGAAATTTTTTTTGAATGAGAGTAAGTTGATTATGAAGAATGAGCAAAAAGAACAAAAATATTGTAGTGTGTTATTATCTGTCAGCTTCCATGCAAGGAATCAGTACATGTAAAAACTAGGTACTCTTGGAAAATTCCATCTGGTTGGACTTTTATAAGTGCAATTTGAGTCAGCTCTTCTGCACACTTTATGACAATCTGGAGAAATTTATTATTATGGGAGATACAAACGTGATTCAAATTCTCCCTCTCTCTCTCTCTCTCTCTCTCTCTCTGTGTGTGGTGTGTTTTAGCAGCATGTGTTTCTACTCTTTGATTGCATTCAAAATTCTTTCTGTTAGGAAATTCTGGCAATAATTCTGATTTCAGCTGCCTTTGCTCCAGGGACTGATTTGGGCCTTGTCTTTGATATTGTACTTCTTAAATCACAAACTTGACTTTTTGAAATATGAGTGTCATGGAAGAAAGGCTTGCCAAGTCCAGCACCCATTTATCACTGAACAGATGCTCTCAAGGAAGGTCTTAAATGAAAATGCTGTACAAATGCCAAAAATGAAAAGAAAAGTGTTATATCTAAGGATTGGGAGTAGCTTCCCATTGTCTGACCTCAATTAGAAAAGAGCAGAAGGCTTTCTGAGAATTGCTTCTGAGAGGCCTGAAGTGGCTTATGAATGCTGGAGCTGACACGTTCTTAAACTGAAGTTCTGTTTGTGATCCAGTAACCTCCTTCCTTGACATATTTTCAGAAACATTAATGAATTTACACAAAGCTTACTTTTTCAGAGTCTATGGTCAAGTTTGAACTTGTGCTTACTGGAAATGCAGAGGATAATTGAATGCAAAATAAACAGAAGAAACTTTAAAATTGAAAAAAAAAACATAAAAATAACATGAGATTTAAATATTTGAACTAAATGAAAAAGGCTTCCCAGCAATTTGTTGTTAATATTCCCATAGGAAGCCTTTTAAAATTTATGCTTTCTAATAACACATTCATCTATGTGCTATATGCATATTTAGACTTACACACAAAAGTAACTTATTTCACTACTCCCTCAACAACCAATATTCACATGCGGTATTTTCCCTAATTGCGAGTGTATGGCATAGATTCCAGGGGCAAGCTTTATCTGCTCTCTAATTTTATATTACTATAATTCTACATTTAATAAATAGAACCTCCTTGTGTTATGAAGATACAATATGAATAAAAACAACAAACAGTACCCACTGTCTACAAGAATTGTAGCCTCGGAAAAAATGTCAGTATTACCCAGGTGTTTCTCTGTGCATCCTTTACACATGTGTGTATGCGCACACACACACACAGGTTTGTTGTTTTGAAACTCATAACCAATTTTCTATGTTAACTGGCAAATTATAACATTATTTACATTACAAAATACAGCATTATCTAGTTATAAATGTCTCGTAATTTAAGGACACGATACTACTATTTCATGGTATTTGTGTTTTTTCTAACTTATTTTTGGAGAGAAAAAAGGTCCACTAAGTTAGAGGGCCTTGGACATCTTTTCATATATAACCGAATCTCTCCGTGAGATCCATGCCTGCAGGTACAATTTGCAGGGAAACACAATGCATTTCATTAGGAATTTGAAACACAAGGCTGAATTGTACATCAACACATTTGTAGTTTCTTTCAAAAATTCATTATCATAGCAAAATCTAGCACTGAGAAATTGAGTAACATTTTTCCTACCAATGAATGTTGCATCTGCATCCAGATGATTGGCATATTTTTAGAGGGTGTAATTGTTCAATTGGAATAGAAGCCCTTTTGAGCAAACAAGACTTATAAAGAGAGTTGTAATGTGCTCAGAATTTTGCATGTATAATGGCTCAGAAAAGCTAGAGTGATTTTGTATGTGTGGATAAAGAAGTGGGAAGTATGCTTTTAATACAAGTGATTTTTTTTTGATGTGGTGCGTTCTAGTCCCCGTTTTTGTTATTAATAAGTTGTCCACATATTACCAGATAGCTTCTATAAAGGAATGCTATGTACAAGTCCAAGATAGGAGAGACACAGACAACAAAATATCTTCCAAAAACATTTTTATGTATTGTTCCTCATGAATTTATCAACAACTTTTTATTGAGCAATTAGAAGGTGGGTGATGGGCACTGATGCTAGCCTGGGAAATATAATCATGCCTAAAAGCTAATCCCTACCATTTAGGAATTTATGTTTCAGTGGAGGGAAGCCAGTAAATATAAATAAATAAGAAGGCAATTAGATATGGATTCTATGAAAGCCAATATAGTAGTGAGCACTAGGGAAGAAAAGCAGAGGAATGATCGTTTTTTAAACAAGATGATCAGAAAACAACCTTTGGATAATTAGGTGACAGTTAATTAGAATTTCAAAGGAAGTAATGGAGGACAGTACATACATGTCAGGAATAAGAATAGATCATGCAGAGAGAGTACTCTCTCCAGGTGTCAAGATTCTGAGATCAGAGCAGGGGCTTGCAGTTAACAATAGGAGCACACCACTGTGGCTGGAGCATATTGAACTTGGAAGAGAAAACTAGACTGATAAATTAGGTTTAGTTCATGCTCAGTATTATGAGACTCGGTACCATCTATTATGAGTCATTACAATCATCCATTCAACATGTATTTTAAGTCACTTCAAATGTCACAGGCCCCAGGCTAGACTCTGGGTATAGAAGGAAGAGGAAGCCAGCAGAGCTGTCACCAAGTGGTGCGTGCATTTCAGGGGAGAGAACCCAGCAAGAGCACAGAAGATTACATTTTATCATGATAATTCTGTTCTGGATGAAGCGGGGGGGGGGGGGGGGGGGGGGGGGGGGGGGGGGGGAGGGGAGTTGGGGTGGGGAATGCTTTGCTCTGAGGGTAACAATTTACCTACATGACTGCCATGCAAAAAATCACGATCTTTTAAATCTAAGGTTGTTTTTCTTTCAGCAGCCTGCTAGTTCCACCCTATTGTTGCAAATATGGTGTAATTTTGACATTAATCAGCAGCGTGCATCAAAGAATTGCGTCCTGGAATTAGGGACCATAGCTTTTCAACTGTCTCCTGGAATGCATGGCAGTGAATGTTTGATGAAAATGCCATCGTTTGACGTAGGTCTGACTTCCTGTCTTCTGTAAAGTTCTGGACTTAACTGTAAACTAGAGGAGTAGAACACTAAGAGAAGCTTGCTAGAAATTTGGGGACCGAGTGAGGTAGAGCAGATGGGAGAGTCAGTTCAGACCCGTGGGTGCTTTCCACGCTCATTTTGTCAGTTTTGAATCTCACTTGTGGTAAATAACAAGGAATTATATGTGATTTGTTTCGCTTGTAAATAGTTAAATTCACGGGGGAAAAAGAACAATTGCTGGTGTTGCCTCCTATATGGCAAATAAGAAACAAATGAGCAAAAGCAAATCTTCCCAAGGGAATCTGCTCACAACAACCAACAACACACAGAAAATTCAGACATCCAGAGACTGCAGCTTCCTGTCATTTCGTCATATATGCCCAATGTCTCTAATATCTCCTACCTTCAGGACATTCTGTTACAGCTTCAAGCCACTTGCTGGGCTGTGTCTTGGAACACTCTTATCCTCTGGTCTAAATTCTGTGTTCTTTGGAAGAATTTGAGGACATAGATTTGATTGAAAAGGCCTCCTATCTCCAAGGTAACACTAAATTCTTATTGGATGAGAACAGTTTGTCTTCCTTCTGTGAGTCTTTGTATTTGGAAGGCATTATGGGGGCAAAATTGCTTGGGAACATTCAGAGTCTCAGAAATGGAAGAGGCAGTGCAGATGCTGATTACCTCCGGTGCTTGTTTGTTCTCTGTAGGTTGTACCTGCTGCTCAGCCCAAGGTATCAACCCATACTCTGTTCCCATTAAAACAAACTTCCTCTCAAGCTGTTTTTTTTTTTTTTTTCCAGCAGCACACACCCTTGCTTAGTTTGTGTGCCTAGGAAGCAGGCTTAGCTTCTATGTACTTTGATAGAATATCTTCCTTTATTTTAGTTGTGACAAAAACTATAAATTTTTACACCATGTAGATTCATTATTTTTTTTATGCATAGGATGCCTGGTGACCATATAAGATGCTCACTTCCCCACTCATTAAAGGATATTTTTTAATTGGAATTAATATTAGGGGTGTTCAGAATGAAGGGGCAATGTGAAAATTTGTATCTTGTTATTTATCACTTTATGAAACTTCCATTTTTGTTATAAAACAGACACCAAGCAAGAAGCCAGAGCTCTAAAGATAAGGAAGAGATCTTTTTATCTAAAGGGGAAGAAGGACACTAAATAAGCAGTAACATAATACATGCACATGGTGAAAAAAAGAAAGGAAGGAAGGAAGGAAGGAAGGAAGAAAGACCCTAACAAGCAGTATTTTTATACTGACTCTTAGGAAGCATCCCTTGACGGAAAAGCAATCCAGAACTGAAAGGCTAAGTAGGCAGGGGGGAGGGGCAGAAGAGTAAATGATGTTGAAAATACTTGTTGGCTTTTGGGGTCTGACTTCCTGGACTAGAAGCCTCTGTCTGGCTTCTAGGGGAAGCAGGCTCTGTGAGATTTGGCATAGGAAGGCAGTGGAAACCCTCCTCCACCCTATTAGGCAAAAGTGTCTCAGTCAGCTAGCCACCACTGTGACAGAGTACTTCAAAAGGAGGAAGTATTTATCGCTGCTCACAGTTTCAGAGATTTAAATCTATGATCTTATGGCAGCAGGGTGCATCAAAGTGGTACCATGTGGTGGAGAAGGTTACTCTCTTAGTGCTGGTCAGAAAACAAAAGGGAGAGGGAGACCACAGTCCTGGGACCTCCTTTAGAGGCATGCCCTAATAACCTAGCTTCCTTCTGTTAGATCTGTCTTAACAGTACCACCACCTGGAAATGGAGCCATAGTCTGCAACCAAGACTGTAACCAATAGGCTTTTATAGGTCCAAACCTGAGCCCAAGCTGTTACCAAGTGTAAACTTGAGAAGTGTGTTCACGACAGTCAGAATTACCTTAATGGTATAATTGTAATCTTATAAAGAATCTCTATATCTAAATGAGCACAGAGAAGAATGTTTCTGTATATATAAAATATAGATACAGATATATGCACATATATGACTTAGAATTTATATATTGAGATTAAGCATAGGCTCATGTTTTAATATTTTACCATTGGTCAAGAGGTCTATAAGTTGAAGCTTAAATTTGGTATTAATAGTTAAACCTGATATTGATTTAAATGTCCAAGATGTGACTTGGGAGTTGAAAGAGATTTGCAATGAATAATGGGACATTATTACAGTCTGGATGAGTGACAATATCTCTTTTCTTATTTATGATTTAGACTCAGTATTAATGTTATTTTTGTGATTTTTTTCCTTTAAGTCATTCTTCAAAAACTTCCTAAGCGTGTACCAGGTACCTTCATCATATTCACTAGTTACTGATTCTCCCTCCTCCCCCAAGCAGTCCTCCATCGCTTATCCCTCCCAACTTCATGTCCTCCTTTTATAATTTCTAAAATTAATTTTAATACAATGCGTTCAATTCATACTACTGAGATGTACACAGGCCACCCAATAGGGCATGAATAACTTTGCAGTGGTGCACTGCCAAAGGAAAGAGACTCTACCTCCTCTGTCAAGCGCCTAGAGGTCTTCAGCTAGGGAGAAGGTCTCGGGATCCACTCCTCTTCTCTTCCACTGCATGCTGGAACTTTTAACTGACTTGATCTTACGCATATCTTGTGTAGGTAATTACCACTATTGTGGGTTCTTGTGTAGAAGAACCATGCCATGTCCAGAAGACAGCATTTCACAGCACACTTTCCCATCCTCTGGCTTTTGCATTCATTCCTCCCTCTTTCGAGTTGTTTCATGAGTCTTGGTTGGGAAGTACCATTATAGATGCTTCATCTGTGGATGAGCGCTCATGGGTGCTAATTCTTAGCACTTTGAACAGTAATGCATTCCTGTATTAACTACCATCCACTACAATTAGAAACTGCTCTGAACAAGGTTGGAAGCTATATATATATATATATACATATATATATATATATATTTCATTCCAGATAGGAATTCCCTACTGTGAAGCAAGCTTCAAATCCAATGAAGAGAGCAGTTGTGTATCCCCATAGTCTTGCCACGACTGTACCAATGATCACATCTTGCTGGACAGATTGTTATTATAGTATACAGGACTTATTGTTGGATATGATCATGTCTTTTCTCTGGCAACAGCTTGCATATTGCCTTAAAGCACTATGAAAAATAATCAGCAGGGGCAGTATCCCTTCTGTGTGTCCTTCAAGAAAAGTATGTAGTGTCTTCAGCAATAAGGTTTTACCACTTATTTATAATGGTCAACCAAGAGATATGACAGTAGTCAGTGTTGTTTTGAGTACCTCTGGAATCTCTATGATCAATAACTATTAGGGAGGAAATCCCTGTCTAGCATTGAGATTTTCATTTAATAACTTCTGTTTCCTGGGAGTAGTAATATTCACTAATATGCAGTTTTTCTGTTCACAATATTTTTTTCTTTCAAATATACTATATTTGAATTAGTTTACAAACTAATGAGGTTTCATAAGGCTGAGTTTTGGTTAACCTATCTTCTACCCCTTGTTTCTCCCAGGCCCCTTTCCCCTCTCTTCTTATACCTTTAGATCCAGCTATTATCTCCCATTTCTTTTATACTTCATATGACCTGCTTTACACTTTTATCATACCATCTTACTTCAATTGTGAGATCATAGGTTGGAAAGCAGCTTCTTCATGGACAGTTCATATCCATTAAGCCTCCCCCTAGCCTTCATTTCACCATCTTTATCCCCTTCGCTAAAACCTGAATTTTAAACTAGGACCAAATAATAGCTTGTGCAATCATTATAACTATTTGAATAAAGACTAGATTTCACATAATCCCATGACATCATCCAGGCTCCACAAATTGTCTCAATTCTGTGACACAGATTGCCCTGGTTAAACTACATAAGTCACCAAACAAAGCCAAAGTCATAAATCTGAGAAAGGTACTGGCAGGGAAGGGGAGATGATGGACACAAAGGAAGATAAGAAAGGAAAGGGATAATCAGAGTATATTCTACACATGTATAAAATTGTCAAAGAATTAATAAGAATTGTTTTATGTGTATTTCTTTTGTTGATATGTCCTGTTCTCTAAAACTTTATCAAGAATCTGTATGGCAGTACCTATGAAGATATTTATAGTTTTCATTTTGCCGAAAGGAAATTGAGATGAAAAAACTAAGAACGGGAACACTGACATCACTCTGATAGCAAATAGTCTCAAAAGAATGTTCTGCCTTTGAAAGTAAACTGAATTCTAAAATATGTATGTCCACAGCATTGAAACCTATTGTTCAAAGAAAGTGGAATATTGATCTGACAGTTCAATGAACATAAAATCTATGTTTATCTGGGTAGTCACTCATTTTACAGTTTCCTAGAGCTGGTGGTTCTTTGATATTGGCACCATTAATTTTTATAGCTCCATGTTAGACAAATGTGCAGTATATGTGAAAGCACGTGCTCTCATTACACAGTTTGCTATATTATATTATATTATATTATATTATATTATATTATATTATATTATATTATATTATATCATATTATATTATATTATATTTCCTATATTATATTATATTATATTTCTTATATTACCCATATTATATTATATTATAGTTCCTATATCATATCATATTATATTTCCTATATTATATTATATTATATTTCCTATATTATATTATATTATATTATATTATATTATATTATATTATATTTCCTATATTATATTACAGAGAAAGTGGCGATAACTGATAAGGATGCTGCTTCTGTGCTTTTAATCTTTCCTGTGTCCCAAACAGTATGACAGATACCTCCACTCTAGGATCTTCTAACAACCTCACAAGGCCATATGAAGAAACATTGCTAGCTCCATTTAACAGTTGAGTTCAATGAGGCTTAAAGAATTCATTCATTTATTTTCCTAGGTTATGTAACTGCTAACTTTGATTCAAATTTACGCTAATCCAACTCACAAAAAAGTAATATTAACAATATTACGGGAAGCTTAAAACCTTTCTGATACGCAGCTCTTCTTAGGGAATGTGAACAACTGTCTGTTAATCATAGATAGGTCACCAAAAGCAGATAAGAGATAGTTTCACCTAAGTGCAACTTGGTGAACCAGTGTGTGCACTGAGGTCACTTATAGGAACATGGAGGTAAAAATATTTACAGCAACAGGAACATGTCAAAGGTAGCTGCACTGCAGAAAAGCCTACTGCAGCATGAATGATAGCTCACAAAAGTGGCATTCTTGGTGTGCTCTGACCAACTTTCAGTCCCCATTAAGGCACTCCTTTATCCCAGCTCTTGTTTACTATTCCTATAACATTGGAGAGGAGCCTTCTGAACCCTGGAATTTTCAAAGCTTCTCAAGTCTTCAAAGTTGCATGAGGTTCCTGAAATGTCATTAGTTTCCTCAATATTATAAGTCATCATTCACCCTGCAGGAAGGAATGTTTTAATTAAAAAGAAATAGCTACATAACAAGCAACTCTTTATCTTTGTATTTGGAAAACTAATAAGAACCATAATCCTTACAGGAAAGTTAATTCTTTGCCTGTATGATAGTAGAGTCAGAGAAGCTGGATTTAAAGCCAGATTCTGAACCTGAGCAAGTGATTCAACCTTTTTAGAACTAAATTTTAATGTCTGAAAAAATAAAGTTTACAGTACTGTCTACTGTATGGGAATATGATTAGAATTTCAAGAATTAATCCTCCCAAAGTACACTGTCTGATAGAAATCAGGTATCGAATAGATGATTTCTATAATGATAATACTATTCATGATATTGCCTTCATCTTTGAAGTTACAGTTCCTTTACAGATGTTAGCAAACATCACCACAGCTTCAGTGAAGTTGAAAAATGCTTTGCAGCTTTGGAAATTCAAACTGCTTCCCTGTGATCTCACATACCTACGAAGATCACAAACATTTCTATCTTTATATCACAACCAGAACAAACTGACAAAGGATAATCCCCAGGGACCATATCTGTGGAACTGCAGGGACTTGGCTTCTAGGGGGTTGGCCGCCCCAGGGACAGGAAAAATGTTCTAATCTTTAATCGGATTTCTCATCCATCTTATGTTCCCTTAACATAATTTCCTCCTGGGTGAAATCCAAATTAACTGAGCATCTATTGGGTGCTCAGCACCATGCATTTTCCATGGGTACTTTGATGTTATCACATTTTCCCCCTCAAGACGTGAAATCAACTTATTTGGTGACTTCCTTTTACTGCAGGCAGAGATGCAGCAAATGATAGGTTCTGTCAATTTATAGAGATAACTAGTGGATGGCTTAAAAGTATAAATAAAAAATAAAAAATAAATTTAGAAAAGACTTATGACTAGTGATTTAACAACTCTGATTCCCCTACATTTTCAATATGTGTATTGTGCTTTCTAACTTAGTTTTTGGATGGCCCCTGGGTATAGGTGATGTGTATTAAAAGAAAAAACCATTTGCAGCACTTCTAGTTGGGGAAGCTATAGTAATGTGTGTCAATATTTATTTAAATTGTGTTTCTAAATATATCTCATGTTTAGGGTTTCAAAAACTTTTAGAAGATAAAATTCCATTTATAAAATTGAAGATGAAAGAGAAGCAGAAAAATTCAAAGGCATATTTAAGAAAAGGAAATTGAAAACTTTAAATCATACGTTTGTAATTTATTTTCTGTTGAGCTATTATCAGTAGTAATTATTGATCAACTACCTTTTAGGAGCAAATCTGTGTTAAGTTTTGGGAGCTCTTAAAAATGCTTAAATTCTGCTGCCAGAAAGGTCATAATGCCTAGGAGAGAGAAGCTGATATTCTACTACAAATAGGTAACGAAAAATTCAAAATAAAGTGACAGCAATTGTAATACTAAATAATATAAGGAGAAAGAGAAGAGGTGGTGTCATTTGAATTGCACCTTAGAGATACTGAAGGGGTTCCTCTCAGGAAGAAAATAGAGAAGAAAATGGCTGAGTAATTTAGTGGACACACATAGCTTTGAAGTATGAGGAAATGGTTCCCTGCTTTAGCTCATGTGAAAGACTCATAAAGAATGAAAAATATCAGCGTGAAACAAAAAGATATTAATTCAGCTTAGGGATGAGTTAGCTGTCTGGTATGCTAGTAGATAAGTAACAATCATGTTGGCTGTCATGTGTTCTGTATTATTCTTCCAACTACACAGAGATCCCAGTAAACTGTCACTCTCACACATGGGATGGTAGCATTAACAAATATATAGTGCATTGGTGCCATCATTTGTAGTAGCTTTGATATGTTAAGTTTTATATTAACAAAGAAGATTTTCTCCAGGAAATGGCCACTTGAACCCCTGATTCCTGATCTGGGACAAGGTTTAACGAATCCTTACACCCTATATATGACAGAATCAAGCTTGATTTTTCCTTTTCATGGATCTTCATGTTCCTCTCTGTCCCTTCCTTATAGTCTAATGGTGATTGAAAAAGCAACATTTTCATTTTTAGCAGATAAAATATTTAACCCTCCTTATTCTTGGCACATGGATAATTTGAGTGTTTCTTCACTTAGACCTCACTCATTCATACCCTTCCTTTGCAAATGTTACTATTCCTCATTCGTCTCATCATCTTCTTGCCTGTTGAGTCAAATAACACCCCAAAAAACGGCAATCTTAAGGGTCTCTCATTATTTTAAGGCCAGTAGAGAGTATTTGAAGTTCCAAAGATGACTATCAAAATGTCAAAGGTCTCACACTCACTCAACAATGAAAAATATTTTCCACCCACATGCTTGCAATAATTCCAATCTACTTATCTTAGTGATTAGACAAAGATTATTCCTCATATAGACCCATTCATGGTCCTAGCAAGAGCAGAGTGAGGAGTGCTGAAGGGAAATATTTGTGCAGTCACCTCCAATTCGTGTGAACCAATCAAGAAAGCAAAAGAAGAGATTCAGAGTGGTAGCTGGTGGGGTGGTCATGAAGAATCCTCTCAAGAGGTGACCTTTAAGCTGAGGTCTGAGCAAGACAAAGGAGTCAGCCATGTTCATATAAACAATTTCACATATTGTTAACGATGGTGCAAAAGCCACAGTCAGTGCAGACCAAGCTCAAAGGAGAATGTTACATGAAGGCAGAATATGACTATGCTAGTTTCTAAATCAAAAACATGTGCACATACTTTAGAAATCAAAATTATTAAAATACACAGAAACAAATCTGAAGTGTAGGGAATGGCTATATTGCCATTTGCAACCCTCTATGCTATTCCTCCATCCTAACTAATGACAAAATCATGAAGATGGGAGTGGCCATCTTATGTAGGAATTCTATGTTCATTCTTCTGGTGATTATCCACCTGAAGTTCTTAAATTATTGCTGGCCTCATTTCCATGACAATTTGGACAGTCAGCATGCTGTGCCTATAACAGATACATACTTGATAGCCAGAGACACTGGAAACTTCTGTGGGGCTATCAAGCTTTGCTCTATGAGTCTCAGGCTTTTCATTCTTTGTGGTTAACTAGCTCCACTCTTCCCTTTTATGTTAATGTCTTCACTGTGATTTTAATCTAGGCTTTTGGTCCAGAGTATGTAACCTCTTTTTATATCTCTTCTCTGAATCACACTGTGGTAATTTCATAATATTGAGGAAGCAATCTTACTTCCTTAATTTTCTATATTCTGGAAGGATGCATTCTGTATCCTCAGAGTACAGTATGTACCTTAGTTCTATGAAAACGGCAATAGCAGTTTTCTGAGATATCTACATGCACAGGATATTAATTTTAGATTATTTCATTTATCAATATTATTGTTGTATCCTAAGCAAACCAAGAATGCCATAATTAAGACAATAATTTATTATTTTTTTATTCATCTGAGATTTTACTTATCGTATAATAATGTTTTTTTCTACTCTCTCTGACATTAGTTAGGGCCTATTATTTAGTTGTACTTATATGGCACTGGATATGAGTTGGAAGTATGAAGGATGCTTCAGTCTGAGACCCAATAAGTCACTTTTGCCACATTCTATTGCATAAGGGAAGCCCAAGTTCTGCCTTATTCAGGAAGAGGCAGTCTATTGATAAAGGAAGAAAGGAATTAAGGATGGCTATCTTTGAAGACTATTTGTTTTCCACAATTTGCTTTCTAGTTTAAACAGTGACAGTGGATAAAAGATCCTCAAGCTTCTTCCAAAGCTTCCATTGTATTATCACATTGGCTTGAAATGAATTATCCTCTGATATGGCTTCTCAGGGAGCACTCTTTGGCTATAGTTCTCATTATGGAAAGGCTTTATATACAAAGCCAAATTTAATCTAAGCTATGTGAGCCCACCGTAATGGCACACCAGGAGCAAGAAACCTATTGTGTGTATATTCTTGGACAAAAAATTAGGGGAAAAAGAAAGCCAGGCACCTAAAATTCAATGGCTTATACCGCCTCAGCTGTAACTTGTAGCCATTGCCTATACTCTGAGGGCAGAAAATATTTGTTGCCTAGGGTCTAAGCTCTCTGTGCTTTTTATTTGCCTCCTGGTTTCTAATATTCCTTCCCAAAGTTACCCTTTCTTCTTCATAAGAAGTGGCCTGGTGTCTGTGAGTAGTCTTCTGCTGACTAGCAGCAGTCTTTATAAGTTTTGGCTCCCAAAGTATTCTTTTATTTAAATTTTAAATTGTCTCCAGCAAATATGGATTGTAAAACACCTTTATATTTTTAATGAACTTTCAATGAATCAAATTAGCTTTTGCTTCATTAGATGAAAATCAAAGTAAGAGATTGAGCTAGGGCCCTCTCTACATGGGGATATGGTTAGATTATTGTAGAATATTTATAAGATCTTAAAAGCCCTGAGTTCATGACCTAAAATATGTTGGACTTTTCAACAATCGATTGTATAGTTTTAATGTTGATTTTTAACCCTCATGATCAGATTTTGCCAGTCCAACTATGATTTTGGCTTTAGCCTGAACCTCCTTTTCTATTAGGAGGCTTAGCTACCCAAAAAAGACTCACAACAAAATACTGCACTAGAACTACTTCCCTTTATCTCGACCTGAAGATATATTAGCTCCTTTTGTAGCATCATTCTGTTCTATTGTCCTTCATCAGGTGTAGCTAAAACAGCCCATTCATATTTTTACATCCTTCTGAATCTCTCCATAATTTTATCCTGTACGATTTGTATTTCTATATGGCGGCAGACGGCAGTTGCCCTACTTTTTCCCCAAGCTGCTCATAGACTTCCCATTTTCCCACCTTCTGCAGCAGTTTACTCAAGACTCACGTGGCCTTCCAACACATTGTCCTTCAAGCCTCTGTTGCCTGTGTCCCAAAGCTGGTTTCGGCTAGACCAGCATCACTCCTGGTATTCACTTCAAATATGCATCACTATACAATGAACTGTCCTCAGTGGGTGTGCTCAGCCTTTGACATTGCCACAACCAGCTTTTATCATCTTCGAAGTTCACATTGGAGAACTGCAATTGAGTCAAAATGTTTTAAGTAAATTATAATTTTCTACTGTGCTACATTCGTAGCTATCCTCTGATATCTGCAGCTCATGGACAACTGGTTGAACATGCTTGAGATTATTGCATTATATTAATAATAATATAATCATGATAATATTTACTCCTGATTCTATTTGTGAATCTACCAGGGCACTATGTAGACAGACCAGGGATGGTCAATTCCCTCATGGAAGGTCTTCTGTCTTCTATGGAATAAATCAGAGGTGGGGGTGAGATGAGCCAGCAGCTTTACTGGGCTCATTCAGCTGGATTTTCATATTGGTACTGTCTTTTTATTTTCTTCTCTCTATGGTTAGCCTGGATTTTCTCCCAGCATAGTGATTTAGGTATCATATTACAGGATGGCTGGATTTCTTGAAGGTGGATGGGAGGAAACAGACTTCACTGACCAGGAAACAATACGTGCATATACAGCTGAAAGGAATTGTTACTGGAAGTTGCCAAACAGAAGTTTGTTTGTTTTTTTCTGATTTAAAGTTCTTTATGTATTTCTAACCACAACCTGTTAGAATTACGTGTGATGTAGAAAATGTCTGTATACCTCAAAATAAGAATGATTTTAGGAAGTAACCTTAATGCTCATTGAATGAAATGAATTAACATCTTTAAATGTATTTTAATTTTCTTTTTAAATGAAAGTTTTAGACCTTAAGTTTATTTTACTACCAGTAGATTGAAGAGTAAAGAAAAAATAGCAATTTTGGTAAAAGTATGGGTATACACACACACACACACACACTCACACATTTTGAGATATGTGTGTGGAAGAGTAGGGAAAGGGATATATGAGTATAAGTCAAAACATCCTTAAAGGTAATGTGCCTAATATCATGGATCTCAAGACACTCAGAGCTGGATTGGGTTCCTGTCTTTGATCTTAAGCGAATGCTCCTTCAGACCTTACTCAGCTGACAGTCTCTAAAAGTCAGAATCATTGCTAAGCCAGTAGCCAGCTTTGCTTTATTTTGATCTACTCAAATGTTGAGTATCTTTTTTGTTTTGGCAACATATCTGGAAGTATAATATGGGTCCTGAAACTTTAAATTTGATCAGTCCCTTTATTATGCATTCTAGTCTCTCCTGTAAGTAGATGAAGGACACTGCAGCTTCCATCCTTTAGAAGAAACATCTTAAAAGTTGTTGATAGTATTTTGAAGCTAGTATTTTGGAGCTTGTGACTGTGAAAATAAAAATATCTCTCAAAGCTGTGGAATTGTGAGTTGTGAAGAGGGTTATTGTGAGCACAGTTCCCCCTGCAAGTGGGAAATGTGTCTCTCACCTTCAAAATCAACCTGTACCAGAATCACACAGGGTGGACATATTTCCTAGGTTGAATTATTATTAAATAAATCTGTACAGAAAGATATAAAACACTATAATTCTGTTTGTTCTATGGATAAATATCATTTGAAACTATATTATAGTAAACCATAAATAAAATAATGAATTATATAGCTTTCCCCTATTGATTTCCTTGTCTAAAAAGGTATAGAATATTAAGTTGAACTTAGGATGTTATTCCCTAAAAGTATAGGCAGTAAGCAATTCATATTTGATTATTAGTAATATATAGTTTGGCAAATCTGGTTACCTGCACTAGGTCCACACAGGACTAGCCTTACTGACAATAAGTCACGGAAGGTGGAGGCATTCAGAGGGCCCTATGTTTGATGTTGAACTAGTGGTTATTGATAGATTCTGGGAGTTGGAGAAATGTCTTTGTTGTGTGTTCTGCCAGTCTCTTATGGATAGCTCTAAATTCATGGCCACACAAAAGACCCTGGATGAACTTAGTGAGTCATAAAATAAAATGAGTAGACACAAACATAGGAGATTTGTGGGGATGAGGTGGTTGGACAGGGATTAGAAGGATGTGAGAAGGATGTGAGAGTGGATGACGTAAGAGTGGTATGTATTATGTAAATGTGTGAGATTGTCTCAGAACAAATGTGTATGCGTGTATGTGTATACATACATGTATATATGTATATGTATATATATATATATACACACACACACACACACACACACACACACACACACACACACACATACATATGCACACAGTTTGAATGAATGAATGTCTAACCTAAAAAATCTCTAAATGTCCTTCAAACCTTGGAATTCTTGGGCACAGAGTGTTTCCATACAGAGAAATGCTGACCTGTGTTGTGTTACTTTTTTATCTCAAAGGTTATGCACACTGACAGATACTAAAGCAGATTTTTATATTACCCTTTAAAAAACAACCAAAAAATGTTTTTTTGAAGGATAAGTTGACAAAGGACACAGTGAATTTCCAAAATTAACTGTGAAAGACGGATCATCTAGGCATGACTGAAAGCCATGCATAACCTTTGTACTCAGGTACTTCATTTCAAAAATGTCACTTTCTGCTCATTCAGTGAGACTGTCATTATACTATTTTAAGCTTTAAAATTTGTGTTCTGAAGCTGAACAGGAATTATTGCTTCTATCTTTGGTCTTATTAGAAATAATTTAAAATTCATTTAAAAGTGATAAAAATCATCTTTTCCTTATGGTTGAATTCAGTTAAATGTTGAAATCTGCAATGCAGTTCTTACTGTCTTTGTGTGTGTGTGTGTGACTTTTATTAGCAACAATTCCACATCTGTACATGTAGCTCAAGACTATTTTAAGGGCTTCAGAAAAAAATTATACTAGGAATTAATTTCTTTTACTTTTTAATTCACCAGAAATAGACTAAAGTAGAATAAATTATGAGATAAAGTTACATAGAATTTCAGACTTTTCCATATATAGCTAAACTTTAAAAATATGACAGTTGAAATATATTATCATTGATCTACCTTGTGATATGTGGGTAAATGAAGAGAAAAGTTAGATCATTAGAAAATAAATTTGCTTCTCATCTTATTTTTCAAAATGAATTATGAGATTTTGGGGGAATGTGAAATAAAGATACACTGTAGGAATACCCTTCTCTCCAGTTTTGAGAGAATGGGTTCAATTATTTGTAATTTATTCAATAATTTATTCTCTGGATAACTTTTATTATCCCAATCCAAAACTTGTATTCAATTCTAATTAGGAAGGACAGAGAAACAACTATTAGAGTTATGTGAATCTGTTAGTGTTGGGCACTCTTCACCAGTCAGGGGAGGGAAGAGGGAAGCTTACATCTTCATGCATGAGGGTTTTCCCAGGAAAGGCCAGCAGGAGAGTCATTCACCTGGTGGAGAGTTGAGGACAAAGCACAGAGATCAAGTGTGTCTAGACGTGTCAACTACAGGCAGCAAACATCCAGATAGTGAGTCAGAGTCCAGCAGTCTCTGTTTAAGCTTAAATTACAAGGAAACTTAATCACAGCCCTACTAGTGGAAGACTGCTCCTGGATGAATATTTGTTCTCATAGTGCTGTGTGCAACAAACAACATGCTTTCCTGAAGAAGATGAAATGGTGTGAGGCAGGGAGTAGGAAAAATTTAAAAGGCTGCCTGGAAATGAAATGTATTACATCTTAAAATAATAAAGGTACTCTTAATATCCTAATACCAGAGGATGGAATTCAAATAGGTACTCATCATTCAACTGCAAAGAGCACTTGCATATTTACATAGGGATCAATAAGTACACTTTTGTCTTAGCTACCTAAGAAGGACATAACAAAATGGAGGGATTATTTAAAGCACAGAAACTCCTTTCTCCATAGTTCTTACCACTAGAAGTCTAAGATCAAGGCACTATGTGTTTTCCTTCTACTGAGGGCTTTCTATCTGGCTTGTAGATGGTTGCCTTCCCTCTGTGGTCTGATATAACAGGTAAGGAGAGAGGGAGAGACAAATACATTCACATCACAATGGCCCCTTACTCTCAAGACTTCTGCCAAGCTTACATGTCTACCACAGTTCTGTCTCCAGATGTCAGATGATATTGGTTGATGTCTTAAACATAGGATTTTTGTGTGTGTTAGAGGATCACAGTTCTATCAATGGCAACTGCCAGGTTTGATCATCTCACTGATAATTTTTGTATTGTATTTGATTTTCTTTGTACACACTATCTGTAATTGGTTCAAATTTAAATTGTCCCCATGGTTTAAAGGGCTTGTCCATATTTCTTAATATTAATTGTTCTGGTTTAATTATGCTATATATTCTTCTAAACTAGGAAATTGATTCATTCATTTCATGAGTATAAAAGATCTTTATTACATTTTTTTTTTTTTGTTTTTTGCAAATAAAGCATTTATTTGCTAACAATTTGAGGAAACACGGGCTTTGATCCCACTTATTCCAAAGGTTAGCTTCTAATCTGTATAGGAAAAGGGATGTTGCCTCCAGGTTTCTCTGTTTAAACTGCCACTTTGAACAATATATAAAGCCTGCATTCATCATTGTCTGCAATAGAATTTACAAAAGAATAATGAAACTTTATTCTGGCTATGATCTTCTCCATATAAGGACGTTTTCTATCTTGCAGCGCCATCCTAATTCTAGGCTCAGCTTAACCATTTGCTGATAGGGCTCCTCATTCTTAAATTCCTCATTTAGACCCCAGCAGCTAAATGGAAATACATTCATAGTACCATTCCCTGTGGTTGAAGATAACAGGAAATAAACTTCAACGAATACTCTGGGTAGACATTCCTTCTTTTAAGTTTCCATTTTTTGAAAATACTTCAAGAACTAAGTCATCTTTTTCATAGATAGTTTTACTTTATTGCAATTCAGGATTCTTGTATATATATATAATCTGATGTATTTTTTGGATATAATAAGATTCATGGTAAGTTGGGTAATGGAAGGAAGAGCTAGTGGTTGCTTTGCTCCATTCTAAAGAGGAATTGACTAGCTTGTTTCCATTTTATCAGGTCTGTAGACATTTTATGTTGGAAACTAAAGGGTTTCTACGAGCCTAGTCTCTTGGGAAATGAGAGCCAGTTTTTGGTTGTAATGTTTAAAAGAAAAACATTGTTCAAAAAGCTGTCTTCTTGTGATGGTACAGTCATTATCATGGGCAAATGGATGAGAATATTTGAAATTATGATCATCTAGCCAAATAAAGTACATAGTCAATATAGAATTTTGATTGTATCTGTCATAAAGACATATGGATGCACAAAATAGCCACATAACTAGTGCTTAGAAGTATTCCTATAGTTCAGTAAATTTTAGAAAGCCTTTTGTGTCATAAGCTATGTGTTTTGCAAACAACAAATGCAAAACTCAGTGTTTCTGGATTTGTGCTTTGATAGCCTTCTTATTCTAAACTCACAGAATAGTCTGGTTAACTTCTTCCAAGTTTGGTATCTACAAACTCTGATGTCAGCTTACTTCATGTTCTGTCATCTACATAAGCCACTAGGACTTCCACATAATATCAGAGGCTAATCCTTATAAGTATTAATCAGCAACAGTGAAGTAATAAGACAATAACAAGATCCCAGGATCTCCCCTGTATGTAAAACAACATTTTAATTGCAGACATTTTCCATCTGGTTCTCCTTACAGGATGGTTCCAGAAGGTTGTTTTCTGTCAAAAGGATAGGGCTTGTCCCCTGGAGGGAGGTAGTTCATTGTCACATACATCTGTCACCAGTTTCCAGTTTTCAGCAGTTATTGAAGCTCATGCGTTGTCCCTTAGGTATTCTCTTTCAAAGCTCTCCAAGTAGTTTAGAGTGTGGAATATCACTAATAAATTCACACCAAGATAACATTTGGGGTATCATAATATCTTCTGAACAAAAGCAGACAAATACACCCTAAACTATAGTGACATCAAGATTTAGAGATTAACTTCTCTTCACCCATAAGATTTTCAAAGCAATTTCTCTGAAGTCTTAGATCTACCTTCATAGGAGCTATTTATTTGCGTCAGCACAGAGAATAAATCCTGTAGGCTAATACCTGTTTTATCCTATATGAAAGGTGAGAGCATGTGTTACAGTCACACCAATAAGATCACTATTTCTATTATTATTTTTTTGTGACCATGTATGTGAACATACACCATATTCTCCCCACCATGACCAAATTCAGTCACACATAATCCTTCTGAATTAGTTTTTATGTTGTTATCCAAGCACCTTCACCTGAAAATTTTCCATTCGTAATCCCAAGGAAGAAGAGTAACTAGCCCCAGGTATGATGCATTTATCAGTGTTGGATAAGTTGCTAGATACTGATTAGTCTAAAACTGAGAGTTGGTGTGATTCAAACCATCAAAATTTTCTGTGGGACATATTTGATTGTGGGTTTGGGTTTTAATCAAAGACTCAAGCTAGAAGTGAGGTTGACTACTCCTTGCCACTACAGAACACCCAAGCACCGGTCAAATATGAAAGCTTTCCTATTACATTCATCTGTTTTCCTCCCCACTCCCTCTTTTTTTCTTTCAGTGTCTGCCAAGCCAAGACCCCACAGTGACGAATATTCCAAGAAAATCCCCCCTCCAAAACCTAAACGGAATCCTAACACTCAGCTTAGCACATCTTTCGATGAAACCTACATCAAAAAGCACGTGCCAAGGAGAACCTCTCTCCCGCGAGATTCATCCCTGTCCCAGGTCTGCAGCCCTGCGGCAGACCCAGAAGAAGAGGAGCCTGTGTACATCGAGATGGTGGGGAACATTCTTAGAGACTTCAGGAAGGAAGATGACGATCAGAGTGAGGCAGTGTACGAGGAGATGAAATACCCCATTTTCGATGACCTAGGCCATGATTCCAAATATGACTTTGAACATCACAGCTGTTCTTCGCAGTGTGCTACTCCCACGGTGCCTGACCTGGACTTTGTCAAGTCTTCAGGGCCATGTACTCCTAAGGGTCTGCTTTGTGAGATACCCCCACCCTTCCCCAACTTGCTTTCTCATAGACCACCCCTGCTGGTATTCCCACCAGCCCCCGTACACTGCTCCCCCAACTCTGATGAATCTCCGCTGACCCCTCTGGAGGTCACAAAGCTTCCAGTGTTGGAAAATGTGTCTTACATGAAACAGCCACCTGGAGCATGCTCATCCTCACTGCCATCGCACGCCTCCAGCCACGCTAAAGACCAGACTGGGGCCCTGGGCCCTGGTCCTGCAGCTTCTGTGCTCTCCTCATCCCCTCCACCCCCATCCACTTTGTACCGAACCCAGTCTCCCCATGGCTATCCAAAAAGTCATTCCACCTCCCCATCCCCTGTCAGCATGGGGAGGTCCCTGACGCCCTTGAGTCTCAAGAGGCCTCCCCCCTATGATGCTGTGCATTCAGGCAGCCTCTCAAGAAGTTCTCCCTCAGTGCCTCACTCGACCCCCAGACCCGTGTCACAAGATGGGGCCAAGATGGTCAATGCTGCGGTGAACACCTACAGCGCTGCACAGAGCGGCTCCAGGTCCAGGACGCCTACCAGTCCTTTGGAGGAGCTCACCAGCCTTTTTACCTCAGGGCGGAGCCTGCTGCGGAAGTCATCCAGCGGCCGAAGGTCCAAAGAGCCTGCAGAGAGTAAGTTAAACAACCTGGCCTGGTGCAGGCTACAAACCTGCAAAACCACAGTACATCCCCTTATGCACATGCAATGCTCTGGGACTTGCTTCTGAGTCCTTTCAGTTTCAACATCAAAAAACAAAGGCATTTTTACATTTTTAATATGCTAAGAGAATAGTGTGTTGTGAGTGGAAACTAACTACAAAGATTAAAAATGGCAGTCTTCCCAGTTGCAGCACATTCTACCCCCCCCAAAAGGTGTGAATTTTTTAAGGCTAAAATTGAAATTCTTACAATGACCCCAAAAAGTCTAATGGAGAACACTTTGAGTATTTTAGTGAAATGGTTTGATTTGGAGGAGCCTAAACATTCACATCTGGAATTGCTCAAAGCCAAATCATACCTTCTATAGGAAGATTGATCCAACTAGGATGCCTCAGGCAATCTGCAGGAAAGAAAGCAAACTGGACAGAGCTTGGATTCTTTTCCTTTAGTAGAAGGAATAGTTGTGTCTACACATGATCACAGGCTTCCCTTCACTATCAAACAGCTAGGCTCATTAGTTTCCTACTGCACACCATGGCAGGGTCTGGGGAGATGACTCAGCAGCAAAGAGTGCACATTTTGTAGTTTACAGCTGCCTCTAACTCCTGCTCTAGGGCATTTGGCATCTGCATATATGTAGGAAAGCATATAACACACATACATACACACCACTACCACCACCACTACCACACCATACCACACACACACATACCACATACCACCAGCACATAACCACATAGACACACACACATACTACCACATACCACACACACACACACACACACACACACACTACCATCACCACCACACTGCATACCACACAGACATGCACACACAACATACCACATACTACACACACACACACATACAAATAAAAATAAAATGAATCTATAAGGATCATAGCGATTTATGTTTAGGATACACTTCCTGGATCCACTGCTGTGAATATAATATGAAATCACTAAGGAATGAAAACAGTTGCTACCAGTGAGTTTCAAAGACCAGGAAATTTGAGTCTCTGACTAATTAGCTCTTTGATGAGCCCTACAGTGTGGAAACTGCTTGTGTATAGAAAGTCCCTCCCAGATCCAATTGTCTCTATGTCCGGATCATTTAGTCACACTAGTTTTCATTTGTTTGTTTGTTTGCACTTGGTTTGTTTTGATTTTAAAATGATTTAGGCACCTGAACCAATTTAATCACCGTGTGTCAAATGAGCCCACTATGCAATGTGATTATCTATTTATATGGTTCTACTATTTAAATGAGAAAGGAAAGAAGTCACAACACTTTTGAGCCTGAAGATGGCAATGTAATCCATAGTCAAGTAATCCATAGTCATTGGTAGGTATAAGCCACTTTTCCTGATTTTACTCCCTTTACATGGAAAGATTTAGAAATCCATTAGTTAATCAAATGATACCATCCCTCAACTTTTATGTACCTACTGTTAAGACATAATTTTTAATTTTTTATATACATATATATAATTATTTTTAAATTATTACAATAATTGAATTTTAAAATTAGGGTGACTCTATATTTCATATTAGATACATGAAGCCAAAACTGTACATGTTTTATATACATCAACATCTCAAATAACTCACACACACACTTCATAGTCTTAGGAACAATCTGTTTATAGAGCAGTTGTTTTGAATACAGACAATTTTTATTGGCAGGGATATTTGACAATGTCAACATGTAGTAAAATCATTGGTTGGTATTCTGGGATGCTACTGTTGCCTACTACAACACAGACATTGGGATTGTAGAGAATAGTGAAATATTACACACCAAAAGGCAGATCCATATCAAGTAATGTTTTTAGAATAAAAGAAGAAAATGTGAAGAAATGTTTTACTTCTAAAATATACTGTTCTCTTGTAAAATTATCAGGAGTTTCACTTAGGATTGATGAAACTATTGGGATTTCTCCCTACCTATCAGTTTCTTTGGAGAATCCTTAACACCTCCAGCTGTCAGCTGTGCCAATTAGCTAGAAACTATGTGTAAAAGTGACAATTAACTAATGAAGTTATTTTAGGGGAAAATCCGACTGTTAGTATCAGTTTATGTGCTGTATATCAGGGACACCACTGTCCAAGTTTGAAAGAGCTTTAAATGCTTCAAAAACATAATTGTGCATGGAAAGTGACCCAAGTCCTTTGCAACCTTTGGGAGCCACCTGGGTTACTTTCTATCATCTATCAGCTATGTTTCCACCCTTCAGAAAGAGTCATGCTCTGGGTTTCACTTGCCCTGACATTTTATTTTACATAAATGGGTGGGGAGAAAAATGAAGATTAGGTATGAAAAGTCAGTTTATTTTAATTTTATTGACTGTAAAGGAAATAGAAAAACATTACTTGATGCTAAAAAATAAAAAAGAAATCAGATGTGCTCTTAGAAACATTTTATCGATGCAAAGAACCAAAATTGTTAATAAACACAAGTTAGGTGGTAATCATTGCTGTACCTTCAGTGACATCCTCTCTCCTTTACCCTAGCCTGACAGGGTTTGTAGGCACCAGTTGATATCAAAAACAGAGAATGAGTGACCAAAAGTAGTGAAAGATTCATGACTCGAGTGTCATTAAGTTTTTAAAAATAATATTCCAGGGTTATTTAATTTTTAGGAATAGAAGTTAGATTGGTATCTGCTTTTTAGCCCCCTTTGCTCATTGGATAAATATCTTTAAAGAATTTAATCTAGAAGAATATAATATTGGTTTTAAATAGAGAACTAAATTTAAAATAAAATTAATATCTTTAAATATGACTGTCCAAGGGAAAGTAGCACACTAGTTCAAAACCCAAGCAGTGGCTAGGGAAGTGGCTCAGCAGGTAAGAGAGCTTGTAACATAGTCATTACAGCCTGAATCCAGATCACCAGCAGTCCTGTAAACTCTGGGAATAGATGCTCCCATGCCTTAATGGTAATATTCTTGAGCAGCAGAGACAGGAGAACCCTGGGTTTTGTTGTTCATCAGCCTACCTCCTGGTTCAGTGAGAGGCTCTGTCTCAGGGGAATAAAGCAGGGTGATAGAGAAGGACACCCAATGCCCTCCTCTGGCCTTTGCACACACACATATTTACATACACCACACAGATACCATACACATACGAACAACAACAACTGCAGCAACCAAATTGTTAAGACAGTGGCATCCCGGCAACAAATGATAAAGAAACTGACTCAGGTAAACTGAAGCCCAACAGACCCTTAGTCAATGCTCTCAGCACCAAATTCTTTGTCCTTAGCCTTGGTGAGTCTTGTCTTAAAAATTAAAAAACAAGCAGTATAGTTTGTGGAGCATGTGCTGCCTATTTAATCAGTAATATTTTAAAGCTTAAAAAAAACCCACTCGGGATTTCAGGATGTTAAGGTTAAGTGAAGAATAACTAAAATTCTTTGATTTTGAAAATTCAAATCACTCCTTGGTTAATTGGGATGGTAACATTGTCTGTTTTCCTCATTCAGTTTATCCTGGAATTGTAGTTCAGAATCACTGAAGAAAACATAATTTCATAAATAATTGCTTACCTTTCTAGGGGTACAGTGCAGCTGTCTTTGATTGATGCAAGCCGACATGTTTATCCCTAGTGTTTATATTCACTGGCTGCTGAATCTTTAAGTGCAATTTCTTGTCAGCAATTTAACCAGCAATTCTCTCCATTGAGAAGAACCCATGCTGCTTTAGACTCTAAAATTCAGTCACATTGTCAATTCAGAAATAAACTACACTGGTCTCTTTAAAAAAAGGGACTCTCTCAGTAATACCTAAGTTACACAGGTGAAATAAGCTACAACTGATTTCTTTCCCTTCTGTTCAATTAAAAGAAACAGGAAATTTATTTTCTGGGTTTCATTTACTATCATGGATTTTGAAAACTTTGACAAATATAATTCATAAGCTACTACATTTAAATAAGTTTCCTGGTGCCATATGATAGCCCTTGATTCATGACCTGAATTTAACTAAATGATCTAGGGATTTAGAACAAGACTAGATTTTATAAGAAGTGGTTTTCATTTTGGCCCCAGCACAAAGTGTTGAGACTTTGGATAAGGCTTCCATGCCATAGATTTCCCACTGATCAAATGAAAATATTAGGTAGTAAAAGGTCAGGTCTCTTCTGCTTCTGTGTTTTGTGCTTCTGTAGACTTATGGGTGGCCTGATAATACCCCAGACAAAGCTGAGTCTTCTTGTCTGAAGTCTTCACTTGCTGTAAGTGCTTCCTCTAAAATGCCATAAAACAGTGTCAGTTTCACTGTGGAGTTTCTACATTTTTTTAACATGTGATAGAATTTTACATATGATAGTGCCTTTGAGTGTTTTCCTTGTGCTTCTGTACTGATTTGTAGCTTATTCTAGTGTCTCATAAATTTAAAAAAATTAAGACAAAAGGCAAATAGGATAAGGATTATAACTTACAGTGATTTTATTTCCTGTAATACTTGGTCTGCTATGTATTTTTCAGAGTCAAAACAAGATATATATTTATTGAACTTGAATGAATATGCATTATAACTTGAAAAGGCTATTGAATTTGAGCAGAAGAAACCATATAAGAAATGTTTGACCATTAAGTTTTTTAAAAAGTATGCTTCTATGTCCTAGAAAATATCACATTGAAATCAATATAGTCATTTGACGAGAGAAGTGATCCTGAATACTGAATCCAGTGCTTACATTCTTAAGTGACATGATTTAAAGAACCATTCTCTCCCAGACATACTTAACTGGGGAAAAAAATATAAAGACTATAACCATGAAGCATTTAAATGTGAGTCATTCTGTAGATGACAAATCATCATCAGCTTCTGTACCAATGAATGAGCTGTGAAAATGGATCCCTTTTGGATGTCTAGAATTAAAAAGGTGCATTTATAAAAGAAAGTTAGAGATTAACACTTTAAAGAAGGAATTCCAATCTGCTTAACATTATGCATTATTGAACACAAATAGAAAGAAGAATGGAAACCTCTTTGAGCAAGTCATTTAATCTCTTTGAAAAGAGGGTAATGCAGAAACCAGGAAACTGCTGTGATGCCACTAGCTGGCTTGAGTGTGTGTGTTCTTAGGTAAGACAGTTTTTATAAAATATTTTAAAAGCTTTTCAGAACCTCTTAAATGATTTTTCCAGAAATTTGTATATAAATAACTATTCCAAATTTTAAAAGGTGTATGTAGCAGCGCATGGTGATTCATGGTTGAAGCAAGCTCATTATTGCAGCTTGCTGATGGGAGTGAGGTTAATTAAACATTCCAGTCTTAGTAGAAAAGCCAATCAACTGGAGAATCTGGGCCATTGCAATTCCCAAAGGAGAGGAATGAAAGTCCTAAAGAGCACCTGAGAGGAGAGGGAGGAGTGTTGATGACATGAATTTTGCATCTGTGAATGCTATCTAGCTGGTATACACAGAACCATTGACTTAAAGGGGAAAAATCTTCAACTGAGATATCTGAGTTTTTCTTTTGACCATTAATAACGGAGAAAAATTTTTCTTGTACATTTTTTCCTGCTCCAATTTTAGTCACATTCAGTAAGATAACATTTTTCTATTTTCTGCTTGTGTTTTCCGGTTACACATAGGATTAATATGACTAAAGAAGAAAGAATAAGAAAAGAGAACTGACAAATTTAAAGAGCTATGGGTAGTTAATGGTTGGTTGGGGAGGGGCAGTCATATTCCTTAATGGTAACCACTTCAAGGTGCTCTTGCTCAAGTAAAAATAACCCTAAATCATGCCCATTCAAATAATATTAGTTAAATGAAATGGTACACACACACACACACAGGTACACACAGAGAGACATTTATTGGAAAGAAACAGGGATTCAGGAGAAGTGAGGATGAGATGAGATAATGTAATCAGTGTGCATAATACACATATATATGTGTACACAGACACACACACATATATACACAGACACACATACATATATATGTATGTGTATGTATGATTCTGGAAGAATAAAAATAATAATTTTAAACAAGTATAGTTCAGATCAAGACATCTATTTATTGTCTAACACAGACTCTCCCATGGTGCTGTGGATGAATACTTCTACCAGATCTCTTTTCTCATTATACAAGTAAAATACTAAAGGGCTAGGAGGATTTGGTTGCTAGCAACCCCCAAGAGAATATCATAGATTAGGTGAAGCATTGCTTTATTTGAATATCACATTCTATATGTCAAATTTGCCTTTATACCTGCATATTAATTTTACTGTTTTGACTGATTAGTTAGTTATTAGCCACTTACTAGTGATTAACATCCTGAGAGAGCTGTCAGAAGATGAAAGCTTGTCAGAGGCAAAATGGCCTGAGATATTTCAAACCTATCCCCTCACATTGTTCCTTTGTTTATTGATAATATGACTTTAATGCTGAATTTGGACCTAATATAGAATAATTAAAGATCCCGTTGAAATTTCAAGTGAGAAAAAAAGAAAAGACTCACTCTACATCTAGCAATGGGTCTCCACTCAAGGGCATGTTTTGTATGTGGTGTCTACAGCTCCCCTCTCCCATTCTATCTTTACCTCAGTTTATTTCTACTCACCCTAAAGTCATATAAGGCATCCTACTCGTTCTCTGACTCTGGTCTATTTTTCATCTTGATTTCCCTAATCCTTGAGCTGGTTGACACTAACTAGAGTCACCCAGCAAGCAAGAATGTTGAGGAACTGCCTTCATTACATTGGCCTTATGGCACTACTGTAGGCATTTTCTTGATTATTAATTGATTTGAGGGCCCAGGCCACTATGGGTGGTGCCATCCCTAGGCAGGTAGGTGTAATCACTATTAAAAAGGGTAGCAGAGCAAGCTAGAGGAAATGCATGAGCTGGTATGTAGCTTTCCTACATGGCCTTTGCTTGAGTTCTTACCCTGACTTCCCTCAATGATGGACTGCCGGTTTTCCGGTCCCACACACACATGCCACCATCATCCCAGCCCATAGCCGAGGGAATCTTGGCTCCATTTCCCACCCTGGCCAGGGGCGGAAAGTTAAGGGTGGGAAGGCTCATGGAGGGGACCTGACATGGGTCTCAGTGAATTTCTCATGGATTCTGACCACCGTGATTTGAGAATCAGACGAGACGTGAAAGAAAGCGGGTGTGTGTGTGTATGTGTGTGTTGGGGTTTCTGGTGGAAGCCAAACTCATTTATTGGCAGGCTTTTCCCTGCTTATAACTCTTTCTCCAGAGGAGGCAGGGTCCAGGTACTCAGGGTGAAGAAGTCCCATTAGCAGGGTGGGCACCAGAGGCGGGAGAGAAAGGCATCTAATCATGAATGGATCCAGCTGCAGTGTAGACAACCATGTTCCTTTTGCTTCTGAGAAGCAGGCAACTTATAATATTTAGCTAGGATCTCTCCAGGGCTAAAAGAAGAGGAGCTTGCTGAGCGTCCTTTCCTCTCACCTTTCCAGGGAGTGGAGGTGCTTCCCAGCCACTTCCACTGCTCCTTTAGCCCACAATGGACTGTGACATGGCAGGGTAAAATGAATAAACCCTTTCCTCACCCAAGGTGATCTTGGTCAGTGTAATAGAAATCAAATTAATAGCTTTCATGACATATCTGACCTTTCAGTTATTCCCTGTGTAGGCTTTTCTGTCACTGCCCATGCCATAGAAAATCCTCTGTAGGGATTCTTTTTGAATTCCGTCCCTGTTTCTTTGTGAGAGCTTTCTTCCTCTATCTGTTTTAAGAGTTCTTCTGGCATAAGACTGATGTATGTCTAAAGGTATGATCAGGACACACTGAGTTTCACTGTAAGAGCTAGCTCTTTTTCTATGTCAGGAGCATCTTTAAAATGTGTGTCGATCCCAATGACTGAGTGAATGAATGGGCCGCTAACCTTCCTAAGTACATGGTAAGTTTGTGAAGACAAGGGTCATATTCTGTGCTCATTCCATGTCCATAGTCTTCATGAGTACATTTTGCATTATCAGTGAATACTTGTGGAATTATTAGTTTTTCCATAGCTACACTTTTTAATATAAGTCAAAAATATCATCATGGTAATGGAGTATTCATAACCTGAGTTCTTCACAGGGCACTATGTTAAGAGAGTTAAGTGCCAAATGTCCCAGGAAATACCAATAGAAGACTCAGATAAGATAAGATAAGTTATACATATTTTACATATGAAAAATTTACATGTCTAAATATGAAAATATATATTAGCCAAAAGGAGTGTCAGTACAATTGCAGATTGAGAGATGAAGAAAGTAGTCAGCTAACAACACAACATAAAAGCAAATACTTTTAACTCTGGTCAAATAAGAATTAATGTTAGTTCTATGCAAAATAGAAGAACAGAGATTTTCACCAGTGAGTGCTGGAAGCATTCTCTGTACTTGGTGAACTTAGCAGGGCTGCAGGGGCACTGAGTACAGCCTGTTTATTGTTTAATTTTTATAAAATTGAAGAGATAGAAAAGATAAGCATGAACATTCATTTTCATAGTTTTATTTAAAAATTATTTGTTCAGTCAGCTTTAAAATTACCTTGCTATAATATAAGATAGTTTGAGGCCTCAAACTATATATGTGTATAAGTGTCTTTATGTATGAATATACGTGTGTGTGTGTGTGTGTGTGTGTGTGTAAAAGAGCAGTAGCATTCCAATGTCCTGGGGCAATAGATAGATTTCCATCTAACTGCTGTTATTTTAGAAATCAAAGTTCCACAGCCACAGGCTTTATTTTTTAATTTACCTTAAAGATTGTTGCAAGTTTTAAAAAGTGATAAACATAAAATGTTAATATTTATGTACTCTTTAAGGGGAAATCACAGGACCCCAGATATATTCAGAAATAATTCAGAGTACATTTTAAAAGACTGAGATGAAAAGGGGTGAAAGTGTCAGAGGTCCTTGCTCTTGTCTATGCATTTTCCTCTTCAGTTGGAGATGGATGAAGGATCTGACACCTTAAGTGAACAATCCTGGTACCTGACGTCTGCAGCATAAAGAACTGTGGACAACTAAGCAATTTTCTGCTCCCATGGGATTTTCAGGATGCTGAATGAAATCTAATCCTTGAAGGTGGAGGGAGGCAGAGGGAGATGGAAAGAGGTGGAGAGATTGGAAGGAGGTAGAGAAGGCAGAGGGGGCTGAGGGAAGAAAAGCAAGATGGAGAGTGTAGTGGGAGGTGGGGGGAGGTGAAAGAGGTAGAGGGAGATAGAGGGCCATCATATAGCTGGAAACTCCTTCTCCTACAAATAGCAAAGCAACCCGAGAACAAACAGGTTATCTTCATTCCATAAAGGTCCAAACTGCATGCTGCCAGGCATATGACAGTCACTAAAATCCAACTGTTAATATGTTTTTTTTCAAATAATATAAAGTTATTTATTTCCTTTTAAAATGATTACATTAAATGCCCCCTCCTCCAAAGTTACTCTTAGAATTTGAAAACCAAAACTCTTAGAAAAATTAGCAAACACTCAATTTTTTTTTTAAAAAACGTGTGTGCAGCCACAAAGACATAAGAATAGCACTAAGCTCCCCACTACAGACTAAGGGCACACAGAAGGCTTTTATGACAAATGGCCTTCCAGAATAATATTTATAACAGCAAAGCTACAGATGCAAAAAACAGTTGTGGAAACACTTGTCCATTTACACATTTTCCTTTTAGCTTCTGTGGCTTTCCCTGTTAAGTCTTTATCCACATGCTAATTAAGCAGAGACTTGCTTTACACATCAATTTTTAATATCCACTCCTCACAGTAAAGTGAAACCTGCAGCATGAGGCTTCTTCATTTAAAAGCAGCCCTGACCTAGTTCCTTGTGAAATCAATGGAGGGCTTCAAAGTGAGTAGCTGACATTTAAGGAAACCAGCTCATAATCTGTGTTGGTGTTAAATGTGGTTTCCTGGGCTTCAGTTATAATTTTTCTCCCCTGTCTTCTTTCCTTTCCTCATTTCATCCCCTTCCCTTCCTTTCTTCCCTCCTTCTCTCTCTCCCTCCTCCCTCTGTCTCTTTTTCTTTCCTACTTGTTATTCTAACAGCAGAGAAGTCTACAGTATATGTGGAATCAGAGAATTTACATGATGCCAGAGTTTGGGGCCCCCAGGATTTGTGAGTTCAGCTACATATGAAACTGTTTCTAGTTGACAAGTCCACAGTCTGAAACTGGAAGAGAACAAAAGCCTAAACCCTCTGCTCACTCTACATAACTATATTATTGTTGTATGAATTGACTCCATAAGAATATGGCCTGCAGATATGTAATGTTTCAAGGCCTTCAGAGTGAGAACACATAAGTACCAGCTAGATGGATAAGGTATATTCAGTCCTTCTTGCACTGAGGGGCAAACAGAATTTACATCTGAGCAAGGATTCTCCTATAGGAGATTATGGACACGCCCATCAAGGACTAATGTGCATCCACACAGAGAGTAGTGTGAACTCTTAGCCATAGGTCCTGGAGAGATTGCCTCATGCTAAATTCTACCAGTAATTAGGCTAGATTCAGAGACTGATGGGAAAAATATTGTAAATTCAGCCACTAGGCCCATCCATAACTGGAGCCCCACAGCAGCCCAGTAATTTCTATTAAAGCTAAAAGACAAACATCAAAGTTCAGCATTACTGCTCTCCATTTGTTCATGCCAAACCTATGACTCACATAAGTACAAATGCAAGTCTTTACTTACTATTGTAAAGTCGTCAATGTAATATTCAACCTATGATTTTAGTAAGTGTAAGTATATAGTTGCATAGCAGTCAGTAAATTCTCACAATGTACAACCATCACAGCAGAACATCTCAAGAGCTGCTTCTTTTTCTTCTGCTTTTATTCTTTGCCAACAAAATGCCATTCCACAAAACAATAACCCCTAGTCTTGCCTTGACACCATTCCAATTGCTGTTCTTGTTTCTTACACTATTCTAGCTAACTTCTATAAATGCAGTCATACAGTATCTTCCTTCTGTGCATGGAATAATGTGCTCAGCTCAGTGTGTTCAAGACTCAACCCTGCAGAGTTTCTTTTGTTTTTAAGATCCATGCATGTATCACTCTTTCTATTCACTCATCACTGGTCCTTTGGATTTCTTCTGCCTCTTCACTATCTTAACAATTCTGTGAGGAATATGGGTGTACAGTGTTCCAACTGAGGCCAGAATTTCAGTTTTTTAGTATGGAAATAGTTGCTGAGTCATATAGTAATTCTGTGTTTCATTTATGAGGAACTGTGGTTCCTCCACAGTCCTGGCAATTCTTGTTATGTTTTTTAAATAGAAATCTTAACTGTCATGAAGCTTTATATTTTGGGTTTGACTTGTATTCACATAATGATTAACAAAGTTGATCATTCTGTATGCACTTATTAGCCATTAACATATCATCCTTAGAGGAACACATACCCAAGATATTGCCCATTTGAAGTTGTATGGTTTGGGCATTTGAGGTTGTTGTTGTGTTATAATAATCCAGGTAATGTGTATGCATGCCCATGTATACACACCTGCACGAGTGTGTGTGTGTGTGTGTGTGTGTGTGTGTGTGTGTGTGTGTGGTAAGTATGGAAATGTATGCACATGCAGAAGCCAGAGAATGTGGATTATTTTTCTTTTCCACTCTCTTCCTTATTCTTCAAAACAGTGTCTTTCATTGAACCAGAATTTCTCTTTGAGCTAGGAAGTTGGATAGCTGCTCAAGTTCCCCATGTCTGCCTCCCAGTACTGGGGTTGCAGGCATCCACGGCCATGTGTAGCTGTTTGCATGAGTGCTGGGGATTTGAACTCAAGTTTCCAGTTGCATAGCAAATGCTCATCACTGAGCCATCTCTCCAGATCCTAGTACTGTATTAATCCTTTACTTGATACAATGGCTTGTAACTGTTGCCTCCCACTCTGTAGATTCTCATTTCATCCTGCTGATCGCATTCATTGATTCATACATTTTTCAGTTTTGATTTATTCTAATCTACTTACTTTTAGTCGTGTTACCTGTGCTTTATTGTTAAATTAAAAGAATTATTTTCAAATGTCATTTAGAATTTTATCTTATTTTTTCTGAAGTACCAAACTGCAATACAATTTTTAAAAATGAAATGAAGTTTGTATTTATCTTTATAACAGAGAGGGCACTTTTTTGAGCGAAAACATGGCAGAAAAAAATCCCTGTTACATAAACACACACAGGAAAGAAGATAGGCAGTTAAGACTGAACACCTTAGAATGGTGTCTGATCCTCCTTCCTCCAGTATATCTGTCTGGTTCTACTGGTGCATTGCATTTCCTGGACTCAGAAGCTCATATCCTGACACCCACTGGGAAGGCCTGAATATAGTCACTGCCCTGTCTGAAGAGTTTGTATTGCAACCACAGCCCCATTCTCCTCCTCCTATATCTTTCTTTTTTTTTTTTTAACTTTTCTTGACTTTTTTCATGCTGGTTTCTTCTATCTCTCAGCCTATGACCCCAAAGACTGAATATCAGAACCCTCTTAGGTGTTATTTATCAATCAGACTTGTTTTGCCACAAACAAAGTCTGCTACAGCTAATTATAAAGAAAGATAAGACAGGATTAAAAATTTAGTAACATCAAACGTTTTAACTGCCTCTAGGAAACAGGATTTTCCAGGCACAACAGAGCGTTTCTATACATGAAATAATATCAACTGTGATAGCGTGTACAGGACCAGCACAAACTCAAACCAGACAAG
This sequence comes from Cricetomys ansorgei, assembly GCA_026225945.1. Classification (NCBI taxonomy): domain Eukaryota; kingdom Metazoa; phylum Chordata; class Mammalia; order Rodentia; family Nesomyidae; genus Cricetomys; species Cricetomys ansorgei. Next base: position 18,507,725 of record JAMJFZ010001796.1, read on the forward strand.
ATTTTTTAATGTGGGGATGGGAAGTGGGCATGGAGTCCCACTGATAGGTGAAGAGCTATTGACATTTATAGTCGAATCAAAAGGAAGATTTGTGTATCTCTGTGTGTGTGTGTGTGTGTGTGTGTGTGTGTGTGTGTGTGTGTGTGGTATATATGCGTATGTGTGTATGTGTGTGTGAGTAGTAAGAGAGACAGAGACAGAGTGAGTATAAAATTGCTGGCTATCTTATAGGGGTAGATCTGAGAGGATTTGGGGAATAAATATGAATAAAATAGATTAAATGGATTTCTCAAAGAATTAATAATGTATTATTAATATCACAAGGCCTCAACCATATACAAAGAGCTATAGGCAACTAAGGAATTCCGAGAGCAGGAGAAATAGTCTCTCTAGAGAAAAACTCACCAATTTAATATCCAATATCAAATGGCCAACCCTGAAAAAGTACATACAAGCTACATTATACATACTGAGAAGGTTATATTCATGCATTTAGGAAGATCTATACATATATACACATATGTATATAAAAGAAATTAATGATTAATGGATAGAGAGACCATTAATTTGAAAGAGAGCAAGGATGGTACATGGGAGGGCTTGGAGGGAGTAAAAGAAAGGAAAAATGGTGTAATTATAATCACTTTAAAAAATAAATATTACATAAATAGCTATAGATTCCTATTGGTTTGGCGTGTAGCTTGATTTTATTTTAAATAACTTCATTTAAAATGTCTTTGTGTAAAGAAAGATCAAATCCAGTTAATTATTTCCCTTAGATACTCCTACATATTTTATAGTGGCCCACAATGGCTCTAAAGCATCTTTACTCTCTCTGACCATACTTTCTAGAGAACTGGTAAATTGAAATCAGGAAAAACACAGTTCTGCGTACATTCAGTACTTCAGCCATCACTTGTACTTGGAGTGGTCATTGTTTCCTTTTTGTAAATTTTTAATATATATGTCATCTTTATTTCCCTCAAATTTGGCCATTAGTGACTGTGATTCCAGTAAGACTCAGTTGTTCCTTTGCTTGAACAGATATTAGATGCTCTCCTTACCATTTATCATGGGGAGCCATTCCTCTTAGCATTTGATGTTTGCTTAAGGAACATTTATGAATGTATTTTCAGTCATGTCTTTCAGGAAGAATAGAAACGATATTTTCCTTCTCATACATTAATATTTTTAGTGCCTGTGTGCTTCTAATTCTTTTAAGGTGGAGGGTTTTTCCATCTGTCTGTTATAAAGACTTGAGTCATAATTAAATTTGATTGCACCTGTGCATACATTCAACTACCCACACACTTCCCACTTACCAGTGAAAAATCTTGTTTTCTTCAAAAATTAAAAGAATTGAACTATGACCTTTCTTTAAAAAAAATTATAGGCATGCAAGACTAAAAATATTGAGAAATGTTAAATGAGAATTTTCTTGGCTGTCTTAGGTCATCTACAAATGTTATCTCCTAATTATTGTCACTGATTTAATGGGGATATCTTCCTTACAGAACTGACCTCTTTTTCTTTTACAAGATACCATAGCTGACACAGCCAATGAAATGACTGGATATCATCCTCATCACTGTGTGCCTTTGTGTGTTCTTAGGTTTGGCAGCCTAATTCTTTCTTATATAAGCATTTGAGGAGTAAACATGACAAAAAGTAAATAGTTTATAGAGATCTTCTTCAATTTTGAAGTAATTAAATATATTTTTCTTCTGTTCCTATACCTTTCTCCAGAAAATTCTTTAAAATACGAAATAGACAAGCCCCTCTTCCCTTCTCTTGAGAAAATAGGATAATTAGGATAATTTCATCTAAAAATAAGTAAAACCATAGAAGAAAAGGTCCTAGAAAATTTAACAATCCAAATCATTTGAAACAGTGATCACATTTTCCCATAATATTCAGCAGTGGTTCTAAATCTTCATACTAGAAATAATAAGGGTTTAAAAAATACCCATACTGTGGACCAACTCTAAAAACTTCAATTTAATTTTGTCTTAATCATGAGTGATTTTTTTAAACTATCAACAAGGCTTTCTAATAAGCGGAGAGGAATCAGCATGTCTACTGTAGAACCTGTTCTAGCATTTTGCCTTAGAATGCTGGGTTTGAAGACCCTTGAGTCTAAAGGCCTCCTTTACTGATAAACACAAGGGTGCTCAGAAAAGGACAGTGACTTCCCCAAGGCCTGAGAGTTAATTTAGGGCTAAGTCTAAGCTAGAACTCAGGGGCATAAAATTCCAAAGACAATTCAGCAACACTGTTACAAAACCACACTGTGGCTGGGACTCCCCACATCAAAGTACCAAGAGGGATGGACTCTGCACAGTTTCCAGATTGCAGATATTAATTCATACTCTACACAATTAACACTTACTACATTTCTAAATTACACAGTAATAATCTATGCATCAGGAACCTTGGTTTTGATTCATAAATACTTACTAATATTTTCCAACAGAGAGTATATCAATCTTGATGATATATAAAATCACCTTCCAGCACCAAACTCTTCCTAGCTTTTAAAATACCTTTTAACAGAGTCCGTCCTTCCTTTCCCTATTCTTTCTCTTTGTTTCTTACTGTTCAAAGCAGGATTCTTCTGCTTTGATCACTTAAAAGTAGACAAAAACTGAGATGGTAGATGCATCAATAGAATTCTACGTTTTTCCTTATCAAAAAATCAGTCTGTTTCAATATTGTTTAAAAGATAATTATTGTGTTGTTTTCCCTCATGATATTAGTAAGCAGAAATTCTTCAAATGAAGCCAACTATTTTTTAATTTCTTACATAAAAATAACCGAAATTATAGCTACAGATTTTTTTTCCTAATTTGTTCATCTCCTTGATATTCTTCTTGAGTTTTGCTTTTTTTCTTGTACAGTTTGGGTGTGGGATTGTCCCAGCTACAGGCAGTACCTAAAAATATTCTGTTTATAAAATTGCCATCTTCTGTCTATAGCAAGAAATTATGCAATTGTTTGAAAAACCTCATTAGAACAGGCCAGCTATGTACTTTGAAACACAGTGGATATTAGTAAGGAGACATATGCACAACACAACTTCTAAGTGGACTTAAGTTCCCATGAATCCTAATTCCAGCTAAATAGAAATTCTTCTTTCTGCAGATAGTCACAAGTTCCACCTGCATTAAAAACAGACACTAAAAGTTGTTTATAAAGGTGAAACACCAGTAAATATTTAGAAGTTCTGCCTTTCGACATCTAGAACTCCACAACCCTTTGCAAACGATACGCTATAACTTGGTGGCATACTCATGTTCAGGCAGGGACACCTAGAGATTTGTGAGTTTCATAAGAGCAAAGATAAAGCAGTCATGATCATGATCCTTGAATTTGGTTATGAGGGTATCACATGTCCTCATCTGAGTGATTTTTGCCTAATTCTCCTGGGTAAAATTTCATTTAAAAGCAATGGTGTCACCTTAAGCTGCTTCTCAAAAATGTAGTAAATGCAGAATCTGTAACTCTTTTACATGAGATACCATTCCTTCCCATATGGAGCTTATTTTCAACAAGAATCTGAATGTATTGTAGATCCAGACCACTTGCCTTTTAACCTGACTGTTGAAAGCCTAGCCAGTTCTGTTTGGTATGGCTGGACATGCCCAGTTTTTGACTTAACTACTTTCTATATGTCTAAGTATTGATCCTCAAACAGCAGTGGCTTTCTGGGGAAGAGGGTAGCTGAGGATCGGGAAGTCATCTCCCAGCTATTCATGCAGGAAGTTCTGGGCCCAGGCAACAGCAGGGACAGTATAGAAAAGAGATGTGCATACAGTCTGATGGGCATAGGCCCATGGCTTGACAGACTTCTCATTCCATTATGAAGGTGCATTTGAATAGGAGTCAGAACTCGAATCTTCATGGGGCAATGTCAAGTGTGCAACTGCCTCAAATCAAATATATGAAACCAAGTGATAGTAAAGTGTAAATGAGCATGACAATGCTTGTTATTTTGAAAGGACTTTAAAGGGAACTAGTATGATATGGCACATTATAGTCAGAAATGAAGGAATTCACTCCGAGAAAAGAAAGGTACACTAGAGTAAACACAGCATTTGAGCAGCCTATTTAGAGGTCACATTTAAACCTAATTGTGCACCACTCAGGTGTTCGAATCAGGTGTTTCTTGGTAACATAACCTGAGTGGGCTTTGATTTCCTCATCATTAAATGAGGATTATGCAGTAACATTGCAGTAACCACCCCTGCTTATGAACCTCATCAAAACTTGACTTCTGTATTACTTTGCAGAACTATACAGCTGTTTCTTTCTGTTTGAGCAAGTCCCTTTAAAGTGGTTATCATGAATTCCATTCATTGTCTCATTGCTTAAAATCAGAGTACCTGCCTTAAAAATGTCCAGGCGGATGTAGCAAGGCATATATATAATTTAGAGATGTATTTTAAAGCAGACTTATGGCATTATCCAAGCCTTGGTTATTTTGCTTTTCTCTAGAACTCTCATAGAGATACAGGAGTGTGATACTTAGAAGGATCTTCAGAAACATTTTGTTTAAAGTCTATCGTTTTATTTGGGAAATCTAAAATGCGGTTAATATTAATTCCTCAGATTCCCAAGGGGTTACAGAATGGAACAGAATATCAACTATAGTTGGGCTCAAGCCTACACCAGCATGGGAAAAATAACTTATGTTTAATTTTTCCTTAAGGTGTAACTTACGTCTAAATTATTTTCATGTTGAAATGTTCAATATTTTCTTTCTGAGTACTTTTTAAGAATCTTATATTGACCTCTAGCACTTCAGAAAAAAGTCATATGTAACTACTTCTTACAAATATGATTTTTTTATTGCTAGTTTGGATTAGAAAACTGTAAAATATTTGAGTGGTACCATTCCCCATTCAAATTCATGTAAATTACACTCACACATGTGCACACACAGACACACACACAGACACACACACACACCAGCTTATCTATTGTAAATTTGGTTATAAATGTACTAAAACTGAGGTATTCAAATAATTCTTAAATATTCACTAATGATTTTTATTCAAAAGGAGTTTTCCTAGGTAAAGTGAGTTAAAGTGAGAAGAAAAACAACATTGAAAAATTGAGCTTTCTGTGGGGGTGGAGAGAGGTGGGAGTGCATTACCATATGTACCATGTCATGTGTGTGGAGGTCAGAGGATAATTTTGGGGAATCAGTTCTCTCCATTCCTGTGGGTTCCTGAGACCTAACTTAAGCCTTCAGGCTTGTGTTGCAAGTGCCATCTTGCCAGCCCAAAATGTTGAGATTTATTTGACAGCTTAACTAATAATATCTTTGATCCTTATTTTTTCTGTCTGTATATGTATAGAGCCTTTTCCTTCATTGGATATTTGACAATCTTACATTTACACTGGTTTTTATAGAGGTGAAAATGCGACCTAAAATGTTAAAGGAAATCTGTGCTAGGGCAGTTCAAATGCTACAAAAATAACAACCACACAAATTTGTGACTTAATACAATACAGCAGATTTTTGAGTCGTGCATGTTCCAAGCCATGAATTTATCACAGATGACATAACAATCAATTGATTGATTAAAAGGTGAACCTCTGTTAATGGGAGTTTCCCATGTGTAGGCTCTGCCCTCTCTTAAGACCTCAACAAATGCCATTAGGCAGGAGAAGCAAGAGCCTGAGTATGGTGTGGGAACTTTAGTGAGCATAACTGGAAGGAGCAGTCAGCACTCCCCCACCGTCTACTGGCTAAATTACGGTTATGTCATTTTCCCTTACTTCAAGGAGTACTGGGGAAATGGATTAGTTGGTGCCCAGGGAGAGGCAAGTGGATTTTGTGACTAGCTAATGGCAAGAGATCTTAGCTTTCACATTATGAACAGAAAGGCAACCATAAGTAACATTCTTTGGGTAAATTGTCTCTGCCCAGTACTGTTAGGCTTTCTTGATGCACGCTTTACAGTGATAGTTAGATACTTCAGAGTTCTTTGGTGATCTTGGTGAATGATCTTCAGATACAAATAGTTTGGTGATTATGCCTCTACAACTGTCACAGGCTTAAATCATCTGCTTGTACGGCTGAGGAATTTTTAAGATCAAACATGGTCCAAAGTGAAAGAATAAATAAAATCTCCTGGGAAACTAAACATAATTGTTAAAGTGATTTTATTACATCATGAGAAAAGAACAATTGATTTCTAGGTCAACATCTGAGTTCCTGTGCTGAGTGGGGCCCATTGTCATTTCGTGAGTTTGGGCAAGGTACATTAGGGCTTTAAAGTGTTTTCCCTGCTACTGATGGGTTAGGGAGTCAGCTTGGCTGGTGGAATGCTTGTGTAGCATGCATGAAGCACTGGGTTCCATCTTAAGCATCTCATAAAACCAGATGTGGTACATACATGGAATCTCAGTACTTGAGAGGCAGAGGTGAGAGAATCAGAAGTTCATAGTCCATGGCTACATAGCAAGTTGGTGCACAGCCCTGGGATACATGAGATTCCATTTAAAAAAAGAAATTCATTAGGCTTTGATGCATTCTAAATTGTTTCAGTGAGCCTTTTCTTGTTTTCCAAGATTTTATACTTTGTACCTTTTAAAAATGAACTTGGACTTTCTGATTTATTTAAAACCGTCAGATCTGCAGGTGGCTGCTGTATTACATGTACATACATACATGTATGTGTGTGTATGTGTATATATATATATATATATATATATATATATATATATATATATATATATATATTTGAAGTGGAGGCATCCCTAGGATGTTGAAACTAACCCCCAAATGACAGGGTTCACACAAGAATGAAGGGAAAATGAAAAACAAAAACTTGCCCCTGACCCCCACTGCCCTTTGATTGTGGATACAAGAGAGCCTTTGCCATGTTTTCCCCAGAGATTCAGGAAATGAGATGACAGCAGGTCACAAAAGGATCCTGCGCTTGTCTAGACTTATAGGTAAACTGTCTCTGTCTGGCAATGATCATCTCAACACCACACTGTTTGGGAAGATACAGTAACATGCAATTAGAGTTCAGGTTAGGGTCACAGAGAGAATGAGAGTTCACTTGTGTTATAACAAAGACAGGCTAATGGGAGACAGGCAACCTCACTATGAATTCACCGGGCTGTTTATCTAAAAGGAAAGGAAAAGAAGGGAAGGAAGGAAGGAAGGAAGGAAGGAAGGAAGGAAGGAAGGAAGGAAGGAAGGAAGGAAGAAGCTGTTTCAGAAACAAGCACACTGCTGTGATTGACACGTGTCCATTTTCTAAATCCTCTATCAGTAGTAATGATGAGTGAAGCCTTGAGAATGTTTCCCTTGTGAACGTATTAAGGCTTAATCATAGGAATGGGATAGTTATCATGTGAGTGTGTTTCTTATAAAAGAGTGAATTTGGTTCTCTTTCTCTCTCTTTTTCTGAATTTGCCCTTCCCATTTCTCCCACTGTTTTCCCTCCCTCCTTCCCTCCCTCCCTCCCTTCCTCCTCCCTCCCTCCCTCCCTACTTACTTACCTGCTTACCACTTTCTTGCCTTTTCTCTTTCTCTTCTAACTTCCGTCAAGGAATGATGATGACACACTGAGTTCCTTCACTACATGTGAGCCCTCCATTCTTGGACTTTCGGGCTGCAGAACTATAAGAAGTCAATATCTATTCCTTATCAATTATGCACTCAGCATTATCACAGTCATGCATTGGATGAATAGGGTGTGTAGAGCAAGTTTACTAATTTTCTACAAGTGGGAGCTGCCACTATGAGCACGGAGACACTATGATTCGGTAGACATCTTCCACATGGTATAAAAGATCTTGTGATCAGTTTATGTTACTTATTTCAAAATCAGTTTCAAATTACTTTAAACAACATCAGAATATTTGGATTTGGGTAACTGTCTTTATTTCTTGAATAGATTTCTTTGAACTTGCAATATTTCTTAATTGCATAGTTCTTAATCCAAATGTCTCAGTCTGATTAGTTCTTAGTCCAGTCATCCACTTTCCACATGTCTCATTTGGTGATTATTTTGAAGAGTTCTATGTTTGTTTTAAGGAGCAAACTTACTTGGTTTTGAAAGCAGTTCTTGAATATGCACATGGGAAGCAGATTATTACGAAACAAAAGCTCAAGAATACATTTATGATTTCCTTACTAATATTTTGTATTTATCTTCTGATTGAGAGGCACACATGAGGGAATACATGCTTAAACCTGAACAGTACAGACTCTTCAATCCTTTTTTTTTTTTTTCAAGTTTCTCTAAATACACCTGCCAAAATTCACTGAAACTCACCCTTGGCACTTACAAACAGAGAAAGACACAAAGAAGAAAATAATGTTCCTTTCTGTTCCAAAACTGTATTGGGCTTTTAAATAGTTGAGACTTGAAGTCTGAGTGACTCTCCACTGATATTTGCAGCAGAATGATTTGAATAAGAACAAAGACACTGACTTTGGTGGAGATGCCTTCACAAAAAAATCTTCTTTCATACTTAAAATGTCTGAAACAACAATATTGGATCCAGCTTTAAGTCTGAGCACTTTGTCTATTTATATTTGGGCTAGTTCCAACTCCAGAGGCTCCTGTATTTGTGACATGTTATTAAAAAGAAGTGGCAGAGGGAGAGGGGGAGGAAGAAAGGGGGACAGGAAGGAAGAAAGAGATGGAGGGGAGGAGGGGAGTCTTATTTTATAAACAGATAACAGCACAAACACCCAAGTAGTTGGCTTAAACTGTGGAAGAGAAGTTTGGGTAAAACAGATGGGCCCTTAGATTTGAGGCCATAACATTAAGAAGACAGAGTTAAATTTTCTTTGAGACTGGGAGTAAACAGCTTAGAAATGGCCTATATTGATCTTGTCTGGTGCTGATTTAACTCCATTTGTCTCAGGGCACTGAATAGCAAATGTTGGTTAAATGGTCATGTTCTAACCATTATGATTTAATGTGTCATCATTAAAATATTTTGGCTTATATTTGAGTTCAGTGTAACTGTAACATAACTTTATAACAGGTGCCTTTAGAGACCTTGAACTCTTTCTGAAATTGCTATTGGACTGGACTACATTCCTGGCTTGTTCATCTCATAAAATAGAACTCTTGTATTTATATAGTTGCATGTCTTCTTGGAGCTGGAAGGGACTAGAGCAGTGTGAAAATAAAAGGCCAGACCAATGAGAACAGATACGCTGTTTATTTGGGGCTTTCATTTGGCTGAGACTCACAGCAGGCGAAGGAATGGGAAAGCTAAGCAGCAAAAATGTGAAATTAAATCTGGTTCACAGGTGCTTCCCTATAATCTAACATGTGTGTAAACAAAATGCACTCTTACTTAACAACCAAACACAGGCTGCAACTGCCACAGCATGTCCAAATCAGGACCTTTAACCAACTGAGCTATTTCTGTCTACCACTTCCCTCTTCTGTCTATAATTACTGCTTGCTCACACTGCCAAGTGGAGCCCTGTGAGTCCCCCATAACCCTGACCATTGCTGCTCAATACATAGCAGCCTGTTCTTTTTCGCATACAGCAAGATAATGAAGAACCAGACGTATTTGTGTTTAACCTTGTTGAAAGTTGTTGAACATTTCAACCTAAATTAAAAGACAAGAAGACAAAAATACAGTTTTTTAAATTATTGCTGCTTGTTTATTAAAAAATCTTTATATGAATTAATCATATATTTTGATAAATATATGAACATATGAATATATTAGAATCATCTAATTTGATGAATTTTATGTATTATTATGATCAAATGATTATATTTTTTTTAAAAGCACTACCAAGTTCATGCCACTTTAGTACATTCATGGTCACCTGATTCTCTGGTTCCATTAGAAATATTGTATTGCCTATTGATAGCAGAAAGACATTTGAAGAGCTAACAAACCTGCTATGCATATTATATAAAATATTTATTAAATAGGATATTTTCTGCTAGGGGAACCAGTTCCACGAAAAGAAAAACCCAAGCATGTAACTTTCAAGTATTTGGAGTTTTGGTGCAACATAGACATGTGGGAAAATAACGTGGTATGCTAATATACAGATGATGAGAAGGCATGGTCATAGGGACAGTGAAGCTACAGAAGACACTGAAATGGAGTCACCATGCAAGAGTTGATTTGTTCAACTGGAACAAAGTCAAGATTTAAGGGTAGTCAGAGCAGGAAGGTTGAAGTTGCAGAAGGCAGCATTGCTTTCCTCGGGAGCGGAGGAGAGTGACAGAAGCTATGCCCATTTTGATACTGTTCCTTGGGTACAATGATTATCAGAGAGTTATGTTAGAGACAAAGGGAAGGTCAATATGGGAGAGACTCTTACATGGGATTCAGATATTGTTTTGTGAACAGGAGACACTTCAAACAATTTTTGTCAGGAGTACATTATGATCACATTCGCATTATAAATGGATGCTGTGACATGTATGTTGGGGTGTCAAAGACAAAGTCATAGAAGCTAGTTGTGATAATTCAGAAGACATAATTCGAGCTTAAACTAGAGTCATGAGTTTGACTTGATACCGAGCAAAGAAGAGTGAAAAGAGGCCAAAAACAGCCAGAAGAGCCTTATTACTCATGGAGTTGAATTTGGGGTTTAGTACTTAAAGACAAGAACAATCTCTTATCGTGGATGAATAGATAGACAGGAAGAGCCTGTTGAATGACAAGTGTCTGTACATTACCTGCAATGTTAAGTTTGTGTTATCTATGAGGCATCCATTGGCTAATGAACATAAAACTAAGGAGAATTGTCTCTTATTTTGATGAAAAGTTTGGGAAGTCTTTAAGAATTAGATAAGGTTTTGTGGAAACCAGAAGTATAAAAATCATACAGAGTTTACAGTGAATGAGAACAGTGTCTCAGCTAGTGCCTTAGAGATGACCAGTGTGTAAAGGATGTGTCAAAAAGGAAATTACAAATAACACAGAAAAGGTATCTGATGAAGAACAAAATGCAAGAAAAGGAAGGATCTGTGAAACCAAAAAAAAAAAATACATAAAAACTAGTGGTAGATGCTTGATCATGGACCTCTGCCTCTGCTCCTGACAGCTGCTGGAGGAAGCCTCTCTGATGACAATTGGGCTAGGCACTGATCTATGAACATAGAAGAATATCATTAAGAATCATCTTGAAGCTATCCAGTCTCGGGTTCCTGGCCAACTTTGAGGTGTTAGGCATGGGCTCCTTCCCCTGGAGTGGGGTTCTGTCCCTCCATTGCTCCAGCAGATCCAGCAGGTGGGGTGGGTTATAGATTGAAGGTTTTGTTTTCGGGCTGGTGTTCCAGTCCCAGCACTGGAAGCCTTGCTGGGCTGTAGAAGCTAACCTATTGAGGCTTCCTATCCCCCATTACTAGGAGTCCTCACTAGGTTTACCCTCATAGATTCCAGAGAGTTTCCACTGCACTAGGTCTCCAGATCACCCCCTAATTCTGATCATCTCTCCCTATATTCTTTCCCTCCATTCCTCTTCCCCAACTTGATCCCTCCTGTTCCAATTCCTATCCTCCTGCAGCCCATCTGCAATTTCTGTTCTGTTTTCCCTTCCCATAGAAGAAGGGGAGGAGGGATGGGACCAGAGAAATCCAAGACTCCAGGAGAACATGGCACATGGAGACAACTGACCAGGACTTTTAGGGACTCATAGAGACTGAAGTGGCAGACACAGAGCCTGCATGGGTCTGTACTAGGACCTGTACATATATCTTATGGTTACCTGGCTTGGAGCACTTATAAAACTCCTAAAAGTTGCAATGTGGGGGAGTCTCTATCCCTTTTACCTGCCCTTGGGACCTTTTCCTCATGCTGAGCTGCCTCATGCAGTCTTGAACTAGGGGCTTGTGCCCAACCATGTTCCATTTTGGTATGCCCTATATGATTGGTAACCTTGGACGTGTGCTCTTTTCTGAGGAGAAGTAGGGAAGGGGGTGAGTCTGGGAGAGAGTGGAGATGGGGCAGCTGGGAGAAGGGGAGGGAGGGGAGGCTGGAGTTAGGAGCTATTGTATAAGAAGAAAAAATAAAATAAAGTTAAATTAAATTAAAACTAGTGGTCGAAGATTCACTAGTCATAAGGAATTATGGTAAATATTTCAGCTAATAAAACCTGCTAGATTTTTTTGAGCAAAAGCAGTGCTGGAGAATGAGACAGTACAGAAGAGGGAAAATGAGGAAGGAGGAAGTAGAAAGGAATGAAACATGTTCCTTAAGAGAATTCCTTAAAAATGGAACCAGGGTTGGGGGGGACTTAATAAAGAAGAGACAAGATTCATTGAGGTATATCTATATCTATTCTATATCAAAAGAGAAAACTGTCTTCTTACTGGTGATACTAATGTACCACACCTTGGAGAAAAGAAAAGGCCCCCATGGGACCCTTTCATCTGTTACATTTTAAATTCTCTAATACAACTCTGTTTTCAGCAATGTCTTACAGGTACTTTAGAAAGACATTCAAGTTTCTAAAACTGATTTTAGAGATGATTTTTAATTCTTGCATAATGAGTAATTTTGTTAATATACAGAATCCACAGAGGACCTGAAAGTTCGAAGCCACAGCACAGAGCCATTACCAAAGTTGGACAGCAAAGAGAGAGGCCATCACGGAGCATCTTCCTCCAGAGAGCCAGTGAAAGCTCAAGAATGGGATGGAACACCAGGTCCACCTGTGGTCACCAGCAGAATGGGCAGATGCTCTGTGAGCCCTACCTTGTTGGCAGGAAACCACAGTTCAGGTAAGCAGGACCCTGTACTTCTAGATGGCTTTATAAATCTAAAACCTCCTTTTATGCAGGTATCAGTTAGGGAAACATAACCTCAGATCAGTCTGCCTTCTCTCAGCATATCGCCTCACCACACACATACACACACACACACACACACACACACACACACACACACACACACACACACACACGGTAGATCCAAGCAGTACACTATGGTACAGCTACTCAAAAAGATTGAAAGGAAAATGATGCTTCTTGAAGTTCTGCCATGCAGCAGTCTACAGTTAGAAAAACTTTGCACTAAATGTCTTCAAAAATGACTATAGGCCTTAATTCAAGCCACTTCAATTTATGACAGTTGAATGATTTAGTGTTTGTGTTTTCTTTTTCTTATAAAATGATTTTGGTAAAATTTGAAGAAAAGTGAAGCTGAGGATAGAAATATAGCAGTAGTGATCTGAAGACACTAGAGAGAACGAGGCTGTTTTGAGTCACACAGTTATTGGGCATATGACATGGCATTAAGTTCTCCAATCCAAACCAAAAGAGAAACTTTAATGTACCTTTCAGTTTCATATCTTAAAAATATGCAACGCAATGGTTAGCAGATAAATATTATCAAACATAAATTTTTTAAAGTAGCATATGTTTTATTTGATCTGATTCATCTACATGTTGCACTCACAAAGACCTGTCAATTAAAATGAACAGCGAGCCAGGCAGTGATGGCACACACCTTTAATCCCTGCACTTAAGAGGCAGAGGCAGGCGGATCTCTGTGAGTTCAAGGCCAGCCTGGTCTACAGAGTGAGTTCCAAGACAGCCAGAGTTACAACAGAGAAACCCTGTCTTAAAAAAAATTAAATTAAATTAAAAACAAAAAATTAAAATAAAAATAATAAAAACAGTGACTAACCAATATAGTTTTTAGATTTCTGTTCTGAAAGAGTGTTTGTGCTCTGAAGAAAAGACCAATCCTTTCAGGTTCTTTTTGACTTTGATACTTATCTAGCAAAGCAATTTACATGAATGTAACTTACATATTCTCTGACATAGTTAAGTTGAAATTTTAGGAGGGTCAATGATCTCTGTATTGGAGGAAGATATTTCTTGGAAAAGACCTCATCACATCTTTCCAGATTGAGAATGCTATGTAAACCTCGATGATAGAGCTGTCCTATGTACACTGTGAAGAACTCACCTAACAGAACGAGCTAGAAACTGGCAGAAGAAAAGTTCTACACATCAGACATTTATCAGACATTCTAAACAGTTTTTATATTAAAGTAAAAATAGTGATAGGTGTACATGATGCTTAGTCGTCCTTGGCAACTTGATATACTCTAGAATCACCTGGAAATAGTGTCAAGGAGGGATTTTATAGATCAGGTGAGTTTGTGGCCATGCTTGTGGGGGGATTGTTCTGACTCTATTAATGGATATGGGGAGACTCAGCCCACGATGTGTAGCACTATTTCTTGGTTTGGGCCCCGAGGAGTCAATGAATAGATGAAGTGAGCTGAGCAGTCAGCATGCATACACCCATTCTCTCTAACGATGGCTGTGACGAGCTGTTCAAGTTCCTGCTAACCTAGTATTGTGAAATAAATTCCTCTCAAAGTGGCTTTTGTCAGGCTACTTTGTAATAACGACTAGAAATGAAGTTAGAACTACCTGCACATTCTGTCAAAAGCAAAGTATATAAATAAAAATACTAGACAATGCTTATTAACTAGCTTGGGGCTAATCAGTATTTTCATAGAATCATCTAAAATTGTACAACTTCTACAAGCAGATCACTGCAATGTAATGTTTATTATAGTCAATATTGTTCAAATAAACAAAACATATAAACATATATACATATGATTACATAAGTATATGTGTATGTATGTATATATATATATACATATATATATATATATGACTTAGTGTGAGGGATAGTCTCACATCATCATGGAAGCTTGGAAGATCCAGACCTGCTACATACAATACAAGCTGATAATCCAAGAAAGCCCATGGCATAATGCAATTCAAACACAATGTCAATACAAGCCACAAACGTAATTCAGAGATTTAAAAAACCCAGAGATAATGTCCAAGGGTCGGAGAAGATGGGATATCTCAGCTTAAGAAGAAAGAAGGGATCTATCCTCCTTCTTGTATGCCCTCACTGGATGGCATGGTGCTCATACACATTGATGAGGGTGATTTTCTGTTGATTCAAATATGCATCCCCTGCAGAGACTCCCTTACAGATGCACCTAAACATGAAGCCTTACCAATGATATGTGGATCCCTTGGCTTAGCCAAGGTGACACATGAAGTAATATGAGAAATAGAAATCACTTAATTCTTCCTGGGAAACTTTGACTTTGGAAGAAATAATCAGGTGCTTTGATAGATAAGATAGTAATTCCTAGAAGCTCGCCAGGATGAAGGGAAAGAAAATAACATACTTTCTGGATGAAATCTGAAAATCTACAAATGCAAAAACAAAAATGTGTTTAGTGACAAGAAATGAGGGAAATTTGGGGGGAAATCTACTAATCTTGATGTATTAATGTATTAACTGGAAACAGTTTCACCATAAAACACAAGTTAAGAGTCTCCCACGTGGTAAATTCATTAGCCCCTTTCGATTTGAGTCTGGAGGTTACATGTAGCCACAGGTGTTCTGCAACTATTTCTGGATGCCATCGTGTCCTCAGAGCTGCCTAACCTACCCACAACTCTACTCTGCTTTCCTTAAAGACTTTTTTTTTCTCATAGCCATGGGCTGAAAACTGAAGTCTGGGGCATTATGCCCAGGTAGACTTTCCTCATTTTCAATCAATTGGTCAGAACTGGGAAATAGGACTCTGAGACCACCTCCTGACTGAAGTAGAAAGGGAGGGAGCAAGAACAACCCCTTAGCAAAGGAGAGTACACCCAGTGGAGGTAATGGAGAAATAAACCTGTGTAATCATAGGCATTTAATTGCCACACCACGATTAAGTTTTGAACATTATGTAGCATATCTTTGGTAGTGTTTATCTTAAGATACAAATAATGTAGTTTGTTTTATATTATGGAGTCTCCAAAGATGGCTTTATGTTTTGGTGACAGGAGGGCACTCTCCTGAGACATAGTATATGTGAGATATGGAGCAAAGAACGATTGTGAAAGTTGGGGCTTGAATTCGGATGGCTGATTTGGAAACACTCTTGAATATCTAAATGAGGGGCCA
The DNA here is from genome assembly GCA_026225945.1 of Cricetomys ansorgei. Taxonomy (NCBI): domain Eukaryota; kingdom Metazoa; phylum Chordata; class Mammalia; order Rodentia; family Nesomyidae; genus Cricetomys; species Cricetomys ansorgei. The sequence goes on from JAMJFZ010001796.1 coordinate 18,523,688, forward strand.
GCACACAGTTGGAATTACAGGTTTGCAGTTAATGACATACAGCTGAACTTCAGGCCTGGGCTGGAGACTTCAGGAATGATTGCAAGCATAGACTGGATGAGCTATATCTAAGGAAGAAAGGGAACATGAAAGAGAAGGAAATCAAGATGAGATCCAGGGAGTCCATAACTTAGAACTTTAAACAACCTGATCTGTAACTGGATACCATAGAATTATGAGGGGAATGCTTAGACTCTCACTAAACAGTAAGTTGCATACAGAAATTGGCAAATACAAGCACGTGCTCTATGCTCCTTAGCACTTTCGCATGCACTTTTTTAACAGGCTCAGAGTTTTAATAAAATTTGTACCAAGCTTCCACGTTCTTCTACCTCAAGCGCCTGAAGCAACTATTTTGGCTTGTATCATCCCAAGTCTGTTCTTCTGACTCTGATTATAGAGCAACAAACTATCTACTGATTGTGTCTTCTACTGTGGATTCTGAGGCAGACATATAGTAGAAAAAGGTGTTTTGTGTTTTTTTTTTCAAAAATGGGATTTCATAATTTAAAAAATACAAAATGTAGCTGGTGGTAGCACATGCCTTTAATCCTAGCCCTTGGAAGACAGAGGCAGGTGAGGTCTCTGTTAGTTCAATGCCACCCTGGTCTATGTAGTAAGTTCAGGGCCAGAGCTAGGTAGTTAAACTCTGTCTCAAAGAAAAATAAAACACAAATTAGAAGCAAATTCAGAGGCATGAATTTAGTGTCAGCTGTCTTATGGAAAGTGTGATTCAAATAACTATCACTATTACCCAAGTACTTAGTCTTCCCTTCTACTCTTTTTTGTGGGGTTTTTTATTTAGTGTTTGTTTGTTTTTGTTTTTTCTCTCTCTCTTTTGTAAATCTGATTGTCTTGGAACTCACTCTGTAGACCAGGCTGGCCCTAAACTCACAGAAATCCACCTGCCTTTCTTTGCCTCTTGAGTGCTAGGATTAAAGGTGTGTGCTACCACTGCCCTGTTTATGTTTTAAACTTTATTTCTGAACAGCAAGAGTTTAAAATGTGCCAGATATGTTCTAGAAAATACCATAGTTCCATCAGTGAATACATGCAGAGAAACCAAATCCCATTTACCTTTGGTGTTTGAAGCAAGACAACCACCACCTGAGGCTTATTAACCCACACAATGGCCTGGTCTGTAATAGGAAAGTAGGTTCACGGGAGAACATTCTAGACTCACAATTTTGGAAAAGAAGAGAATGAGCCAGTCCTAACTGTCTCTCCTCTGCACACTTCATTGTTTCTTCAAGTTGCTGGATCACTGGGTCACTAATGTCTGGCTAGAAATGCTAGAATAGTAATCCAAAAGCATCTTCTCTCAGTTTTGTAGTTAATAGTGTTAATAGTGATACCATATCTCACATGCAGAGGAAGAATATTCCGTGTACACATTTCTCTCTCCCACATCAGTTTCCTTCCTCTGGTCCCCTGTCATGCCTCAAACAGGTGCAGATACAAACACACACACACACACACACACACACACACACACACACACACACACACACACACACACATCTATACCTACAGGCATCCGTGCTTGTGCATACACACATTCACATAAACTATTGCTTTACCCAAAGTAGATTAGCTCCTTGGAATGACTGTTCTTAATAGCCCTGTTGAGAAATGAAGAGTTGCTGAAGTAAAGAAAACATGGCAGGAGATCCCAATTCTAATCAACACTGCTGCTGGTTGCCACAGTAGTTTATTAAACTGCTGTTGTTTAGTAAATCAGAAAATCCCCAGAGGGTGATTTCTGAAAGTAGTGGAGAACTGGGACCCACACACTCATGCAAGTAATGGGGGAATGTGGGTGAAGTTATATGAGTAAAAACGGTATTAACAGAATCTAATACTTCAATCACTGTACAGTTACAGTGTCCACAGCTTGTATCTAATGCTGTTTCTGGGGATACACACATATTCACACATATTAACAATAGGCTGTATGCTGTAGTCTCTGTGCTCCAGGATCTTACTCTGTTTCTTAGTGGCAAAGAATCGTTGATCATACATTAATTCAAAGTAATCAAGTATACTATTTCATGATTACTCACTATTTATATCAAGATTCCAAGAATATAAAAAAGTGCAGACTTCAACAGTGATGGTGGGCCAAGTAGGACACATGGGGACCTCAGATCTCCCGAGGGTCATTGTTAACACCAATTGAGTAAAGGACAGCGTAGCGCCTGGGACAAAGATGAACTGAAGCAGGAGGGGCATTTCTGGCTTGGTGCTGTCAGGCTGGCGTGACTGAAGCATTTTTAGAAGTAAGAACAGAAAGTTTTGGGTTGGAAACAAAAACTACATGCAAAAACATACATAAACGTAAAAAGTTATTAGTATATAATTTATGCCTAGATAAGAGTGAAAAACCTATAAACGAGAGGAGCAGTGATCTTGAAAAACACCCAAGCTTCTGTGTTCTCACCTTTAAGAGTTTATGCTCTTGGGGAGTCAGTGAGGGATGGGATAGAGATGGATCAGTGATAGGTCAGTAATGGGGTGGGTCAGGGATGGGTCAGGGGTGGGTCAGGGATGGGTCAGGGGTGGGTCAGGGATGGGGTGAGTCAGTGACGGAATGAGATCTAAGACAATTGCAGGAGAGGCAGGAACATCAGCACCTGTAGTAGGAGAGGCTTCTGCCTTTAAACTGGACATGATTTTGCTTAGACAGGAAGGATGTCAACAAGCATATGTATAACTCTCACAGAGGAAATTATTTCATAATTTTTCTTGAAATATAAAGTCCCCTATCCTAAGCTGTATATTCCCAGATTTCTTAGAAGCATAGAAATGGAAATATAATTCTCAGTGAGAAGGAAAAAGCATTGCAAGCTGATCAACCTCAGAACTCCGTGATAGGCATGAAGGTGACTTAGAGATCATAAATCATATCACAAAGCCACACAGAGTCTGCTAATGAGCATCCAAACTTTCTAGATTCAGTTGTGATTGTGTGAAAGCTCCCAATTTTAAAGCATAGCTCAGTTGTCAGTAAGCATTGAGTCAAATGATTTCCTTTCTCCAGCTGTGTAAGTCCTGAGGGGCGTCAGCGTGTGTTTTCCGGTTGATAATATCAAACATGACTGCTAGATGGAGTCATGGATTCTGACCACGCAGCACACACGTTCCAAAGGAAGCAGAAAGGCCAACAACCATTTCAGCTTTTGATTCTGCATTTTCTAGAAACTACAGTAATTTAAGAAATCCATGATAGGAAGAATATGGATGAGAGAGATGTGACCCTTTATTGTCAGGCAGGGAGAGAGAATGGAATAGAAGCCAGCGGGTCCAGATTTTCATGGATAGTGAACACTGACAGTCTAGTCCTTCACAGAACCCTGCCAAGATGCCAAGACCTCTCTGACTGGACAGGGAGAATGGATGGGGAAAATTTGTCTCTAGCTTTGATTGAGACTTCCCTTTATACATCATTGTTCTCCTGACCTCCCAAACAAGGGATTCTATGCTTCCCGTGGTTCTTTATGCTGGATAATGAACTCTGCTGTGGTAAACAGAGTGATCTAGAAATTAGAGGGACAATATTGCATGTTCTCCTTTGCAGGACAGGTATGATCATTTTAAAACTCATTGCTAGTAATTCATATTCTAACCACTTATGATTCTCCCCTCTGTATCCCTGTTTCAGAGAATTGAAAAATAGACAGTGATCTAATTTCATTTAGAGAAAGAGGTTGTGCTATTTCTTGTAATCCACAGTTGTAGGATGAATTTTATATTAGTTTTTAAATACACATGCACTTAATGCAGTAGTTGGTCACAGAAGCTAGGCAACCAATTAGGATTTAAGTCTTGATTATGTTTTATATTGGTGATGACACTGGGCAGACTCCTTCTTCTTCCTGAGATTTGTTTATAAAAGGGAATTGGTATTACTATCAACACTATCTAACATGAATGATTTTGAGAATTAAAGAAAACGGCTACAAAGATGTCTCGGTTGTTAAAGGCTAGTCTCACAACCAAAAACAAACAAATAAATAAATAAAGCAAAAAGTGGAAAAGAACAGGAGAATTATAGGCAAGGCTTGATTGAGGCAAATATGTAACATACTAAGTATAGCTGCTGGATACAGTGAATTTATATAGATGTTGGAGTTACCCATGTGGATCCTTGGATATGACAGAGGTCTTCCCACCACAGCAGAGAAAACCACTAGCCTGGAACAATGGAGGGAAGTTTCCTATGAGAAGTCTGAATTGAGATGGCTCTTCACTGACCAGAATTTGGATAAAAAACAGACAGAAGAGAAAAACAAAAGACAGTAAGAGAAGAGCAGCCAGGCGGGAGCAATGTGTGGTCCCCTGGGATACTGTGTGCTCCAGCAGAGCACTCCACACAGCAAAGCATGGTTTATAAGGTGTCTGCAGCTGCCATTCTCATTCCACTCACCTTCTGGGAACCTAGGGAAACTGCAAAGATACTGGAGAGAGTTGTTGATGAAGCCTGGAGATACGGGGAGGGGATCGAGGACAATGGAGTCACGTTTTTCTGAGCTACAGAAAACTGAGTTTCCAGAAGGCAATCACAATGAACATGAAATTTACATTCAATTGTTCATAAGAAAGATGCTTTCTTCTGGAAAATGATGAGATATTTGTCACCCTTGGCAATGCTGAAAGGACTGGCAAACTCTCCTGATGGTATAACTCGTAGACAGTCCTGATTCTCCCCTTTGTATACAAAGAGAATCGCAAGTGCACACATGTAGACAAGTAGCACACAGATCCTAATCTTATAAGAATGGCTCTGAGGACTGTGACAGTGCTTATGACAGTAATTCCTGTGAAACTATAATGAACATGTTCAGCTTTTTCAATGAAGAAAAAACCATGCTGGGCAACAATATGAATAAAATAACATGTTTATGGTAATGACTTGAAGGACTTGCATAACTTTGCTGTCATCCAAATCTAAACTAACGGAAATTTCATTGCCCATGTCATTAAGGGCTTTAAAAATGCATGGGAATGCCTCGTATGACGCCTACGTAATGTTGCTGATAAACTGATACTTTTTGAGTCCCTCTCAAGTTTACTTGATAGCTCTCTGAGTTTTCTCCCTAGGACTAAGACAGAATCTTTTCTTTGAAAAAACAAAAAAAACAGCACACACAATCCAAGAGATTTTCTAGCTACATATGTACTCATTGGTTGCAGGTCTTCAAGCTCTGTGTGTGTGTGTGTGTGTGTGTGTGTGTTTCAGAAAAAGACTAGACCATGTGTGTAGCCATTTTCACTCATCTGAATATGCATCTGTAGATGGAATTTAGAGACATGGTCTCAGGCAAGCCTCCTAGTTTGTTACTTCATTGTCCACAGTAACCTTGGGACATCAATTTGGCTCAGGGGTTAAAAGAACTTGTACATGGGTTTGACCCCCAGGTCCCAAGAGGTAGCCAGAGAGAATGGACTCACAGAATTTTCTCTGACTGCCATCCCTGTGGCATACATAGCACGTGCACTCCTGCAACCATGCATGTGACACATACACACAGAGGCACAGGCACATACATGCTCACACACACTCAAGCTCATGTACAGGCACAGAATGTATTTTTGTATGAAGTTAAGAAAAATAATATTAATTTATCACACTACTTTTCTGTACAGTAAAATGAAGGGAATTTAAAGCTATGTTGACAAGAAAAAAACCTAAGAAAATATTAATATCCACACACACATATACCCTCTTTGATGAATATCCTACTTGACATTTGCTCAGTCATTCACTCTCTTTTGGATTATGTTTTTTAAGTAAGAAAACAATATTTGATATTTACTCTGTATCATGTTGGGTTAGATGCTGGGGGATCACAAGGAACATCCTCTTGCTAAATGGAAAGCAATTCCACTGGCTTCTGAAATCTGTGTTATTAAATTTGGAGCCAAAACAATAAATAGTAGGCAGATGACCATGAGGGGCTAGATAGCTTTCTGTGGCTCCCTTGTAGAAGTGTGTGTAAAAATGTCTTTGAGAAGCTAATATTAACTATTATATTGTAAGCTAATAATTTTCACACAACATTATCTTCTTTTTCCACCAGTGCATCCTCATGCAATGCTATGGCTGTAGAAGTTGTTGCTTAGTTAGGCCTTGGGAATCTGCCTTCATAGTTTCTTACCAAGAAGAAAAGATCATTTCCTATCCCTTTAATCTGTTTTAACCTTGTGTCTGATGTGACCAATGTAATGGGTGTGATTTCAGGGCTTTAATATCTGAGAGTATGAGGACTTACACTGATTTTCTCTAACCCTGCCACCAGCATATGAGCAAGCCTTGCTAACATGTTGAAAGATGAAACATACACAGAGAAAAGCAGAGGTTTCCAGCTATTAGCCAGACAACCCATACACATAAGAAAATACGTCAGTGGATGTACACACACACATACACATATACACAGACAAACACAATACATACACAAATACACACAGACACATACCACATACACAAATACACACATACACAAATATACACACATACCATACATACATAAATACCACACGTACCACTCACACACACAAACCACAAACACACACACACACACACACACACACACACACACACACACACACGCACACACAAAACTGGGTGCATGAACAAAGTCCAAAACCAGGCCAGGTGACTCATTAATCTATGAATAAAATAAAGGAGTCAAAGAAATTGAGGGTTGAGTGTGGATAACTGATAAAGACATCATGGCTTACTTAAATTTACTGTCTTTTTCCCAAATGAAGTGTTTTAATTCTGCTATATAACTAACAATATGGGAATACAACAGCAAAGTAGACCATACTAATTAACACATTCTTAAAGAAAATTAAAATCTACTCTTCTAACTTTCTCCTCACCATCTTATATTTCAAAGTATAGTGTTTGAACATCCTGCCAGTTCATTACATTCTCTCTTATTCTGCAGCAAGAACAGCAGACCTCTCTGGAACATCTCTCAGCTCACTGTATGTAGACTTGGCTGTGAGTTGCTGACTAGCTTCCTGCCTGACTCCACTTTAGTCCCAGGCAGCTGTGGGCTTGGTGTTTACAACCCTCCAGATTGCCATTCTGTGCAGTGGGCTCATGCACTGGAAGGCAACTTTCATCATGTGCTTTGCTTCCCAGTCTCCGCACTTGGCTACTTCCTCAGGGAACATTTGTTGGCTCCTGTTGTTTGGTTCTTTCCACTCATGTCTCACTCTGAAGTTTAGCTTTCCCATTTTGTATTCTATTAGTAAACACATGGTTGAATTCTCATGTGGACTCTTTGGAGAATCATGTAAGTTACATCCCCGCTGGTTGCACTATTACTCTGTGGAAAACTCTGATTTCTGTAGCCAGAATTTATGTTAACCAGAGAAATGATATTGTTTGTGCTTCTGATATTGTTCAGACAGCTCTGGGAAATAACCAGGAAAGGAGAAATGGGGATGTGTTAAACATTTTAAGTAGTCAGAGCATTTCTTAATAGAGTTTGAATGGAAATAAACAAGGTATAAAATGCAAGAGACTAATTACAAAATAATATAAGATAATTACTCTCATATCCCAAGACAAAAAGCCAAGCCACAGAAGAATTTGCAAAAGAAGTTAACAAAATGAATATTAGTGTCCTTATCTGAACTCTCTTTCGTAGCTTAGGAAGACAGTTAGAGGGAGAGACAGAACCCAGTATTAGAATTTAAGTTTGACTTGGTGTGTGCAGTTCTATCTGATTTACATGGTGTTGTATGTGTGATGTTATGTGTGTGGTTTACTTGAGAGTCATTTGTGTGTGTATGGTTGTGCCCATGTAGGTGTGATTTGTTGTGACCTATACATATGTGATTATATGTATGTGACTTTGTGTAATTGAGTGTATGTGATTTGGGTGTGATTGTGTCTGACTGTATGTTATTTGTGTATGTGGTCATGTGCATGTGATTGTCTTGTGATCAGGAATATGTATGATTATAAGCATGTGATTGTATGTAACTGTGTGATTGTGTGTGTAGTTTTGTTGTGATTGGTTTTCACAATATTGATATGTATGTGTGAGAATGTATTTATGTGATAGAGTATGATTGTGTGTTTGCGTATGTAGATGTGTGTGGAGTGTGTATACGTTTGTGTTATTCTGTGTGTAGCTGTATATGTGTGTGACTATATGTATGTGACAGTGTGTGCAATTGTGCATGGCTATAGGCATTTGGGAGTTCCATTTAAAATGAAGGAGGTATAGGAAGAGGCCACTCTTAGTGGAAGATCAAGTGACAAAGACTTGATGGGGCCACCAGGAAAGGTTGATCTTGTTTCTAGTTATCTGAGTTATATAGTAGGAGAAAAAAGCACAAGAGATTAATTAACTGGTCATGGGAAATTATTCCTGGCTACAGACTATGAGCCAAAGGTTTGTATAAAGTGTTGCTGTGTGACATTATTTGGAAAGAAATGAACAAACTTCTATTTGGATCAATCAACAGAACAAAGGCATGAGCCCATCCACTATTAACTAATTAATTGATATTATTACTGGAGTGTTAATGATCTCAAAATAGCTGTATCACAGAAAAATTACACATAACATATACAGCTGTATAGCTAGAGTCTCGTCTTCATTAACTTTGTTCCCATGATACATTTCCTGAGACAATGTGAAGCTCATAAAAGATTATATAGAGATGCAAGGGGGGGCATGAGAGAAGGAATGTCTAGAATATCAAATGAGGTTCTAAAGGTCTTCTCCGGCCTCTTTCTATCCACTGTAGGTGGTTTTAGCTACTCTGAAAGACCAGTGATGGCATATTATGCATAGAGGACAGCTTTTTCCAAGTATGATTCCATAGACCAGATGTAGGCTTTGGGGGGCCGTGAAAGTCACAGTACTGTTGGTTCTGCAAAGGCTTCAAGTCTTTGCCATAAGCAATCTTAAGAATGCTAGGCAAACAAGCAGAGACACAGAGAAAAGACTGCAAGCTTTGCAGATGATAGACAGCCGTTCCTGGGAGCCCTTCTGGCCATGTGGAAGCATTCCAAGAAGAGATATTGTTTCCAAGTTCAAATATGTGCTGAAGCCACAGAGAAGGACAAAAGACAGCTCACATATGCAGTCCATAAACCCTCCCCAATCTTCATCTCTCCTCATCCTCCCTGCTCCTGCCTTGATGGGCACAGAGATTGCATGTCCTGCAGTGGACTAAAGGCCTGAGCAAGGAAGAGGACATTCTTCATGATAGGAACATGCCCTAACTGGGCCAGGAAGAAGTGTTTTCTTGAAATGATGCTCAAATTCTTAATTCATTGAGTCATTTGGACATTTAAGTTACAACTTCATTGCTACTAATCTAAACTTGTATAAACTGAATGATTTTCTTTTAAAAATAGTTTATTTTATTTGTATGTAGTGTGTGTGTGTGTGTGTGTGTATTACACATTAGCAAGTACATACAGAGGCCAGATACTACATACAGTATGTACTACACATGTGCTATATGTATATGCTACATACAGTGCCTTCAGATGCCATGGAGCTACAAATGTTTGTGAGCTGCCTGTCTTAGATTCTGGGGACCAAACTCAAGTTCTCCGGAAGAGCATCAAGTAGTTTTAATTGAGCTATTTCTGCATCCCCAAACTAAGTGATTTTCAGTTATCAAATGAAAAACAAAACCACTAAGCTTCAGCCTATGGTCAATGCAATAGAGAGAAATGGAAAAATGAAAATTTGGGCACAGAAAAAAAAATGGCATAGTATTCTGTGCTGGCTAGTTTTATGTCAACTTGATACCAGCTAGTCATTTTAGAAAAAGAGAACCTCAATTAAGAAAATGCCCCCACAAGACATGCTTGTAGGCAAGCCTGTGGAGCATTTTTCTTAATTGATAACTGATGTTATAGGTCCAATGTATTGTGGGTGGTGCCAGCTCTGGGCAGGTGGTCCTGGAGTTTATAAGAAGCAAGCTGAGCAAGCCATGAGGAACATGCCAGTAATCGTCACTCCTCTATGGCCTCTGCATCAACTCCTGCTTCCAGGGTTACTCTCACCCTGAAAGCAGAATGTGTTTGGCTGCTCTGCATTTTCTTAGCCCTGGCAAAACCCAGCAAAATTCTAAATGCTGTCTGCTTCACAGCAGGTCACTAGCAAAGGAATGTGGCCTGGTTGGTGCTTATCTGAACACTGGAGCTGGAAGGCCTAGGGCTGAGTACATTTTCTCATAAGATACATTATGATATCCTTTGAGATCACACCTTATATAGAAGGTGATTTTGCAGGACTTTGACCTTTAGACAATGAGCCCCAAAATGCAAATGGAGCTACTCCAGTATCCCTGTCTTAACCAATGGCCCCATCCCTGGCTTTTCCACTATAAATGTAACCACCCTCGCTTCAATAAACTGAGATGTTACATTTACATCAATCTCTGAGGATTTGTTTCCTGAGACTCTCAGCCTCTGACCAAAGACATGTCCAGTCCCACACACATGGACCAATCTCTTCTTCCTTGGAGCTGGGCTGTGGGCCAGAGCTTGACTACCACTTGGGAGGACAGCCAATGAAGAAATCCACAGAGGCCAAGGCCTCAAGGCTAATTAGGAGGCATTGCATTCAAGCAAGAGGACTCAGAAGGGCTATGACTTTAAGATGGGATGTCTCACATTGTACAGGGGCTAAAAGGAGAGCAGAGAGGAGCTCAGAGCCTGAATTTGTGATTTGAGTCTTACCTTGAAATGACAGGAAGCCATTTGTGGATTTTAAACCCAGGGCTTATATGATCAGCAGGAGCCTCTAATTTATCATCTTCCTCAACCAAAGGCAACAGAATTATGGAGATACATACGCTGTCCCAAATGGCATGCCTTATAAAACCAAAGGAGAAATGTTTTCTTTGCTTTCCAGCCTGTGCAATTCCTGCTGCTGTAACTAACTGGAAGGTGTTTGTGGTTGATTGTGCTGCTGTATTTCCATATTACTATGTTAATTCTTGAAAGCCTGAGCAATTGGGATCACACACGTGTTTTGTTTGTTAACAAAATCACATAACAAAGAAATGATGTGTATGTGGAGTGGGTGGCTGTTGACTCCTCCCACACATCTTGAGAACCCAGAACCCGCAGGCTCTGAAGCAATAAGAAGGTGATCTATGACGTCCAGGAGCTTCCCCTTGCTTTCCCAGGGGTTTGATGTTAGCAGCATTATTGCCCCCAATTCAGTAAAACAGGACACTGGTCTTTGTTTTACAGTAGTTTTATAGAATTTCCTTAAGCCATAATATTCTTACTTCAAATTTGGGGCAAAGAAAGATACTAATTAAAGTTATTTGAGCAATCTACAGCCAAGGATTTTGATGATATTGACTTATGTTTGTGTATGCCTGTAAGAGTGCCTGCCCATGAAGCCACTAAAAGTTTTAAGCTAGAGCAGTGGTTCTCAACCTGTAGGATTCAATCCCTTTAGAGATCAAAAAACTCCTTTTGTTAGGATCGCCTAAGGCCATCTGAATATTAGATATTTCCATCACAATTCATGACAGTAGCAAAATTACAGTTATAAAGTATCAAGGAAACCAGGTAGTGGTGGCAAACACCTTTAAAAATCAGCACTTGGGAGGCAGAAGTAGGTGGATCTCTGTTTGAGGCCAGCCTAAGCTACAGAGTTACAGAGTAAGTTCCAGAACAGCCAAAGTTACAACAGAGAAATTGTCTGGGGAAAACAAAAAAAAGAGGCGGGGATGCTGTATTAAAAGGATCACAGCACTAGGAAGATTATGAACCACTGAGCTAGAATTTTACCTGATCACATTTATAATGCCAGTCAACTACTTTTCACTATATTCTCTCTCTCCTCTGTCTCTCCATCTCTCTTCTTACTGCCTCCCTTTCTATCTCATTCCCTCCTTTCTTCCTTCCCTCTCGGATAGTAAAATATTAATAAATGGAGAGAATTGTTTTAAAACTGTGAACTGTAAAATAATTCAACACACATATTATTTGTGTATGCATATATTTTGCATAAACTCTATTTCTACTAAGAACGTTCACAGGACATGATGTTGTATACTATAGAGATACTTTGAACAGTACAGAAACATGCAACTTGGTAATGATTTCATTCTTCTCAAAAAAAAAAACCAAAAACAAAACAAAACAAAAAAAAAAACCCAAATTTCGAGCTAATCTCTCATTGAGTCTCTTGAGGAGAAGTAAACAGCCAGAGAGTTCAGCTGATATAGAAGGTAGCTTTATTTACTTGTCTCAGTAAAAAATTAGACCTGCATGAGGTCTATGATGACAGTGTGCTAGCTGAGTTTTGATTATAACTTCAGCAACTAGAGTCTTCCACTGCCAGGCACCGGACTCTTCCCCAGCCATCTGGGGACCTCCTCTTCAATAGTGCTCCTATCCACAGCACTTGGGTATCCTTGGAAAGATACCGTGGGTGGACTACACCAATACTACTCACAAAGAATGTCCTTGCTGTTTCTTTAAAAATCCATAGATGATATTACCATAACAGAAGGCTCAGTCTGACTTTGTGCTAGGCGTTGATAATAATTCAGGAAGCTTAATGTTTTCACTGCCATCTACTGTTCAAGACAGGAACTACAAAGTGCAAACTGCAAACTCCCTTTCTCCCTCTATCCCTCTTTCTCTCCCTCCTTCCCTCCCTCCCACTTCCTGGATGTTCTAGCTCCCTTGCTCTATCATCCTCCCCCATCCTCTCCCTCTTTTGATTTGAAGGTTGCACAGTATATTTTAGAACTCTATGTTTTCAAGAAACATAGAAAACAATTAATAGAGAAAATTTAATTATATATATATATGAACTATAAAATAATTCATTCTATATTCACCTTCTTTAAAATATGGTTTGAAATAATTTGTTTCATGAATACTCAGTGAGTTCCTATCTTATACCAGTCATTACCATGCTGGTATTAAGTATATGAAAGAAATCCAGCCATAGGTAGTTAATGGGGGAAAATATTTAAATGGCCTTTTGACATACTTGCGTATACTCCCTTTTAGTATCCTTCTCGAAATCAATGATCAGGAGTATCTTAAGGTTAGTTGCAATGTGTTTTTTAAATGTCAATGAACTTATAATACTTTTGTCATTTTTAAATCCATCATTTCCTCCTAGCCTGCAAAGCATAACTTTCACTTACTGTGATTTACAACCTCACGTGCCTATAAAATATCAGTTCACTAAGACTGTCCTAAATGCAGTTCTGCGATATGCTGAGGCATTCCATTATAAAATCAATATATTACAACCATTAATACCTACATTGCTCTCATAGGAAAAGCCTCCAAATGTTGGGTTTTCTCAAGCCCGTGGTGATAGATCCAAATATTCGAAATTTATTTTTGCTTGCATGCTTAAATTTGCTACTGTGAGGAAATATTGACAGTTATCTTCTCTGAGCCAATAGAACCTTTCCTTTCATTTTCATGAAAATATTTGTCATTTACCTAAGCCTGTGGGACAGGGAACGAACCAGCACATCCAGTTTGATACCTCTGCTACAATAGGCTTAGTAACAGCAGATTTGAACATCACTTAAAGAGTTTTGATGCACAGTGAATAAAATCAACACAGTGCATAAAGACTCTTAATATTTTCATATAAAGAGTATTGCCCTCATTCTCTGATACCTAAAAGGTATTAAGGACTCTGGAACTCCTGCTATAGAGTAAACAGGAATAACCATTGGAGGAATCAGGTTGAACGAAGCTCCTGCAATGGACCTTGGTCAGTCACAT